>BKCH01000133.1:0-681570 GCA_008635985.1 Ficus erecta | reverse complement strand
TTTCCTTTTTAATTCCATAATTTTAAATCCAAAATTAGTTTGCAGAAAGTTAAAAATAAAAATTGCAATCATCTCTATTCAAACTCCATCTTCAAGAAGATGCTTCATCTTCGTAAAGAATTACAAAAAATTCCTATACCCGTTTCCGGCTTACAAAGAATCTAGAAACTTGAAAAAATATATATATATATCCATGAAAAAATTACGATGATGATATCGCTCCCATAGTTACATGAAAACCATGACTAGTAAAATTAATAACTAAAAACCATAAAAAATTAATTTAACCATATGTACATACATATCCATGATAACAATTAAACATACCCATACAAAACCATGTATGAAAATCACATAGAAACCTAAAGTGCTAACTCTCTAAAATATCATTCATAGACACAAGGAGTAGGAAGATCACATAATTATGTATATAGCATGATCATAGGCCTGGTTCTGATGTCAATTGAAGGAAAATTGGAGAAAATAATTTACGTAGTAGAAAACACAATATGGTGGTAGATGTTTTTAAAAATTACCAAACTAATAGAATCGAACAAACCCAAGTTGCTGTATACAATAATTAATTTATAATAAATACATACCGGTTTATCAATCAATTTTGGATGATCAAGCTAGCTTCTAGATTATGTACCAACCACGCGATCTAATTCCCTGCTATGACTCTTCCACGTACGGGTGTCTGTGGGCATACTTAGTAGAATTTCTGGTCACGAAGCAATACTCCTTTTCTTACAATCTCTCTGTTTTCAATCATGAAAACCCTTCTTTATGGAGGATTCCTAAAATTGAAACAAATCTTAGCTTAGTCTTGGCTTAGACCCTAATCTTAGCTTAGTCTTAGCTTAGTCAAAAATTGCTCCTTCATCAAATATTTATAGCCACTGATAAATATTAATTAATTTATTTTTGACAACCATTATCTTTAATTTAAATAAAACATTATCTATATCCATGGATAATTATCTATTTATCTAAATTCAAATTCGTAGAGAATATCTAATCCAATATTTATCTTGTCCGCATTTAAATTTAAATTAAATTGTGATCTTTATCCAAAACAAATTTAATTCAACAATTTAAATTTCAAATATTATCACCTCATCCAAGATAATAATTTTTTGAATTTCAAATTATTACTAGAATTAAAATTCCTTTATCGGTAAAATTAATTATTCTCGAAATTATCTGAAACAACCTGCGACTGCATCATCTGCCAAATAAATGTAGTCCCTAACTGGGATTGCCCCTGTGACCTATGCCTACACCCATGGGAGAGGGGTGGCATTTTTACTTCATCTTGTCCCATCTGGACAATTCCGGCGTAGTGTCGGAATACCAAAAATTATTCCGTGACATTTCTTGGAATTTGTGAGCTAGCAAGGGGACCCGATGGACATATAAAAACAAAGCTAAAATAATATTAGATAAATTAATTAACCCAAATCAATTTATCCATATTATTAAACACCATGACTACTCCACTATAAGTATGAAGTTGAACTCTATGATTTATACCGAATTACGAAAGCTCATTAATAGGGCTTTTGCAATGACAGATATTATGATGTAGAATCCCCATAGGATATTCATATCAAGATTAAGGTTAAAATTCGTTTTACCTTCTCAATTATTTTATCGTTAAAGTTTCCACCATTTCATTTTAATCAACCCCTATTATGAAATCCTCCAAAATAGAAAATCATTCAGTAAACAAATTACAGAACGACCGAGATCCATTATTGTTTAATCAAGTCCCGAATGACACTATAAGAAAATATCATTGACTCTCGCAAAAAGCTATGGATTCTATATCAATCAATAACATTGTCATCCTCCGTGCAACGCATCTCTAACTTATCGAGTACAAGTTGCTATTCCTTCGCGCATAACCCTTTGATAAATCAAAAATACATCACATAGATATGCAATCATTTATGCACTCAAGATTAAGATGTCAACAAGAATACCCGTCAAAGTGAATTTATTTATCTTAAACGGAATATTACATAAATCAATATCGCTTTAGATCCAGTCTGACCCCTCATATATATCAATGTTTCTTCTTGGAAAGCCCTATTCCAATAGTTAAGATAAACTATCCACGAGAGTGGAAAGAGACAAGCATTACAGTCTTACCGAAGTCAAAGTGTCTTCCTTTGCTTTTATGACTGTGGACTCTTATATTAGATTATCACTACAATATTATATCTCTCTGCATACTTCTTATACATATATTAAAGTTATTATACCAATAATATGGTGTTTTAGCTTATAACAATCTATACTAATAAAAGCATCCAAGACATCCTATATGCGAAATAAATAAATAACCTTTATTGATAGATAAATGTCACAAACCATTACAAATTTTCGCTTTAGAGCACTAATCCTATCAACTAACCTATGACCATAGAGCTGAACGATAGCCATCTAGTATCTTAGTTACCAATCGGAATCATCGATCGACGGTATCACCATGGATACTAATTGGTAACTTAAGTGTATAATTGGTAATTTTAAATAATAGATAAATTCTTGTTACAAACATTTTTTTAAGTTCACTTTTTATGCTTGGCTTATGAAAATCATATCTCAAGTAATTTTATTCTTTTACACGAGAAAAATCGGTAATTTTAAAGAAATAAATAGAAATTTTGAGTCATGACATTTTTTTACCACAGCTTTTTTCTAATGGCAAAAAATCAATTCCAGGTCTCAATTTGTGGTATTTTTTTAAGAGTAATGCCACAAATTGAACACTAACTTTTGAATACCAACTCATATGCTACATAGATTAGTACTTAAAAGTTTGGATTAAAATTGGTGTTCTTAGTATTTATCTTTTTTTAAGTTCTCGTATTTAAAATAAATGTCATTTTACAAAAGGTTTCTTCTTCGCAAAAAGTTTTTTTTTATCATGTTCTAAAACTTTCATGTTCAAGTCAAAAGCCGATTTGACCCGTAAGGGATCTATTTCCTCAAAAACACAAACAGCCTATTTCACAAAAAGACGTCCAAGACCTGATATGTAAAATGGCCCGAAACATTGCCTTAGAATTTGAATTTCTAAGTGGCTATTTCAGTAAAAAATGTTCCTAACATATGACCTTTCATTCTTGGGCACTTTTGATAAATGTCACAAAAACATGCATTGGATTGATTTTTGTCACACAAGAAAAAATTCTTGCAAGAAATGTCATAGATGACATCATAAATAAATAATATTTATTTAATTATTTAAAATACTAATTAGCTAAATAAATGTCTAAACATGCATTTTCATATTAAAAAGTGTCACTTTTTTATGCTTAGCTTATGAAAATCACATCTTTAAGTCATACTATGTTAATGTAATACAAATAAATGTGATTGCTTCTATCAACCAATATAAAAAAAGTGGTTTTATTCACACACCTCATTTTACTTTTGACACAACCCTTTTAAGTTGAAACTTATTATTAATATATATATATATCCTTAAATAAAGTGGCAAAAGTGGACAATGCTCTAATGAACTTAATTACTTTTTTTCTTTTTATTATTAAAGCCGTAATTTGTTGATTACGAAACAATTGATATTATGCGCTCAAAAATTATGTGATATTGTACAGCACAATATTTGTACACGTAATTAACAAAATATCAGTATAAGCATCAGTAGTTTTTAAATTTTTTTTTTCCACGTAAAGCTTAATTTATTTCTTATTTTTTGAAGGCAGTTTTCATTAGTATGTATGTTAAGATAAGGTCTATTCACACTATATTAATTTTGACACACCCCCCTTTAATAAAAATATCAATTTAAAAAGCTCAATGAATCCCAAGAAAACAACGAAAAACCCTTTACTAGTTTGAAAAATGTAACAAAACTCTTATTTTTCAACTCTTATTTCCATTTTTCTTCACGTAAGGGAAAAGAAAAAAGCTTCATCTCACAATACTCTCTCACAAATTAAACTCCTCCATCTGTATTATCCATGCTAACTTCGGATCTTCGATTATCTGGAGATATTGAAGTTGCATCTTCACGTTTGTCATATTTTTTCCAACCCATGGAAGCCTCTTGGTGGTGCCTTTAACATAACATACCATGATGAAACCACTCTGTATATTGGGTTCATTCCATTTGTGACCAAGTGATCAAAAACACTATCAATAGATTGGTGACACAAGTTTCGACAATCTTTGCAAGGACATAATATCTTTTCTAGACAACCAGTTTCTTTCTCTGCCATCTTTTCGAAATTCTATGCTTCTTCTCTACTCCTTAGTAGCACTGTAATTTTTATAATACCATCACATATCTAACTAAAGAGTTCTCCTATAAGAACATGTTATTACATATTTTACATTTTTTATTTACCTGTTAAACCATAGCCATTCTCTATCCATCAACATATTTCCTATTACAAGCAAGGCATCAAAAAATAAATTAATTAATTAAAAAAAAACAAAAAGTGAGACCAAACATGAAAGTAAAAATTACAATCAAAAGAATTAAAATTGATAACATTAGGCTTTCTTTGAAAAGCGAAAAACATTAGAGGCCTAAAGAACAAACACAACATAAAGTTACTAATAGAGTTTACACATTCAATCGATAAAGTAAAAAAACAGAGAAAAGAAGAGAAGGAAATAGGAAAGTTTCTGCTTACTACATTGTACTGCTTGAAATTATTCCCAACAAAACTTAAAATACCTGCAAATTGTATCGTACTACTGGGAATTGTTCACTAAATAGCTATCGTCTATATAGACAAGAAATGATCTACAAGAGGTAGTAGCATATCAAAATATGATGTTGAAGATGCAACAAAGAGGATCATACCATAATTGACAATGACAGCTTCTAGACCCTACAATTTAACCGCTGATTAATCTATAACTAGGATAACTAGTCCTAATAGAAAACAATCTAAAAGCTTATAAATGGTATTAAAAATAGGAATTATGATGTAAATCTAGTGCCTGCAATAGAAGAGAGAAATAAGAGACGAAAAAAGTACAGAATTTCGAAGAACTAATTGCAATATTAATATAGTAGGGACAAAAAGGAAATACAGGAGTTGAAATAACACTTAATTTTGCACCATCTAATCCAAAAGAGACACATGCAAAATTCAAGCATCTCTTTGACAGATACAAAGCATTCACATCAGCATTGCAGAAGCAGAACAATGGGGTACTTTTACTGCGGGCCTTTGCAAGAAAAAATACAACAGAAACACACTTATGACCAGAGAGAGAGGTTAAGAATATGTACTAATTATTGTTCATTGTTATCCAAAGTGATCCAATAGTGTCTGACCGTTCTCTTGTTTTAATGTTTGAAATTATGGCATTCACCATTTCACGTTCCTGCCTCATGTACTATTATTCTCCTTTAACCTTATAATGGGAGCCTTTAAAGTAATGCTTGAATACTAGGAGCAAAGATTAAATTCAACACACAATAGAAGATAAAAAAGTACCATCTCTGACAAAAGTGGGATGATCAGAAAAAACTAGAGGTGTAACCCCCAACTCTATTCATTTGACTCCATAAAATAACAAACAAGCGTTTCTAATCTTCTTTTTCTTTCATTGGAAGAACAGAGGAAATTTTCCATTTCAATTAATGATTTCTAGCACTAGCACTATACCACTTTAGTAGTTCTCTGCCACAGATAAATTTCAATGACACATGCACATATATATGTGCATATGGTGCAGAAGTTTAGTTTAAAAAAAAATAAAAAAAAAAAAAAAAAAATAAAAAAAACCTCACAATTCTCAGAGAAAGAAAGGCAACTCTCAGTTGGATAGGTAACACTAGTGGGTTGGTTAGAAGCGTCTTCTCAAAGAACCGTATTGTTGGAACTCATGACAACAATGTGAGTTTCTTACTCTATTACCAGTGTCTGTTTTCACTATTAGTTTGTGTGTGTGTGTGTTTGTGTGTTCTCGTTATGGAAATGCTTTCATTTTGCATGTTGCTCAACGAAAGTAGAATATGCCAAATTGGCATAAACAATGTATATATATATATCCAAACAAGTCCCGCTATGTGATTACTAAAAAGGAAGCAAGTTTCTTTTTTGTTAAACAACAACAACAACTACTAAACTATATTATAAAACATGGGAGGAGGGAAAAAAAAAATGACATACCCCTTGAATCTCTTGTCAGTAATAAGACACTAGCCCACTAGCCCTATTCTTGGTGATCTGATCCACGAGCTTCACTCGTAATTAAGCACCCAAAAAAAAAAAAAACTATATTAGAAAAAGCATTCTCCGAATTATAAAAGAGAAGTTCAATAATAAAATGCATCCAAAATCACTATGCATCTAATAACCAGTGTAATAAATAATTAATTAATTTAAAAAAAAAAAAAAAAAAAACTGATCGCTCCCCAAATAGCAATATAGGAGCACGAATTCACAAATATCAGTAATAATATGTGTGTGTACAATATCAGGGTTTTGAGAATTAAGCGCTGGGTAGATTTGGTATTTTTATTCAACGAAAGATACAAATTAACTTTAAAAAAAAAAAAGTGCAATTACCTTTCATTCCACACTCATCTCTCCCTTTCATATATAACGAAGATGCATAACTTGGTTACAGAGGATGGGGTCGGCATCCAATTTTGTTTTGGAGAAATTAAAGGGAAAAATAGAATGAGGGTGAGAGATTTTTCTCAGAAAATTTTCTTTCTCAAGGCAGAGATGAATTGATAGATTCTCAACATATGAAAACTGCAATGGTGTTCAGAACAGAGAAGAAATCATGGGTGAGCCAAAAATTTCTGGGAAATTTTGGGTGTTAAGGTTCATCAAAGCTTGAACGAAAATGTTGGGGTTTGAGGGATCATAAGCACTGAATGCTTTTCATGATGGGAGTTCTCTTGTTTTGTCAAGCAGATCTTCCTTCTGTGAGTTTTTGTACGTTTTTTTTTTTTTTTTTTGTTATTGTACTTGATATTTATGATCAATTTGGATTTAGAGGGGAAAAAAAACTAAATTGGAAATATTCAGTCACGTTAATATTAATTTGAAGTAGTCAAAAAAAAAAAAAAGAAGAGAGAGAGAGGATGAAGAAAGAATAAAAAAAAAATAAAAAAAAAGGCACTAATCCCACCCACATCTCAATTGGTTGAGGCGTGTAGCGGTAATACTTTTTTGAAAACGCTATCGTTCAATGCTATAGATGTATGCTTTTTTGTGTCAAGAGTCTATTTAATTGCTCCAGAGGACCCTGTTCTGGTTTCTTGTAATTTCGCTGGTTTTAATTCTAGTGAGCCATGTTACTGGTTAGAAGAAGTACCTATATGTATTGCAGAATATGTTAGAACAGATTGTTCTACTTTCTTAAATCAATAAAACCAGAGGCTTACTTAAATATAATATATATATATATATATATAGAGACATATGACTTGTTTATATTAGGATCTTTATCAAATCCAATATCCCGAAAAAAAAAAAATCACTCTACAACAAAATTAGAGTTGAGATAAGTTTAAACTATTGTACTCTGCACCAAAAGAATAATGCAATATTGTTTGTATTTTCAAGTAGAAACTATGACTTCAATACTGTTGTTTGGCTGTGTTATATGGACCGTGTGAAACATTCATGAAATTGTACAGTATAAAAGGATATATGGTTTCTAAAAAAGTGAAGTATGGTACTCAATTAGTAATTAGCAAGGCAAGGGACGTCGGGTGGTACCAGCAGACCCAACAGATGGTGGTGAATATCTAAACTGTAGGTCAAGTGTGGGAAAGCCATACAAATGGAGATCGAATCCGGTTAATAGCTGAGGTTGAAAGATCAAGCATGAAACATTTTATTATGCAGTTGGCTAAATATTTTTTTATATCTGCGGCCTATCAATATTATCATTTTCAAAACCAACTTTCCAAGGAAAAAAAGTATACATTATTCTATTCATACAATTTAGTGGTTGATTATTTTCTAAATTAAACTAAAATACTTGAAAATGTTGACATACATTCTTCTAGGAAACATTAAGTTGTGCTATTTTTATCTAGTTGCTTCCCTCCCATTATTTAAAAAAACAAACAAAAAAAAAAGTAATAATTTAATAATCCTTGTAGGAAAATTTGAAATGATGTTCTCTAAGTTGCAGTAATACTGATCATTAAATCCAGCTACAGATTCTTCTAAACTTGTCTTGCTAATAATAATTTACAACTATCGTTATAATTGCACAAAGCAGAGATAATTGGGGAATGCATCAAACTAAGAACAACAAATTCTACTAGAAGCATTTCAAAAAAAATAAAAAATAAAAAATCCGCTGAAAGGATTTTCCATGTCATCGGGCTACAAGCTCGGAGATTGATACATCATTTACTGAAGAAGAAGCACCTCGTTCAGATGTAGCTTCAATTCTCATTGAGAAAGCTGGATTTTTGGGAATTGGCACGACAACATTTTCAGGCTTGAGCATTGAAGAAACTTCCAGCATAGATGGCCTATCGTTTGCATTTTCCTGGACACACAAAAGAGCTATTTGCAGGCATTTCATTAACTTACAAGACGAAGAAGTGTCGTTCAGTGAAGGTTCCATAAACTCCATCCCATTGCCTTCTTTCCACAGTTCATATGCCTGAAGTTATATCATAATGTATTACCTATTTTGAGTAATTTGAAAGGTAAAAGAATTTTTTTATTCTTAGCTCAAGATGAAAACAATGGCCGATTTAACTTACATAATCCAGAAGGATTAAATCTTCATTTGAACCATACATACATCCAGTTCTCTTGCCACTTATGATTTGGAGAAGGAGCACTCCGAAACTATAAACATCAAGCTTGGAGGAATATAAACCGTGCCTTGCATACTCTGGAGGAATGTAGCCGCTGCGACATTATGATCAACGCAATGGAATTAAATTTAAGATTGAGCTAGCTAGAAGCAGTTTAGTTAATCAACAACAAAATATACTTACTATGTTCCCACAACCCGTCTTGTGTTCGCTTCATGTACATCTTTCGTGAAGATTCTAGCAATACCAAAATCTGATATCTTAGGCCTCATATCTTGATCAAGTAATATGTTGCTGGCTTTCAAGTCCCGATGTATTATTGTAAAACGTGAATACTCTTGGAGATAAAAGAAGCCCTTGAATTACCCCCTCAATGATGTCAACTCGTTTTTTCCAATCCAGAAGGTACCGTCTAATAGGATCTACATAAATAAAATTGGTTTATGAATTAACATCAAACACCTTTTTAGCACACTTATCATGGGGGTTAAAGAACAAGCAGAATCAATAAAAACGGGAACTTCAATATAAGAAGTTCATAGCTCTAGGTAATTATGGAAAAATCACACACCGAAGAGGTAGATGTCCAGGCTTTTGTTTGGCATGTATTCATAGATCAACATTTGCTCTTCTCGTTCAATGCAGAATCCCGAGACCTTGACAAGATTAACGTGCTGAAGTTTTGCTGTAAGCACAACTTCATTTTTGAACTCCTCGAATCCTTGCGTGGAAGAAATTGACAGTTTTTTCACCGCTATTTCCTGTCCGTTTGGCAATACACCCTGGTAAATAGACTCATTGTTACCACATTTGTTTTGCCAGAAAAGCTGAATTCATTGTATTTAAATCTCTTCATAAGAGTCGTAAAAAGCTTGCCTTGTAAACTGGACCATAACCGCCTTCTCCAAGCTTATTTTCAATTGAAAATTGATCTGTAGCTTCTTCAATGCTGGCAAGGCTAAAGACGTGCAGATTAGGAACATAGCTGTTAAGATCTCCTATAGCTGTCGCGTCGTTTCCTGTTATCTTGGAATACTTCATTAGCTAGATATCATACTTCAACCGCATAAACAAAGGTAAAATGAAATGTGTGGATAAAAACATAAAAAAAAAAAAAAAATTAGAAACGGTGAAGAGATGAATATCCTAAAGGCTCAAAACTTAGAATGTTATACCTTTGGACCTGACTTTTCTCTTTCGTAAGGAGTACAAATGGACTACTCCTACTAGAAAACCGCGGTAGCCATTGGTGCCAAGATGATTACCAACAATTTCCACTTGTGTTTTGCATTGGCCGACCCACCATCTTGAGCTGCGCAGATATGATTAAAATTTTCATTTCACTAATTGGATGCGTAAACGCCTTTTTCTATAGCTTATTAAACTCCGCATTTAAAGAGACCGATATCTTGGTTACGTATATTTGTACTCATGCTACTTTGACCAAATTTATTTTGTCTGCCATGTCTTGGTAACTTGTATAATTGGTGAAGAGAAATTAGATTTTCGTGTTAATTTTCACTTCAAATATGGTGGAGAATTATTGCAGATTACATTGATAAAAACTATTAGTTACAGCAATAATTGTGATTACTGTAATCATAATTTGGATCGATTCTCAATCACAAATTTTACCCTTTCTTCCTTAGCTATAATGAATAAAATATTGGAAAAAACTAGAGAAGCTGAAAAAAATCTGAGTTCTTGTTCTCATACCTGCAGCCCGAGAAAGCCGCCAATTGTGATCGTCAGCCAAATACAAGGCAAAGTAGCCGAGTAATTTCTTCTCCTTGGCATAAGAGACCTTGACTTTAATAGCTTCAACATCATCAAAGCCAATCCAATTTGATCCAACAGAGCAGTAATTCACCACATACGTAGAATTGTATACAACCGACGCGTCGTTCTCTTCGATGTAAGCTCTAATGGTCTTGTACCTCCTTACTCCATATTCCGTTTTAAAAGCTGGACCTGCTGCTGGTGCTCCAATGCCATTTTCCCTCGGACTAGTTAGTGTCCAAGCATAGCCACGGTAAGGCAATCCTAAAACAATTTTGGAAGAAGACATCCCTCTACCAATCCACGCCCTGATACCGAAATCAGTACTAACATTGCTCCGAGGGTCATGTAGAGCAGCATCTGCTCTAGTAAAGTTCGACGACCGAGGCCTGTAATACCCAAGGGAAACGACATGTATCCAATCAAGATAACTTCGGATTGACTCAACGGGAAGAAACTCACCTCCAACATCTGGTGAGTACGGAAGAGCAGCAGTCAAGATGAGTTCTGCTAGGCTGGATTTTGCAGCCTCAGAATTCACGGCGACTCGCCATTCTCCGAAAAGAATTCCCATATTTGCCATGTCTGACCTTCTGTTTGCTGAATCCCAAAAAAGGTCCAGGCCTTGAAAACCGTAGAGCCTTGCATACTTTATAGAAGAATCAATAAAAGACCTTCTGTTAGTTGAGTTACTGACCATTAACGAGAAAACCGAGTTGTTTGTTTTTCTACCACCAACGGAGAGAAGTATGCTCACCGATGGGTTCTTCTCTTTGACGTTGCTTGAAAAAGTGGAGAATTGTTGCTCATCTGGGATAGAGAGCTCGTACGAAGAAGAGTTTATATCAGCGAAACCACAAATAAGGTGAGTAAAGAGTTCGGAGTTTATGTTGGAACTGGCGAAATCGTCATCGTACTTCCAGTACCCTGCTCGGATAAAAGATTGAGCTTTTGAAGAATGAAGTTTCATAGAAATTAAGAAAATTTGGAAAAGAATGACGATCATATTGTACTGGTTGATCTGGTATGCTTTTGAGAAGATTTTATTTTCTAACCAGATGTGCACAAATTAAAGTTAAATCATTATTTAATAAATAACGTAGTCAAAAAATAATCATGAAATGAATAAATAACATCGTCAGCGAACCACCTTGATTAAGAAAATTAAAAATACAAAAAACAATAACCGGCACACCAAAGTATATCTAGGAAAATAAAGTGGGTTAATGTAAAGTAGGGAAAATTAGTGTTCTTTGTTAATAAATAGCAGGTTTGACCTTTATTGATAAAGATAGTAGATTTGACTTTTTCTGGGGGTAGAATTCATTTTTTGCCCCATGCCAAGGTTGTCTTTTTCATGGACTGGCTGCAGGAGATCTGCAACGGCACTTCGGTGGGCTCCACCAGTGGGCTATGACGCAAGCGGTGCTGATCGATGGTTGTGATCGTCATCTTCGTCCGGTTAATGGCGCTCAAATATCGCATCGACGGCGACTGAGATCACGAACAAATCTCTGATTGCGAGGGAGAAACAAAGGTAACGATCTTCATCGCCGACTACTTAGCGTTTCACGTGATCGCGATGTGCAGACGATGTGCATTTCTTGGATCTTGGGTGATATGGCAGTGGAGGCGGCTTCGGAAGCTTAGCAAACTATCTCTGTCGTGGTGATTCAACGTTTCGTAATCTCCAGGTTGTGCTCGAATCTCCGGCGACAGCGATGGCTCTCGGAGGCTTCGGGAGTCATTCTCCGGCGATATAACGACGGCAACAATAGCGGTGGCAGCGGTGGTGGTGGTAATTGGGGATTTAGGGTTAGGGTTTGATTCAATTGGAGCTTAATTTAGGATAATTTTTGGGGTCTATTTGTAATTTAAGAAATTTTTGTAAACAAGTAAATTTTATTTTAAAATGAAAGATTGATTTAAAAAGCACAGCCGCCAGGGTGATCGTCTAGAGATCACGACATCGGGCAGCCGGCGAGTTGACGATCGTTGCAGAGCTATCACGGAGCCCTCGCCGACTCCTATGAAGATCACGACGGCAATCGATTTCATGCCGGATTTGTAGCCGGAGAAGAAGATTTGCCCTTGTGGAGGCCGTCGTCCCGAGGCCAGACGTGGAGATTTACGATCGTCTAGCGACAGAGAACGACGGTTTGTCTGGAGATTTCATGACAATCGCGATCGCGCCAGCCGCCAGAGGTTCCCGCCAGCGTCGCGATCTCCTTGAGATATCATCGGCGTCGCAACCTCGTCGTGACAGCGATGTCTTTGTCACCGGCGTCGCTGGTTGGAGTGCACAGAAGAGAGATAAAAGACAGAGTAGAGAGAAATGAGTCTGGGAGCAAAAAAGGAGTTTCTGCCCCAGAGACAAGTCAAATGCTATTTTTTTACATAGTAAGTAAAACACGCAACAGATTTAAAATGTCCTATGAAAATATGTTATATTGTGTATTTCCCGTTATTAATATTTACTTATTTAGATTTACTATATATATATATAATTCATTAGCAGTATTTAAGTGTAATTACATGGATTTACGTGTAATTACATAGATTTACTGAAAAATTATATAAATGAAATACAAAATTTTAGGGTGTTTTTTATAATTTAAGAAAATTTCTAATTAAAACCTCATCTATTTATGTAATGGAAAGTAATTATTAATATTTACTTATTTAGATTTACCTCAAAATAAAACATATATAAATTAATATTAGTATTTACATGTAATTACGTAGATTTACTTAAAAATTATATTGGAATGAAATACTAATTTAAAAAATAATTTACTTGTCCAATGAAAATTAATAAATTTACATGTAAATTAAAATATCTACTTCTTAAATATTTAGCTTTGTTGTTTATACAAAAGTAAAAAAAGCGAAATAAGTAAATATATTTTTTAAATATTTAGATTTAGCATACAAATTGAAATTTAAAATGACGTAAATACCGTTATTTCTTAGTAAATAATTAGATTTACAACGCAAACTAAAATTGAAAACAAGACATATAAAACTGAAAATACAAAGATTTACCATGTAAATACAAAGATTGACAAAAATAATAATAACTTGGTAAATGTAATTACTTTGTAAATCTTATATTTCCGCTTTAAAATTTCATTTATCATAATTATTAGGGTTCCAAATATTTACTAGTTAATAAACGATTTACCAAGTAAAACAAAATTTATTTACTAAGTAAAATAGACAAAATCAATAAATCTAATTGTTTACCTGTAAATTTTTTACAAATTTTGTATTTACTAACAATTTAATTTAGTATTTGAATTATATTAAATATGATTTACTATGTAAATCCAATATCTATGTTATTTTTAGTTTAATATGCTTTATTGTTATATTAATTTGTCTGGTAAAACAAAATATTTATTAAGAAATTATGGTATTTACACATAAATTATTTACTTGTCTTGTATTTTATATTTTTCGTATAACTAGTAAATCTAAATATTACTATGCAAATATTAATAATTACATATAAATATGATATTTTTCATTAAATAAGCAAATAGTTTTTTAAATCCTTATTTATTTGTGAAGTTTCTTAAATTACAAAATGTACCCAAAGTTATCTTAAATTAAGCCCCAATTCAAAAGACCTTAACCTTAATCCTAAATTGCTCTTGCAACCATCATAGTTGCTGCCGCCGTCGCTGAAGGTCGCGACTGTGATGAGCTCATGAGCCACACTCCAAGCTGCACTCTTTGTCCTCGCGCAGTCCTTCACTGGCATGGCGAATGACCTCCATTTGTAGTTAAAAAATACCAAATACAAATGAACTTAGTTAAAGAAAAGAAACAAAAAGTTTTTGGAAAGGTATTCTTATACAATTTTTTGAAATACAGATTATAAATGAAAATGAAAGTAATTTAGCTCTATTTGTGAGGCCTTAGAGTTTTGATTTTAGATTTAAAAATTATCAAGAAATTTTTTTTTTTCTAACTATAGTTATGTAATTGAAAAGTTTATTAGAGTATTGTCCACTTTTATCATTTTACTTGAGGGTATTTATAAAAATAAACTTTAACTCCATGGGTTGAGCCAAAAATAAATAGAGTATGTGTCCAAAACCACTTATATATATATATATATATATATATATATACACACTACCGAGTGTGGTATCTTAGTGGTAATGGATTACTTCAAAACCACATATATATATATATATATATATAAACACTACCGAGTGTGGTGTCTTAATGGTAATGGATTACCATGATGGGTCCAGGCTATTTTCCTCTCAACAATGAAGCTTATTCCCCATCTTCTCATTGTAATACGCAATTCCACGTGTCTCATGCTACTCGGGTAAGACGGTAAGCTAGTGATACTTTCAGCTATTGAACTCTTGCGATCCTTTAACAAATATTCTTGTTAGCACCGAGGGAGCCCTTTTGATAACACTAAAGGGGATATGCTAACATTGCTTTACCTCCCAGACTGTTATTTGGCCAAAGGAAAAAAGTAGGAACGTAAATGGGATGCGACGAGCAAAGACAGAACCCGCTAGGGAAACAAGTACCCATCCCACCGTCTTTGCCCTATTTTCATTTTCAATTTTACGAATTTTTATGAAATGTTGTTAGGCTTTATTTTCTTTTATTACTTGTTTTATATAATATTTTAGGTTTTTTAATTCTCACTTTTTGTGCTTAAAGTTTTGTTTTTCGACTAGGATATCATTCAATTAATAAATAATCATTTTAGCTATATATTTTGCAATTTTTTTTAAGCTACCTATAATGTACCGTAGAACTTTTTATTTTACTAAGCTTAATTGAAATGTTGGCACGATAAATGACATCGGTTTTATGTTTAGGACTATTTACTGACTGGATTAGATACCTGATTTTAAAAATGTCTATTTGGAAACTTATATATAAAATTGAACAAAAATTATATCATATTGACAAAAAATACTCGTATAACAAATCGACCTTATACAAAAAGTAATCGACTTGTCGCTTGAAGCCATATTTACCACTAATTATTTTTTATTTTTTATTTTTTGGCTAGAAATTTACTACCTAATTCTTTCGTGCTCTGTTTCGCTCCCTTAATTCCTTGGTCATCTCCTTATAAAGTAAGATTCTGAGTGGGCATGTCAAGAAAAGAGAATTGGAAATGAAAAGGTTTTTTCATTTTGAAAATAAGATGGTATTTAGATGTGTAAAAAATTTTCATTTTTGAAAACAAAAAATTATTTGGAATGAGAAGAAATTGTATTGCTAATAATAAATTGTGAGAAAATTTTAAACAGAATTTTTTTAAAAAAATGATACTGTATAAAGTATGTTTGAAAATGAGAACTTTTCTTTTTCAAAATGAGAAGAAAGATTAAAAAAATTAGGAAAAACATTTTTGACAAAAAATTTCTGATTTTAGAGAATGGATATCCCGTCCAAACTAGGGGTATACATGTAATTTTCCAACAGTTGCCATCATTTTTGAACGCTTTATTGAATGTATTGTCGTGACCCTGAAATGTTAATATAAATCTATGACGTCGTTTTGTTAAATTTATAATTGATTGCAACTCCGAATACAAAAGAAACATTTTTTTTATTAATTTTTTAGCCGCCATGTGTAGAGCTACTAGTAGTTTTCTCTCTCTCTCTCTCTCTTTTTTTCTATGGAAGATCTACTAGTTCTTTGTTAAATTACCTTTTTTCAATTTTTTTTTGCCTTTTTTGTTTTCTAAGATTTGTTAAGCCATTAATATTTATAACATTGCGTTTCAAATATTTGAGATTTGACCTAGTTGATTAACGACTGTACTAGTCAACTATTACAGACACATCAATACCACACCGGTCGTTAAAGAAGAAATAATTAAAAGCCACCACTGTAGGACCTGCTGGTCGTTTTCTTCATCTATAGAAATAATTAAAAGCCATCACTTGACTTTCAAACCACTTTTTTTTTTTTTTTTTAATGTAAACAACATGGCCTGCCCCATGACCCGTTTAATACATGGAAAACCCGCCCCATTAGGGGACGTGTTTGATCCCATTTACGTCCTATTCAACCAATGTGAATGTACAATGTATATTTACATATCAATAATCCGAGATAATGAAATAACGTCCACATGGTAGGTTCTAGATAAAAAATAAAAGGCACCCTCCAGTCTCCAACATAGAGATGAGGAAATAAAATCCCCTGTTCGTGTCACCCATTTCGAAACATTTGGTCCTTTTCACTTGAAGGGAACATTCATAATGGCCTTTGGCTGCAAGAAAAAAGGGCTCACCATTTGGGTTGGACATTCCATCTCGTGGTAGTCGAGATTAGAGTTGTTGTCTCTATTATATTCGAAAGCATTTGTCATTACGCTCGGAATGCAAAAGGGAAAACGGCTACCAACATCAAAAGCCTGATAAGGCCAAAACAAAGTCTCAAGATTCAAAAGCATAGCACTAAACTCCCCATATCTTGAAAAGGTCTTTCCAAGTATTTCGACATACTCTTTAATACATACTTTCCATGCCAAATGAACATAGAACCAGATGAATCCCAAGAGACATCTACATGCGAAATGTAGATGTAACAAACATGAAAATAGATCTACAAGATTCATTTAACTAAACGGTTCTTCCCTTTCCATGTCTCCTAGATAAAATAACTGTAATACTATTAGATCAGCAAAACAAACATTCTGCAGTAAACAACCTGAGGGAAACAAAAGGAAGCAAGATAAAAGTAGGTAAGTAAAGTGTTTTGTTATGAATATTGCAATAATTCGAAAACTCATTATATACCTCTGGCCTCCCTTCGCGGTCTCCATTCACAACACCAGTTTAAATCCCTTTGAGAGAAAATCATCCCTACTCAAAACAACGTAGAACACACGTTATTATTTAAGACAATAACTAGAAATGGGAAAACCACAATGCCGTTACCTCTTCTTCCGACCCTGTTGCTGCTTCGGCTTCGCAGTCTTTTCCCCACCACCACCATCAAATCCAACGAGGCTTCCCACGCAAACGCAGGGCTTGAAACCATTCGGAGTGCCTGAGATCGTCACATTCTCAATCCTCTTCCTTTCCATATCATACAAAGCAAGTTTCTCTCCTCCCAAATTCATCACAACCTGATCAAGACTCTTCAAATGCAATACAGGGAGCGCATAATCAAAAGCGCCAGTCACATCCGAGGGCACGACGGAGAACAACTTAGTCCAAGACTCCTGAACTCCGTATTCCTTCATAACCCATATCTCGGCACGCTCCGAGTTCTTGTGCTCCGGTCTGTAATTCTTCACCAGACTAAGACACCCTCCTAACTCCACAAGCTTAATGTAGAAACGGCCGTCCTGGTAAAATGGCAGCAGAACCTCGCGGTGTTCTTCAGTCACTAGATCAAACCCGACAATGAAACAGTAAGAATTAGGCTCTTGGCATACCAACCAATGCAAAGCTCCGTTTACAAAAATTCCGATCCCGGCCTGGTACCCATAGTAAGATGGGAAGCCATTAACGGTCTTCCAAGTCTTGGCCTTGACACTATAGAGCTTAACATCAGGGCAAAGGGAGAGAATATCATCTTTTTACCAGGCAACATTCTCAACAACTTATAGTCATCGTTGACAGAGTCGTGCCCAAATCCGGTTGTGCTAAACTCGAAAACACCAACTGGAAATGGAAAATGGCCGGGATGAGAAATGGGTAATTTTCTGTACCTTCTAGTCGACGGGTTCCAGAGAGCCACGACTCCGCTCGAGTTCAGCAGAGCAAGAACGCCATTGCAGCAACCCAAAACCTCGACTCCGCCTCCGCCGTCGTCGATCGGGTGGTGGAGCCGGAGCGGCGAGCGGAGAGTGGCGGCGTCGACCCAGTAGAGTTCGTCGGCTTTGAGAACGAGGCCGAGATTGGTGGCTGTTTCCATGGAGTGGCTGAGATGGAGCTTGATGAAATTAGGGCTGTCGATTACGGAACGCCATGCCCGGCATAATGACCGGAAACGGAGAAGATCTTTCACGGTGAGTCGGGAGAGTACGTTGACGATGATCTCCAACGGGAGGCTCGTCGCCATTGTCGTCGTCTAGTGTGAGAAGGGGAAAAGGGTTTCTTCGAGAAACGAAAGGAAAGGCCTCTGTCTTTATGAAATTGATCGTTTGTAGAGAAGACAATACAGAAAGGTCTCTCCGACTCTCTGTTAAAGTACCCTTGGCATTTTTGCTTTTAAACCAAAAGCATGAAAAGCACCATAAAAAGTAATAATAATAATAATAATAATAATAAAACGGGTAAATTACTTGATTCGTGAAATTTTAACTTTATAGAATATTAGGGCTTGTTTGGGTGATGAGTTCAAACTCATCACCATGAGTTTAAACTTTTGTCTTTTTTTCAAAAGTTTTTTGTCTTTTCTGAAAAAGTCAACAAAATTACTATTTAAACTTATCAATTTCATCTTGAACTTGTGCACCAAACATGCCCTTAGTTTTTGATTTTTTTTTAGTTAAAATATCCTTAAATTATTGAGATAGATATTGATACAAAGTTATTTTCGTTAATTTTTTAATGAAATTTTTTAGTTATTATCACTTTGTAACATTAATTTTTGAACCAAATTATTAATAAATTCTATCAAAAAATTAATAGAAATTATTACTGTAGTAATATTTTAATATTTTATGGGCATTCTCTGTTCTTTTATTAGCTGGAATAACCACAAAATATAAGAATATTGTTACAGTAATAATTTCCATTAATTTTTGGACGGAATCTGTAGTTAACACGATTTTTTATCAAATACTAACGAATTCTATCAAAAAAAATTTAACGATACCAGTGACTATTATAACAATATTTTAATAGTTCAAGGACATTCTAACTAAGAAAAAAGGATTAGCTAACAAAGTTGCATAAGGTTAAAAATTTAGGAACTAAATAAGCAATTTACCCTAATAAAACTTTGTATTAGTAAACCTTTTTTATTTTTTATTTTTTGGTAAACACAAACAAGCATACACACATTTTTCCACAAAACAGATTAACTACAATTGCAGTATAGAGAGTTGCATTGCCTAATAAACTTATGAATATTAGCAATATAACTGATTAATAGCAATGTTGATATTTTTATGGAAAGCATTTGAATTGCACACAAGTTGTTGATTAAGAGTATTAAAGATCTTTTTAATCAGCGTTGACCCAACATCATATTTAAAACAAAATTAATTTAAATTTTTTATTTTTTTGATAAAACTTAATTATAGATATTAACCCCAATAAATTTGGATTAAATTATAAACATATGACCATTCATGTCATCGATTAACAACTTGTGTACAAATCACGTGTCAGTTTCCTGCTATAGCTTTGTATGTTTAGGATGTAAATTGCCAGAATTAAAATTTTAGGTAAAACTACAATGATGCCATAAGTTTAGGGACATTAGTCTAAAAAAGCCTAAATGAAAATTTTTGAATAATAGCATTTGAATTGCCATTTGAATTTTGACATTCACAATTTCAACATAATCAATTGAATAAAATTTTTCATATTTTTAACATTTATTAATAATCATAATTTTGGTCAAAATATACTTAACATCTTTAAATATATCTTTATGAGTATAAGGTAGGTCAATTCAAAGATGGATCTTGAAATCCTTTCTCATGGAAGACAATCTTGGTTTAAATGGACACCCTTCTTTGGGAGGATGAAAGCAAAGTTGTCTTGAGGTTTAATTCTCACAGTGTTAAACTAACACTCCGTTTGGTAGGAATGAAAGAAAATAGAAGGGAGTGAAAACTTATAGATGGAAAATTGAAAAGATAGAAAAGAAGTTAGTTTTCCTCTATATTGTTTGGTAGATATGAATGAAAGAAAATGAAAGATTTGTACACTTATTATTTATCCATAAACTTAAATTGTTTCGGTTTAGAAATAAGAATAAAAAAGTAATTTTAGTTATTACATAGTAGATTTAAGTTTTCCTTCCACTTTTAGAATGATTAAAATATAGGTCCCATTATAAATTTTTTATCCTTATTTTTTTTCCTTCCTCTTTTCTTTCTCATCAAACACCCCCCATCATTTTCCATCTTTTTCCCTCTTCTCCCCTTCTTTCCTTCATATTTTCCATCTTATCAGTCGTAAAGGTTTAAACCAGTGGATCAATTTTATCATATAACTCACTCCCAATCATTGTTTTGCAAATTATATTTATTATTATAAGACATTTCATGCTTTATAAAACTTCTCTCAATCCAAAATTTATAAATAAAAAAATTAAACGTCCTTTTAATTTATTAGGGTCTTAAGATCCATTACTTGTCTTACGGGAAAAGGCTTTCTGCGAGAACCGGAAGGCCTTACTCTTTATGACATTGATTTGATCGTTTGCAGAGAGGAACACAGAAAGGTCTCTCCGACTCTCTGTTAAAGTACCTTGGCATTTTTTGCTTTTAAAGAAAAGCAAACTAAAATAACAAAAAAAAAATAAAAAAAAATGATAAATTATGAAGTTAGTCCTTAAATTTTTAATATTTTATGCAATATTGGTATCTGATTTTTTTTTCCTAGCTGAATTTTCTTAAATTTTTAAATTATTATTACAATAGTTATTTTCGATAATTTTTGACGAAATTCGTTAGTTAATATCACTTTTATACATTAATTTTTAGATTAAATTACTAACAAATTCTATTAAAAAATTAACATAAATGACTATTGTAAATATTTTAATATTTATAGGAATTCTTTTCTTTTTTTAATATTTTGTGCAATGTTGATACCTAATCTTTTTTTTTTTTTTTTTCTAGCTGAAATCCTTTAAACTTTTGAAATATTAATCAATAGTAATTTTTTTAATTTCTTGGCGGAATTCATTAGTTAGCATCACTTTTGTAACATTTTTTGGACTAAAATACTAGCGAGTTCTGTCAAAAATTTATAAAAATGACTATTATAATAATATTTTAATATTTTATTGGAATTCTTTTTTTTTTTTTTTTTGTTAATTGGAATTACTATAAACTATAAGAATGTTGTTACAGTAGTACTCTTCGTTAATTTTTCGACGAAATTTATACTTAACATAACTTTTTGACAAAATTACTAATGAATTCCATTAACAAACATTAACGGATCAATGATTTAATATTTTAATATTTTAAGAGCATTCTAACTACGAAAAAAAGATTAGAGACCAAAGTTGCACAATATTAAAAATTTAGAGACTAAATAAATAATTTACCCTAAAAAACTTTGCATTTATATGTTAATAAGTTTTTATTAATTAAATCAAAAATGTTAACGTCCTTTTCAGATCCATAACTTGTCTTAGGACATGATCATACTAGGTAATGATATTAGTTCTTTATTGAACGGAGACATTATACTAGACCTTGGTAAATATTAGCTCATTATTGAACAAGCCACTAATCAAGTACATACTTATTAGTTGTTCAGTTTAAGAATAAATGATCTATCACTGGCTAAAATGTAAAATATATTAATATGGATCTGAAACTTGAGTGATTAGTAAATTATTGTCCATTTATAAATTTTTTTAAGCTATCAATGTGAATAAATTTTTTCTTTGTTCGATACGGGAGTTGGTGGCGTTAAGATTGGGATAATTCAAAGCTACTTTTAAAAAAAAATTAACATAGTAGATCTATGTATAAATTAGTCTTTGCCCTTTAAATTAGTAGCTCTCTATATTTTATTGGACCTACAATTTAGATTTTAAAATAAACAATTTTATTAAATTCATAAATATTAGTGAGTATAGTGGTTTGACTAAAAATCTAAATCTGAATTATAATTTTAATAGCCAAGTAGTTTAATAGACTAATCCATAAACTAAGTTGTTAAAGATTGATGATATTTGCAAACTTGCAGGGAAGTTCTATCCTAAATATTTTGCAAAGCAGGAACTAGTATGTTTAAGAATAGAATTTTGAGCTCGACATTCCAAATCATTCTAAATTGCAGAAACTATGATAGCATTCATGAATTGTGACAAGACTTGGTGAAAACAAATCTACTATGTATCCTCTTATTAATAGATTAATTACACTTGATCTTACTCTTTGAGTATCAATAACAATACAAAAAAAATCATTTTCTATCATGAAAATAGTCAAGACAAAACTCCAAAACAAGATGCAAGATAATCTTGATGATAGAATGAGAAGTGACCAAAACAATAGAGGGCCTAACTTTTTTATTTCCCCTTGAATTTACCACATTTTATCCTTTATAATTGAGCTTGTGTGAATCCCGTGCGATTTTCCACCACAAATTGCCATTTTGCTCTTTTTAAATCCATTTAAAATACCCCCTCATGTAGAAAACTGTTCAAAATGTCCATCCATTCATTTACATCGATATGAGTAATGGATTTGTAGATGTGACATTATTGTAATTTCAAAAATGCCCCTTAGCCACCTTAGCCGCTCACTGCCCACTAAGGCCGCTGGGGTACCATCGCCGAGGCCCCTCACGTCACCCCACCATAGCGATCTTAGGCGGTCCCCCGTGCGCCACCCCCCCCCTTGCTAGCCCACGGTGATCCATCTGTTGCTACGATATCAGGCGCTCCCCGTTCCTTCCCTCGCGAGCCCCTGCAACCCCCAGCTCCATCCCTGCAGCTGTGAGCGAACGACAACGACCTACCTCCACGGTGACCACCCCTCCTTGCGCAATCTCAGCCGCTCTCTATCCCCTTGATACCCCTAGCGAGAGCCCAGGCAGCCCCCCTCGCGACCGCAAGTGCTCAGCGACACCCTTACCCCCCACCATCACTATGTGGGCAGCAAGCTACAATATATGAGACAAGTCTTTCAATTTTTTGTGTTTATCGTATATATTTATTTCTTTCCACGGTACTATTAGACAAGTCTTTCAATTTTTTGTGTTTATGGTATATATTTATTTATTTCTATATAATCTGTAAATACGTATAAGGGAGGGGAAAAAAAACACTGTTTTCGTCCAAAAGAAAAAGGGGGGAGTGGCAATGTGGGCCCTTTTTTTTGTTTTTGTTTTTGTTCGAGGGAGTGTGAGTCAGAGAGAGAAAGAAAGAGAGAGACCCTTTTTTGTTTTTGTTTTGTTGTGTTTTTTGTTTTTTTTTTGTTTTTTCTTCTTCTTTTGAGGGAGTGAGAGAGAGAGAGTCCTATTTTGGGGGGGGGGGGGGGGGGGGGGGGGAGGGGTTTTTATCGCTTCTGTTGGGAAAGAGAGAAGGGGGAGGAGGAACATATGGGGTCTATCAAGTGAAAGAGAGAGATATATATTTGAATGTCTTTGTATTATTATTAAATAATATTTATCAGGTAAGATTTATAAGATCTATTTATTAAAAATACTAAAAAAAATCTTTAGATATCTAAAATTTTATAACATATAATTTAATAATTTCAATGTATTTATTTTTAAAATTTAAATATAATTTCTATATATTTCATATTTTGTAAATTTTTATATTTTCTTATTAATTTCTTTAACACATTTCCTTATAAAAAAATCACATTGATTTAAGAAAATACTTTTCATTAAAATATTATCTTCTAAACAGTTTTTTAATTTTTAATATTAGTCATTTTTTATGTATTGCTCTATTTTTAATATTTTAATCTTTTTATTTTGGTCTTTTTTAGTTATTTTATGTCTTTATTATCGCACATGCTTTTAAATTAGTATAGTAAGAAAGTTCAACTACCTTTTTGTGTTAAAAAAAAAAAAGTTGACTTAGTCCTTTTTTTTTCTTTTTCTTTTTTTAATTTTCTCAATAATTTGTGAATTTTGAGTCTGGATAGAATAAAATGTTGCTCTAGTAATTTTAAAGACGGTTTACCTTCATATCTGACATTGGTCAAAACCGTTGTAAAAAATACTGGCCTTTAATCATGGTCTCTACGACGTCGGTACAAAAACCGATGTTAAAGATTTTAACAACGGTTTTTGGCTGACATTAATCAACCATTTTGTTATATAGTGTCGTTCTAGTGTTTTAATTTTTTTTTAAAAGAGAAAAATCAAAATTTTAAAATATTAGTCTAAGATCATGTGTATTGTGTCTAAGGATCTCTTAATTAAATTTTATTTTTGCTAAATATGGACAAAAATGTCATCTTTCCACATTTAATCTAGCTAGAAATATTTTCTAGTTGATACAGGGATTTTTTAGTATTTTGAAAATATTTAACTGTCAAACTTATCTTTTCTCTCATGGTCAACTAACAGAGTGGGTGTCTCTATAATTTTCTTGAGATGTCAAGGGGTCTTGATGTTTTTGTTTTTTAGTCAACGGGTGTCTTCGTAATTTTGACAAAAGAAAGGGGGTGTTAGTATACTTAGCGCTGAAAAAGGGTTATTGCACCCCTCAACTAAATAAAAGTGTTCAAAATACTCATTTTATCTAAAATCTACCAATAAAAGTATGAGCTAACTAATATGATATGGTCAAAATAGATTAGAAATTGATGACTTAGTAAAATTGCTTTGAGTGAATTTGAAATTGATCTTAAAAATCCTAATTAAATCTGAAAAGAAAATTATATAGTTACTGCTGCTATTTTTTGAGTTTTTATATATATATTTGATTTGGAATTTTCTCTTTATTATAATTTTTACTGAGAGTAATTTCTAATTCCAATCCTATCTTTTTAAGTATCCTAATTAAATTGCATATGAGTAATGTCTAGGGGCACCAACTCCAATCCCATCTTTTTGAGTACTAACTCATGTGATATATTTTCATTGGTAAATGCAATCAATTGATATGACAATACTTTAAACACTTACAAAAAAAAAAAAAAAGTAACAACTCATATGCCACATAGGTTGTACTCAAAAGTTAGGATTATAGTTAGTGTCCCTAGTATTTTTCTTTTACTGATTCTACAGCATGTTAAGTGTATCCATATAGGAATATAAAACCAATAAGAAGAAGTTAACATTTTTCATCTACATATTAATTTTTAGGGATTTTTTGTCCTCTAAAAAAGAATACAAAAAAACTTGATTTTAGGACATCTTTCAACGTACTCAAGGAAACTGAATGAAAAATATCTTTTTCTTCCTATTTTAAAATCCTTGATTGCTTACAACTTTTTTCTCTATTTTAATTTTTAATATTTACAGTTTCAATTAGAGTTTATAAGATAAATTTTAATCATA
The DNA here is from genome assembly GCA_008635985.1 of Ficus erecta. NCBI lineage: Eukaryota > Viridiplantae > Streptophyta > Magnoliopsida > Rosales > Moraceae > Ficus > Ficus erecta. The sequence continues at coordinate 655,817 of BKCH01000133.1, read as the reverse complement.
CCCATACCAATTGTACCAAATCATCTTTTGTTTACCCAGTTTGAACATGTTATGTCAGCCATTATTTTAGTTTATATGTAGAATTGTAGATTTAGGTGAAACGGGTGTTTTGACCACTTTTATTTAGTTGAGGGGGGTGCAATAACCAAGTTAAAAAATTGGGAGGCGACGTCAAATTATATTTCGGGGGCATTTTGAAATGATAATTATATGGCCATGTCAGAAGTTTCGTTAAGAATATGGATGAAAATGAATAGGGGGATTTGAAATAGCTTTCTATACATTAGGGGTTTTTGAACCGTTTTAAAAATTTATGAGGCAAAATGAACGAGAATATATAATTAGGAGGTATTCATCAAATTAATAAATAATATAATCATGTGGTTGTTGTGCAGAGGTTTGTAGAAACGACCAATACGTATAGAAAACGAGAGAGGAACAAAAAAAAGTAATGGAGACAATACAGACAAATATCTTGTTAAAATCAAACATATATAGAGATTAATCTCATTAACAAAGTTCGTAGCAGATACTCTCAACAAAAGAACGACTTAGTATTGTAAATTAAATATAATTAATGTAATAATCAGTAAAATAACGACATAAATACACACAAACATATTTTTTGAGAGATAAGAAGCGTTTGATATATATATATAAAGTTGAATTCCGAGATGCAGATCAACTTCTGAATGAATGTTGGATTCATACAAACCGTCATTGGATTTTCATTCTTCTCTCTAAGCTTTCTATGCACGTGACGCTGCAAATTAAATACCAGAAGTTAAATTTACATGAAAATAGTGTTCAAAACTTTTGAGTTTTAGGACATTATTTTTACCCTATTATTAGAATATAAATCGATGATTGACCCGCCTTTTAACAGCTTATGTTTTTATGATGGATTGGTAAACTAAACATGGTATGGGTCCTGAGTTCCTGAAGGAATAAAACTTCAAAATAGATTTTGATAGTGGATATTAAGCAATTTGACAAACGCTTGACCTTTACCTGATTGAGACAGAACCCATTTGAAGTCAAAAGCCACGTTCCATGCAAAGTAACCGCGAAGGCCTTTAGCTTTCGCATAAGAAACTTTGGCCGATATACTTTTTGTATCATCATAAGCAATCCAAACATTATTTCGAAAGTAGCAATAGTCCGTCACTATGGTGTAATTGAAAACAGTTTTTGCACTACTCTCTTTGATAATTTTTCTGATCTGATTATAACCCAACGCCCCACCCGTAATTGCTATAGGAGTTCCGTTAGGGGGTGCAAAAATGCCATTGTCATCAAGGTCCACCAAGCGCCATGCAAAGCCATACTAAGGAAATCCAAGCAGGATTTTGTCAGCAGCCAATCCAGCTTGAATCCAAGCCATGATCCCTGAATCACCGCTGATTTTGCTTGTCGGGTTGTACAGCGGAGATGGTGGCTGCATCAAATTCAGTGACGAAACCACAGGAATTAGGTTTTATATATGCCATGACATTTATCCAGTCCAAACTGTTTGATGTGGAACTGATCGGATAACTGAAAGAGCGGTAAGTGGAGGAATAGTAGACAGCTGAATTTAGTAACAATGGAGTTTTTCCTGAGGATTGGGACTTCTCCACAATGGCTGCTCGCCACTCGGTGAAGAGATGTCCCAAGTCAGCCATGTCGGTGGTGGAGGAGGGGAACTCCCAGTCCAGGTCGAGGCCGTGGAAGTTGCAAGACCTTGCAATGGCTATGGAGGAATCGATGAATGCTTTGCGACTAACGGGGTCTCTTGCCATCGAAGCATAAGCTGTTTTTTCGCCTGTTCGGACCGATAAAAGGGTTTTGACAGAAGGGTTTTTGAGCTGGACAGTTTGTGTGAAGGCATAATATGTAGCGACATTGGAAGGGTAAATGGTGACTTAGTTGGTTTCGGGATCGAGATCTGCAAAGGCGCAGAATATATGAGTGTAAAGAGTCGAGTCGATGTTGGAGACGGGAAAGGAAGTGCCATTGTACCAATAGACTGCTTTAACAACATTGGTCTCTCCGGCGGAACGGTGGAGTAGTTGGAGAAGGAGAAGGGTGAAGAATAAATACAAAATGTGAGTTTTGGAAGCCATAATTGGGGAAAAAGAAAAAAAGAAGAAACAAGAACACGAGTGTCTAACAAAGAAGAAAATTACTAATCTTGCTTTGAAAGTTTTAGTCAAAGAGTGTCCTTTTATAGACTTGTTCTATGAATTTTACAATAAAAAAAGGGGCACTAAATAAGACCACTGATTTCATTCAATATACATTATATAAATACACAATATGTTACGTATATTTGGTGCAATTGAATAAATTATGGAATTTCCCTATGTTATTGACAAACGAATTTGATCAAGTTTAGGTCTCCAATAAAATATAACGTACATGACTAGACTATTTGGAACGACGACATGCACACCTCAAAGGACTAACCTATGACAAAATTTTCATATATTGTCGCTGCTATTATTATATGGAGTACTGATTAAAGTCTTCTTATAGTTTATGATCAATTGAACATTATTTTATTTAATGCTTCAATTATAGTACACCACATTATTCTTTTGCAGCCAAATTGTTTAATTAAGATATTTGTTTTATTAAAGAGCTAAGGATGTAGGACGGCACTGAAACTTCTCCAATTAGCCTTCCGTACTGTTGCAGAGTGTTGGTACTGTTCAGAGATCAACACTACAGGGCCAGAAGAAAAGTCTTATCTTTTTAATTGATTAAAAAAAAAAAGAAAAAAAAAAGGCATGTTGTTAGTTTCTTCCGAACACAAAGGAGTAGGATGGGCAAAACTCCTTGACCAAAGAAATAGCAACTTTTTTGTACGTATGTTAGAATTAGGAAGTTTCTTCTGAGATTCTTGAACAATTTCCAGTTGGAGAAATTAGTTTTCGGGTCCCTCTTTGATTTGGTAAATAATTAATAGGTACCACTTAAGTACTTATTTGGTAAGGCTTATAGACAAACCAAAAGTTCTAAAAATGTAACATAATTAGCGGTATTGACTTTGAAAATTTGAAATCGCGTACAACAAAATGCATATGATCATGAGTGAGACAAGAAGTGCAAGCCCCTTTACCAAATTTTACTCTAAAGACAATCATAGTTTATCATTTACCTAAAAAAAAAAAAAGATATAAGAAGTAATATGGTTAAATATTAATTTGAAGACCTTGAAAGTTTAATTATATGAGAGTTTAATTACAAGAGTTTCATCTCTTATATCATGAAAACACAGAGAAAATCCAGATAATGCAATTCTTTAAAAAAAATCCTGATCTCTCTCTCTTTTTGTGTTTTCACTTCCTAATTAATTAGGACACAGATTCATTGTTTTTTATGTTATAGAAATCAATAGTCATAACTTTCTTAGAAAGAGGCAAAAATTGTTGTTTTGGATTCTCAGGAGAAATTAGCAAATCTTACTATTTCGAGGTAAAAAAAATTGAACAAAATTCGGTTGAGAAACACTAATCCTTCAAGCTTAGAACTCATTGTGGGAAATATGTAATTACGATATTATTTTATTTTTCAAGAGGAATTTAAAAAAAGAGCCAAGGATGCAGGACGGCACTGAAACTTCTTCAATTAGCCTTCTGTACCGTTCAGAGATCAACACTACAGGGGCAGAAGGGAAGTTTTATCATTTTAATCGATAAAAAACGTTTAGGTATGTTTCTCAATTTCTTATAATAAACTGCCACCCAATCAATTTCAAGTCATAGCTAATTGTATCTTGTAAGAATATTGATCAAAGAAACACCATTCTCGCATGTATTTGTGAAAATATTGATCAAAGAAAACAACATTCACACATGTATTTGTGAAATTATTGATTAAAAAAAAACGACATTCTCACATGTATTTGTAAAAATATTGATCAAAGAAATAACATTCTCGCGTGTATTTGTGAAAATATTGATCAAAGAAACAACATTCTCGCATGTATTTGTGAAATTATTGATCAAAGAAACAACATTCTGCATGTATTTGTAAATATATTGATCAAAGAAACAACATTCTCGCATGTATTTGTGAAAATATTGATCAAAGAAACAGCATTCTCCAATGAATGTTAGAACTGGGAAATTTTCTCTGAGAACCTTGAACAATTTCCAGTTGGCAAATTAGTTTTCGGGTTGCTCTTGATTTGCAAATTAATAGTTTTCGGGGATATTAGTTGGCCAAAAAACGAAAAAATAAAATAAAAAAAGCTGGTAAGGCTTATAGAACGAACCAAAGTTTTCGAAATGTTATGTAATTAGCTGTATTGATCTTTGAAAATTAGAAAGCGCGTACAAGTCAATATGCATATGATCTTTGAGTGATGCGACAATCATTCCGTACATATATCAAGGCATTTGTGTAAATTTTCCCAAATAGTTAATTTTTCCTTTAAATAAAAAAACAAGATATTAGAAGTTTTGCTAAGTGCCAACAATATTCTTTTATGTTCTAACACGTCCCCATGTAAGCCAAAAAATAAAAAATAAAAAATAAAAACAGCAAGTATGCATGTTGAATTAACTATACGTCCGAAAACATTTTTAAAACCTAACTAATTGTAATGAAAATTTTGGAGAATTATAGGAGTTTGATAGTTCAAACTCTTGCTCTTTAATTAAAAACTCAGTTTAAGATAAAATAGATAATCAGAGAATGTGATTCTTATCAATTCTCAATTTTCTCTTTGTTTTATGTATTGACTTCCTAAATTAGGGCATAGATTCCCTTATTTTATGCTTTATAAATTAACAATTGTTATAATTTTTTTTTTGAACTGGGAATAGGGAATTCGAACTTTACATGTTTAAGTAGAGTGAGATACATATTATTGTTAGATTATGCTTGCAATCGTATATTTGCTCACAAAGAGAAATCGATGTTTTAGATTTTTATGAGAAATTAGTGGTTCTAGCTATTATGGGGAAATATATTGAAGCGCGTTTATAAATTGAAGGTTTTCTCATTGGTGGTTGTTGTTGTGTTTTATTTTTTCCTGGCTTGTGTTTTGTTGTTAAATGATATTTGTATGATTTAATTTTTGTAGTTAATTTTTTTTTTTTGCTTTTCTTTTTAACAAAATTTTCTTTTTTTTTTTTTAAGAAAAAAAAGGTAAAAGGTTGTCATTAAAATTTTCCTTGTGACTAAAAAATTTAGTCATATCAAAAATTTGTGACTAATTACATGTAGTCATCAAGTTGTGATTAAAAGTGACGTTTAGTAATATAAAAATGTTGAAAACAAATATTATGACTAAAAGTTCTTTTTTTTTTTTAGTATACGGTAATGGATTCTTTAACGGTAGATCTTCACACTCACTGGTATATTTCAATCCTAGTTGGTCAGTAAAAAATAAGGGATAAATCTTAGTTTAATATGGTCAAGAAACTGTGTTCTGAAATTGACTGATTCACGCATATTTACATAAATTTTCTTGGAAAGTTTGCGGATATTTATGAAAAAGATATCACACCTCTGATTTCATATCGGTACTTTCAAAATACGTAAATTTCCATAGAAATATCAGTAGAAATGTTGATTTTTCAATCCTTTCTCTATAGTGGTAATTGCTTTAGATATCTTGTTAATGATATTAGCACATTCGGTTTGAATGTGCCCGAAACCTTCACATTTCCAACACTGCATTCCTTTACATTTCTTCTTAGCATCGAAGGTATTTGCAATTGCCTTGCCTTTATGAAAAATATTAGATTTTTCAGAATTTGAAGCTTTATTCTTTCCATTCAACTGTTTCAGAATTTTGTTGAAATTTTCGGTCAAGAAGCTAAGTGTCTCAGTCAAATATTTTTTGTCATCAAAATCATCTCATCAATGTGACTCTGCACTTCAGCTTGTATAGCGACAACTTTTTTACCTTTTTATTTTGCTTCAAATGATCTCAAAGGTTTGCAAATAGCCCATTAATTCATCTAACCTCGTAATGCTCACTTTTCGAGCTTCTTAAATAGCAATGACATCGTGTGCAAACGTCTCTATAAGAGACCTTAGGACTTTATCTCACAAGTTTAGTTTCAGAATATTTTTTTACAAGGGAAAAGCTTCATTGGCTATAGGCCTATTTGGCAAGACTTCCTAGAAGCTGTTTTTGGCTTCCCAAAACAGCTTTTGGAAGTGTTTGAATGATATGTCAGAGAGCTTCTAGTCTCCGAAGTACTTTATGTCAAGTCAAAAAATATGGCTTCTGGCAAAAGCTCTGTTGAGTAGATTTTAAACTTATAATAAAATTTAAATTAGACATTATAAATATCATGTAATATTTTTTTTGTACTTATTAGAATACTTTAAAGATCATTTTTAACCTCAAAAACTCTTTGATTCCAAACACTTATTGAGAAGCCACAATTTTTTGCTTCTCTTTTCTACTGGCTATAAGCAAAAAAAAAAAAAAGCTCTGCTAAACGGGCCTCTATATCACAAATCTTGACATTAAACTCTTCAATTATCTCACTTTCAGGCATCCTCAAATTATCAAACCAAGTAGCCAATATTTGAAACTTTGACATCTTCACAGCAGTCGTTCCTTCATCGGTCTCCTAAATATTCCAATCCTTCTTCGAGGTCTCACATGTGGAGATAAGCTTGAATTGTGATGCATCAACCACATTAAATAAGGAGTTCAAGGTGCCGAGTAGTTGCTGGCCAAACGATCTTCGTCACTTGTCCAAGTCTTTTCAAGTTTGAGAATGGTATTCTTCTCATCATCAGCAGTGGTAGGATGAGTCCAACCACTCAAAACAACAGGTCAAGCTTCTTCATCAAGAATCCTTGATGAACTCCTTCATCTAAACCTTCCAATAGGGTTTATTTATTCCATACAGTAGTGGTGGGTGTCAAAAGAGCCTCCTTCATGTAGGAGATCCATACTAGCAAAACAAATAAGTTCTCAAAAAGCTCACCAAACAAAATGTTAGTGTCCTGCTCTGATACCAATTGCAAGATATGTTTTAATATATTTACCGAGTTTAATTAAATTACTGAAAATGCAAATAATAAAAGACACAGGCAATTATTACGATGTTTGGTCATACCTACTCCTCGGGATCACATCCTGCTATTGAATAATTCACTAACTTCAAACGGTTACAAGTTCTAATGGACTTTTACAACATAAAGCCTCCATCTTATGTTGTCGCTAGTCATCTTGAACTAATTAAATGAATCTGTTAAGCGAGCACCACTCGTGTTCAAAGTCTATGCTGTCGAACTCCCTTCAACCTGTAGACACTACTACAAAAGTTGGCTTACACGACGGAAAATACATGACGGTTTTTGTGAAACCGTCGTCTTAAACAAGATTATACGACGGTTTTGACAAACAGTCGTGTAAACAAAGGATTACATGACGGTTTTGACAAAACAGTCGTGTAATCCGGTAGCATTTGAAAAAAAAGGAAGGATTACACGATGGTTTTATATAACCGTCGTGTAATAATCTTCCGAAAATTTTCAAAATTTCAAAATTTCAAAATTTAAAATTTTCAAAAAAAAAAAAAAAAAAAGAGAAGGATTACACGACGGTTCTTAGAACTGTCGTGTAATCTCGAGATTACACGACGGTTCTAGAGAACCGTCAGTGTAATCTTTCTCTTTTTTTTTTTTTTTTTGAAAATTTTAAATTTGAAATTTTGAAAATTTTCGGAGGATTATTACATGACGGTTTTGAGCAAAACCGTCGTGTAATCCTCGAAAATTTTCAAAATTTTCAAAAAAAAGGATTACACGACGGTTACGAAAACCGTTGTGTAATTCGAGGATTACACGATGGTTTTGAGCAAAACCGTCGTGTAATCCTTGGATTACACGATGGTTTTGAGCAAAACCGTCGTGTAATCCTTGGATTACACGACGGTTATAGAAAACCGTCTTGTAATCCTCCGAAAATTTTCAAAATTTTCAGATTTCATGCTTTAGAATTCGCATGAAAACCCATTATTTAAATACACTTTCCTCTTCATTTATCATCATTTTCATCTTCAACCCTCTAGACAACTCAAACTTTTCTCCTCCCCACCTCCTTCGCCCGTCCCCCCCAACTTAAAATCCGGTCACGCCGCCGCCACTTCAAACTTTTCCCAAACCACTGCCATAGCCCCGGTTTTTCCCGTCGTCACCACCTCTCTCTCCCGGTGTTCCCATCAAGACCATGACTATTTTCTTTAAAGAAAAGCAAGGTAACTTTCATATTGCTCAATTTCTTGTTTTCTAACAAACTACGAACACACAATGCTTTAATAATTTGCGTGGAGTGTAATTTGTAGTGTTGTTTGAATGTTTTTTTTTTAAATTGTTGCTCTTTGGAGATGAATGTTTTGTGCACGGTTTTGGCACTCTACACATATTTTTTAACATGGTTTTTTATCCGCTCACCACATGCTCGATGAAATGCCAAATGGATTTTTGTTTTGGATAATCATATGGAATTTGATTCTAGTGTAATTGGTCTTAAATTAAAAAAAAAAGGCTTTTTTTTGGTGATGACACACCTTACACGACGGTTTTGCTCTGAAACCGTCGTGTAATGTGTGTCATTGCCAAAAAAAAAAGCCTATTTTTTTTTTAAATTCAAGCCTAATTACACGACGGTTTTGCCGTCGTGTAATGGTACACATTACATGACGGTTTTTGAGGAAAACCATCGTGTAAAGTTCTCAATTTGCGGCGTTTGTTACTATATTTCTTGATTCGACGACGGTGTGAACCGTCGTGTAATATTGAGATACCACGACGGTTTTGGAACCGTCATGGTATCTTCCACGATGTTGGATTACACGACGGTTGTCTAACCGTCGTGTAATCCACAATTTTAGTAGTAGTGAGATTGCCTTCTCCTAAAGATTGCAAATTCTTGTCTCGAATAATGATAGAACACCAAAACTTCAAAATCTCAAAATATCCATGAATAATTTAGTGCTCTACAATTGCAAATTATATTTAACTACTAGAGACAGCAACATGAAATCTCAATGCAAATCTCGAATCAAATCAACTCAAATTTCAAATTGTTGCAGAAGATGTTGCAACATGTTTGTGCAACACTTTGAAATTCGAATTTTAATTATGTTTTTTTTAGGAAACAAATTATATATCTGAATTAAGCTGCTATTTATATACAATATCTCCAGCAATTAAATCCATCATTTAAAAACGTGATCTTGGGATAATTTGAATTCTTTATTCAAATAGGATTAGGGGAATCCTACCTAAATCTGAAGTTCCTTTTTAAATTCAAATCTCAGACAATAAACTCACATAATTATCCACTCCTGCAGCATTATCTTCAAATAAATCGAGCGAGCAAATCAGTTTTTAAATCTCCAAAAATCTGTCCACGTGGCTGCTGTGCAGATGCTGTACATCTATTGCAGCATGATGAAGTCATGCTAGTCGAAATCAGTTTTTAGTTTTTCTTAAATGTGTTGTGATAATTGCCAACCAAAAACCTAACAAACATGAAGTATATATTATAACTTGGATCATTATGTCTATAGGAACAATTTTTAAGTTGAATATGATGCGAATAAAGTATTTTGGAGTGTTTCCTCTATTAGACATCAAGATCGACATTGTTGCAATCTAAAAAGGAATTGGTATTATTGGAATTGGGGCTCCTACAAGGACAGTCTTTGCCTTTTTCTCTCCGGTGTTAGGACTTAATTAGGAGAAACAGTTAATGAGAAAGTAGTTATTTATTTATTTATTTATTTTTTTCAGAATGGAATTTCAGAGTTAGTTTTTGGAAACAGACCACAAAGTGATGGTTGATGATCATCGTCAGCAGAGCACTCGGGCGGTGGAAGTCCTTGTGTTTGAAGATATTATAGCTCTTTTGAATGTGTTGAAGATGTGAGGGTATATTTTGGGTTAAAGAAGATGCAGGGTATTTTTTCGCAAAGAAAAAAATAAAAAAAGTGTCTGTTAATAGTTTATTTTGGGGGTACATATCCTAGAATTTAATATAAATGATGGTTTTTTATTTTTATTTTTGATTTTTTAAAAATAAACATACACACAAAGGTTGCATCGTTAACAGTTATATGGTGATTTTATTGTAAAATAACATTTTATCGGGATATCTATGAATATGAATTTAATGGGCATAGATGATTTTAAGGTTTGCCCTAAAAATAACACACACCCCATTTAGGCTTCAAGATTTTTGAATTCAGATAAGTCAGGTTCAACATATATTTATTTTTAGAATTACCCGTGCCAAGGAAGAAAGATCGTCTGAGAGAACACCACTCATATTCTACTAAATACCCTTCGATGACTGGAGTTATTACGAATTATCGATGGTCTCCGGTCACCAGTGCGTTTATCGGAAAGTTTTTGATAGATTACTTTTGGTTGTCTACCAGAATACAATTAGAAATCAACGTAGGTCTCCTATCAGTCTCCAATTATGGCTATCGAAGATGGTAGACTACTTTTGATAATCTACTCGTATTCTGGTAGATCATTTTTGGTACTCTACAAGAATACCTTTTTTTTTTTTAATTTTAAATATAAAATTCTCAACCATTTCTGGCCTCAATCAACAGAGAGTATTATAGTAGAATACTTTTGGTATTTTACTAAATATTTACTATTTTCTATCCTATTTTCTTTTTGTAGTCTATCAGTTTTTGTCATCATTAGATTATATATTTCTTTAGAAGATAGTTTTTTGTAACATCTACAAGAATTTTTGCATCAAATTTTTTTAAAACATTAATCTACCAAATTATTTTTTCAATTTCTGAACAAAAAATTACAAATCTAAAAAAAAAAAAAGAAAAGGTAATATGCTCTTCCCTCACAGTAGACGTAGAGAGGAGATCGCAGAGCGAAGTTCGCAGAGGTAGAGGAGATCGCAAAATGCCAATGTCAGGAATAGAGAGGTCGCGAGGATGAGATCACGAAACATCGTGATTGCGAGGAGATTGTGGCGGCCAGAGGTCGCAATTCTCGGATTGCTGCTCGACGTCGATTGTGACGCCTCCACTAGCAGATCTCTTACCGAATCGCATGGAGGGAGAGAGGACAGAAGACAGAAGACAGAGTTCGAGGCGGAGAGAGAAAGGATATAGGGGATAGAGGTGAGCCGAGGGAAAGAGGAGACGTGAGAGAGGGAGGGTGGTGGGAGGAGAGAGAAAAGGTGGAGGAGGGCTCATGGAGGAGAGAGAGAGGCGAGAGAAAAGAAAGACAGAGAGAAGGTGTGTAAAGTGGAAGAGATAGGAGAGTTTCATGATTAGAGTAGCATATTTTAATGACTAATAAGATTCCATGGTGTTTGTATTACAATGAAGCGGACAGAGCTATAAATGGAGAAATTCCGTGCGTCGATTTGAGTCTTTATTTAATATGTGCTTACATGATAGATTTGTTTTTCTCTAATTATTAGATTTGTTTTTAATTTCTTTTAGAAGTTACTTAATCTATTAATGATAGTCCACTAAGGGATGAGGACAATGCATGATTGATATTATATATATATATATATATATATATGTATGAATGAGTCCACGGTGGATCCATGTGTTTGGTTTTCTATTAATTAAGCTTTTCTCTATCCATGCTTTACTTTATTTTGTTTTTGTTTTCATTTTCATTTTCTTTAAATTTGGATAAGTGGGTACGTGTGTAAGACAAGGTGAGTACTCAAAAAAAAAAAAAAAAAAAAAGAAAAAAGAAAAAAGAAAAGAAGAGAGAGAGAGAGAGATAATTATATATGGGTTAACTTCGCTTTTAGCACCTGTAGGAAAGATTATTAAAATCAGCATCATTTTTTCATCCATTCATTTCTAGCACCGACACGTCATCAAAGCATCTGATATGTGGGGCCCTGCTGAACCAAATGTATGTCAAATTACTGGTTTATCCTCATCTCCCTCACATGGCCCAAAATAATGTGCCAAACCAGCATCTACAGTATTTTAGAGAGAGAAAACGAAATCTAGAGAGAGAAACAATTGCAATCGGCCGAAACCGCTCGGAACCCGTCCGAAACCACCATGAAAGGCATCTATAAACAGCTTCGTGATATAGAAGGCCACCTACTTAGAATAGTTTAAAAAACCGGCACCAAAGATCGAGAGAATGGTGGCCGATGAAGGGTTTAGGGGAAATCGAAGTTAACGAATCAAAGAAGTCGAAAGTTAAAAAAATGGCTTTTTCATTTCAATGTTTAAAAGTTTGCGTTTAACGCTTTGTTTGCAAAGGGGAAAAAAATTTATTATTTTGAATTTGTTAACAGTTGGTCTTCTTACAGGGACGATCATTATCATAATGACCGCCTGGTAATTTTCGTTGTGACCCCTGTAAATGTTAAATTTTAACATATAATTTTGGTCACAACGATATTGACCAGATGGTCATTATAAAAATGACTAGTTTTTGGTCAGACATCCTTCTACAGGATCGGTCATTTTCATAATGACCCATGGTCATTATCGTTGTGACCCCTGTAAATGGTCAATACGGTGACGTATTGGTCAAAGTGGGAGCCGGTATGAAATATAGGCAAGGTAACCTGAGGTAATAATCTCTTGGTTAAGTTAGCCCTAGGATTCTGCTCGAAATTTCATGAGCCTCACAGGTGCTCAAGCCTTAGGGACCCTTCCGGTCATAATCAGGCGAGCGACAAAGGCCTTATGCAATCTCGGAATAGTATCAAACAACAAGCTTAATCAAGAGATTAATGACCAAGGATTTTCTTACATATATAACATATCGGTAGATGCCTGCCTTAGTTCATAAGTCTAGGATCAACCGAACATAGACTTTCTAAATCTAAGATTTGAATAGAATCTGTAAATCTATAGGAACTCAGGGGAATTTAGAAACTCATATTTTATTGAAAATTATTTTACAAAGGGTTTTCACTCAGATGGTTCACTCTGCCCTCTCGAGGAAGGGGAGATGGGTATACAAAGGAGATTACAAGCCTCGGATTTGAAATCCGAATTCAAAATAAAAAGCTAGCAGATAAGGAATCTGCTTTACATATGTCAAAACAAAGATAAAAACAACTTTTTTACATAATGGCCGACAAAGGTGGAGAATCTGGCCGACAAACTTTAATAATACAAAAGGGCTTGTTGGGTGGATGTGGTCGTCATGGATGACATTTTTGGATTTTGACGTCAGTGCTGACGTATCTGCTAGTTGGACTTGTTGATTGGTTCATGGGTTGGGCTCAAGTTTGTTGTTTCAGCCCGTTACATATCATCAATGTACTGTAAGACCTGTTGGATGTTTTCTTCATCTTGCCAAAATTTGTCTGTTAGCCAAGCTGGAGTGGGCTTTGCTTTTAGTTCACGGACTCTGAGAGTATTACTTTGAGGGGCAACATGGGTCTCTCGGGCTATCTGGTTCTTGAACAAATAGCTCTGGGTGTTTTGAGGTTGTTCTTGGGAGGAAAATGGTGGTGGTGATATCCCAAGTTTTATGAAGTCTTCTGGATTAAATGGCTCTGGTGAATATGGGTCATGGGCCCACTGGATGAACTGAAGTTCTTCTTCTAGAGAAGGGCCTTCAGATTGGAAGCGGATTGTCTGGGCTTCTTCTGGTTCAGTTGGTCTTGGAGTTGAGCTTGGGCTTGCATTAACTTTGTCAAGGACTTATTTGATTTGCTGGGTGTATCTGGCTGGGAACTTCTCCCACGGAGCATCTTGTTCAGGTTTTGGCCATACTTCATCCGGGATGGTATGGTTTCTGATGAAGAGAAGTTTTTCTAGTTGTCTAATCTGAGCATTTCCCATGGGGGAAAGGGGCCATTCATGTGAACCATGAATCTCAATGTTGCGATCAAATGCTACCTGGTCTTTCCTATTGATTTGCAGTTTAAACTAATGAGGAAAGTTGTATAGCATCTGGTAAGAGCTTCGACCGGAATCTATAGGTGTTGATATTGTCTTTTTGTGAATCTTTCCAATTCAAAGGAAGGTACTGATCCTAGATACTGAGGGGGGCAAACCATGAAAGGAGGTCCATCTGGGTCTTATAGGCATTTATGAGATCTGGCATCTGTTGAAAGCTCCGAATGGAAGTTCTGAGTGGAACCGTGTGGACTTCTATAGCAATGGTGTAGAAACTTGCCAGATACCAAAAAGGTAGATTACTGGCCTAGGCATAAACAAAGCTTCTCTTATCGGGAAGATTCTAGCGAATGGGTATTTGGATGGAAGTTAACATCTTGGACCATGAATTCACCATATGTCTATATGAGTTTGGTTTGGATTTTAAGGGCACGGTTGATGGCTTTTTCTTTGGATTATTGGAGAGAGTAATTGTTGTAGCATCCTTTGGGAAAGTTGGGGGAAAGATAGCTACAGTTTTTGAGGAGGAGGCTGAAGCCATGGGTTCTGGTGGTTTGGTAATGGTGAAGATGAGTGGGATGGGTTTACGGAGAACACTTGTGAACAGACTTATAGTTGGTCGAGAAAACATATCAGGGATGACATTATCTTTTCCCTTAATATGTCTTATCTCAAATGTGTATTGCGAAAACCATGCTGCAAGTCTCAATAATTGAGCATTTACAGCTTTATTTTTTTGAAATGAAGCATATCTTTTGAAGCTATGAAGTCTGTTTCCACAATAAAATGATGGCCAATAAGATGGAATTCGAACTTCATAATTCCCATCTTTATAGCCAAAAGCTCTTTAAACGTGGAGTGGTGGTGGAGTTGGGAATCTTTGAAATTCATACATAAGTACCATAGTTCAATGTTCCATAGTATTTCCCCCCCCCCCCCCCCCCCCCCCCCCCTAAATTTCCTTAATAGTTTCCATCTAATAAAAACTCATTTAAATTTCTAAAACTCTTAATGAATGGATCACAGTTCAAAATCTCTGATTTAAGTTCGATTTCTAAAATTTCTAACTACCCATGATAAAAACATGAACATATTCATAATCAAATCTATATTGTCAAACCACCAATTCTAAAAATTTTGACAGCATTTCTACTTAAATATTAACCTATAAAAATTTAAACTAAAGGAGTAATAACTAGAGTTTTGGTTGGAAAACTACATCAACGATCGGAGTTTCCGTCGGAGAATGGAACTAAAACTTCCTTAAGAAGAAATTCTTGAAGGGGGCTTAAAGGATTTCTTTAATTTTAAAAAGCTAAAAAGTGTTTGGAAGGTGGGAAAATAGGAATGAAAATGCAAGAAAGCAAGAGAAAATTTCATAAGAGAACTTAAGAAAACTTAGAATTAAAATTGAGAGAACTTCTAGAGAGAGAGAGAGAATTGGTTCTTGAGGTGTGAAGAAATAGTTGAGCGTGGATGCCTATTTATAGGCCTTGGCTAATGACTTTGGGATTAATTTGTTAATCGTTGTCTTGATAAATTTTAGAAGGCTAATCATGATCAAATCAAGATTAAGAAAACTTGTCTAGGAAGGCTTTTTCTTAGCCATTGATCTCTTGATACTTATTCATTTGTAACAATTAGATCAAAAATTCCTATTTTCCCAAAAAAAATAATTGAAGATAATTATAGATATTATCATCAACAGATAAATTCTTGGACTGCTAACTTAACATAACAATATTGTCCTTTATCTTCCACACAACTCCCAAGATCCTCCACTACTAAAAGTTAATAAGTATAATTTATATCTGTTACAAAAACTTGCCAACCAAGTTTTCGGACTGAAAAGGTAAGCAGTCTAAATCTTATATGACATTAAGATTTATCCACTAAGTTCTTATACTGAAAAAGATAATCTGTCTAAATTATATCTATATAAAGTTAGAAAGTCCAATTTTTGTTTGACTCAAAAGTTGATGTCAAATCTTTGATACTGCATTTATATGTAGAAAAATCCTGTCTAGAACACTCCAGCACTGCTAATTCTCATCCTGCTAAAGCTGTTGAAATATTATATTTGGTGATTTAACAACTTTCTCTACAATTCGTCACTTCGTACTATTCAAACCTTTTTGAATAATAATATGTTATTTAAGCTAACTATATGTGACAAAATTAATAATTGTCACATTATAAAAATTCATTTAATAATTTTAGATTAAAATTATAACCTAAACTTTAATTTACTTAAGGAATTTTGATGAATTAACTTATTAATTCTTAATAATTCCTTATCAAAAAATTTAGATATTACACTTTGGTAGTGAAAATTGGTAATTGACGACCAAACACGTACTTTTGGTAGAGGAATGCTTGTTACCAAATACATGTTTTGGCAGCGTAATATGTTTAAATTATAATTCTCAATTAATGCTAATGTTCGATTTTTAAATTTCTTTTTGATTCATCATTTCATAAATTACTGAACATAAGATTTATTATTATTATTATTATTATTATTATTATTATTATCCAAGTATAAATCACATATAGAGTTAATCCATATTTTAACAATTGGTCTTCTTGTCAACAAATCATGTGTTCATTAATTCTTGTGTACACCATTTCACGATATGGAATTAATGTAGTAAACTTAATATTAGTTGTATTTGTTATAAATATATATAATATATTTATATATCATATCTTATTCAGACAGCGTTTAAATAAAAAATGAAAGTTATTTCGATATGTTTTCTATTCGATGAATGACATCTAAATAACTAGGGGAAAAAAAAAAAAAAAAAAAACTTTTCTTGGAGAGAGCAAGGTGTATGCTTTCTTATGTGGGTTTGCCGAAAGAGTTCTGGACAGAAGCTGTTAACACAGCTTGTTAATTGGTCAATAGATGTCCGTCTTCTGCTATTGGTTTTACGACTCTAGTGGAGGTTTGGTCAGATACCCTTGCTAAGCATGATAATTTAGAAATTTTTTGTTGTCTTGATTACTCTCATATAAATGAAGGCAACCCTGAGCGAAGGGCAAATAAATGTATTTTCCTTGGATATCCTGAAGGGGTTAAAGGGTACAAGCAATGGTGCCAAATGGAAATCCATCAAAGTGTATCATTAGTCGGGATGTGATCTTCAATGAAGTTGAAATGCTGGTTTCTACAAGAGAGTCATCGCCAAATGAAGGAGTCACAGACAATGTGGAGCTTGAGATGGAGCGTTTGAAAAAAAAAAAAAAAAAAAAAAACCTCCGAGAATGTAGAGCAACATCCGACTGGGGAAGCAAATACACAATACTTGCTAGATCAGATAGGGAAATGAGGGAGATAAGGCCTCCTCAAAGGTATGGCTATACAGATATTGTTTCGTATGCACTTAGTGTAGCTGATGATGTTGACAACAATGAGCCATAGCGATATCGTGAAGCTATCACTAGTGTAGACAATGGATTACTGCAATGAGTGAAGATATCGAGTCACTTCACAAGAATCATACTTGGGAACATGTTAAGAGGCCAAATATCAAAATATAGTCAGAAGCAAATGGGTCTTCAAAAAGAAGGAAGGAATTCTTGGTGCTGGAAATGCAAGGTGCTGCTTGTGGCAAAAGGTTCTAGACAGAGAGAAGGTATTGACTTCAATGAAGTTTTTTCTCCATTCGTGAAACATAGCTCTATCCATGCTTTGCTTGCCATCATACCTCATTTTGACTTAGAACTTGAGTAGTTGGATGTCAAGACTACGTCCTGGCACGGTGAATTAGGTGAACAAATCTATATGAAACAGCTAGAGGGTTTTGAAGTCCAAGGTAAAGAAAGTTATGTTTGTTTGTTGAAGAAATCATTGTACGGCCTAAAACTGTCTCCTAGACAGGGGTACAAGTAGTTCGATACTTTTATGCTTGGGAATGGCTACTGTAGGAGTGAGTATGATAGTTGTGTGTATTACAAAAAGCTCATGGATGCGTCCTTTATTTATTTACTCTTAATGTTGATGACATTTTGCTTGCTTGTAGGAATGTGTCAAAGATCAACGGTTTAAAAGCTCAATTAAATTAAGAGTTTGAAATTAAAGATTTGGGAGCGGCAAAGAAAATCTTAGGGAAGGAGATATACAAGGATAGGAAAGCGTGCATACTATTTCTATCACAGAAGAGATGCATAAAAAGGTGCTTGAACGCTTTGGAATGGAAAATTCAAAGCTTGTTAGTATTCCGTCACTTTGGTCCTTTGTAACGTCGTGTACCTCTCTTTGGTATGATATTGTTTGTTTTGGGCTTAGTGTCTGCACGGTTTTGCTCTTGGGCTCATTCCAAAAGGCCTTATACCATTAAGAGGTGGCTTCTTTACTTATGAACTATCATACATATCAATTTCCAAATGATGTGGGACTACACAGCTTACCATTTCCTTACAAGTACTGATTCCTGTCAAAATTACCCCTCCTTTTAGGGCCCCAACGTACTCGTTGATCATATTTCTGGTTGGGTATATGCTCTGATACTATTTGTAACAACCTATGCCTCCATTTGGTATGATATTGTCTATTTTGGGCTTCGTGCCTATGCAGTTTCGCTCTTAGGCGCACCTCAAAAGGTCTCATACCATTAGGAGGTGGTCTCTTAACTTATGAACTATCATATATCCATTCCGAAGTGATGTGAGATTGCACAACTTGCCCTTTCCTTCTAAGGATTGACGACAGTCACAATCACCCTTCCTTTTGGGGTCTAATGTCCTCGTTGGCCTCACTTTCAATTAGGTATAGGCTCTAATACTATTTGTAACGACCCGTGCCTCCATTTGGTATGATATTGTTCGCTTTTGGCCTTGTGCCCCACGGTTTTGCCTTTGGGCTCATCCCAAAAGGCCTCATACCATTAAAAGGTGATCTGTTTACTTATGAACCATTACATATATCCATTTCTAAGGGGGTATTTGGTGAATGAGTTGAGTTTGAGTTGAGTTGAAATTTTGAAGTTTGAATAGTAATTTTTGTTGACTTTTTCAGAAAAAGACAACAAAAGTACAGTTTAACTTGAGTTAAACTAGAGAGCCAAACTAAGCCTAAGTGATGTGGAACTGCACTGTGAAACCCTAGAAATTCCTAAATTTGTTTTCATGAATTATTATCATGGATTTTATTCATTAATATACTTCTAATGCATTATTTTGATGAATATCAAATTTCAAGATCATGAATGATTTTATATGTGTTATCCATATGATGACATTGATGCTCTAACAATGGTGAATTTCTCTTTTTAAATGAAAATAATAGATACATAGAAAATAGGTCGAACAACATATAATGGTAATTTTGGCAAGGAATCCTAATTATTGTTAGTAGGTCTAATTGATGACCTTAGTATTTATTTTGGTCATATCAATATTTAAGTATTAAGAGTATGATTGGGAAATTAATATGTCACATAGATAGGAAATGAATGGTTAAGATTAACTAGGAGTAAATCCAAAGGTGGAGGATTGATCAAGAGTGGTGATTAGATTTGAAATCAATGGTGTAGATTTTAGGTTAAGGGATCTTAGGCAAATCAATGGCCAAAGTTTATATTAAAAGTGACCAATGGAGCCTTAGGTCAAGGTTTGGTGTAGTGGAAGATCCAAGATCAAAGATGACAACCTTTGATCAATGGTTGAAAATTTTAAGAAAGAAAAACAAAAAAAATAATAATAAAAATAAAAATGGTGAGCCGTGAGGGAGATTCAGATCTTTGTGGTCAAAGCAAGAAGAAATTTGAACAAGGAGAAAATAGGTATGTGGTGCATGCATGCAACCTCAAATAAGAGACGGCATGGTTTGTTTAGGCAATATGACACAAACCAAGTACATGTGAAAGGGACCATTTGTCTTCCACCTTGTAGAACAAAATTTTCACACCAACCCTCCCTTAAAAGTGGCGACAAGTCAAGGTGTAAATCAGCCAATGTTTCCCACTTTTATCCCTCAAAATACAACTCTTTTTAAAGCATATATTGGCTGAACATAAGCCCTTAACATCCTATTTTATTCTCACACAAGTGAAGCTCAAATCCTAGCTCCTCTAGCCCCCACCAAGCCTCAAAAACCACCAATATTATTTTCCATCTCCCTATAGCACGCTTTCCCCTCCATTTTCAAGCTCCAAGCAACCCCATTATCAAGTTTGAAGAAGTGTGAAGCAGAATTAGAGGATGTGTTACTAGTGGTAACCTAGTGGTTATCTTTGTGTTTTGGTCATTTTTGGAGAACTAAAGGATGTTATTTAGTTGTAATCTTAATGTTAGACTTCGTCTTACCTAGGAAAAGGTTTTGGGAATAACTTTGAAGGTCTGAGGTATTAGAGGTTCCACGGAGCATTTCGGTTAGATCTACGAACTTTGTTAGAGCTTGTGGAGGTTGTGATAATTTGGCATGAGTTGGAAACTCTAGTATAAACAATAAATTATATGGTAAGATTCTACAGAGAATAAGCTTCATTTTAGGCTTTCAAACCTCTTAGTTTGTTTATGTACGTCTAAAGTTATGTATATTTGCAATTATGATACAAAACTAGAAAGAAAGGGAATCTCTAGGGTATAGTATAGCCATAGGTTTTATGAAACAGAACCCATTAAACTCAAAATATGGGATTAGACGTTATAGATCTAAAAATGAGATCTTTTAAGCTTTCTAACAATGTATCATACACCTCAAATGGATAAATATGCAATTTTTGGTGAATTTTACAAGTTAAAACTATGAACTGAGAGGTTTTACTAGAACCATGTATTGGTCATGAATTTTGTATGTTTTGGGTTAGTAAACCATAATGTTTCATGAAACTGTTTTTGGTGTATAAACTATATCAAATAAGCTTTCCAATGAAATATACTTTACCTTATTGGACTTGTGAGTGAATTGTTATGATATTTCTAAGTTTAACCACAAATCTAGACACATGGTACATACATGAGACTAACAATTGAAAAACCTAACTATACGGCATGAATAGCTTAAAAACAAAAAATAACTTTATGGTTGTAAATCAGACATACTAAGCTTTAAAGTGAGCTATCATACGTTTAAAATGAATGAGCTATCATAAGTTTACTATGGGACACTAAGGAAAACATCCGTATTAAGTTTTGAAACCCTTGCAATTTTGGAAAATAAATTATAAGGTCAGAAACTAAATACTTCAAGCTTTCCAATGAGTCATCAAGTGTCTAAAACGGAATTATACACAAATTTAAATAAATCTTACAAGTTAAGATCTCACACCAACACAAGTGCCCATTAGTTGTGCGCATATGGGTAAGACATAAGGGCCTTTAAGTAAACAAGATATATATAATAAAGTATATTTGAACACACATAGATCACATGTATTTTTGGACATTCATGTTGTGACGTGTGGTGATATGATTTTGAAAATATTTTGTGTGTAACAGTTTATACTTGCTGAGTGAAAGCTCATATGTATGTGTTCGTGCTGTAGGTAATGTGGGTAAGCAGCCCGCTACTTAGATATTTTCTGGACTGGTAAAGCGGTGCAGAGGCGATGAAGTAAGGGAGTGGGATACCCCTACGAATTTAATTTCTGCATTTAAACTTCTTAAATTATTTTGTATCGATTACCCTTATAATTATGTTTTCAATATTTTGGAACTACTAAACTAGTAGGAGTACTTTACGAGAAAAAAACTTTAGGGTCTTTCCTTTTAACTCATATGATGTTATAGCTTTTTAAATATTATTTCAACATGAATTTGAATTAACTCTTTAAGTACAAATATGATTTGTTTTAAAAAGTAAAAAAAAAAAAAAAAGCTTTTGTATTTTTTTGAACCAAACATAAACAAGTATTAAAACTATATGAATTAAAAATAAGTAAGTTAGTTAATAGTCCAAAAAATCCGGTAATTACATGCACAACTTACCATTTTCATATAGGGACTGATGACAGTCACATCCTTGAAC
Organism: Ficus erecta; assembly: GCA_008635985.1. Lineage (NCBI taxonomy): Eukaryota > Viridiplantae > Streptophyta > Magnoliopsida > Rosales > Moraceae > Ficus > Ficus erecta. The sequence goes on along the minus strand of BKCH01000133.1, from coordinate 633,995 downwards.
TTTGGATTTTGGTAAATTAGTCCCGGAACTTTTTTCAAATCAAGGACCAAAACTGTCAAAAATTAAAAGTTCAAGGACTAATATGCCAAAATCAAAAGTTCAGAAACCAAAGAAATAGAATGTATATAATTCAGGGACAAAATAAACAAATTACCTAAAATTGAAATTAGCAAAGTAAGCTTTTTTCATTTTAACACTGAAACGACCGACTAAAAAACCGGTTATTCTTAGTAGTTTTCAATCGTTCTGAAATCATTTTATTAATAATAATATTTTTAGCTATTTATTTAACTAATAAAAGAAAGTGGTTGAGATATTTTACTAATTGACTCTCAATCTATGGGCCCATCCGTGGGTCCTATAATATAGGAGACATCTTTGATTAAAGGGTAATACTCATCACCATCGATTCCCTTAGTATTGTTCATCTACATTGATAATCTATCCATACTTCATATCTATATTTATATCTATCTTTTTTTTTTTTAATCTATTTGTATCTAAATCTATATCTATGCCAATATTTGTAATCAACAAATTTGCCAAACGCACTTTGATACACACCACCCTCTATGCCATGTTTCACTTCCTTTTTTTTTTTTTTTTTTTTCCTTATATTTGTTTTTCTTTGCTTTCTTTGCCCTATTGAAATAAGTTTCATCTAATATCCATAGTCAAAACTTTATTTTGTTTTTTCAACTTCAACAACAACAACAACAATTATTGACAGGTAAAACTCGCATAACAAATCCCATAGCTGTAAACAACAATAATAATTATTGACAAGTAAGACTTGCCTAACAAATACCATGGTAGTAGGGATCCCTGAGAACTATCACGGCCACCAAATAGCACCAGACATGAATAATAAATAAGGTAGAAAATAGAGAAGATATGGATTTATAGAGGTTCACCGCCAAAATGCTAGTTACGTCCTTTCTCGATTCACTCGTGTTTTCATTATCTTTATCAGAGTTACAAGTGGTGTAACCTGTAGAGTGTTAGTTGGGTTTCTGGGGGCCATTTTACCATTTATTTATAGCCTACTAAGAGATAACCCTTTAACTAATAGTTGAAATACAAATATTATATATTCGAATTTGAATGTAGAGATAATCTTCGTAAGTGTAGATTTTGATCGTCAATATCTGATATTTTTAATAACATTTGAGATTCAAATAGTTTTTGACAATTGATTTCAATCAGGGGTATTTTTTATTTTTACATTACTATTTTAACTTAATTATGCTATTTTGTTATATTAATTTCAATCATGCTATTATTTTAAAACTTTATAACTAAGTACGCTATATCCCCCTTTCTCTCTAAATATTTAATCTTACAGTTTTTTATAATAATATATAATTTTTCAAAACCGCCTTCAAATTTATTTATTTATTTTTCACATTGCCATCTCATTACATCCCTTTAAATTAGTTCGGTGAACATGTCCTATATTCGTCTCTATTTTTTTTTTCTTTAAAACTAAATTAAGTAGTGGAAAAATTTTAAAAGTAAAAAACAGAAGAGTAGAAAATAAATTTAAAAAAAAAAAAGAATTATGGAGATGTTTCTTAATACTTATTTATCTTTTTTCTTAGCTGAGGGGGGGCGGGGGGTGGTGGGAGGAATCAGTAATGTACTTACACGCGCAACTACAGCCACTTGGGAATATTCGAACGCCACAATAAAATAGAAAAGGGATCGATCATGTATGTTAAATCTATTTGCCCTCACTATTTCAGATTATTAAGTACCAAAGAAAAAAACCGAACGTTATCAAATAAGAAAGAGAGTCATAAAAAGATAGTCCCATCCACTTATACCACCATCATGGTGGTCCTACATTTCTTTTTTATTGTCTTGTTTTTAAATTGAAGAGGGACCTATTTTGCTTATTGAAAAGGCAAATAAAACAAGAACTACTCTCTACTTTTTCTTTTTCCTCTACTTTTTGTTTAGCCTTTCTATTACTTCTTCTTTGTTTATTATTATTTTTCTTTTTCTCTGTTTTTCTTTTCTTTATGGGCCAGTTTGACGAGCTGTTTGAATATTGGATAAACCAAGCTTATCTGCGTGTTTTGTTATTTTAAAATGATAAGTACTATATTTTAAACTAAAAAAATAGAAATATTAGATTGGAAAATTTCCATACTTTGTTTTAATGCAATTTGGAAATTAAAGTGGTGGTTTATTTTACATCCTTGATCCTGTACTTAGTTGTTAGTGTTGTAAGCTTCTATGGAGTTAAGTTTCTTAGTTCACACGAAAGTGCTCTATTTTCACTTGCTCCCCTTAAGAGAAAACTGTAAGTTTTTAATTTTTATTTAATGGGAGAGAAAATTTGAGGGGTTTTTTTTGTTTTTTTAGTCACACAAGCAAGTGATACACACAATCACACGAGTTAGATCGATCACAAGAGCTTTTATAAGGAGGAAAATAGTGGATCCATAAGTAAATCACATTAAGTTACAACTTCAAAACAATTGCTGACTGAAAGAAAACTTGTAGCATTTATAAGCCACTTAAGAGTCTTCATTCCTTGCAGATTTATCAAGCCTAAATTTGAAGAAGGCAAATTCTTTTGATCCAGATAAAAGCTTAAAGATGAAAGTAGACCTTAATCTTATTCTTACAACGATCACTGCCACAAAACAACCAAAACCATACTCGAAATTAGCACACACCAAACTCCAAAATAAAGTTCTAATTTTACCCAATCAATTGACCTTACTACAATTGGTCCTAATTTGACCACTTGTCCCTGTGAGAGGGCTAAGGTTTCCCATCTTGACCATTGCATTGGCAAAATCGGTACTGAAGCTCGACGAGTCGTTGCTGTAAGCTGTAACCTGAGAGTCCGTGGAGCCATTGTTGAAGAGCTGTTGGTCGGAGTGAAGCAGCCCCTTTAGGCTGACTAGATTCTTGAAATATTCATTGTCGAAAGTCGTCGGGCTTGTCACGTCGAGGGGCGAGAGGGTGTCATCCCCACCAGAGCTCGGGCAGTTCGATTTGGTTGAAGTTGCAAATGAGGAATCTATGTTCGCTTCATTGTATAGCCGGGCACGGAAGGATGAGCACTTTGCTTGGCCGATTGTGTGAGAGCCTGGAAATGATAATTATTTTAATGTGACACTAAAAATCAATAGGCTACCTACTAGGAGTCCTACTTTAATCTTACAATGAATTAATAATAAAAAGTTGGGATCCCTAGTTTTATTCAGTAATTAAATTAATCTTCTTAAATTTAGCCTAAAAATATATTTATTAGGATTAATGAAAGCAGAATCCAATAGAGATCATTTTAAAATCACACACGGCTGTTTATTTTATTTAATTCTATTTTTATCTTATGATGTTACATAAGTTGAATAGGTCATTTACTTTTTTTTGACTCTTTTTATCCTAACTAGTGAAAAGCACATGGGACGTGCTTGAAAGTTGTTATTTTAATAGTGACAAATTAAGGGAAAAAAAAATATATTCAAACAGAGTTATTTAAAATAAACTTTTCAAAGAAAACCCCAAAAAAGGGACCAAAAATTAAGGAAATAAAATTTTTAAGGAAGTAAAGAAAAAAGGACGAGAAGGACCGAAACAAAAAAAGAAAGAAAAGAGGGGGGAAATATATATATATATATATATATATATATAAATATTCTGTTTCCCAAATTTTGGTCTTGGGGGACAGGGGATCTACTTGCTGAGATGGTAGAACTATTAATTGGTTTATACAAACCTGAGAGAGCCACCAATTCGGTAGTAGAGAAACCTTTGTTTGAGAAAGCACTAATGAGGCCAGTGAGGTTTAAAGTAGGGGAAGGGATGTTGGAATTGGCATCACTTTGACTTGCGGTGGTTGAGTCTCTTCTCCCCAATTGCACTGTCCAGCTTGGTCCACCCAACTGAGAAAGTATAATCCAAAATTATCAAATGAGACTCTAAATTATATTTTCAATTAGAAAAAAGCTTGGCAAAATAACACCAATTAGTGCTTAATTAGTACCACTTTGATATGTCCAAAATATTGTAAAAAAAAAATCTTCAAAAATGTATTGCATTTTAGTTTTAATAAACGGAGGCACATGATTCCTAATTCCTAATTTCCAATTAAATTTTAATTCGTTTATGGAAAAGTTATAATTGCACTCCAATTCAATAATTGGAATATATATATATATATATATATCTAATTGTTTTTATAATGCCTTCATCAAAAAGTGTTTTTTTTTTCCCCCGATCTAGATGAAAAATAATCAAGATATACAGATAGCAACATTCTATTTCTGCTAGTTCTGGTGATTATTTCATGTGGAAACCTTTCGTCGCAAAAATCATAGTAAAATAATTAATATTGGAAGTTTTTAGAGTGAGATTTTTTTATTTAGGAGTGTTATTAATAAGAATTTCTTTTTAATTATTAGATTTATTTTTTAACAGCCTCATATTGAGTGTTCATATTAAAAATTTAATATTACAACTATAAATATAACAGTTTCTATCAATAATGTAAAATAAGGGGTCCTACGATAAAAATCACAAAAAAAAAAAAAAAAAAAAAAACATAAGAAGTTTATACCGTAGGACTTCTTATTCTGTACTATCAGTAGGAATTTATTTTTAACTGTTGGATTAATTTCTTAACACTTTGATATTTGAGTATTCATCCTAAAAATTTGCAAAATGAATTACTCCAATCATAGATATCAGACTGTACATAAAATATTATCTAACGACTTAAACTACAATTTCCTCTCGATGTTGTAAGAATATATAAGAGGTCCTACCGTAAAAATTCGGCAAGGGTTTTACAGTTTTACATACCTCAACGACAGAGTCCCTGGCAGCAACGGCCAAGATGTCAGCACAAGAGACAACGCCAGGGCACAAGCTCTCCACTTGCGTCTTGATGGTGTCGACAACATCGTATCCCCTAACTGAATTGGCATTTGGGCCTGCGTTTTTCTCTCCTGTGAAGTTTGCTGTGTCGTCCAACAGTATCGACGCGTCACATCCCTGTCGTTTTAAAAAGTCATCAATTAATTATTGTATGATATTATTAAATTCAAACGTCTTTATTTTACTCTCGCCAATCAAGTGTTCTCATATGTAGACAATTATGTGATACATATTATTATATATGGTCATGAATTTTCAAAGGTCTCTATGTCTAACTTTTCGTGCATGCACACCAGATTCGTCTCATAAGTCAAAAAGTTTTAATGTAGAACAATCATATAATTTTGTGCAAGTAGTATAAAGCTTTCCACCCCCAACTGCCCTGTGTTTGATTTTTCTTTCTTTCTTTTTTTTTTTTTTAAAACTTTTTGACAAGGAAATATTCAACAAAAGCATAATTTATATACAGTACGCTTGCATGTTATGTTTTATGCTCTCTTATGTGCTCGTGAAATATTCAAAAGTAACGAAAGCAAGTGAATTTACTTGTGGAAATATACTGCCCATTCTAGGGTATATTTACCACGCCCCTAGTTTTGATGTACTTTAACTTGTTTAAATATTAATATAATTGCCTTTCTCTTCTACATAAGAACCTTGTGAACTAATAAAAATTAACGTATCATGATACCAGATATGGGCTGTATATATTAAAATACACTACTCATGTATTGTCGTACGTGGTAAGAGTACTACAAACAACAAATAAAATAAAAAAAAAATAAGTAAGCGGAGTTAGCTAGGAGGAAATGACTTGCATTAACAAAGCAGTCATGAAAATGAAGGCGAAGTAAGGACGCTCCCATTCGTTTCTCATTAGTGACAGCAGTCTGCACTGCCGACTTGATGGTGGAAAGGGCGTTAGGACATGAAGAAGAGTAGAAGTCTGAGGATAGTTGTGCCGAGGCTACAGCGATAAGAAGCGAAAATAAGAACAAGAAGATTCCTAAGTTGCTAGAAAACTGTGAGAAGAAAACCATTTCTAAGGGGTGTAGGAAGAAGAAATAGAAGGATATAATCAAGCAGGTTTTGAGCTTGGTTATGAGTTATTGGTGCAAATCTATTAGGTTCCATGTCTATTTATAGGGGACTTGATCTAGTTAATGAGCTGTTTTGCATTTTTTCTCTCACGGCCGGTCGATTTCGCAGGTCAAGTCCACCTTTAATGGAGCAAAAAAAAAAAAAAAAAAAAAAACCCTAAGATAGATATTATTTATTTATATACAACATATGTACACGACATACCCACGTGACTTTCTATATCCTTTTTTTTTTTTTTTTTTTTTTTTTTTTTTTTTGCCCTTTTTGGAGCTTCGGGTGGGGGATCTATGTACTCTTGAGCCTACGATGGCAGACAAAATTGACATTTAAAAAAAAAAAAAGGACAGATTAAAAGTTAGAGGTGATGCATGGTGGTTTCTTGTTCTAGCAATTTACGTGTTTGGTTATATATTAGCTGTCACGAATCCTAGTTTCAAATTTAGGATTCAACTTAAGCAGCAGCTTCGACATTCTTTCTAAAATATGCAATTTCTTTCTTTTACATGGATCAGTCTCACCTGGATCTCATGCTGTTTAAAATCATTCTCAATAAAATTTGAGTTAGTCTCATTTAATCCCTCTTTATTAATTATTTGTTAAGAAAAAAATATAAACACATCGAACCAAAAGGAAATTCTCTAACGAGTTTTTGATTCGACAGTTTAAACTTTACCTAAAATCAGACATCGAAGACATGTATGCTTGGCATCATAATTTAAAAATGACAAAATTTTTAATTTAGAGTAATTGGTCTAAATAGTCCATGAAATATTTCAAAGGTGACAGTTTAATCTCTGTTTTTTTTTTAAAGCCGAGATGACCCTAAACTCTTTTTTTTTTTTTTTTTTTTGCCATTATGGTAATTTTCTGTCCAAATATGTTAACATATGAGGGTATTTTAGTAATCTAATACTAATTAATTTAACAAAAATTAAAAAAATCATAAAAAATAAAAAGTTACCTCTCATTTCTCTCTCTCTCTTGTTTTCTCAAAACCCAGTTCCCGGGGGGGGGGCTCTGCATCAGAGAGAGGGGGCACAAGTTTAGCGACATCGGCGATGCAGAGGGGGGGGGGGGGGGGGGGGGCTCTGCATCAGAGAGAGGGGGCAATAAATTTAGCGACATCGGCGATGCAGAGGGGGGAGGGGCTCTGCATTAGAGAGAAGGGGTGCAAGTTCAGCGACAACGGTGACACAGAGGGGGGGGGGGGGGGGGGGGAGCCAACCTAGATTGAGCCAACACCCAGATCACGAAAGAGTGAGGGCGGGGGGGGGGGGGGGGGGGGGAGGCGAACCAGATCGGAAGGAGAGAGGAGCGGGCGAACATCATCATCGTGGTTGAGGGAAAGGGCCCAAAACCCAAATCATGAATCCGGGGGGGGGGGGGGGTGGGGGGTGGCCGAACTGAGGCGAGAGTGGGGGACTCGGCTATAGGGTGGTGGGCGAACAGCGGTGGGAGGGGGGGTGGCGAAACCGAAAGATTGAGTAGGAGGGGCAACCCCAGTCGAGGTGGGGGGGGAGGGGGGGCGCAGACCGAGAGAGAGAGGGGGGAGGGGGGAAAGAGGGGATGATATTTTAGTCATTTTGATATAAAAATTAATCATTTCAATGAGATTTTGTTAGAAATTTAACGGATCATGTGGATGGAAAGGATCAAACCATCACCTTTTTAGAGAGTTTAGGATCAGTACAATAATAATAATAAAAAAAAGAATAGGGACCAAAATGTAACTTTTTAAAGAGTTCATGGATCATTTAGGCTAATTACTCATTAATATATTTAACTATTAAAAATTTACTTTTACAAGTTTCAAATATTAATAATGATGACAAAAAGTAAAAATAGTAGTAGCATTAACATTCTGTATTGGAATATTAAGTAAAATAATATTATTGTTCGTACACTTTTGTATAAAAATATAATATTAACATAACCAAATACATTGCATATGGTTTAATGTTTTGTTTGTGTCAGTATTATATCCTTGTAGCGTGTATGGAGCTTTAATATTTGTACATTCTAGATAATTTGACTTCAGTTTGAAAAGAACAATTATTTATAGATATTTGTTTAAAATCATGAGGACAAAGGATATATAAATATATATATATATATATATATATATATAAGTAAAAGGGAAAGGGAATATAATCATTGGTATAAATTCTTCTTCTTAATTTTCAAAATTGTAATGCCAATCTGAAAAGAAATTGCCGAATTGGAAATTAAGGCCGGGTGACCTTAAGAAGCTTCTGTATTTATTATATATTGTCTTCTTCTTCTTCTTCCCCGAAAAACAAACAAAATTATTTATCCATTTTTGCTGAAATTGATCAGGAGGCATTCTTAAAAATATTCTAAGCTTCTTTTATGTCAGTTACCACTCAGTTTATTTAGTTTAAAAAAAAAATTCCTCATAATATGTTTGTGATTGAACACAAATTATAAAATAATATATTTTGAATTTTGAATGAAGTAGTTGTTTACTTGGAGAAAATATGTTAATTATATATATATATATATATGCATATATATATATATATATATATATATATATTGTTTGCTTTCCTTTTAAGGTCAGTTTTCTGAACGGCTGTCTATGCAGTTTAAATATTATACAAGGAACTAGCTTGTATATTGCTTAATGCTTAAGCTGATTGTGTCACTTTCACCGCGTTGCCTACTTTATACACGTTATTCCTACAGCCAGAGAGGGAATTGATATGCTATTAAAATTCCATGGTAGAATATGATAGTTTCCTTTTCTTTTGCTTTTTTTTTTTTTTTTAGAACTTTTATAGTATGACTTTTTATTTCGTATTATTGTTGGGAGTTATTATTTCAACAATTTGATTAAATTTTTAACGGTCTAATTCATAATTAGATAGTGTCAGTGCAGCAAGTTTTTTAAGGTGAATACTTATTGTTCTTTAGATCATTAAAAAATTAATTAATGATAGCAGTAATGATAATAAGAGATCATAATCTCAGTGTCTATTGGATTAGAATAAAATAAGAAAAACATGCACTGAAATAGAGACTTCTTATTACTTTAATATTCCCTTAAAAAAAGTTAATATTGTGGCCCCATTTGCTATTGTTTTCCAAATATTTTAGAAAGAAATCTCGCGGCTTTCCAAAAGTTTTTTTGAAAATAGTTATGAAATAGTTTTTTTTTTTTTTTTTTTTTTTTGGCACAAAGTCATAAAACAGAAATGAAATCACAAATTGTTTTCATTTTTTTTTTCATTAAAGAATTTGAAAATGAAATAAAGTTATTTTCCAGCCCATTTCCGTTTTCATATTCTAAAGCTTACACACTCAATAAAAATTTTTCAGAATCATGCCCAAACATAATTTTAATTTTTTTTTTCTTGTACTTGAATTAATTTCTCTATTAACACAATCAACCACAATTTTAAAAAATTTCTCAAAATCATTTTAAAAATATTCTCATTTCTATTTCATACTCAAAACAAAATTATTCCCAAAATGCTCCCAAATGAACCATGTGTGTTTCTTTCTTTTGTTTTTTGTTTTTGTTTTTGCTTGTAATGAATTTATTCGCTTTATTTTATTTTAGTCTGTTGAATGCTTCGGCTAAAGGTCTTTAACTCGGATGTAACCAAAAGTCAATTATGCTCTACAATTCGGTGGCTTCCTTTGGCATGTTGCGTGATATTTTGCAACTTTGCCCACCTAGAGAATATGTACTATCTTTACTATTGGTACGCGGTTTGTTTGTTTGGTTGGTTGTTTGTTTGGTTTGTTTGTTTGTTTGTTTTTTTGTTTTTTTGTTTTTCCTTCCTTGAACTAAGGCAGTGATTTTGCTCATAATTTCTTTTGATTTTTTTTAAATGAAAAGAGAGGCTAATCAGTATTAAGAAATCTTACAATATCCTAATTAAGTTGACACCTATAAAAGATGTCTCAAAACTATTCAAATATAAAACAATTACATATACATTCAACCAAAAAAAAAAAAGACTAAGAGAAATACAACTCAAAAGAGCAAGTAAGCAAGCTAGACATAAACAATAAAACAAAAAGCACTTCCTATTGACTCTACCCTAATACGAAGGAAAGGGCCGGGGGTATCTCATTAAAAACGGCACAAATGGAAATAACCTAAAGGAAAAAAAATCCGCACATGGGGAAAAAAGATAGCAAAATCTGGGGAAACTCTATGGTGAATCCGAGAATAGATACCATGGCAAAGGACACACATCTCTCAACACTAGATGCGAGATGAAGTCCGGAGACCAAGTTCACCAGTGAAAATTATCCTTATAAACAGGAAAAAAGGGCCAAATATTTTGCCACAACATTACCCTCTTCGAAATATGGGAGACTTTAACATTGAGCCTATAAACCGAATTCACAGCACGTCTTCTATGAGCACGGTATTTCCAAGGAATTGATATGGAACCACCTCTGAAGAATGAAACGACATAACTAGAAATTGCAGCACCCGGTAAACGGGCATGAGCATGCTTAGGAACACCTATAGTATAACACCTAGGTTTTTAGAGTGCCCTAAAATTTATTAGTGCTTGTGTGCTTATATTGCATTAATTATTTTATGCATTTATGTTTATGCCCTAACATGTATTTCTATGCAATGAAATGTCTGGCATGTGACTCATTGACGTGCCCTAATTAATCTAAAAGAAATTTATTTTAATTGGGAATCTTCACTAAATTGATACATTATTTTTCTACGTACATATTTCATAATATTATAAAATTTCACATTCATTGTGAAATTTTTTACCATAATTATTGTATAGAAAATGTGTATATTATTATAATAATTACTATTGTGTAATATTATATGTGTATAAACGTGTATAAGTATATAATTACTAGGTTACCATAATTGTGTTCATATATCCTGTAAATTATGCATAGAATTACAATTATTTTTCGAGTAAATAGTCCTTGAAATCTTTAAGAGGTGACACTTTGATCTCTCCTTTTTTTTTTTTTTTGGGCCGTGCTGACCCTAAACTCTCTAAAAAGTTAACGGTTTGGTCATTTCCGTCCAATTTCATTAAAAAAACTCACGGAATGGTCACATGAGAAGCATGTTTTGTGCTTTTTGAAGGAAAATACCCCTAAAATGACAAAAATATTCTTATTCATAGATTAACATTTAAAAAAAATAAAGAGAAGAGAGAGAGAGCCGAACTCAAAGCTCCCCCACCACTCTCTCTCTCTCCCCTCCCCTCCCCTCCCTCCCTCTCCCACCACCCCACCACCCACCTCCTCCCCCACAATAGATCTGACACAGGAGCCGGAACCAGAGGCCATCTCTTTCTTTCTGTCCCTCCCTCCCTTTGCAGTCGTTCGGCACGATCTGGGCCCTCCCTTCCTCCTTTTGCAATCTCCTGCCACGATCTAGGTTTGCCCCCACCACCCCTGTCGGAAAACCCGACCCTCCCACCCCGGATTTAGACCAGATCCTATCCATCGCATGATGAACTCATGCAACCCCTCCCTTCGATCTGGGTTTGAGAGAGAGGGAGAGAGATCAGGCGCGATATGGGTTCCTTCCACCCCTACCAAAGAACCCAGCCCTCTTCGATCTTGAGAGAGAGAATTTTAATTTTTTATGATTGTTTAATAGTAATTATTATTAACACTACTACAAAATGTGGATTCGACGACCATTTTTAAAAAACCATCGTGGAAAATGCGGCAAAAACACGAAATTTAACAGAGTTTCCAAAAACCATCGTGGAAGCCAAAGCTTCCACGACGGTTATAGAAAACCATTGTGGAAGCTTCATCTTCCACGACGATTTATAAGAAACGGTCGTCGAATCTTGAAGCTTCCATGACCGTTTTAAAAAAACCGTCATTCAAAATCCGTGAAAATTTTAGACAAAACGCCGAGTGTTATTGCCCTCAATTTTTCACATCAATAACTCTGCATATCCCAAAATAAGATCAGATCGCTCCGAAAATAGTCTGTACACCACTGGACGTCACCACCACCATCTACCATATCCATCAATATAATCTCTCTGTAAGTGATAAATAATTAACATCTTCTTGTTGTTGTGCTTTTCTTAGTATTAATATTATTGATTTATATGATTTTATAAGGTGTTTATATATATATATATATGTTTTGGGATTGATTTAGAGTTAAATTGTGCAATAGGTGTTAAATTAAGTGATCAAAAAATGTTATTTTCCCCCCAGTAGTTAGACTTAATTAATTATGGTTTTAGATGATTTTGTATTTTAATTAGTTTTGTTATGTTTTTTCAATTTTTAATTGTTGATCAATTAATGGGCCGGTTTTAATTAATGAAAATGATATATATGCATGTTCAAATTGAGTACTTTGACTATTAAAACTTTGATTTTTTATTTAGGGTTTGCAAATCATGGATAGGAAATGGATGTTGTTTGATAGATTATCTAAAGCATATGAACATGGTGTTGAAGAATTTTTGTCATTTGCCAAAGCTCACATACAAGATGATAAGATTCCGTGTCCGTATTAAATTTGTGGAAATCATAGATATCTTTCCATTGACGATGTTAGAGGGCATGGGCATTTGCGCGCTTATGAAATTATTTGTTCTTACCAAGCATAGTATTTACATGGTGAAGATTTTTTTGATATTAATAAATATGCATCGACGAGTACTAAAGGTAAAGAGCCTATTGTTGAGGAAGACGTTGGTGATAATATGTTCAATATGATAAATGATTTGGAAGAACACTTTGTGCACCGTCCGGAGTTATTTGAAGCAATGATCAATGATGCCGAAGCGCCTTTGTATGTCGGTTGTACAAAATATACAAAATTAGGGGCATTGGTTAAATTATGGAGTATGAAAGCATCGGGAGGGTAGATGAATTCTAGTTTCATGACTCTTTTAGAATTTCTAAAAGATATTCTACCGGATGATAACAAAGTGTCACCTTGTATGTACGAGGTGAATAAGACGTTGAACACTTTGGGAATGGAATATGAAAAGGTATATACTTGTCCAAATTATTATGTCATTTACCGGAAAGAATCTGAAGATTTAGATGAATGCCAAGTTGTAATGAGTTAAGATGGAAGAAGGGCAAAATGCCATCGAATGGTAGCAAAGGAGTGCCAGTGAAGGTGTTATGGTACATTCCACCAGCTCCACGTTTGCGTCGTTTATTCAGTAATGCCAAGCATGATAAGAATTTGACATGGCATCATGATAAACGTATTGACAATGGCAAGCTTAGGCATCTAGCCAACACACCACAATGGAAGACCTTTGATGACAATCATCCAGATTTTAGTGCAGAACCAAGGAATTTACGTCTCGGTTTGTTGACGAACGGAATGAAACCACATAGTAATATGAGTAGTAGACATAGTACTTGGCCGGTCATACTTGTCAACTACAATCTCCCTCCAGAATTATGCATGAAGTGGAAGTTTTTGATATTGATTTTATTGATCTCAAGTCTTCAACAACCGGGGGGAATGACATTGACATGTACTTGGCACCATTAATTGATGACCTAAAAAGCTTGTGGGAAAATGGTTTACAAGTTAGAGATTCTTAACATCAAGATATGTTCAATTTTCGTGCAATGTTAATTTGGTCAGTTAATGACTTTCCCGCACTTGGCAACCTATCTGGTTATCCTGTGAAGAGTTCTATAGGTTGTCCCGTTTGTATGAAGGAAACATTTTCCATCCGGTTGAAAAATAGTGAGAAAACCGTTTACCTTGGTCACAGGAGATTCTTGCCAAAAAATCATCAATACCGCAAACAAAAGAAGGATTTTGATGGTAATACCGAAGAAAGAACCGTTCCTCGGATTTTGTCTAGCAAAGATGTATTTGAGATGGTTAAAGATGTGAAAGTAGTTATGGGAAAGAGAAAACGTAAGGCTCCAGTTGTCGATGGACCTTGGAAGAAGAAGTCAATCTTCTATGAACTTTTATATTGGAAGTCACTTTACGTTCGTCATTACTTAGATATTATGCATATTGAAAAAAACGTTTGGGAATCGATAGTACGCACGTTGCTTGACATTCCAAACAAAACTAAAGATGGTGAAAAGGCACGGTTGAATCTTACAGAGATAAAGATTAGACCAAATTTGCTCCCCGACAAAAGATCGAATGAAACATGCTTACCTCCGGCAAAGCACACATTATCGAGACAAGAAAATAGAAAGCTTTGTGAATGGCTTGTGTCCGTAAAAGTGCCAAGTGGGTACTCTTCCAACTTTTAAAGGTTGGTATCGATGAAGGATTTGAGGCTCATTGGAATGAAAACACATTATTGTCAAATCTTGATGCAACAATTATTACCTCTTGCATTGTGGGGAGTTGTAACGAAAAATGTGAGATATGCAATTATGAAGTTATGCTCATTTTTCAATTCAATATGCTCCAAGGTAATTAATCCACTTATCCTAGATTCGCTACAATCAGAATTGGTGATGACTTTGTGCATGCTTTCGAAGTATTTCCCACCAGTTTTTTTTGATATAATGGTCTACCTAACGGTGCACTTAGTTCGGGAAGTTAAGCTATGTGGACAGGTCCATTTGAGGTGGATGTATCCTTTCAAAAGGTACATGCAGGTTTTGAAGGGTTATGTGAAGAACCGTAATAGGCCGGAGGGATGTATAGTCGAAAACTACATAGCGGAGAAATCAATTGAATTTTGCTCTGAGCATTTGTCCAACGCAGACCCAATAGGGTTGCCAAAGAGCGGGCTATTTACATCGAAAGGACTATCCGTGGGCGTTCATTCACCAGTAAATCAAGATAAATGGGAAAAAGCTTGTCTGTATGTTTTGCACAATGTTAAGGAAGTGGAGCCTTTCATTGAGGTTCATAAGACGGAATTAAGAGATGCAAATCCAAGAAAAGGAAGATGTGATAAGTGGATTCAAGATGAGCACAACCGGACATTTCAGGTGGGGATAAGAAAATATTTGCATATGAAGGCTTATATTTCCCAAGACTTAATGAAGCTAGCAAGAGGACCGTCATCGATAGTCACAAGATATACATTGTACTTTGTCAATGGCTACTCCTTCTACACTCGCGAAAGAGATGAGAAACATTCCGTCCAAAATAGTGGTACGACCCTTCATGCCGAGTCTATGCATATTTCATCTGCAAAGGACAAGAACCCGGTATACAGTTCCATGAACTACTTTGGGTTCATTGAAGATATTTGGGAACTTGATTATTGCGGCTTGCGGATAACTCTCTTTAAATGCAAGTGGGGTGACAATAATTTTGTTAAGATTGATAGTGACGGCATGAAAGTGGTGGACTTTAGGCGATTGGGATACACAAATGATTCTTTCATTAGAGTTATCTTTAGTTGTGCCAATAAAGCTAAAAATAATCCGGGATGGCCAAGAAGATGTTGAAGATTGCACCAACATTCCATCTTTCAAAAAGGGATTGCCACCGGTGGAGGAGATTGATGATTTGGATAATGATGTTTCACACTTGCTTCATTTAGATGTCGAGTGGACATGTGTTGAGAAAGCCCAAAAAAAAAAAAACTAGACAGTGATTTTATTTTCGTTGTATATAATTTATAAGTTGTATTAACTATGTTAATTGTGCACATTATATTATTTATATATGCCTTTGTGTGAATGAATATAAGAACAAGAGTTAATGATTGGTTGGTTCATGCATAACACATAGGTTTGGCCGTCTGTGGGATTATAGTTGAAAAGAAAAATTAAAAAAATTACTGGTCACAATATCACGACGGTTGTTTTAAAAAACCGTCATGGTATTTGATAAACCACGACGGTTGTTTTAAAAAACTATCATGGTATCTGATAAACCACGACATCGTGGAATGTGACCGGGAATTTAAAAAAAAAAATTTCAACCTCGTTGTATGTTGACTAGGAATTTTTAAAAATTTTTACAAATTGAGATACCAAAAAAACTGTCGTGGTATTGTGATCGGGAATTTTTAAAAATTTGTAAACATTTTGTAAAAATTGAAGGGGAATTTGTTAAAAAATTAAAAAATCGGCTACCATGACGGTTTTTTCAAAAAACTGTCGTGGTATCTTTTTCGGGAAATTTTAAAAATTTCCCGAAAACCGTGGGCACGTGCATGTGTTCAAAATTTTGGACCCTATATTAAAAAAAAAAAAAAAAAAAACCTCATTCCCTCCATATTTTCTCTCGCAATGTACAAACTCTCCCTCCATTCTCTCTTTTTGCTTGTAGTGCCTCCTCCCTCCATTGTCTCTCTTGGCTCCTACTCTACCTTGTCTCCATTCTCTCTCATCCTCTCCCTCTCTACCTCGTTTCCCACTCTCTCTCGCCGCGGCCAAACTGGCCGTCGCCTAAGCTGGTACCAATCGACCCGCCCGTACCCACACTTGAGTACTTGGTAAGTCAAACTCTCTCTTTCACCGCACGGTTTATGGAAGTGAATTTGGTTGATTGTAAACTTGATTTTCGGTGATTTTTGATTGTTGTTGTGATTTTGGGTGAATTTTTTCATGAAAATAAGTGTTGATTTTGCATGTTAAATTTTTGCATACTACATGTTCAACAAAATGCCTCTTTGAGTGAGACTTAGTTTTGGATTGTTGTATAATGGTTGGGTGAGGCGACGGTTTAGAGATTTTTCCAGAAAAAAGTGTTGATTTTGTTGCTAGTTGATTTGGGATTTTTCTGTCCAAAATCCGTCCCCTACATCTTCGGTGATTGTCGATTGTGGACGTGATTTAGATTGCTTTAAAATTGCTTGGGTAAGGCACGGATTTGACAATTTTCCGGAAAAAGTGTTGATTTTGTGACTTATATGTTAGCATTGACATGTTCAATAATATGCCTCTTTGAGTTAGAATTTGTTTTAGATTGAATTAAATTGCTTGGGTTATGCACTGATTTGGCTATTTTTCGAAAAAATTGTTGATTTTGTGAGTTAAATTTTTGCATATGACATGTTCAATAAAATGCCCTTTTGAGTTTGAAATAGTTTTAGATTGAATTAAATTGATTGTGTAAGGTACGGATTTGACAATTTTTTGAAAAAAGTGTTGATTTTCTGACTTATATGTTAGTATATGACATGTTCGATAAAATGCCTCTTTGAGTTAGAATTAGTTTTAGATTGAATTAAATTGCTTGGGTTATGCACGAATTTGGCAATTTTCCAGAAAAATTGTTGATTTTATGAGTTAAATTTTTGCGTATGAAATATTCGATAAAATGCCTTTTTGAGTTAGAAATAGTTTTATATTAAATTAAATTGCTTGGGTAAGGCACGGATTTGACAATTTTTCGGAAAAAGTGTTGATTTTGTGACTTATATGTTAGCATATGACATGTTTAATAAAATGCCTTTTTGAGTTAGAAATAGTTTTAGATTGAATTATGTTGATTGGGTAAGGCACGGATTTGAGAATTTTTCAGAAAAAGGGTTGATTTTGTTACTTATATGTTTGCATATTACATGTTCGATAAAATACCTCTTTGATTAGGTTGTGTGTCAGTTCCGTAATTAAGTAAAGTATATATTTAGATTCTTGATTAACAATGATTTAATGTATGCTTTCGTTTGCTTTTTATGTGTTTGGGTGCCATGATTTTATAATGATTTTAATGACGATGATTATTTATTTTTAACGTGTTTTGGTGCGGAGTTGTTTTATATTGATTTAAAATGTCGCAAGGAGGAGTACTCAACTCAAACTCAAATTGGAAAACCACAACAAACCAACTCACCTAAATTCAATCCCGATGAAGATGGTAAACGAAGAGCAACTCTTATGAGAAGAGTCCACCTTGTTAGGACAAAGGGAGAACGAATTGAAGTTTCGTTCAACACGTAAGGGCAACCATTAGGGAAGGAAGGAGATGAATTACAGAGTTGGATTGGAGTGCTTGCTTGAGAGCACATTCCCATTTGGACATTTGACTTTAGAAGTGCCGATTTAGCCCCAAGGAAAGAAAGAGTATGGGTGGAAGTCGTAACTTCTTTCACTGAGGAACCATCGATTAAAAAACAAGCTTTAAAGGCATGTGCAGAGTCAGCGAAAAATTTTAGATAGGATCTTACCAAGCTTTTGTCAAGGATCATATTGATGAAAAAACTATGTGGCAACGACCGCCGAAAGTGGTTCACAATTACCCCACCATCAGTCAGGATGATTGGAAAAAATTCATTACGTATCGATGTATCCTGGAATTCAAAAGACTATCTGAACAAGGAAGTGAGATAAGAAAGAAGAGCAAATACGGATCAACCAGGGGCCGAGACGGATATAGGAAACGTGACCAAGCCTATGTACGTGAATTACTTGGACAAAATGTGTAAATGGTATGTTGTACTTCCAAATTTTTCCTTTATGTTTACTAACGGTAATTATTAAACTGCAGTTCGAGAAGACAGGACAATGGGCAAAGCGGCATACTTTATGGCTGGACATGCGCGTCAAACCCGATGGAGAGTTCAAGAATGCATCATTTAAAATTATTGTCGATACAATAGTAAGTTTTCGAATCCATGGTATAATATATTCTAATTTACACTCTTTTATGTTTACGAGTTCATAACATATTATCTAATTGTTACAGGACGACTTCAATGAACAAGAGACACAAGGAAGTTTCGAATCTGTGGGGACAAATGACATATTGACTAAGGCATTAGGCAATGCCGAGCATTCGAGTCGGATCCGGGGTCAATCTAAGTTTGTCAAGCAGTCGCAGTACTTCAACATTGTACAAAGTCCAAGGGAAAATGCTGAAGTCTTCGAAGTGAAACGGCAGTTTGCCACATTAGAAAGAATCGTATAGGCACTTTGTGCGAAGCATAGTATCAACCGAGATACTATAGCCGAGGAGATGATCGCACCGACTGTTGATCAACACAACAGCTTCAAGGCTAGTTGTACCCTAAATGAAAAAGAAGCTGGGGCGTCGGATACGCAGCCCATGCCAAACGCAAGTAAGGAATGCCACCTCTTTCTTACTGATTTAGTTAATGGAGGAGATGTGCTCGTTGCAATCTGCAGGACATACACGGATTGTGTTCCAACCGACACAGTCCATGGGATTCCTTTAGGTGAGGGGAATGTGCAAGTGACAATTACAGTCCCAAAACTAAAACATGCACTCCTACCTATTCCGATGAACGAAGCCACATATATTGAAGAAGCTGTCGGTGGGTTTGTTGCTTAGCCAAAATGATTAGTTGTATTTGAAACAAGTTTGAGCCAGGCAAGTCGAGGGTCCCAGTCAATCTCCCGATCGAGAAGCTGATGGGAGCAAACGAACCAAAAAGACAGTAGGGAAGAAGAAAATACAATCACAACCGGAGGTACAAAAACAACCGGCACAACAAGAACTACCTTCATTTGACTTTAACCAAATTCCCTTCAAATTGAGACCTCTAGCATATTACGCACAAAGTTCCTTGCGTGATGGTACCCAAATAGCGTGTCCAATACAATAGTCCGTCATTGGTGATGACATGCCCATATATATTGGGTTTGAAGATGTATACAATTTCATAACCTTTAAAGAAATTAGTGCCAGCAGTATATTGGTTTACATTAGGTATTAGATTTATTTATAAACAATACTTATTTTTCCAAGCTCGGAGTATATATATATGTTGTTTTTGCGTAACAAGTTTGGCTAAATATTTTGCAGATTCTTAGCGGATTATTGTGCAAGAACAGGTGTGTCTCAACATTTCGAGTTTATTTTTCCATTCCTTATCTCACCAGTTCAACAAAATGTAGATCGCCACGTCTACGTTCGAGAGAGAGCCAACAATATGCTACGGATCTTAACAAACGCACCAATGGGAAAGCTGTTTCTCATGCCATATAACAGCAGCCAACATTGGATCTTGGCGGTTATTGATCCGTGGGATGACTCGGTCTTGTAGTTTAATCCTCTGAGAAATGAACTGGGTGATGATTTTAAAGAACTAATTACGTTGTAAGTATTCTTTGATGTTCATGTTTCTGATTTGACATAACATAATTATTGTTGTAATTGTTTTGAAATTTGTTAACTTGTTAGGGCATTTAAGGGCTGGAAGATGTTGGTGGGAAGAAGAATAAAAAGCGACGCAAATACGAGACGTTGATTGATACTGTTCGTTGTCCTATACAGGAAGGTTATGTAGAATGCAGTTATTTTGTGTTAGCTTTCATGTGAGAAATAACCTTGACTGTTGATGGACTAGCCTGACTTCAAACCAATGATTTTTATACTGATGCTGACATGAGTTTGGTTAGGCAAGAGTGGGCTACATTTGTTGTTTTATTAATTGTTATACATTGTGACCCAATTAATTACTGAGTAGTTATTATTTTATTCTTGGCTGTGTAACAATAGATAACACACGGGATTTGCCACCCGTGGGAAATGAAATGAATTGGTAAATTTTTTTAGCGATATTACAAACCACAACGGTTTTACTGAAAAACTGTTGTCGTAGGGTATCCTACCACAACGGTTTTTATGCAAAACCGTCCCATTACACGATGGTTAAAAACCCATCGTGGAATCCGTATAGATTCCACGACCCTGAATTCCATGACAGTTAGATAACCGTCGTGGAAATGTTACCATGACCGTTAAAAATTGTCGTGGAATTTACATTCTTTACTAGTGTAAATTACTAAAATATCCTATCAAATTAGATCACATGCAATGCAGATGACTAATTTCATTAGAAATTTAATGGAATTGGACGGAAAGGACTAAACCGTAACCTTTTTAAAGAATTTAGGGTCAGCACGGCCAAATAATAATAATAATAATAAGGACCAAAGTGTCACTCCTGAAAAAAGTTCATGAATATTTTTGGATAATTACTCTTTTTTTTTTTCATGTTCATTCTTTATATTAATAGAAATATTTATATATATGTTTTTCTCATTATATTATGGTTGTCAGCATTTATTTATATATATATATATGTATATATGCCTTATATACATTAGTCAACGTCAGATTGTGATCAAATCTTGGTGCATTTCATTGTTTGACCTATTAGGTATAATAAGAGACACATGTATGTTTTCCATGATTAATGCATAAAATTGATAGCAATTCAAAATGTAATATTTTGGTGTTTACAAATTTTTTTTTTCCTTCTTAGGAATTGGCTATCTACTCCCTTAGAATACAAGTTTATTATTATTAGTATAATTATTTATTTATTATTTTTTTTTAAGATTCCTTGCAGGAATAAGTTAAGATCTTATAATATATTTCAAATTCATTTTACTTTAAACAGCTATATCTCATTCAATCACTTTTTTCATTTTTATTCAGTTTTCATTTCCCTCTTCCCTTGACTTTTCTTTCGCCAGCTATTTCTTTCTCTTCTCTTTGAAAAAAAAAAAAAAAAAAAAAAAGCCCTAATAGTGGACCAAGTGATTGATTCAATCTTCAATTAGGTAAACCCTCCATCTCATAATCATATTATTACGCATCAATTGATTTCTTTTGTTTTATTATTATTTTACTATGTCATGGTTTCTTATTAAAAATGTTTACTGCCTATGTTGGACGAATTTTATAAATACATAAAAATTTATTTTTGAGCCGTATTTTTATTGATTGAGTGCGTCATTGTGTTGCTATTGTTGTAGAAAATTTTCTGAATTTTTAATGCTTGTTTGGAATTATTATAAATTTTTTCACACTGCATAGTCTAAACCTATCAAAACTACTGTTATGACATCTCACGTTTTGTAATCAATTTTTATGAATCTTTTCATCCTTAAATTTATATGAGACACTTGTATATATGTCTTTGACGGTCTGTAATTTTATAAAAATTTATACTGCTTTCTTGATTGATATTAATTTTTTTAAATCATGTTCACTGTGATTTTGTGTTGGACTCTGTCAAATCCGGTATTTACAAAATAGTAAATAAATAGTCTTTATTTCTTTTATGGTCTAATAAAATTTTCATAGGTTGATATACATGTCTAATATGTCCATATAAATTTTGGGTTCGTAACGTATTGTGACTCTTGAGATAAAAATCCGTCTTCCTTTATTGTCTGAATTTTTTAGGACCTGGGGAGATTTGTTTATTGTGCTTAAAAATTTGTAAAACCCATCTTAAAAGTGTTATTTAGTTCTATAAAAATTTATGCTGATGGATTTATGTGTTATTCTTGACTAGTAAAAATTTGGGCTTGATTTTATGCTCCTATAATTAAAAGATTTCTTATGTGAAAATCTAAATTTATAGATGTAAAAGTGTTTTATTCATATTTTCTACTTTTTCATCATAGTTACCTATTTAATTTCAGATTTTTACCTATGGTTTCGTTTAAAGTACATCACGGTTAAAAAAAAAGGGTACATATTCGGTGTATATTTTTGGTGCATGGAGTATTCTTATTTTTTTTAATGCACTCTAATAGACAAACTATAGGAATTTAAGGGCACATAAGTCGTGGGCACTTGGAGGACATCATCACTTGCTATAATATTACCTATGCTTGGAATTTAGGTAAGTAATCCTACTTGATTTTACTTCTTATGTTTAAATGTTTTTATGAAATTATACCATCATGCAAAATGTCAATGTTATATTACAAGTTTACAAAAGAAATGCTTTAAAACGAATGGGTGTGTGTTTATACTGGAGGGCTGAGTGGGAACTGGCAGACCCATCACGAATGAATGAAATGACTAATAAATAACTGAGGTTGAAAGGCCAAGATGGAAAAGCCACAAAGACTGAAAATGATATAAGGTTAATACCTGAAGTTGAAAAATTAATATGGAAAACCCGTATTAACATTTTTATTAGTGGCCAAATTATTATACAGGTTCTGAAAACCAAGGCCCACTGGTTCCCGAAAATATAGGCATGACATCGAGCGCTCTAAAATGTTAATAAAGAAAAGTTTTAATGACAACATGAGATATTAAAAAGGATTGAGTATTTATTGAATTAATTGCGATTATCTTATGCATGTAGCATGGTTTACTTGGCTTAGCTCACTAAATTATTCTTCTAACATTTCGGATGATGAGTGAGTGGAGACCGGACGGCAGCGAGACATGACTAAGCGGCGTGGCATAGTGGTTATTGAATAAAAGAATTATCGAGTTTGAAAGTTTAAACTTGATTATTTTTAAGAATTTTTATTTTCTTAATTTTAGTCTAAATATTGGGATTTAAATAGTTTTTATTGAAGAATTATTATTATGAATTAGCAAGTTTATTTATTTTATTACCATTATTATTTTAAAATTCCACTTGATTAAATTACTATAGAAAGCTATTGGTGATATTTTTAGTAACCTAATTCAATATTAGGCTGGTGGGTATTACAATTTTTGGTTTCAGAGAACAAGGTTTAAATCGTTTCTGTAGACATTTTTAAACCACTTTGTTACGTTATTAGAAGTCAAGCTGGTAGTCGTTCGGTAAGATTACTTAGTTTACTTATAGTTATTATTCCAAATATAGGCAATCGGGCATTGTACTCTCTAGTAATCGGGCACTAGGAAATAAAGAAAAATATTGTTTTTCTTTTTCTTATCAAGTATGGCTGGACGAAACAATAGTGGACATGAAGATGGGAGTTCAAACGGTCAACCTCATGGTTAGAATGGACAACCGGGCGCACCGTCGACGATGGAGGCATTTATTAGCTGTGGAAATCCTTGGGTAAAGACAATAGAGAGAACCTGCTGCCCATCCTCGTCCGACAAATACCTTCATTGATTTTAAGAAGTTATCTCCTCCATCTTTTGGGGGCACTACCAATCCGTTGGAGGTGGAGAAATGGTTGGTTGAAATGGAAAAGGCTTTTACTGTGGTGAGATGTGAAGATGTGGAGAAAGTGTAGTGTGATGCCTACATGCATCAGGGAGATGATCACAACTGGTGGCTAATGGTGAAGCGCCAACATGAGAATGATGAAGATCCTTTCACGTGGGCGATGTTTCAAGAGGCTTTCTATGAACAGTACTTTTCAAAGAGTGTTCGACAGCAAATGGAGAACGATTTCATTGATTTACAGCAATGCAATATGACAGTTACCGAGTATGAAGCTGAATTTTCTCGTTTGGCAAAATTTGCTCCCACTTTGGTGGCGACTGAGGAGAGTAAAGCTCCTCGATTCGAGAAGGGGTTAAGGCCCTGTATTAAGGAGACAGTCTCTCCTTTTGATCTGGCCACATATAGAGATGTTGTACTCATTACACGACGGTTCCAGCTGGAACCGTCGTGTAATGAGCTACATTACTTGTTTCGACAACGGTTTACCGGGATTACACGACGGTTAAAACCGTCGTGTAACAATGAGATACCACGACGGTAATAAAACCGTCGTGTTATCTTCCACGACGCCGGATTACACGACGGTTGGGTAACCGTCGTGTAATCCCTCTTTTCTAGTAGTGTGTGAATAAGGCACTCTTGGTAGAAAGGACTCAACTCATAACCCAAGAGGAGAGGAAGGCCCAATTTGGAGAAAACAATGGTGGCATTTCTAAGGGAAAATTTTGGAAAGGGAAGGTTCAAAACCAGAAGAGAAAGCATGATCAAAGTAACAACCAAGATAGCAAGAATGAGCACGGAAAACAACCGAGGACTTCTTGTCCTAAATGCGGCAAAGAGCATCATGGTGAATGTCAAATGGGAGCCAACACTTGCTTCAGGTGTGGAAAACCCGGACATATTTTTAAAAACACTAACAAGAATGTCTTCGCTAGTTAAGCCTAAAAAGGAAAACCCCTCAATAAAACTAAGAAGGGCTGCTAAAATACCCATCAGCTTGCTATTGAAGATTTATAGAAAGGAGCAGAGTATCCAAATTAACAGTTTGACGAACAAACTCCGGCACATTAGACCACTAGAGGAAGTTACTTTTTGGAAATCCAAAAGAAGTTCGTCTATCAGTTGCGCAATTTCCTTCTCAGTAAATTTTCGTTATGTAGTCCCAAACTCTGACCCATCTATTTAGAAATTTTCAAGGAACCTTTCCGGATTTAAGACGAAAAAAGCTCCACGACATAAATTAAATTTACATGCACTAGTAAAAAATGTGGATTACACGACGATTTTTTACCGTCGTGTAAAGTTTACACGACGGTTTACTAACCGTCTCAGGAACTCCATGTTGTTTTTCTTGGGCAGAGCAACTAGCCTTAAAGCTGTTGTGTTGGTCCACGATTGGCATATCGTTGGGATCAACCGACGGTGCCACATCTTTGTTCGCACATAGATCACGCACCAACGCCTTTAATTCTTCTATTTCATGTCTCATTGATTGTACTTCATTGTCTTTACTCGAACTTCGATTTAGGTTAAAGTACTGAGACGGCTTTACGAACTTTGATTGCCCACGGACACGCCCTTTGTGTTCGGGTCTAGATAATGCCTGCGACAATACATCACTAGTGCCAACTGATTCGAAAGTGCCTTGACTCTCTTGTGTGTTGTACTCCATCTACAAGATAATTAACATAACTCATTTAAGATTAAGGGTTGTAAGTACATATACTAGTGATGAAAAATTAATTGTTAGTTAGTAAACTTACTATCAACTCGCTAACTTTTTTACATGCTGGATCTTTCAACTCTCCATCAAGGCCTATCTGTTGCTAAAGCCACAAACAATCTATTTTTTTCCCATTTCCCAGTCTTCTTAAACTGTAATTGTACATTGTTAGTATAAATGAGGACATAATGTTCTATAAATGGCATATGATTTAGTATGAACAAAATTTTGGGGCATACCTTTTCCTGGTCGAGCTTCCTATATCCGTCTCGGCCTCCTCTTGATGAGTATTCGTTGTTTGTCCTTATTTCGCTTCCCACGATCAGATAGTTGTTGGAATTGTGAGGATGATCTATACTGAACAAATTTCACTCAATCCTCTTCTTCTATATTAGGGTAGTTGTCAATAACTTTTTACGGCCGTGTCCAAACACTTTCTTGTGTTAAAAATCCCTCGACAAACGTCTTGTATAGATCATACCGAAAATTCCGTGCAGCTTCACCACATGATTTTATACATGCATTCCAAAAGCTTTCATCAACGGTGAAAGAAGTAACTGTTTCTTTCCAAATAATATCTATCAATCCGTCTAAATCACGAGATCTCCAATCTTGTATCCATATTGGAATGTGCTCTCGAGCGAGCACACCAATCCAACTCATCAATTCGTCACCGTGCTTTCCTTCCGGTTGTCCTTTCTCGTCAAACGTGACGGGAATTCGTTCACCCCTTTTCCTTGCCATATGGACGCGTTTCATTATAGTTGCCCTTCGCTTGCCATCGACATTGGGATCAGACGGGTTTTTCCTTCGTGCTCGTCCCTTTTTGGAATGTTCCATTGTATTCGTTCACCTATAGTTATTGCCAAAAAAATAACCAAAAAAAAAAAACCAATTATGTTATACCAATATAATCGAATCAATTTAACTTTAAGTACTAACCACACAATACATTAATTTTTTAACCAACCGTAAAGGTGCACAAACTTATTTAGTTGGAATTTCGTCCATCAAAAAGCACGGGCACAAACTGAATTTTTAAAAATACCTTTGCCAATAAGCGCACGGAGAGGGCGCCAGGCGCCCCCAACAAGCACCCAGGCGCCCCCACCGAGAGGACGCCAGGCGCCCCAAACGGGCACTCAGGCACCCCACACCGAGAGGGCGCCTGGGTCACCCCACGGGCGCCCAGGCGCCCCCCACCGAGAGGGCGCCAGGCGCCCCCCACGGGCGCCCAGGCGCCCCCCAGTGGTCTCGACTATCATAGGCCGTTTTGAGCCATTATTTTTGTATTTTCATGTTACAAGACTTCATGATATATTGCTATAGTTATGCTATGAATATTTATCAAACTCTATTACGTTTTTCGAAAAGAAAAACTCATTATGGCATTCCGTCGAGCATGTGGTGTGCGTAAATAAAGCATGTTCATAAATGTGTGTAAAGTGCCAAAATTAACTATCCAAAGGCCTCCTTCTTCTCTAAAAAGAGAAATATTAAAAACAAAAACACTAATTTTCAACAATGGATCTTTAGTGACAAATAACAATACAAAGAAGCAAATGTGTTTTACTTTATATACGAAGTCACCTTGCTTGTGTTTGAAGAAGAATAGACACGGCCACACCAAGAGGGAGGCGACGGCGGCAATGACGGCAACGACGGCTTGACCGAATTTTAAAAGAGTGGTGGCAGTGGGTTGGTGAAGGATGTGGGTACTTGAGAAATTTAGAGAGTGTGAAGAGGAATAAAGAAATTCGCGTTCAAATATGAAGAGAAATGAAAAGTCTATTAGTTTTAAGTAATGGGTATTCGTGCGGATTTCGAGAAATGAAAATTTCAAAATTTTCAAAATTTTTTCACAATCACACGACGGTTCGGAAGAACCCCGTCGTGTTTATGGGGGATTAAACAACGGTCCACTGGACCGTCGTTGAATCCACCATTTCCTCCAGAAATGGGGAATTCGACGACGGTCCAGGCAACCGTCGTTGAATCTAATCTCACTTTGCACTTGGAACCGTCGTGTAAAGTGAGGTTTACACGACGGTTTAATTGAACCGTCGTGTAATCTCCGTCGTGTAATCTACTTTTTGTAGTAGTGATGATTATAGAAAACGTTTTGAGTTTGGTTTTGGAAATGTTTTGATTGAAAATTAATGAGTGTCTGGTGTTGTGTATTTGGTTGAAAATAAAATGTGATAATTAAAAATTGCAAAACTTGAAAGATGTTCGGAACAAATAGAAATATAAATCTTGTTTCGTTTATATCGTCATTCTATGCAATTAAAAAAAAAAGAAAAATCTTATTTCATCTTGAAATAAGAAAGTTACGCAATTTTTAAGTTTGAGTTTTTTGAAAGAGAAAAGAAAGATCTGGAGATATGAATAGTGAAATTAATTTGTTTTGGAGAAAAAACCCAAAAAAAAAAAAGGAGGAAAATTCCAACGGTAGTGTATGCTTCAATCGACACCTTATTTAGGATGCACTTGAATTCCTTGAATAGGCCATTACTCGGTTGGTCCCTAATTATTATTATTATTATTTAACTTTGGAGTGGGGGGATTCAAATTCTGCACCTTGAGGTGGAGTAAGGTATGATATTACCGCTAGGCTATACTTGCAATCATGGTCTCTAAATTATTAAGTTGTCATGTTTTGATCCTTTTTTTGTTTGTAGCTGATAAAAAAATGGGGGATTTTTTTTAACAGAATCTATTAATTGTCGTTAATGGATTGTCTCAATACCTAATTGGTCTCTAAATTATTACATCTAGAACGTTTTTGTCCTCGTAATTTTCTTTGAAACTAAACCCTTAATTTTCACTACTACAAAATATGTATTCCACGACGGAGTTTCTACGACCGTTTTAAAAAAAAAATGGTCGTGGAAAGTACGGCAAAAACACGACGCAAAACTGGGTTTTTGAAAATGGTCGATTTCATGACCATTTTTAAAAACTTCACCCCCGACCTCTGTCTAGAAACCCAATTCCTGTCCGGAAACCCAACTCCTGTACCGAAACCCAACTCTAACTTCGACCCCATCCCCGATACCAAAACCTGACCTAGGCCCACATCTCAAAACACGACCCCAATCCCGACAATGGATTCTAAACGTACTTCAAGTTCGGACTCATTCCAAAACTCAAACTTTGGTATCAAATTTGATATAATTAGAATATTTTACATGTTTCTTAATACAATCATTTATGTCAAATTATACCATATAGCCTAACACATAGATCTTTTGTTGTATTAGATATCACAGTCCATGTTGATGGTGCAATTTGATCTATCAACGAAATCCCCTTTCATGGGGTGAACCGGTCGCGTGAGGATGTTAAAATCAGATCCCTTTGCATTGACCGCATACTCCCGACCGGACCCGATCCCACCAGGCAAGACTCTTCCTGGGGGACTTCGTTGCCCGGTCCCGAGTTTACCCCACTGTCGATATCCGTCGTGTACCCTGGGCAGGGCATGGCCAGGGCCTGTGCCCTTGGCCCGGATAGAGCTTCCCTCAAAACTCCCTAGTGCCACTTACTCAGTAGGTCCCTCGCTCTCCGTGCCACACTGCTCTGTACGGGCTGACGGCAGTGCCTTGTCACAACACTCAATTCGCTGCTTGACACCTGACGCGTAGCCTGTTGCTGCGGACATCCCATCACCGATATTCGTCGCTTGTTCAGACTAGGGCTATGCCCGCTGGTGCCGGCGTTAGCCCACCCTAGTGTCCCCTGACACCATACCATGGACACGTGGCATCGGCCTATTGGACACACGATGCTTGTGCACCTGAAGCATGTCTACTAGCTGAGAGCACTCGGAGTTCAACCCGATCAGGTCACCCGAACACCCAAGCCCGCGGAGAATGTCTATAAATAGAGGGTCAGCCTATCTATTCAAGTATGGATATTTTTCCTTGTCAAAACCCTGCCTCTCCACTTGCTCATCAGTTCCATCACTGACTTAAGTATCGAAGTGCCCGTGGTAGACACCCCACTGGTCTCCCCATCACTTCGAGATGCTTCTCTTATTGCAGGCGACCAGCCGCAGAGTGACTGTGCAAGGTCGATCAGACCAAGCAATCACATCGGGTGTTGTGCTGGAGATTTTCGACATCAACAGTCCATATTATATTAATTTTTTATTTTGGTATCAAATTATATAGTATATAGATGTAGCCAAACAATGTATTATTCTGAATAACATAATTCAGAGTGATAATACGATATATGAAACATGTCCTAAATCAATAAATTTGTCTGAATGCTTTATTATCAAAAAAAAAAAATCAGCAAATTTGTCTACCAATACTTGGGGAGCAAAAATGTTTTAACTAAATTTTACTTGTCATCGCATGCTTATGTCAAAAAATATATTATCGAACAAATTACAAAACCAGGAAATATTCAAAATCACATGGTAGTAATTGCACATTATTAGTAGATATAGGCTCGTTTATTTATTTTTATTTTTTATTTATCAACAACGAGAAACACAAACGAATCGATTCTAATGATATTAATGGGAGCGTGCTCATAAATTTATGTGGTTTTACACCAAAATCATCTCAAGTAAAATGTTACTGAATTTCAAAAGAAGTTTACACAGAAAGGAAAATTTTGTTAAATAGTTTTTTACGAAAATATTTAAAATAAATAATAAAGTTTTTAAATATTTAAAGTAAATAAAAATTTATCTGATAAATCTGCTATTTACTCAATATATTTTAAAAAAGGTAATATTTTAGATGGCTATTTACTTCTTTCTCCTAAAAAAAAATTAATGATTCAAAATCCTATTTAGATAGTGTAGATGCCAAGTGCACACCATATATATTATACGCCTAACTACGTCTGATTACAAAATAATTACTAACAAAAAAATAGAATTTTATTTCACTTCCACTGTGTTGGTCGTCGGAATTGTTGGCGGCCGCCGCCGTGAGTTTCTTTCCACTTTCACTGTTCACCGTGTTCTTTTTCGGAGGAGAGGAATGAGGTGGCCGTGTTCGTCGTTGGAGGCGAGAAGGAGGGGGCCGCCGTGAGATACAGACTGTCATGGGCCACAAATATCCGGCTAGGGGGTGGGCTTTGCCGCCATTTTGCCAAATCCATCGCCCACAGGGGACAGATGCCGACCATCACGATTCCCTCTACCCTAGGTTCACCGTGTTCTTCATCGCAATTCCCGTCGCCGCCACCGCCTCTCGCTGCCGCACTGTCGCGATCCGCCACCTGAGCCGTCGATCCCCCACCACCACTTGTGCCATTGAGTTCCCCCTGCTCGTCGGAGTTCTTATGAGAAGATGGCATTTTTTTTTTTTTTTTTTTTTTCTTTTTTTTAAAATTCTGGTAAGGAAGTTTTGTAATATGTAGGAGATTTTATGTTAATTTGGTGGTCTTTAAATATTTTTAACCCTCGGATTGAAATCTAGAGATGTAAAATTTTTACTATATTAATGTGGTAAAATAACCTTACCTCTACAACTCATTGTAGAAGTTCCTTGTTTTTATGGTAAACTTTCTATACATATATATAAAGCGTCAAAAAGTGTGTACTATTTACACATTTTCCACCAAAACGAGCGTTTTGGTGGTAATGCCCATTTTTATTTTTTTGTTATTTTTGTTTTTTTGTTTTTCCTTTTCTTTTTGATCATTCCCTTCCTTTTGTTATTTATTTTTTTCATTTCCCACCTAACATTTTATTTCTTTCATTTTTGTCTCTCTCCCTTTTTTTTTTGGCTTTTGCCTTTAAAGTTTCTATATCTTTAAATATGTCTTATTTGAAATGCTTTTTCTCTTAATCTGTCACTATTAAACTTTTTTTTTTTCCCAAAGATGTCCCCACTTAAATATTTTTTGTACAATTTTGTAAGATATATTTTATTATACATGCATATGAAGTCTCAAAAGTGAGTACTATTCACAAATATTTAACCAAATGAGCGTTTTTGTTGTTTCTCCCCCCTTATTTTATCCTTCCCTTCCTTTTTTTTCCCCCTTTAATCCAAAAATTTTATTTATTTCATTTTAATCCCCCCCCCCCCCCCCCCCCCCCCCCCCCCCCTTTTTTTTTTTGGCTTTTCCCTTAAAAGTTTCTATATTTTTAAATATGTCTTATAATTGTTACTCTTAATTTATCATTATTAAATTCGTCCAATTTTAAAAGAATTTTTTTCATTAAATATGATCTTAATTCGTAGATACATTTTTCTTCTAGTATATCACAGAATTCCAAGAAGCTAGCACTCGGAGCTTCTTCTTTGTTGGCTCCTGAGTCGTTTTTCGATTTATAAAAAGCGAAAACGTCATTGAAAGTCAAAAAGGAGCTGAAGTGGTAAGAAGAATTTGGATATTGTTAATTACATTTAAATCAAGTCTACCACGCATAATTTTTAAATCGAGTCAGACTACGACCACTAAAGTTTGTATAGAAGTTGTTGGGATGTCTTAAAGTTGGTTTCCATTTTTCCTTCTTTTTCTTTTGTTGAGAAAAATGTCAAATTATAATCTATTTTCTGACTATGATATTTAAAAAAAAAAAATCTCATAATTCTGAAAAATAGAAATATGGGGATATTCCTTATATTTCTCATTTTTCTTTTCGCTAATAAGAAAAATTTACTAATTAACACCCTCACCTGCAACTACGTTGGAATATACTAGTACAAGCACAAGCACAAGCGAAATAAAAAGAGAATCAATTTATGCTCTTGTTAATAAACTCAAAAAATTTATTCGTATCAGCCTGTAATTAACTTCACTATTTCAGATAATTAAGTATCAAATAAATATATTGAACCTTTGATGAATGACAAAGAGAGTCGTAGAAAGCTATACTTCCTCCCCTTATAGGTGGTCCCGAATTTCTTTCTTTCTTTCTTTTTTTTTAATTGACTTTATTTAATTCAAGAGGGAGCTATTTTTGAATTAATAAAAATAGAAATACCCGATTGGAATTTTTCCAGAATTTGCAATTATAGCGTTTATTTATTTTACACCTCTTAATCCGGTAATTGATTGTTAGTGTTGTAAACTTCTATGGAGTGAAGTTTCTTGCTTAGTGGTCGCATAAGTGTATTTACTTGCTCCCTCTATGAGAAAATTAGAACTGTATTTAATTTTTGGGTAAATTGTTTATTTGGTTCCTAATATTTATACAAAAAGTTATGATTTGACATCCATTTTATTTTTAGCTAAAAGGTCCCCAATTCTTTAAAAGGGTGCAACATGATCTTTTTTTTTTTTTTTTTTAACAAATGTTAAAATTAAATGGAATAGATTACGTATATGACACAGATGCTAGTTAAATCAAATAATTTTTTTATATCTACATTACCCTTAATAGTAAATCATATGTAATTTAAGTGAAATTTTTTTACTAAATTTTTAATGTATGTTAACAAAAAGCACCAGTTTGTACCTTTTAAGAAAGAGTTTAGAGACCTTTTAGTTACCAAAAAAAAAAAAAAAAAAAAATTGGGGACCAAATTGTGATTTTGTAAAAGGGTTAGAAACCAAATTAGCAATTTACCTTCTATTTTTGATATAAATGGGAGAGAAAATTTCAGTTGCACGTAGCACTTGAACTGATAATTATAGGAAACAATTCGACAACTTCCATTTCATTGCAATACAAAGCTCAGCTCAAGCCTAAATTTGAAGTGGACAAACTCTTACAGGTAATTTGTTGGACTGTCTCTCAAAAGGTACATCTCTAGATTATTACCCCACCTATAATGATTTTAGTTTTTTTGACCTCCAATTAGATAAGTTTTAAAGGTCAAAATCCAATAAAACCTAATGGGAGGGAAAAAAACATTAAAATGTCTATTTGAGGGTAGGTTCCATAATTTTCTCAAATTGTGCTTATTGATCCATTTAAAAGCATAAAGATGAAACTAAACCTTGATATTATCTTAAAACTTATTAATGCCACAAAACAAAGTTCTATTTTTACCAAATCAATTGACCTTCCTACAATTGGTCCTAATTTGACCACTTGTCCCTGTTAGAGGGCTAAGGTTTCCCATTTTGATCATCGCATTGGCGAAATCTGTTCGGAAGCTCACAGGGCTGTTGACGTAAGCTCTAACCTGAGAGTCTGTGGAGCCATTGCTGAAGAGCTGCTGGTCGGAGTGAAGCAGCCCCTTTAGGCTCACTAGATTTTTAAAATATGCATTGTCGAAAGCGGTTGGGCTTATCACGTCGAGCGGTGAGAGGTTGTTATCCCCGCCGGTGCTTGGGCACTTCGCTTTAGTTGAAGTTGCAAAGGAGGGATCTATATTGGGTTCATTGTATAGCCGGGTACGGAAGGTTACACACCTTGCTTGACCGATTGTGTGAGAGCCTGAAAAAGAGAATTGTTTGGTCACGTAACATATTTAATCAATGGACTTGTACTATTATATGTTTACATTAAAAATTTATGATCCCTAATATTATTTAATTATTAAATTGATGATCCAAAATTGAGCGCAAAATCTATTTTATTAAGATGAGTGGATTTATACAAACCTGAAAGAGCCACCAATTCTTTAGCAGTGAAACCTTTGTTTGAGAAAGCACTAATGAGGCCGGCAAGGTTTAAGGTAGGGGCAGGAATGTTGGAATTGGCAGCACTTTGACTTGCAGTGGTTGAGTCTCGTCTCCCCAATCGCACCGTCCAGCTTGGTCCACCCAACTGGGAAGTAAAATCCAAATTATCAGACCAAGAATCTAAGTCAATGAGGCTCAAACAATGCAAATAGGTACCGGTGGTTTTTAGCTACCACCCAAATATATATATATATATATATATATTTTTAAAAAGAAGGGAAAACATGTTATAGGGTCACAGATCGGAGCCACATTCTATTACTGATGGTGTTTAACATTGGTGGCACCCCATGAATTTTTCATGAATTATGTATTCCATTAGAACCTATGCGTAACAAACCTCAAGAGTGCTTATTACCAAGATTTTATAAACAATGCTACAACGTTATAGTGCGTTTTAATTATGTGCCGTTTTATGTTTTGCTCAATATCAATCAATGACAGAGCTTATGAATGAAAGCACGCGTAGTTCTTGGATTCTAGCCCAATTCAATGATTGAATTTATAAATTCCACCGTCCTTTATAATAATAAAAAAAAAATTATCTTTAATTGCTTTTATAGTTTCATAAATATATAATATATATATTCTATTAGTAGCTGTGACTATTTCGTATCACACTACCCTTTGACGAAAATAATATACAGTGAAAAAAAAAAAAAAAACTAACATAAGAAGCTTTTACATTACAATATCCTATTTCACACTATCGTTAGGAATTACATTTTAACCATAAGATTAATTTCTAAACACTCAGTTGTATGAGTATTCACCTTAAAAATTTAAAATGCATGACAGGAAACTATTTTAATCATAGATTAGACCATAAAAATATAGTCTAACACTAAAACAACAGTTCCTACTTATAGATAGTGCAAAATAATTTTACCCACCTCAACGACGGAGTCCCTGGCAGCAACGGCCACGATGTCAGCGCAAGAAACAACGCCAGGGCAGGAGCTCTCCAGCTGCTTCTTGATGTTGTCGATCACTTCATATCCTCTCACAGAATTGGCATTAGGCCTTGCGTTTTTCTCTCCAGTGAAGTTTGCTGTGTCGTCCAACAGTATGGAAGCATCACATCCCTGTCGTACGAATAAGTCACCAAATAATTAATGTATAATATATTGTTATTCAAGCCTGTTTATTCAACTTTTCCCCAAATTATGTGTTCACATATAAACCATTTTTTGAGACAAATTATAATGGTCATGATACTGATGTCCACAACTACAAGTAGCTTCTTGGCATTTTCTTAAAGGTCCATGTCTAATTTTTTCGCGCGTGCACGCTAGATTCTTCTCATTAAAAGTCAAAGCTTACGTTTGATTCGTTAGTTGGAGATAAAAATATTAAGTTAAAATTGATTGACTTTTCAAAAAGTAATTATAAATTTTGTGGACTTTTCAGAAAAAGATAAAAATTGAGATGAAAAAGTACAGTTTCGTTAGAGTTAAACTTAAATGCCAAACAAAATCAAAAAGTTGTAATCCAGAAAAATCATATATATATATACAACTTTAAGTAGTACGTACAGGCAAAGAGAGAGTTTTCCACCACTGCCAAAAAACTACCATTCCAAATTACAATGATATTAATGTTTACATAATTCTATTTGACTCCAAATTAAGTAAAAGAAGACTTGATCCCAATATCAATAGTATCCATCAATAAATTCGAATGAAATGCTTAGTAGGTAAAAATGTGAACTGAGTTCCAAGTCATAAAACTTAATAGACACACCAAATATCGAGCATACAAAATATTCTCTAATCAAAACCGATACAATTGATGAAAAATATCAATCAATAGAGATCAAGAGACCCGTTACACAAAGGATAGTCACAACACCCACAAATGACCCTCTGCC
This sequence comes from Ficus erecta, assembly GCA_008635985.1. Classification (NCBI taxonomy): domain Eukaryota; kingdom Viridiplantae; phylum Streptophyta; class Magnoliopsida; order Rosales; family Moraceae; genus Ficus; species Ficus erecta. The sequence continues at coordinate 597,991 of BKCH01000133.1, read as the reverse complement.
GTTTTCTCTCTCTTTTTAACATGTAAAAGAAAATGCAATTAGTGCTAAGCTTTATATGCAATTACCATGTTCTCTTTCTTTTAATATTATAGTGTTTCTTTTTTTTTTTTTTTTAATTTCCATGAAAACATGTTTGAGAAACCAAGTAAATATTCAACAATAGTATAATTCATAGTAAGCTTGCATGTTATGTTTCATGCTATTTTATGTATAAGTGAAATATTCAAAAGTAACAAAAGCAAGTGAATTTACTTGTGGAAATATATAGAGTGACTATTCTGGGGACTATAAGATAGTTACCACTCCCCTAGTTTTCGTATCGTACTCTATCTTGATTAATAAATATAATTTTTCATTCTCTTCTAACCACTTACCTTTCGAACAAATAGTTAAAAATTAACCAACCATGATACCAAATATGAACTGTATGAAAAAACGTTATTCATATTTTGACTACGTGATTTATCTTAAGATAGTCTTTCTTAAAGAAGAGTACTAAAAAAAAAAAAGTGCTCGTAATTAAGAAAAAAGTGGCAATAAAAATTAAAATAAGTATAGTTGATTAGAGGAAATGACTTGCATTAACAAAACAATCATGAAAATGAAGGCGAAGTAAGGACGCTCCCATTCTTTTCTCACTAGAGACGGCAGATTTCACTCCTGACTTGATGGTGGAAAGGGCGTTAGGACATGAAGAAGAATAGAAATTTGCGGATAGTTGCGCCGAGGTTAGGGCGATAATAAGCGAAAACAAGAACAATAAGATTCCTAAGTTTCTAGAAAACCAAGCGAAGAAAGCCATTTCTAAGGGGCGTAGAGAGAAGAAAAGAGATCAAGCAGGTTTAAGCTTATGAGTTCTTGGTACAAAATCTATTAGCTTTCATGTGTATTTATAGGAGACTTGATGTAGTTGATTAGCTGTTTGGCATATATAAATAAATACACACACACACATCTCACTGCCGGTCGATTTCGGTAGGTTAAGTCAACCTTTCATTGAGCAAAAAACTTCGTCGTTTAAATAATAAGTTTGAACTGGAAAATTTATATTTCGATTGAGAATCTGAATTGAATATGTTTGGGAACGAGAAAAATGAATGCGATACAAATTTTTAAAATGTAAAGATTTAAATTTTTATTGAAAAATTTTGATCCAAAACCATGATCTAAGCACATCTAAGATATATATGTAGGTATAAATTATATACACACATGACATTGCATATAGTTTTCAAATTTAGGGGGGGCTATATACTCTTGAGCGTCAGGATGGCAGACAATATTGTGATTTAAAAGAAAAAAGAAAGAGTAAAAGGCGACGGTGGTTTCTTGTTTTAGTAATTTACGTTTATGGCTAGCTGTCATCAATCCAAGTTGGGAATTTAGGAGTCAACTTAGGCGCCGCTTCTACATTATTTCTTTTACATTGGGATTAATCTCATACCTGTATCTCTTAAAATTTTTTTAAGATAACTATATTTTGCTCTCTAAATTTTAAATCATTTTAGTTCATGAATTATGAATTAGTTTCACTTAACCCACTCTGATAGAAATTTTATTAATATAATTCTAAAAGCATGGATTCAGTGAGACTAATTCAAAATTTAAAAAGGAAAATAAGAATTTTTAAAGTTCATGCGATAAAATGAAATGACCTTATATTAAGGGCTGGAGTTAAAAATAATCCTACATATTCTTTAAAAAAAACAAATTCAATAAGAAAATAAAGGGTTCAGTTATTTCATTAACATTCTCCTCTACAACATAGGGATTTGGGTATACTTTTGAAATTAGTAATATGTGAAATCCTTTTATTGAATTTATCCAATATAAGGTATTTTAAACAGTAGAACTACATATAATTAGAGAATTAGATGACTGTAGTACATATATATAAAATAAAAGAAATTGGCTTATTATAGTTAATTAGTTCCCGATCAATGACCATGATATTAAACCCATTGACCGTTATATTTTACATCAGCACCTCCTGAAAAGTTTTGAAAAATCACAATGACACCGTTTCAATAACGACAACACCGTTTCAATTAGTCAAAACGTCATGCTGGAGCTCGAGTGTGTGACGTTCTACTTGAAACGACAGGAGCAGGTTTGATATAGCTTCTAGCTTAGTTGAATATTTATCGGTGTTTAATGATTCTTATTTCTTAGCAGGAAAAAAAATAAAAAAATTTCTAAGGAGTTTTGAACTGTGCATTTCATTTTCAGTTTTTTTTTTTTTTTTTTTTTGTGGTTTTTTTTTAATGTTTTAAGATCGAAAGTAATTCTACATAACGCAATCTCAATGGCCTAACTTTTTCTTTTTTTGGTTTTATTTTTTTAATGTTTTAAGATCTCAAGTAATTCTACATAACGCAATCTCAATGGCCTAACTTTTTTTATTTTTTTGGGGAAAAGGGGCGGCCTAACTCTATACATCAATATCATAATTGGAATCTTTTTTAAAAATTATTTTTAAGCCATGATGCCAAACAAGAGCTAGCATTAACCGGGCATTTTAGTTGTAATTGGTACCAAAAAGTAATAGAGTTAAAGAGTAAGCAGTACTGACACTAATATTATTGGTCAATGTATTGGACCTGTTGTATGTCACCAAAGTACAACTGATGTTAATGTTAAAATTTTGTGACATTGTTAGTGCTAAATTACATCTTTACTTAACTAATGTTTTGTTTGTGCCAATATTATATCCTTGAAAGCTAGCTAATTTGACTTTAATTTGAAAAGAACAAATATACAAATATAGACAAACTAAAAATCATGACGATAAGAAGAGATTTTATACTGCTCTTTTTTCCCCCCTTATTTTATAGAGAAACAGACGACTTCATTGTTTCTAATTGTATACCAAGAACGTTTCCCTTCAAAATGGAAATGCCATCTGAAAACAAAATGGAAAATAAGGACAGGCACATTATTCATATAGTCGATTCTATATATTAATATCGTCTTAATCTCCTTTTTCTTTTTCGTTTAAAACGAACCAAAAAAAAAAAAAAAAAAAGTGGATACATTACATTTGCAAATATAGCTTTGATTATATCTGTCTTACCCCTTAAATTTTGAAATTTAACAATTTACTCTATGAACATTATAAATTATTATAATATCTGAATTTTTTAAATTATTATAATTTGTCTTTCTCTATTTCTGATTAAAAAGACTTCCAAATCTCATAGAAATCCTTATGCAAATCTTTTGCCTAGCGCATGTATCCTATTTAAATTGTCCCATGGATCCTGGCCAGAAGAGAGGGAATTAGGAAATGTTATTGCAATTCAATTATTACTAGCAAAATCTTTCCCTGGTTTAATATGAGAGATTCCTTTTTCTATCTGGAGAAAAAAGGAAAAGGGATTTTCATTTTCTTTTAATATATTTATTTTTCCAGGGGTATATAAGATTAGATTAGACAAAAACGTTTAGTACGGTATAGAGAATTTATTCCTTTAATTCCATTCCGAAAAGGACAAAATTGTGATTTTTTTTCCTTGTAATTAATTCATGTTTAATTTTATAAATGATCTCCAAATTATACATCTTGTCTCATATATTGGCCCCTAATTTTTTATTTTAGATATAATATTCTCGTAAATCCTTCTACCAATGCAATTAATTTATATTGAGTATCAATTTATGTGATGATAAATTATCAGTTTTTTATTAATAAATATAATATCTTAATTTTAAAAGCTTATTAATAAGAAAAAAACTACTCAAACACTATGTAAATTGGTACTTAAAAAATTAATATTAGAATTGGTGTCCTAGTATTTTTCACGTTTGTGTGCAGCTACATTTGTATCACACAATTCCAAAAAGTTAGCACGTGGGTCCCCTGAACTTGGAACTTCTTCTTTGTTAGCTCCTGAGTCATTTTCGATTTGTTAAAACGTGATTAAAAGTCAAAAAGGAGCTGATAGAGTTTTGGAGTTTAATGCAGATAGCAAAGCTTAAGTGGAAAATTAAAGAAGAATTTGGATATTGTTAGTCACACTGAAATAAGTTTACCACGCGTTATATTTGAAAGCAAGTCAGACTATGAGTACTAAAGTTTGTCTTTAAGTTTGTTGGATGCATTAAAGTTCGTTTTGATTTTTCCTTCCCTTTCTTTTCTCGAGAAAAAGTCAGACTAGATTAAAAAAAAAAAAATGTGACTAACCACATATTGAAGAATCTTCAAACTCAAAACAATTTAGTTTCTGACCCTGCTATTAAAAAAAATTAAAGTACCGTTAAGAAGATCAATTATAATACTAATATTTAAATATTAACTTAAATAGTGGGTAAATTGTCATCTTTTCACTATAAAAAAAATAAAAAAAAAAACTTTTAGTCACAGCATTTTCTTATAATACTTTCAGTCACAATATTTTTTTATGACTAAAAATGTCACTTTTAGTCACAATCTTGTGAGTAATATGTAATTAGTCACAAATTTTTGTTGTGACTAAAACTTTTAGCCATAGGATTTTCACTTACGGGAAAAAGTTTTAGTCATGCCATGCATTCTAAAACTTTTAGCCATATAGGATTTTCACTTATGGGAAAAAGTTTTACTAACAACAAAACTTTTGTGACTAAAACTTTTAGCCATAGGATTTTCATGACCAAAAGTTTTACTAACAACAAAAATTTTGTGACCAAATGCATATTAGTCACAAGGTTGTGACTAAAAGCGACATTTAGTCACATAAGAATATGTTATGATTAAAAGTGTCATAAAATATGTTGTGATTAAAATAAGTTCATTTTTTTATAGTGTTTTATTGTTATGCACAATCAATTAATACGATAATATTTTATGTACATACAAATAAAAAAATAACAACTCATATGCCACATAGGTTGGTACATATATTTTTTTTTTTTTTGTAGAAAAAGTGCTCTGGTGGTGGTCCCCTCATTGCTCAATTTTCAACCCCACAGGAAGGATTCACATCCCTAAGAATGGTAAGGAAGAGATTGGCCTCTAACCCAGCTTCTTACAGTCGTCAACCCAGGTCCTATCTAGAACATCACCAACTCAGCATCCACAGCCATAGCTAGAGCGAGGATCTTATGGGAGTTCCATGAGGATCGAACCTGGGTGGACGAAGGAAGAGGCTAATGAAGGCGCCACCTTCCTTTGCCACCCCATCCACCCTATAGGTGTACATAGGTTTTTCTAAAAAAAAAAAAAAAGGAAAAGAAAAAGAAAAAAGAGTATCCCATAAAGTATATGCAGACTAATAATAGGATTAATTTAATCCTACTATATGTATATTTTTTTATTTTGTCCTTTAAATTTCTAAACTCATTCAAAATGTCTCCTAATATATACAAAATTATTGGAAGACCTCCCTCCATTCAGTTCTACTTATGGAGTTAAAAATTTTGCTGACATGGCATATCCATTATAGGTTAATGAAATATACTTTAAAATAAAAACCCTAATTACTAAAAATATTAATAAAAATCAAACTCTTAAAATTAAATAAAAAAAGAAAACCCGAAAATTAGAGAAAAACTCAAAATTTAGAACCCTAATCATAAATTAAAATCCAAATCAGCCCTAATAGGGAAAATCCTTAACACTAAATTTTAAAATCATCCCCAATTGAAATCCCTAGCACCATCGCCCTTCCTAGACATCATCATCACCACCCACCATAAATTGCCTCATTGACACGACTGGCTTCGTGCAGTCGTAGGTAAATCACGAAGAAAACCCATAGACAAGAACTCACAACGGCGTCATGGTGATCCTTGCAGCAGTGTCGTGAGCTCACCTAGGTGGAGCTACCATGGGTGGGCTCACTTCCAAGCTGGGAAGGGTGGGGCTCCGTGGAGTGAGCTTGCTAAGGGGGAGAATTGCCGTGGGTGGGGGCACGACTATACAAGCTGTTTTAGGTTGTTGACTTGGGGCTTTGGCTACCCAAATCTTTTGTCTAATTTTTTGTGTTCCAAATGGTATCTAACTAATAATACTATGCCATATTATTTTAAAAAATTTGAGTTACTTTATAATTGATTCTTTATACTTTTAAATCTACTAGACATCATTTGGGATATCAAAATTAGACAGAGGATGTGGGTTCTTAGCAACTAGTTAGGGTTTTCCAAGAAATTCAAATAAGTACTAAAATTAAAAGAACAATACATGGATGGCTGAGGAGGGGTAGTCTCTATTGTGTGTGTGTGTGTGGGGGGGGGGGGGGGGGGGGGGGGGCACTGCTATACAAGGTATTTTCATTAGGAAAAATTATTGATTTGACGACGGTTACCGTCGTGTAAAGTTAACACGACGGTTAGACAATCGTCATGTAATCCACCGTCATGGAATGGTTTGAGATACCATGACGGTTAATAAACCATTGTGGTTAGGTGATATTCCACGACAATTCACACCATCGTCGAATAGAGAAATAAGACGGCAAAAGATTCTAATATGAGAACTTTACATGATGGTTTTTGTAAAAACCGTCGTGTAAAATACAGTTTACATGACGGTTTGGTCAAAATGTCATGTAAAGTTCAGGATCATTTAGCACACGGCGTGTAAAGTGGAGCTTACACGACAGTTTTTATAAAAACCATTATGTAAACTCGATATTACATAACGGTTTTTGTAAAAACCATCGTGTAAAGTCGATATTACACGACGATTTTTGTAAAAACCGTATTGTAAACTCGGTATTACACGACGGTTCTTTTAAACACTAACCAACTTGACTCTTTGTTGCCTATTGTTGTTGTTTCTCTCTTGCAGGAGTTCGAGGATGTGTTTCCTGAGGAGGTACCACATGGTTTACCATCTATCCGAGGGATTGAACATCAAATCGATTTTGTACTTGGTGCATCAATTCCAAACCGACCAGCATATAAGAGCAACCCGGAGGAGACTAAGGAGCTTCCAAGGCAAGTCGAAGAATTGTTGGAGAAAGGATACGTGTGAGAAAGCATGAGTCATTGCGCAGTTCCGGTAATTCTAGTGCCTAAGAAGGATGGGACATGAAGGATGTGTGTTGATTATAGAGCCATCAACAACATAACGATAAAGTATCGACACCCTATCCCTCACATAGACGATATGTTAGACGAGCTGCATAGTTCTTGTGTGTTTTCTAAGATCGATTTTAAGAGTGGGTATCATCAAATACGAATGAAAGAAGGAGACGAATGAAAGACAGCGTTTAAAACTAAATATGGATTGTATGAGTGGTTAGTCATGCCGTTTGGATTAACTAATGCACCTAGTACTTTCATGCGCCTAATGAATCATGTCTTGCGTTCTTTCATTGGTAAATTTGTTGTTGTTTATTTTGATGATATTTTAATTTATAGCAAGAGTTTGCATGATCATGTCTCACATTTGAATTCAGTTTTGAATGTGCTTAGAAAGGAGAAGTTATATGCTAACCTCAAAAAGTGTATGTTCTGCACCGATAAGCTTGTTTTCCTAGGTTTTGTTGTGAGTGCTAAAGGTATTGAGGTTGATGAAGAAAAGATCAAAACCATCCAAGAGTGGCTGACCCCCTTCAGTATAGGTAATGTTAGAAGTTTTCATGGACTTGCTAGTTTTTACAAAAGGTATGTGAAAGATTTTAGCACCATCGTTGCACCGCTTACCAAAGTTATCAAGAAGAACGTTGCATTCAAATGGGGTGAAGAACAAGAGAAAGCGTTTCAGCTTATTAAACACAAGCTTACTCACGCTCCCTCACTCTCACTATGCTCGGACTCACTCTTCTTTTCACTCTCATTCTTTTGATCACTCAATTTGTGCAACCTTACTTGATCCTCATAGACTTGTTTCGGTGTCATTGGAGCTAGAGTCATTGTCCGTTGATTGTGTATGAATGAGTACTTGTTGGTGAAGCCGTCATGATGCACTCATCGGTCAAATTGCCACGGTCTTCCCAAGAGAAGATGTCCAGCTTGCATTGGTACCATATCACACAATACCTCATCCTCATAGTTACCGATCCGAAATGGTACAACTACCTGCTTCGTAACCCTCACTTCACCACTATTGTTCAACCATTGCAGCTTGTATGGATGAGGGTGATTAAGTGTTGTGAGCCCTAGCTTTTCAACCATGGAAGTACTAGCAACATTAGTGCAACTACCGCCATCGATAATAACACTACATACCTTGTCTTTCACGTGGCAACGAGTGTGAAAGATGTTCTCTCGCTGTACTTGTTCTTCCTCTTCTTTAGCTTGCAAGCTTAAGGCTCGTCGTGCGACTAGTCCAAGCATCTCACCATGATCTACCCTGAACTCCTCATCTCCTAGAGGGGCGTCCTCCAATGGTTGCATATCATCTAGATCAACTTCGTCCTCGGATTCAATTTCACCACTTTCTCGGATCACCATAACTCGCTTGTTTGTACATTGGTTAGCTATGTGCCCTCTCCCCTAACATTTGAAACATTCAATCTCACTAGAACGAGTCGAAGTAGGAGCTGATTTACCTTGAGAGGCTGTGGTAATGGTGGCTGGTTTGGGCTCGGGTTTGCCCTTGAAGGTGGATGGGTTTTCTTCTTTCTTTGGGTAGTTCGACCTCCAAGGTGCTGTGCTCGAACTTTGTGGGAATGGTCTTGGCCGTGCACCACCTCTCTTGAGTTGCCTCTCAACCTTGATTGCCATATGCACCAAATCCTCCAATTCCACATAATGGTGTATCTCGATTGTGTTAGCAATCTCTTGGTTTAAACCATTAAAAAATCTAGCCATTGTTGCTTCCCGATCCTCCTCCATGTTGGTTCTAATCATAGCCATCTCCATCTCTTTATAATACTCATCGACGCTCCGGTTACCTTGATGGAGACCTTGCAGCTTGAGGTATAGATCCCGGTAGTAGTAACTTGGTATAAATCGTCGTCTCATCACTCTCTTCATCTCATCCTAAGTTTCGATAGGACGTTCTCCGTTCCATCCCCTATTGATGCACAACTGGTCCCACCACACAATAGTATAATCAGTAAATTCAATTGCAGCAAGTTTTACCTTCTTTAATTTGGAGTAGTTGTGACAATCAAAAACCATCTCCATCTTTTTTTCCCACTCGAGGTAGGCTTCGGGATCACTTTTTCCTTGAAACGCATGAATTTTCATCTTGATACTTCCCAACTTGTTATCCACCCGGTTCCTAGCTTCTCTATCATAGCCATATCTCCTATGGCTACCCATTGACATCCTATCGAACTCCTCCTCTAAATCATCCCCTTCAAATGCACCAACATCCTCAACTTCCCTTTGATGCAACCTATTCCTACTTGGAGTGTTCGGAGCAAATGGTGGCTGTCCCCATTGTGTTCCCTCTTCTACCCTATCCAACCTCTCATGTACATGTTGTAACTCCACCCTCATTATCTGTCTCATCTCCCCCATTAATTGAATTTGCAATTTTGGATCCATGGGTGGTGGAATCCCTTCGTTTGTGTTTCTCTCTTGATTTTGCGACATGATTGAAATCTGCAAACAAGAATAATATGAAAAAAAGAAAAGGTCCTCACCACACTCCCTCACGTGTTTCACTCGAAAAATAATTCACTCAAATCCACTCGTGTTTCACTCAATCTAATTTGGCTTCTACCTTCTAATAGACTCACGTACTCTGCCTTTTTTTCCACTCATATTCTTCTTTTAGTTCTATCAAAACTAATCAAACAAGAATGACAAGGATTCAAGCAGCAAATCAAGATGAGAAGCAAACCAAACAGAAGGAACAAGAAGCGTGGGGTCTTGGCAAAACAAAAAAGGGTCTAGGACATAAGAAACAAAATTAAACAAAAAAAAAAGTTCTAATAGGAATATATATATTTTTTTGGATCCTCTTGATTTTTTTTTCCTGATTCTTTTCTTTGATTTTCACAGAAATGAGTAGAAGGAACAAGAAGCAAGAGAATCAGATTTAGAAACACTAGGACCCTAATTCACGTTTCTAGGCTTTGTAAACCCAGTGGGAATCGGATTAGGTCTTTTCTTTTCTTTTCTGTTTTTTTTTTTTAATTGAAATCCTAGTAGACCTCAATCTCAAAGCAAGTAATTCAACTCTGTATCAAACACTAATATCGCGGATTTAAGGAGAGAAAAAAAATTAGATTTTTAGTGCAGCAAAAATTTTTATTTTTATTTATTTTTATTTTTTATTTTTTTGCTTAGGACGAAATTAAAAAAGAAAAAAACAAGAAAAGGATAGGCAAACCGGATGAACCTAGGCTCTTATACCAACTGATACGAACCACGCCAACAACGTGACGAAACCTGATACCAAATCTGGAAACAACAACCCAAGATCTTTCAAGTTTGATGGAAAACCACGACCCGTTGCTTATCAAAGCAAGAACCTTGGTATGGTGAAGACGCCACAAACGTTATGAAAGTCCGTTTGATAAGTCGATTTGAACGCCATAATGAATCCTTGATAAGTTCTAATAAGTTTCTTCAAGATCTCAAGAAGAATAACTCACAATATGAATAAACATCAAAAACTCTGATTTCATAATCTGAAAAGTCAGCCTTATATAGCCGAAATTACACTTGTAAAATTCCTAATCTACCCTTAAGGATAAACATGCCTAAAAACCTAGGAATCAGATTTATCTAAAAAAAAAAAAATTTAAATTCGGATTAAATTCAAAATTTAAACTAAAACTTAAAACTAAAATAGGATTACAAAGAAATCAAATCTTGATTTGAATCTTAAAATTTTTAAAACTTGAAAACATAATTTTGATTTGATTCTTTGTTAGGAAAATGTCCACGTCAGCCTTGGCTCCCTTCCGGATCAACTTTGATGAGTAAAATCAGTCTTTGTTCACCATCAATAGTGAACTTACTCTCTTCTTATTGTAGAACTCTTCGAACTAAGCTATTCAGCTCTTCTTTAAATCTTTTAGCTCGAGCTCTCGTCACCGGACCAACTGGACCTTGAATTGGTTCGTGAGAATTCCTTTGAGTCTTGATGTGCTCATCAGCAAATACTTTCAAAATTTCCCAAATTTTTTTAAACTCGCCTTTATTTTGGGGAACATTCCCGAAACCTTAACATTATAGAAATGTCATCGTAAATAATATTTCGGGAATCGCCAATTTGACCGTCTTTTTTTTCATAAAAAATTAAAGTACTCATATTTGCAACGACGATGCCGTTACTAATACCTTCATATTAAATTAATCGATAAATGATGCCAGCTGTCAAACACTCATTTATTTGCGACGATGACGTCGTAGTAGATAGCTATTTTTTGCTGCCATTTTGTTTTTGCTAGTAATGATGTGGCACCAAAATTATTATTTGCTACGATATTGTCGTCACAAATAGTAAAAGTTTTATTTTTTCTTTTTGCGAAGGCTTGTCGTCGCAAATAACCGGTTTTAAGCGACGACATGTTGTTGCAATTATTTGTTGCGATGACAGTGGGTTTTAGAAATGACTCCGAATAATAGCAATGACAAAAGTCGTCACTAATAATGTCTTTACTAACAACGAAGATTGTAGTAGTGAGCCCTGAGCCGACTCCTCTGTTTTCTCCCTTATATTGAAACGAGCACCCTCCATGCTCTTTTTTGGTCCACGTGCTCTTACAATCTATGTGCTCTTACGGTCTTTGCACCATTGTGCCCTCTCTAAATGATTTTCGTCCTTGAGACCCTCCACCCTCTCTCGATTGATGATTGTTATCCCTGCATCCTTGCACCATCTCTTGATGATTTTTGTCCCTATGCTCTTGTACCTTCTATTGATAATTGATGTTCATGCGCCTCTGTACCCTCTCTCGACAAAGGCCTTACGCCATCAATAAATTGCGTCCCTACTCCTTTGTTTTTGTTTCTATGGAAAAACAAAAAATAAAAATAAAAATAAACGTCATAAAGAATTTATAAAAAATAACTCATCTTCCATAGGATAGAAGATTAAAATCTCCTACAGGAGCTCTATCTTGGCAGGACATATGAAGTAAAGTTGACTTTTGTATTTAGTTGTATTAGTTTGTAAATTCAAAAATCTCTTGTGTTATTCGATTTTGTTTAGTATATTGTAATTTGTATTTGTATATGTAGTTCATTCATAATATTTCTTACAAGTAAGCTTTCTCTCTCTCTCTCTCTCTTCTAGTCCACGTTAAATTTCTGTCTTTTATTCTCTCTTTATTCTCTTCTTTTTTTTTTTTCTTTTTTTTTTTTTTTGTATTTTTATTGTTAAAGACTAGTCAAATTAACAACTATGGAGCGTTTTTCAGTTTATATCATAATTTAATTTGACATGATATGTCGATGTTGATTAGATGGTATTGCTTCTTACGCCAAAGACTAACTAAAGCTAGGAAAAAATTGAACATAAAAGGGCAAGTTTTTTTTTTTTTTTTTTTTTTGGGCCAATCAAAGGGACCAAAGAAAAAAAAAAAAAAAAAAAGGACGAAAGGGCAAGCTTTGCATGGTTAATTTACTTTGTATTGGAAATTAGGCCTTCCAAAATTTTTGTGCAAGTTATTCAGGGATGCATGACCCACAAGCTTGCCATAATAAATAAAATTTTGACTTATTGGCTCATTTTCTATCCCAATTCCATCATGAGCAGTATTATACATGATTGTAATTCATGTTTAATAGTTAATAATGTTCAGTTACGAGAACTATATATTGGGAAAACATGAGTAAAGAGCTCATCCCATTTTCCTATGTCATTAGTTATCTTTCTGATATTTATTTATAATATTCCAGTATTAGTTTAATAATATGATTGTTTAAATAAAAATTACTGAACTAGATATAAAAACACTTAAAATATTAAGCTGTTAAAATTTAATTGAAAAGACAATCAAACATAAGATCGCATATTTAAACTTAAATAAGATGTTAAACATGTTTCTTTCGGATTCTAGTTTATATGGTTAATCATTTTAGACCAAGAAAGATATGATATGCTTTAGTTACATGTAGAATTTGTCCTTTTTCTTTCTTTTCTTTTCTTTTCTGGTAAAATAAGAAAAAGGTTGGAACAAATGACTTTTCGTCTTCTAATAATAATGAAATTGGTATGATTATGCGGCGTGCCTGGTAAAAATAAACAAATAAATCAGAAATGTCGAAAGAAAACTCGTCTTTCTTAATTAACTGTTTCGAAATCATAATTTCATAGAACCTTGATCATGAAGTCAGGAATTTTGACGAGGGAGGGCAATGAATTATGACAATGTTTACTCGAAATAAAGTAATCATTTATTTCTGAACGAGAAAGAAAAATAAATAGACTTTATGTAATAAACAGTGCATGGTATTTAATGGAAATGATCTTGTTGGTTGGAATTTGGTTCAATAATATAACTTCTCTATTTCAACTTTTCAGGGGAAAATGACGTTATTAAGTTTTTAGGGGGGAACTTTCATTTAAACAAATTTTTTGGAGGGGGGTTAATATGTAAATTTAAGACAAAAAAACACCTAAAAGTGCAAATAACGAAAAATTCAGGTGGGGGCTACGTCCCTGCCTCTATCGGTTTGATGACAATAAAAGGGCCTCACTTTTGTGCCAACTTAAAAAGATAATAAAATAATTCTCCAATACTATCTTATTATATTAAAAATTATTCAACTAACAATGTCAAACTCTCACATGGGAGTAATTATATTTATATGTACGAAGATACCAATATAACTCAGGACTTTTCGTGAATATATATTTATATATACACACACATACACACTCACATATGCACTCCAATCACACCATAAAAATTCAAGTGACTTATTTAACGTAAGTCGACAAAACATGCACTTATAAACTTACGTAATAGACCAGTTACATGAATATACAGACAGATCAACTTTTTTATTCATGTGTTACTAATTAGCCTATTGTTGTATACTAGTGAGCGTAAACCAAAATAAACTATGCCATTGTTCAGACCGTCGAGTTGGTGGGATCTGTTTTCTGTGAGATAGTCCGATTAAAACTTTATAAAATGGTAGACATTTAACTTTCAAAGTTCGAAGAAAGTTTTTTTTTAACAGTTTAAAGATCTAACAACTACGTATAATAGAACATCGGAGAAAAGTTTTTCTAAGCACGGGTTGGATTTGAGTTTTTTTGGCTAGATTTGAGTTGAATTGGGTTGCGTGTTTGATGAGGCTTTGAATTGATGGAGTTAAGAAGTGTAAAAACATGAAATGTGTTTGGAAAAAAAAAAAATCAATGTGGAGCTTGTTTCGTTCATTTCGAATTTTATGCCATTTAAAAAAAATTATCCTATTTAAACTTGTATATGTAAATTTATGGACTTTTAAAATTTGAATTATAAAGTTATAATTGTAATGTGTATAGTAAAACTATGGTTGATTTTTTAGAAAAAGAAAAAAAATATATATTATATATGATTCAAATTGAGTTGAATCCATACACCAAACGCTACTTAAATTTTATGGATGGATTAAGTAGACTTCTCTAAACTTTATGGATATTCAATCTACTACATCTAAATGTGGACCAATTAATGATGTAGGTTTTTGTACATATCTATTACTTGTCAATCAAATTGTTATTACTCAAAGAAAATTCAATCGCTTCACGCAAAATACCAATCAACTTTATCAATAAAGAAAACAGTAGACAACTTTAGGTAAGGAAAAGAAATCAAATCAATCAAACGAAAATCATCACATATTCTTTAAATGCATCAATTTCCAACCACATTGAACTTATCCTTTAGAATTAGTCAGATAATTAGATTCCCTCCGCGGAGAGAGAGCTTAACTATTATATACATTTCTAGAAGAAAAAAAAATGTATAAAATTTTGTGCCAACCATAAAATATAGTTGAATACTTGAATCTAAAATTGTTTTTCAAAACCTCCATGTGTGGAAGACATCTTTATTCTTTATCTGTTCCTAATTGTTTTTTTTTTTATATTTAAATTACAAAATATTCTTAACGTATAGATATTAAAGTGTTGTGCATGCTTAAGGCTACTTGCCTAACCTTCTTTTTGACATTAGGCCGTGTGAATGTCTGTTTGATGCCAATTGGTATCATAAAGTAGGATTCTCCAATTTGGGCTAAACGCGTCCATTATATTCAACACGGTAATACCAAGAAAATTCGTCGCCTTTAGTTGCACTCTACTAACAAAATAAAATGCACCTCCAAAGGAAAAAAAAAAAAGTTGCAAAGGTTTGTTAGGTTATAAAAAACCCAAGGTTTGTTAGTCGATCGTATATATGTCCATATTTATGCTATATTTATTTATAAAAAGTGTTAAAAAATATTCATTGTGTTATTTCATACTTCAATATGCAATGCTACATCTAATGTCATTTTTTTGTTCTGTCTTTATTAATTTTTTTCAAATGACTTTATTATTAAGTTTAGAAACTTATAAAACTAAACTTTTAGTATTTCAATAAATTAAAACTGAAAAAACTTTAATAATTAGATGAAAAGTTGAGACACCAATATAAATCAAATGTTAAACTTGATATAAGCTATATTAAATACAATAAAGATTGGAGGGCACATTAATTATCATATTAGAACTCTATGAGGAAGTCATAATTTTTTATTTGAGAGGCTAATAACGGTAATAATAGATAATTAAAGGTCATTATGATAAATTTTTACTTTTAGGGTGCTACTTGAAAATTTATTCCAAAGTACTATAGGTTATTCTGAAAATGAAAAATAAATAAATAAATAAATAAACAAAATTAAGTTGAGGGGGAAATTCCTTAATTTCCTCCGACAGTGTTGGTACAACAGTCCATTACTAATTGATTGAAGATGCTCCAAGATTTTTTTTCTTCTTTTTTTTTGTTTTTTTTTTTCTTTTTTGGTTTTAGGGAAGCTCCAAGATAAAAATAATGAAACAAAAAGAAACAAATAATTTATATTAAAGAGACAAAGGTTAGTAAATTAAATTTATTTATTTTTCAATGGTTTATTTGTTTCTTTCTAATTTCTCTTTAAAAAAAAAATTCGTACATTTTCAACTTAATTTAATTTTGATGTCGAATGTATTGGACTTTTTCCAAACTGTTGGCTTATCCAGGAAGCTTAAGAAAATTGCCATAAAGCTCCCCAAAATTTGACGAGAAATAGAAAAGTCTTTGGGTAGATCAAATTTAGGTATAAAAGATAGTCATAATATGCTTTAACGAATTATTAAACAGCTATCACTTTGAAATTTTGTGAAATCATCCGCAAGTCAAGTTTCATAACAAGATTAGAGCTGTTTGGAACTAGAAAGAAAGAAAAAAAAAAAAAAAACAAAAAACTCTAAACGAAAGTTGTCTTGGACTTCGAATATGATTATTGATACTGTTATCAGTACTAATATTTTAATTTATCTGACTATTCAGAGTAGGATTATATATAGAGGATACGTGGAAAAATGACCTTATTTTCAAAGCATTTCTTAACAACTGTTCCAAGTTTTCTTAAACTAATAACCTTTTTTAATTAAAAATTAATGATTTATCCACTTGATGGATGGTCAATAACTAAGTCAATCAACATTTTGGGGATCACGGGTCATTGTTCTAAAAAAATTCGGTCATTTTAAAAAAAATTTGTGTCCCAAAATTGTACATCTATACCTAATTTATTGCTTATGTAGTAACATTGATCTAGTTCATCAACACAAAATGGACTTATCTCCGACTTGCAGTTTGGACTTTAGTTAGCTATTTAGCATTGCCCTTTGGAAGTTGTTTCGGCTTCTAACGCCTAACGTTGGTTTTTAGAAATATTTGGGTAACTTAATTAAAGAGCTTTTAGTCAAGCCACATTTTCTGACTTGCCAAAGAAAGGTTTCTATTAAAACTTCAAAACTAGTCTTAAAATTTAAATAAGACTTTGAAAATTTTATAGATTTTACTTATCTTAGCCTATGTTTGATTTACTAATTGGAGTTGAAAAAACTCAACTCAATTTTGTCTTTTGTTGAAAAATCAACTCAGTTTCACCATTCACAGTTCCAATTATAATTTAAAAACTTAAACTTTAAAAGTCCATAACTTTGCACATACATGTGTATGTTTATTTAATTATTTTATAAAAAAAAATATATTTCCATTTATATGTATGTAGATGTATGATCATTGTTAGAGGGTTTTAAGGTAATAAAAATTATAGAATAAAAGTGTAATAAAAATCTTTAATGCTTATGTGGGACTATTATAAATATTGAAGGTGCAAATAAAATTAAAAAATCTTAAAATTTTTAAAATAAGCACACAAAAAAATGAACATTATATTTACAAGACTTTAGGTTGAATAAAAATCATTACTTTTAATTTCTCATATATCAACTATTTATAGTTTTGACTTCAAAAGAATATATGGTTATTTTTATAAATAGAACCTGAATTCTACACTTAGTAGTAAATTTTAATTTTGTATATTACAATACCTTACTATTATATATAAAACGGCTTCTATATGAATACTTCGTCAAGAACTGAATAATAACTGAACACGTTTAGATTATATGAACTTTAGTTAATGTTAAAATTGTAGTTAAATATGTTTTTGTAAGGAAACTATAACTTGAAAATATATATAGTAATGTTATATATATGTATATATATATTATAAAAGAAAGTTTACTTCTATAATATATCTGATAGAGTATAATTTAAAAAAAATTAATTATCTGGTTTTATCATATGATGATATGCCAGTAAAGACATGTTTTCTTTATTATTTTTTGTTTTTTGTTTTTTGTTGAGATAGTTTGTTTTATATTCTTTTGCGGACGCCAACATGTGTTTTAACTCAAGATTGTATTCATAACTGCCATATGTTTACTTGATGCATAAAGCAAGAATATATATATATATATATATATATATTATATTTATATATACATAGTGTCTAGACGATGATAGCAAGACTAACTTGGAAATTTAAAAAGCTAAAACGACTTAGATTTAAATGAAGGCTTGATTTCCTTCTTCGACTTAAGACTTAAAGTATTTTTGTATCACGTGTTAATTATTATGTGTTTCATCATAAATTTTGATTACCTTTTAATTGTAACGTAAATATATTAATTTTTTAATTATGATATTTTCCTCATTCATTTTAGGCTTATGCCTTGATCTCTTTGACGCTTATGGTTTGTGTTGATTAGACAAGTTGTCTTTTTTCATATTCAGTGTTTGTAAATATTGATAAAATTAGATTAATTAACTTACAAATGTAGATTTTTGAAAAGAAAATTAACCTAAAAGTGCTAATAAAGGTTTCATTTTATGCATCTAGCTTTTCAAAAGAGAAACTAGAGGGGGAAAAAACATTTGCCAAACTAACAAACAAATGCATTTTTTTTTAAAGGAAATTCACCTTAAAGTGATGAGAATGACCTCGTTGTTGCTTGCATCTAGTTCTGCAAAAAAAAAAAAAAAAAAGAAAGCAGAAAATAAAACTTTTAAAAAATTTATAATTGATCTAAAAATCAGACATTTAAGATAGAAGCATAAATCAAAAAGCAGCGATAAAAAATAATGCATTTTCATTATATCAACAACTATTATTCTATATTCTTGTACTCAAACAACAATTTTAGAACAGTTTGCCAAAGTTAAAACTTCATTGTAAACAACATTTTTAGTTCATTGAGCATGAAGTTGATTATTAGAAGTAGGTTTCACAAGAATCTTGATATATTTGCTTGTTTTCACTCTAGACTATGCAACATATAGCTGTCCATGTGAGAACACAGGTTCTGAAAGATATAATCCAACAAAATCTAAAGTTTGTCCTTGTGATTTATTTATTGTCATTACAAAACATGGACAAATTGGGAATTGTGTTCTCTTAAATGTGAATGGATTTTTATCATTTTCAAGTGGCACAAAGGGTATCCTAGGCAAGAAAACTCGTTTCCCACGATGTTCGCCTACGGCAATTTCAGCATCAATAACATTACGTTCAAACCTTCGACAAATTAACCTGGTTCTATTACATTAACCCTCAGAAGGATTAATGTTTCGTAACAACATAACGGGAAAATTTTCTTTTAATATCAGTTCATGAGGTGGTATACCATTTGCTGTCAAAATATTTAAGAAATCTTCTTAATTGCATACTTTGTTCAGTTTTATCAAGGACTTCATCAAAACTAAAATACCTGAAAGTGATACCTAGAAAACGTTCAATTAATATATTATTTATTTTATGAACGTAGTCATTTTTCAGGGTTCATATGACATGGTAAATTATGAAGTCTAATTTTTTTTGCAAAATCATGTAAATTTGGAAATACAATATCAATCAAATTATTCAATGACAAAATATCATCCTCAAAAGGTACTATCATATGGGGTAAAAGCTTAATCATATCACAAGAGT
The DNA here is from genome assembly GCA_008635985.1 of Ficus erecta. Classification (NCBI taxonomy): domain Eukaryota; kingdom Viridiplantae; phylum Streptophyta; class Magnoliopsida; order Rosales; family Moraceae; genus Ficus; species Ficus erecta. The sequence goes on along the minus strand of BKCH01000133.1, from coordinate 578,629 downwards.
GGAGTTGTTCCATTCCATTACCGATTTGAAGCAAATAATCTGAGAATGATGGATCTATGATGGATCTCATATTTTGAACTAATTTGATTTTGACAAATGATGACCATAGATAAGAATTTACTAAGCTTGCTCTAATGATTTCTTCATTTGTTTCTCTTGAGAGAACAGGTAAAACCTGACGAAAATCTCCACCCAAAACAACTACTTTTCCACCAAATAATAAATTAGATTCATTAACATCTTGCAACATTTTGTCTAAAGCTTTCACGGCTTGTCAACTCACCATTGGGGCTTCGTAAGGGAAAAATGAATACTTAGTATACATTTTATTGAAAATGAAAGACTAAATTCTCGTTTGTCAATTTTATAGTATAGAAAAAGGTTATCTTATAGTTTTTTATAGGGAAAAAAAAATCAAAGCACATATATGTATTTCTTCATTTCCAAGAGCTTCATGTATAAGTACACCTTCTCGCGTAATTTGTAAACATTTTGCATTGCTTTTTCTTCGAATTCGATTACTTTCATTCACTCTTTTCTTTGCATGCAACTCGCTTCAACGTTGGTTTCGAAATTCTCTATTTTCCTCACTCAAATCTCCACAACGTTTATTTGTTAAATCTTTACTGCCTTGATTTACTCTAGTTGGCCCCAGAACATCAGTTGCTATGATGGTCTCATCCATCATATCTTCAATGACACTATACAAAAATTAAAACATTGCAATACGAAAAAAAAAATGATTGGAAAAAGAAAACTAAAAACATTTGAAAATATGATAATGAAGGAAAAGGTAAATAAAAAAAAAAAGAGTCAATATAAATATTTTACACACATTTTAATTTATATATAGAGTCACATACACATACATGCATGTGCAAACAAAGTTTAAAAAAAGCAAAATAGTTAATTTATATAAACATTTTTAGCTGTAGAACAATATGCTAGCGACAACATTTATACCTACTTGTTCAAAGTTTTACAGCAAAAATAAGTATAGATAAAATGCTAATACATTCCTAAACCTAAGTTCTTACATAGTAAGTTGTAGTAAGCGTTATCCTAAGCAATATTGGATATGCTTATTTCCTGCATAATGAGCTCCTAAAACAATATTAGGATGGAGGATCATTCCAAAAGCAAACAAAAGTAGGAAATTTCTGAACAAGAAAACTCGATCCAAACACAAATTTAATATGAATCTGTCCGAAAATAATGACAATATGACATAAAAGTAAAAATGAAATTCCAAAATGAAAGAATTTTATTAACATTGTTTTGAAACCTGAAGGCATCATTAACTCACAATAAAAAAGAACTATTTGTTCTGTTGTTTAAACAAAACTTTCTAAAGCGAGGAAAACCAAATGTAGTGGATTTCCAACTTTGAGATAAGACTTGTGTCACAAATCACCATCTATAACACCGTATTTTCCTTTTTGAACGAACAAGATAATATTATTGCTGATGTACTTGTACGTACGTATAGTTAGAGGTCCCCCATAATATTAGTACTCCTCCACCAAAACAACCCTATCATGATCACCCAGTAAAGCATTTAATCTTTCCGTGTGTGTGTGTAAATATATCCATATATACAATATATTTATATATTTGGCAGCAGAATTCAGTGACATGATTCTTTTCTTTTTCTGAAATCAACCAAACATATTTAAGCACTGCACATTGCAGAAGCTTAGCTCGCATTTACCATATTGCAGTATGTATAATCAATTTATGACCTAATTATTTTTCCATTATATATATATAAACACACAATATTTTTCTCTAAAAACTCCATGTGGGTCTGTCTGATATTGTGTGTATATGACTTGATATAACGAAAGCTCTTTGTTCATCTCGTGTTTCTATACAACAATTAAAGGTGATATATATACACATACATACACATAAATACACACACATACATATATATTATTGCTGATGTACTTGTACGTACGTATAGTTAGAGGTCCCCCATAATATTAGTCCTCCACCAAAACAACCCTATCATGATTACCCAGTAAAGCATTTAATCTTTCCGTGTGTGTGTGTAAATATATCCATATATACAATATATTTATATATTTGGCAGCAGAATTCAGTGACATGATTCTTTTCTTTTTCTGAAATCAACCAGACATATTTAAGCACTGCACATTGCAGAAGCTTAGCTCACATTTACCATATTGCAGTATGTATAATCAATTTATGACCTAATTATTTTTCCATTATATATATATAAACACACAATATTTTTCTCTAAAAACTCCATGTGGGTCTGTCTGATATTGTGTGTATATGACTTGATATAAACGAAAGCTCTTTGTTCATCTCGTGTTTCTATACAACAATTAAAGGTGATATATATATACATACACACACATATGTAAAAACAAATTTAGTGGTTCATTAGATTGCCACACGGCAACTGAAAAATTAAACTTATTGAGAAAAAAATTTTAAAGCAAACCTTATATATAAACCTTTCGGCATGTTTACTCTTCTTCTCTCATCAGTGTTCTCACTAGACACTCTCACAAGTAATGATTTCTCACCAAATCTAAAGCGATTTTGTGGGTTTTGTTTAGACCCAAAAAGCAATTCAGAAAACATGACCAAAAAAATTACTTGGTTGCCGAGAACCCACAGCCGGCCGGGAGTCACCGGCGACGGCAAGAGGAAGAGAGAGAGGGAGACAAGTCTTACCAGTATCAAGAATCTACCAAATTCTCGCCGGGAGGAGCTTCGACTTCCCCAAAATCAATGTCCCCAGCAAGCAAGTCTTAATGATAAATCTCTCAGAGATGATGATAGACTATAGAGATTGGAGAGAAACAAAAAGAGGAAAAGGAAGGGGAAAGCACCGAAAGATTGGAGATGGAAAATGCAAGTTTCAGAGAGAAAGGAAAGGGAAAGGTAACTGGAAAAGAGGAGGGCTGAGAAAGGAAGATATGGTATGGTCAGATTGCATAGTTGAAGAAAACAAAAACAACACCCAAAAACGGTGCATTTTTTGCTACCAAAAAACAACAAGTAATTTTTTATCTATTCTTTTATATATATAGGATAGGATATAGAAGTACAGATATATATATTATTGCTAAGAAAAGAATATTTTAAAACAAGTACTCTAATTTGATAATTCAATTCAAACTTTTAGGATTTTTTTTTTTTTTTTTTTTTTTTTTTTTTTTTTTTTTTTGAATTGGAAGGGCAATTCCCTACGGTAAATTGATCGTCTCCCAAACCAACACAGGTATCTCTTCGTGATAAAAACTCACTCCACCTGTTCAATATTCTCTGGTCCACCCACATCATAGATATATCTTGCGGCCACTTTCTCATCTGCCCGTTCATTAGCTGAAGTGCTGAGCACTACATCTACATTATTGTTCTTCAATCCCAACCAAAAAAAAAAAAAAAAGTACTCTTTTGAAGAATCTCATTTTTTGGTAGAAGGGAGGGGGAATAGGGGTCAAGACGTAGTCGAGCGACGGTGGCTGACTCAACTTGGGGCTATTCATCTTGTAGCTCCTTTCATCTAGTCGTTGGAGCCGTTCTCTAGTTGCCAAAGAGTATGGTTGTTAGAGAGTATGCGGGTAGAATATTTTTGATAATTTACCGACTGCTTTTGGTAATTGATATGATCTCACCAATAACTAGTGCCAGTCTACAGTCGTCGGAGAGTATTGTGGTAGAATTATTTTTGGTTATCTATCATATTACTTTTTATTCCCAAGATAAAGTTATTGGCCGTCTCCACTCCGAACATCGAAGAGTCATCTAGTAGATTACTTTTGATATTAAACAGATTATGTTTTGTATTGTACTTAATTATTTTTGGTACTCCACCGGTTGTTTTCCATAGTTCACCAGATTATTCTGATATCCACCTGATTAAATACTGTAATCTGTCAAGTTTACAGTAATCATGTTCAAATGCCAAGAATTTGTAAAAAAATAAAAATAAAAAATAAAGACCAAAAATTCACAAAATAAGGCCAAATATCATAAGTACGCTGGAGATGGTCCGGTAACATCGAGTCACCACATTGAAGCGAAGAAAGAGACTTGTGGCAACGAAGAAGGAGGGGCACGGGTCCCAATTTGCTTGCAAGCAGCCGGAGATAGCGAGTCTTCCGATCGCGATATACTCACGAGGCCATCGATTGCGATATGCTTGCGAGGCTGCGCTAGTCGAGATCTCTTATACCAACTCACTGGCAACGAAGTCGAGATTTCAAACGCTAGACTTCACTGAACTCATAGATCTTTCTGATGCCAACTCAACGAGGACGAAGCGAAAACGAGCTCCTCGCAAAGAAAGGAGAGAGGAAGAAGAGACGAGAGAAAGGAAGCAGTTTAGGCTTTAGTTGTGGTTTTTTTTTTTTTTTTTTTTTTTTTTTTTGGATCTTCTATTCTTGACCTTCAAGGGTTTCATTCTTTAGTCTTTCAGTTAGGAGTGTTCAAGGTTCAAAGTACATAGAATATGGTTGAATCCATAATCCAATCGGTTACTAGGATTTCATTGCTATGATTTTAATGGATGATTTATAGGATTGCTCCTTAAAAAGGATATTTGTGGATTCTAATTACCCCAACTACAAATGTTTTAGTTTTTTGACCTCTAGCCAAAAAACAGAGGGTCAAAAATTCAATTAATAGGGTAAAAAGCGTAAACATACATGTCTATTTGAGAGATTGTTCCCACAATTTTCCCATCTATAATTGGAAAATACCGAAATTCGAATGAGCAAACACTAAAAAAAATAAAATAAGAAGGGCATAAACAGAAATAAAAATTAAGAATACAGATGTATGTTTTATTACACTCTTATAATAGAACAGATACAACTAAATTAATTTATTGTGAGTGCCTTCAAGAAAAGCGAAAGGAAGCAAAATTAATAATGTAACAATAACATCACAAACAACTCTTTTTGTTCCTCCCTCTCCACTATTGTGCAAATGAAAAGCGATTAATTTGCACTAACAATTACATGAAAGGAAATGAGACAAATTCAGACAAAAGAAGTAGCCAAAGGAATTGAAAGAAATTTGCGCTCTGTTCCTGTCCATAATTTGCTTTGTCCAACTTCCTAGCCTGAAAGCACCCCAAAAAAAAAAAAATGGATGGAGTTAATTTTTTTACTATTACAGTTTTACTTTTTATTTATTATTTTTACTAGAGAATTTAAGTATGACAAACCTGAAAAAGTAATATCAAGGCTGGGAATATGTGACCAGGCAACATTACAGAACGTTTGAATGCCTGTGTGGGAAAAAGAAAAGAACTTTTTTATTATTACTTCTTAATAGAGAGAGAGAGACTTTTAAATAAATATTTAAAAAAATGCCTAAAAGATTTCTTATTCCAGGTCTCTTTTTTGTACAGTTGATTAACATTTTAGTAGGGTAGGTTTATTATTTTGTCCCATATAGTTGGTTATATATCAATAATTTTCTTTTTTTTTTTCTTTATGGTTAGAAAAATAAGGAAAAAAAATTGATCTTAAAAAATCAACAAATTACAAAGAAAGTATACATATAAACAGAAGGGAAATTTTTGCATACGTTTTCCATAATAGAATACAAAATTTAGGAGATTTATGCAAACATTTTCCCCACAAAAAAATAAATAAATAAAAAGAAGAAGAAAAGAGGAAAAAACTACATATGTAAGCTTTGAAGAGGAATAATTAAAAATACCTGAGGCAAGAGAATGGCAACCGCTATAGCACCAATATAATTTAACAGCAACAACCCAACGGCAAAGTATACAATATTTTTAGCTCCGAACCTCGCCGCAAACGTTCGAATGTTGTGCCTATAACAAAAAAATATTTCGAGACTAAAAGAGTGAGCAAAATGATTTTTTTTGTTTTTTTTTTTGAAGTTCAATGAATAGGATAAGATGTAAGAACTGCAACTTACTTCATGTCACCTTCCACATCTGGAATATCTTTTAAGGGGCAACCGGCCACAAAAAATATTGTGGAAAAGGCCAGAATGAAAATAGTTTGGGGACTGAAGAGCAAATTCAAAGCCAAATATAAGAATTCTATAGTGTTAAATCATGTGTGATATCAAAAATATATACTTCTAGGTTAACAATAAGAACCAATTCGTATTCATATTGTTTTTTTTTTTTTTTTGGTATGTACGGTATTCATATTGTTAATTAAACACGATCTATTATTAAAAGATGAATCCCATCATAGCCCCATCTTTCAATCAAGAGTTTTTTTCAATGTAATATCTAGCCTTCGTATAAAAAAAGTGTTGAACAATCTGAAAAAGAAAAAAAAAAAAATTTGTTGCCCTTGTTTAGTTGTCAATTTTCATTGGTTTTTTTTACGTTGTCCTGTTGACAATCACCTTGCAATGTTGATGATTAAGAAATCACGCTCTTTATGACAGCTATCGATTGCTTGAATAATTATTTAAGTAACCACAACTTCAGGCAAAAATAGAACAAAAAAAAGTAAAACCATGTATACGTCATACTCAACAACTACAAATTGATCTACAGTAAAATCATTACCATGTAATAATAATAATAATAATAATAATAATAGTGGAGTACTTAGAGATGGAAATACTTAAACTACACGTCATATGAGCAAACCAAAGATAACGGATTTCAACCAAAAAAATGAAGATAGAGATAACAAGTCAAAATATAGTTTGAAGGGGAGGAAAAAAAAAAAAAGCAAGACATGAAAAATTAAAGAAAAAATGTTACACACGTACCTCCACACAAATGGACGTCCAAGAGAAGCGTTGGCGGTATAAAGTACTCCGACACTTTTAATAAAATTTATCTGCATATACAAGTTGCTTTATTTGTTAATCAGATATCATATTTGCTCCTTAATTTTTTAGATCATTGGAAAATATATTAGTTTTTCTTGTATTTTTGTAACTGATTTTTAGAGGAAGGCTATATTTTCCAATGACCTCATAAAATTTTTGTATAAACAAAATTTCAAGATTCAGGGATTGGAAGGTTAAAAAAATATATTACCATAGGAATCACCATAATGGTTGCAAGAGAAGATCCCTTGAATCTAAAGGGCGGAGCAGAGTAGGCGGTGGCCAGCAAAAGACCAACACAGTAGAGAGCAGTAGAGATGAGGTCGGCGTTGCACAATCGAAAAATCAACAGGCCAGAAAGTACACCAAATGACATCATGAGCCACGCGTGTTTTAGTGAAAGTTCTCCGGATGATAAAGGTAAATAAGGTTTGTTTACTCTGAAAATATAACATATAAAGATCAATTAAGCAAAAATAAAAAATAAAAAAAAATTGCCAAAAAATAAAGGGAGGGTATTTGAAATACTTGGAAAGCTTACCTATCAATATCAATATCGAAAACTTGATTGATACCATTTTGATAAGCATGCGCAAAAAATATAGCAATTAAGCCTGGGAATGCCTTAAGCCATTGAGGCCACTGAAGTACTAGTTGGTTTTCATTCAACACTCTTGCATACAAACACCTGCCAAAAAAAAGTGAACATGTATTAATTTCTTGCACTGCAAACTTGTTTTTCTTTTTCCTTCATTTATTATTATTATTATTTTATTATTATTATTATTATTTTGTAAAGGAATACTTACACGGATGAAATAAGTGCTTGCCGAATTGCATAGGGCCTTATGAACGTATAGCAAGCAGCTCCAAAACGTGAAGCTCTGGCAAATACTGAATCATCAGTAGCTTTGGTATTAACTGGTTCGGCGTCTCCGGATTCAGCTTGAGCGAATGCCTAAGACCATAAGTTTCAATTTATAATCAATAATGGAACGTTTAACTCACAAAAAATTAATAAAATGAATCCGCATGCAAGCTCTTCAACAACAACCCGAAAAGGATTTGCGATGGGAGTGGCTTGCAGATCATATCATCTATAACGTAAGTCGTGGAGAAATAAATTAAGTGTACCCGGATAGAATCACGCTTATTTTGGTCGAACAACAAGGATTTCGAGAGCTTGTTCTCCCCATAGAGCCCCACTGGCAGGTTCAAATTAGTATTGGTGGAGCATTTTGAAGGAAGGTTGGAGGATTTTGTTGCCTTAACTGGAATTGAACTAGTGAAACTAGAGCTGGCCTTGTAACGTTGAGATGGGATAGTTGCTGGTAGCCTAAGAGAAGAGTATGACATTGAAAACTCCATATTGAATGTTTCTGAACTCAAATATTAATGTTACAACCACGAAAACAAAGAGGATGAGAGAGAGAGAGAAAGAGAGAACAGAAATATTAGTTGTTGAATTCGAAAACAAATGCTTGAAGAGCTTTAACATTTATAGGAGAGAATGACGAATCAAGATCTGTTGTCCCAATTTTTTCATTTCATTGACAGTCACCCCAATAATGTTATGTTATATCATCTGAATTTAATAATTTAGCCATATAAAAATAGTTAAATACTAAAAATTCTTAAACAAGTTGATGAGTTGTAATGATGATATTGTGGGGACAACCATTGAAACAAAAAAATGGAAAGTAGATTTGAACTCGAGAATGACAAGTATAGAAAAATTATTTTGCTAAATTTGACAAAGTCTACTTAATTTTCTTGTCAACTTTAAATTTCTTTATTTCTCTTTGCTTGATTTGATTAATTATCTTCTGGGATTACATGTGCTTTTCTTCTTGTGCTTTGCTGACTTTTCTATGAATATTGAATATTAAATTTTAAATATGGAAGTTCTTTTTGGTGCATGGTTTTGCATGTGCTTATCCTCAACATTTTAGGTAATTTTCAACAGTTTCATTGGCAAAAATCACATCAAGTAAAAACGTACTGTCTAACATGAAACCAATAACTGAACAATAGAATCCTTAAAATATCTAACATGAAACAGTTGGCTGAACAATAGAATCCTTAAAATAATATATTTAGTAGTACAATGGAAGTGATGTTAATATTGATTACGCAAATCTATAAGTAGTCAACATGAATTATTTTTGGAAGCTAGCAAAGCTAGTTCACATTTAACCCTTTTTTAAGCTAGGAAATTAATTAATTAATTTAAGGCTGTTAATTTGTTTATAAAAAATTAAGGCTTCAAATACCAAGTCATAGGTAATTATATAATTAAATAAGCGAATAGAAAATTAATCAAGCCAAGTGGAACGAAATTTTCTTGAAAGCAACAATTTGTCTCAAAATAATTCGTTTTCTGGCCTTGACCATTTAATGAAGTCTCTTTGCATAAATATATATTTTTCTGCCGTGATTGATTTTCTCAAAAGCAGTTATCCCCTGCTTCACATCTTATTTTACATGTTTTTTTCTTATTTTTTTTATTATGAATGATGGTAAAAGGAATTAGTATATACACTAAGACATCCCGTCCTTTAGTACCCTCATCATTTTTTGATTCCAATAAAATTTTATTCAAATAATAAAATAAAAGAAAGAAATGTTATATAGGTGTCAAAAATAATCTACACGCCGGCAGGTCCTTTAAAAAAAAAAAACGATTTTTTAAGCCCAAACCCAAATATACTATTAATTATTTTGCATGTTTTAATTGATGGACCTCATAATTAATCCATCCCTTTCGTCCTTATCTCATCCATGGGATAAAGGAGGTTCACTGTAGAATTCTCCTTTAAAAGAAATTAGTAAATCAACATGTTTTTTAAGGAGAATTCTAAAATAAGAACCCCTCAATTTACCTCATTGAAGGAGAAATATTTTTTAACCGTTAGATCTCAACGGTCTAGATATTTTGTGCACAAGAAATCTGTTATGTGCTAAACTACATGTGATTAAAAAAAAAAAAAAAAATCTTCCAGTCTTCTTCTTCCCCAACTCCGACGTCTCCCACCTCCTCTTTCTCCCCCGACAACGCCGCCGCCTCACCGGACCTGCTTCGTGGGTCGAACATCTAGCAGCCATTCCCAAACCACCCCCGCCGCCCCTGCCTTCCTCCGGCGTTGGCGAATACGTCTTCCCCTCCGTTACCCAACGCAGGCAACCCACACGCGAGCTCGCCGCCGGAAGAAACAAACCTCACCGACCACGGAGATCGGATCATCAGAGGGAGATTCATCCCCGAAATCAAGCCTTCCTTCAATTGGGGATCTTGAAATCAGTTTGGTGTTTGTTTGGTTCCCAAGAAAAAGGCGAGGAAAAAATTTGTTTACAACACCGCAAGAATCAGAATTTCGAACACTGACTTTTTAATCTTTGTTGCCTTAATTTCGTGTTGACTTGTGTAGGATTTTTCTACTTTGAAGAGTAGATCGCTGTGTTTGGTATGAATTGAAGGCGAGGGTTTGTTTTGGTGAGGAGATGAATGTGAGCCATGTGTCGGTTCACCCAGTGGAAGATGCATCGACCACGGCAGTAGCCAATTTGTCGAGGGTGAGGATGAAGGACCTACAGGGCATGCCGTCGACGGAGGAAGGTGAGGAATGGTCGGAGATGGCAGCAGACCCATTGCCAGATATTTTTTTTTTTTTTCTTTTAAATGCTATGTAAAATAATAATCAGACCTGATAGGTTCTATTCTTTATTAGTGTATTTTTTTAATCTTAATCATTGAAGATTAGTCCGATGGTCAAAAATTTTTAACCAATAGATAAGAAAAAGCAACATGATTTCGTGTAGAATTCCTCCTTTTTCAAAAATTGTAAATAAATAATTTACAATTCAACGGTGACTCCGTATTAACTTTGAACTCGAACTAGTCAATAGACAAAACATTTGTTTTTTTCACTTTCCTTTTTTAATCAAAAAAATGGAGTGGGGTGGTGACGGCTCCCGCCTAAAAAAAGTCATAATTCAAAACCAAAAAATAAAAAGTCAAAATAACGTAATTTGGAGACTGTCTCCGTACAAAGTTCATTATAGTCAATACATCTCTATATTTTTTAAAAAAATAAAAATATCTTTTTTGGATCGGGGCTTGGGTGTTTGCTGCTGAGATCTGAAGGAGGAAATTGAGATAGAGAGGGGAGAGAGAGAGATGAACGATGAATTTAGTTTTTTATGATCATTTTGTTTTGTTAAGTTATTATTATTAAATTATTAAAGTATCATTTTAGATATGATCACATACATTACACATGACTTATTTTATTAGAAATTTAATGATTTTGGACATAAAGGATTATAATGACCAACATTTTAAAAATTTAGGGTCATTTCGGCAAAAAAAAATAAAAAAATGAATTAAATCGTCACTTTTTAAAGGGACAACATTTTTTTTTCTTAATTTTGTTCTTTTTTTTTTTCCCTACAATGACGATGATATCTATAACTAAACAATTCATGAAGACTTTTCAACTTACTGATCAAAAGTCATCAAAATATCTTTCATAAATTTTGATAAAACACATGGACAAGAAAACACATTTCCCACATTATTTTTGTTTTTCAATTTTTTTTATAAATTATTTTTTAATTTCTTAGTTTATATATTATGAGGTAAGGTGCACTATAGTTATCACACATAAACAATATCTTAATCGTTCGATTGTATCTTAACGGTTTAAAAATGAACTCTACCGATAACGTATATAAAAAGGTTAACCACATATTATCCCTATTTTAATTTATATACTATTTAATTGCTGCTAAATTTTATAAAATTTCCATAAAAGCCAAATCGAACTGTCGAAATCGGAAGCTAGGCGTTATGAAAGACAGTAAACGTTCCACATTTGATGATTTTGTATATATCAATAATCATTACTGAAAAGTCATCCGAATCTCTTTCTTGACGAAGATTTTAATCCATATTATTGCGTGCTATCACCATAAGCCCACAAAATATTACAGAATATCAAGTATATGTATGCATGTGTGTTGAAATATCAAAGATCGATATAGTTCAGATTCAGAAAGTTAATGTAATTTTAATTTAGGTTGAAATTTCTGTTGGGATTATAATATCTTGATTTTCTTTTCATTAATTTTTTATAATCTTTCCTTTTTATTTTACTAAATTGAGTTAGGAGTTTGGTGTGAGATTTGTTAAGATTTACCGATAGTCAATCAATAATCAACCAATGGTCAATCAATAATTAACTATATAATATGGTCAATCAATGATTGACTATTTATAAAATTGATTAATCCTTTTAAGAAAAGAAAAAAGGTCTTTTAACTAATTTTAAAAAACTTAAGCTTTTCATTAATTTTTAAAAATTTGGGTCATTTACTAAAAAGGTCATTTAGATATAAACTCCTAAAAAAATCATTTTTCTCTCTTTCCTTACCTGATGGAAAATATATGTAAATTTTTTTATAAAAATATATATAAATATATATATGTATTTTTGTAAGATGTATCGATACTTATTACAAAAATGCTCATTTCCATGTTTCGTGTAGGTTTTTCTTTTATTATAAGTATTTTTTATAAAGAGTGAGTACTTTCAAACGTAAAATTCAATCGAAAATGATATATTAAACGTACACATGTAAACCGGGTAATGCACAAATATTTGTATTTTTTGTGTATTAAGTAACACTTCTGATGCATTACACTATCTGAGGTGACCTTTTACGTGGCTGCTCTTAGGATGTAAGTGTTGCAATGATTTTAGTTTTTTATTTTATTGGACCCACAAAATAATTTTACAAAATTTTGCTTTTATCTTGTTTCTTCTCTCTTGAAAGGATATGCATATCTCCGTTAATTGTTTACCCGCCCTCCTCCGCCTCAACCCCAACGTCATGCTGCCATCCTTCAACTATGGGGATTGAGAATCATAACGAAGGAAGCCTTCGCGCGGCGAAGGAAGCATCTCCGGTAACGAAGATCTAAAAGATGGTAACAAAGGGGTCAGAGCTTGCCGGTCCTGTTTGATCACCCATAACTTATATAAGGATTTACTCTAACTAATTAGATTTCTACTGTAGAAATTTAATTAGCTATCTCTCAATTTATTTTACTTGATAGGTCTAGCACTAGATTATCCAAATCTAGTGTTATTGGGCCTCTAGGCCAATTATGTCATCGGGTTTGTCAAACTATCTTAGGGGACTTTTGATAAATGTCACAAAATCATTTCTTGGATTTATTTTTGTCATACAGGAAAAACTTTTTCCATAATTATAGATGACATCATAAATATTAAATTATCTATTTTTTTAATTTCAATAATAATTTTGTTTAGGAAAAAATTTTCAATAGTAATTACTAGTTTGTATTCATGATAAAACCATCTTGGTTATCAGTTGGTTACCTAATGGTAACTAGTTGGTTACCAACGGCCGGTAGGTTTCCAATCACTAGCCACCGCTGTCGGCGGGTATCAATTGGTTATCGACAAGTAACCACCGCCACCGATGGGTAACCAGTTAGTTACCAAATAGTGACCAGTAGGTTACTGACCGCCGGTGGGTAACCAATTGGTTACTGATCAGTAACCACCTGGTCACTGACCATAAATTGCATATTGTGTCGAATTTTTCAAGTTCTGTCATCGGAATATTAAAGTAAGTACCAAATTTAAATTAAAAAAATTCTACAAAAACAATCAAAATTCCGCAAAATTATGAGAACTTCGTAACTTTTCAAAAAAAAAAAAAGTTTTCCACAGAAAAACATCACAAGTTCACTATGGAAATTTTTTTTTAAAAAAAATTTGTCAACAGGAGATTTCCATCGAAATCGCCAAAATGATGGCCACTAAAACCCCATTGTCGAACAACATAACGGCAAGCACTAGCAGATCGGTGATCACCTAGTTCACCCCAAAAAAAAAGCCATCATGGCTAGCGGGGCACCAGAGTCCCCAGGTCTTTGCCACCGAGCTTGAACAAGAGAGGCTCATCGGTAGGCATCAATCAGCGGCAATGGAGGATTTGAATCGGATAGAGAGCTGGATCTGTTGCTATGGTCTCACGGAGATCCATGCCGGCGAGCTTCAAACTCCGATCTTGTGATGTCCTGGAAATTTATAAACTTGATTTTATGAATTATTATCATGGATTTCTTTCATTAATATACTTCTAGTGAATTATTTTGATGAATATCAAAATTCAAGATCATGAATGATTTTATATGTATCCTTGATATGATGATGTTGATGCTCTAATAATGTTGAATTTCTCTTTTTAAATGAGAAATTATATGAAAAATTTCTATATCGAATGACATATAAATTTATATGAAAAATTTATTATGAGGTATTATAGGCATAAATATCAATTTTTGGGAAGGAATCCCAATTATTGTTAGTAGGTCAATTTAATGACCTTAGTAATTATTTTGATCATATCAACATTTAAATATTAAGATTATGATTGGGAAATTAAATGTGTCACATAAATAGGAAATGAATGGTTAAGATTTACTAGGAGTAAATCCAAATGTGGAGGATTTATCAAGAGATCAAGGGTTTGATTGGATTTGAAATTAACGGTGTAGATTTGATGTTAAGGGATCCTAGGCAAATCAATGGCCAAGTTTTGGATTCTAAGTGACCAATGAGAGCTTAGGTAAAGAATTGGTGTAGTGGAAGATCCAATGGTTGAGATCAAAGATGATAACCTCTGATCAGTGGTGAAAAAATTGGAGGAAGAAAAACAAAAAAAAAAAACAAAAAAAAATTGGGAACTAAGGGGAGAATCGGATCGGATATTGCTAGTGAAAAAGCAAGAAGAGGTTTGAACTAAGGTGAAAGTGGTGTTTTGTGCATGCATGCAAACACAAGTAAGAATTGGCATGGTTAGTTTAGGCAAAAATGACAAGGATCAAGTACATGAAAATGACCTAGAAGTACATGTGAAAGGGACCATTTGTCTTCCACTTTATAGAACAAAATTTTCAAACCAAACCCTCCCCTCTAGTGGCAATAATCCAAGGAGGAAATCAGCTAATATTTTCCATTTTACCCCTCAAAATACAGCTTTTTTAAAACAAAAGTTGATTGAAAATAAGCCCTCAACATCTCACTTTAGTCTCACAAAGTTTAAGCTTAAAAAATCCATCTCTTCTACACTCCACCGAGCCCCAAAAACCACCAACACTACCCCTCATCTCCAACACCCCTCTAGCACCCTTTCCCCTTCATTTTCAAGCTCCACACAATCCCATTACTAAGTTTGAAAAAGTGTGAAGCAAAGTGAGAGGACATGTTACTAGAGGTAACTTAGTAGTTTTCTTTGTGTTTTTGTCATTTTTGGAGAACTAAAGCATCTTATGTAGTTATAATCTTAATGTTAGACTTCTTCTTACCTAGGAAAAGGTTTTGAGAAGAACTTGGAAGATCCAAGGTCTTAAAGTATCTACGGAGCATTTCGGTTGGTCTATGAACTTTGCTTGAGCTTGTAGTACATTGTTGTAATAATATGGCATGAGTTAGAAACTTTAATATGAAAAATAAATTATAAGATAAGATTCTACAAAGAATAAGCTTAATTTTAGGCTTGGTAATCACTTAGTTTGCTTATGCATGTCTGAAGTTGTGTGCATTTGAAGTTGTAACACAAAACTAGAAAGAAAAGGAACCTCCAGGGTACAATATAGCCACTGGTTTTATGAAATCTGAACTCCTTAAACTCAACATTTAGGGTTATAAGTTATAGATCTAAAAATAGTATTCTTTATGCTTTCCAACAAGGTATTTTATGCATCAAATGGATAAATAAGCAATCTTTGGTGAATTTTACAAGTTAAGACTATGAACCGAGGCGTTTTGCTGGAACACTGTACCAGCCACGGGTTATATGTTTTGGGTTCGTAAATCATAATAATTTATGAAGCTGTTTTTGTTTAATAAATGAGACATCATAAGCTTTCCAATAACATATTGTTTGCCTTATTTGGACTTGTGAGTGAATTTTTATGATTTTTCTACGTTTAACCACAAATCTGGGCATATGGTACATATGTGAGACTAATAGTAGCAAAACGTCATTATACGACTAGTAGAGCTCAGAAACTTAAGAAAATAACTTTATGGGTGAAAAGTAGACATCTCAAGTTTTGAAATGAGCTATCATACGTTTAAAACGGATGTGTACATAAATTTTAACAAGTAACACAAAATTAGATTATAATCTTGTAAACTAAGATTTTATTACGTGACACTAAGGAAAACGTCCATATTAATGTTTGAAACCATTGAAATCTTGGAAAACAAATCATAAGGCAGAAACTAGATACTTTAAGCTTTCCAATGAGTTATCATGTGTCTAAAATAGAATTAAACACGAATTTAAATAAATTTTACTAGTTAAGATCTCACACCGACAAAATGATAAACATTAAAAATGTGACCTAAGGGTAAGCATAACAAATGGACATGAAAACGTTGATAAAATGAGTTGGTATTAAGTATATGATCAAATAAATGTGAAAAAAACCCTAGGAATATATAGCACTTAGGTGGCTACTTGTCACCAATGTAATGTAGATTAATAAATAAATAAATTATTAAACTAATAAATATTAAACAAAATATATTTATATTAAGAAAGTTAATTAGTAATGAATTAAATTAATTTATTTATTATAAGAGCTAATAAATGATTATTAATTATGTAAATAAGGGGATTATATTAAGTAATTACATATTTAAAATGCGTAATTAATTAGAGATTAATTAATCATTAATTATGAATACAATTACAAACATAATAATGGATGATTAATAAGAGATTAATTAAACATTATTTATTAGTATAATCAAATTATTAATTATTAATATAAGAATTAAAAAATTGATACTTATAATATGAGAACGAATATTTAAGTAACATAACTAATTATCAATGATATAACTATTAATTAGTGATAGATGATTTTTTGCAAGTGTACGAGGCAGTTCAAGTAATAAAGTAATAAGAATATATCATTCTCAACGATGATTATTTACTACTAAATATCAAATTACTTTAATCTCAATTTTATTTAAACAATAAAATAACAAGAGACAATAAAATAAACAAAATTAAAATAAAAGCAATGAATGAATTTAGCAATGAGAAATTCAATTTATAAAGACATACAGGGTTTCCGATTTCACCGGATTAATCTTGCTCAAAACACCTAATTTAATCAACCCAAAGCTTATTCCTAAGATGATGACAAACTTCCTTATTGTAATTACTAATCTTTCTCAAGCATTAGTAAACTACCACAACAAGTCAATTATCAACTCTCGGTTTCAAACTCCAAACTCATCATGATTAATTAAGAACAAGAAATTCATAGTGCCATACAAGCCTCATAGATATCTCTAGTCTATGACAATCTCATGGCATTTCATCGTAAGTCTAATCCAACTATCACTTTTCAGTCTCAAATCTGATACAAATTAATGGGAAAGGGCATGCAAACTTTCACAAACAGAACAGATTAAACTCTCAGCATAGATATGAATAAACATCGAAATTAAATAATGACAACTTTGAACATTCATAATCTAGCTACATCGTAGCCCTAGAAAAAGAAATTTAGTTCTTAATGAAACTAAACACAATCCTAATTAAAGTCCTAAACATGATGAAAAAAGAAAAATGAACTGATTCATGAATCGGAATTGTCACGTTCTATCTTCGGAGTCACCACTTTTATTCTCCAAATCACCAATGGCTCTCTTTTTCTTCACACTTTTTTTCTCCTATCCAAAAAGTCCCCCCAAAAACCCTAGAAGAATTATATTTACATTCATGGGCCCAAAGACCTCCTTCTCAAATCAACAAATTCGGGGAATTATAAAAAAATCCTGCCCTAGTGCCTAGGCCCTCTTTTTTATGCACCTAGGCACAAAACTGTTGTATGCACGCTTGCCTAATGAACCATGATCTGCGCCTATGTACAAATTTATAATCACCTAGGCACAAAGTTACTTAGGCAGAAGTCTTTTTCGTCACCCAAGCACTACTGAAACAACATCTAGGCCCTAAGCTCTCAGGTTTTTGTCCTAGAAAACTCTATTCAAGCACCCAGGTGCCTAGAAAATTAATGCGTAGGCGCCCATTTGCTTCAAAATGCTTAGACTTCACACCAAAGTATGCCAAGTGCTCCATTTTAGCCACATTTGCACCGAAAAATGACAGATACCATCTTTTTACCTAAATCCTACAAAAAAGAATAATACAAAGTAAAAGAACCTAAAAACAAATTGAAAACTTACAAAATTCTAAGTTAAAAGTACCCAATTAATTAGTATAAAACTAACTTACCATATACCCCCAAATTGGATAATTTGCTAGTCCTCAAGCAAAAGAAAAGAAAGACACACAAGGAAAGACATAAACAAAGATATGAGCATCAAATTTAAGTTTTTTGTCATAATGGCCTCAAAGATCGTACAAAGTATATGTTTCAGTTCAAATGATGACCTTACCATACCCAAAATTCCTTGAGTGTGTGTGTGTGTGAAGCTTTTCACACTTACTCATCTCCCTTCGGATTGGTTTATGTTAGCCAATGACTTTTGAGAAGATCTTAGGATAAGGAAAAATTTTGAATTCCATAACACATTACCAAGGATCATTAGGACTTGTTAAGCTTGTAGTGTTAGGCTAGGGTAACGATAAGATGCAGATAATAATGAAGCTCAAATTATCCTAAACATGTAACCATTCTAAGATCTTTTGTAGAGCTTTCTTAACACTCCCAATACTTTGTCATCCACTTTTTCTTCTTTTTTTTTAATATTTTTTTTGTTTAATCTAACAAACAATAGGAAGCTTTTCACAACTCCACTTATCCACCCACACTTTAGCATAGCTCAAGATAATTCCTAGAATGATCAACATGCTTAAGATAAAGGGTAAAAGGTTTGAAATTATTAAAAAGCTAGGCTAAAAGATGTGGGTAACAAAGAAAAGGTAAACATTAGGCTCAAATGGGTGACTTGGGATATGCATATGTAAAAGGGTCAGCTCGAAAGGCTCAAACGATCCAAAGATAGCCTAAATCATATCCTTGGCAAACTGTAGTCTAGGATTTCACCTCAAGTGAAAATCAAACAAGTTCTAGAGTTCGTTTTGAGAATAAGAAGTCGCTTAACCGACATAAACTTCATCTAAATAACAAACAATCTAAGTGATTATAGCTCAGGTGCTCAAAAGTGTCAAAGAATTTAGGGCAAAGCAAAACCACACAAGAACCAAGCACACACACAAAGACAACAGTTTTCATCTCCTCAAAACCATATCTAATTTCAATCAGTTTCATATCATCGGCCTCCTATGATTCAAACTAAAATTAATGCTCAAAATGACACAATTTTATTTTTTATTTTTTAACAAAGGAAAGACTCATACACAACCTCCCTAAACATCAAAGAAAATTAAAAACAAGCCTAAATGACTAAAGACACAAAAAAATGACAAATACCAAAGTAGAACAGCTACCTCCAAACTTAAACGAAACATTGTCCCCAATTTGAAGAGAAATAAAGAGAAAAAGAGGGGAAAAAAAAGGAAAGAGAAAAAAATATTACCTCAACCGAAGGCTGTGAATGCTCAAACCTCTTCTTTCTCATCTTTCTCCTCATTGATGTGGAATGAGGTAACATGACAAAAGTTTAGAAACTTTGGTTGCCTCCAAAGAAGCGCTTGTTTTTTAGTCTTCAGCCAAACTCTTCTTATCCTATGGAGTTCTAAGGAGAATGGTTGTCTTCTAATTGTTAAAACCACCATCAATGTACGGTTTCAAGCGTTGATCATTGACCTTGAAATTTCCCTTCTCCGCACAATTAAGCTCAACCGCTCCATAAGGGAACACTTTTACCACAGTGAATGGACCCTACCACCTCAACTTGAGTTTTTCAGTGAATAGACTAAGCCTTGAGTTATAAAACAACACTTTTTGCCCGGGTAAGAACTCCTTTCATTGGATGTCTTTGTCATGCCAAGCTTTTGTCTGCTCTTTCTAGATTTTGACATTCTCATAAGCTTCATTGCGGAATTCATTCATCTCATTAAGTTGTAAGAGATGCTTCTTACCCGCTACTTGCATATCAGGTTCAATTTCTTCATTGCCTAATATGCTCTATGCTCCAATTCTACTAGAAAAACAAGCCTTGCAATACACCAATCTATAGGGAGACATTCTGACTGGTGTTTTGAATGCAGTTCGATATGCCCATAATGAATAATCTAGCTTCTTTGCCTAGTCTTTACGAGAGTTATGAACCATTTTCTCCAAAATCAACTTCACTTCTTGTTGGAGATTTCTACTTGCCCATTAGTTTGAGGATGATAAGCAAACATAGTTTGGTGTCTACTCCATTTATAAAAGAGCCTCAATTGTTTGTTGCAAAAGGGTGACCCTTCATCACTTATTATAGCCCTTGGAGTACTGAACCTCATGAAAATGGTTTTCCAGAGAAAAATAAGCACGACCTTACCATCATTTGTCAGAGTTGCCACTGCTTCAACCATTTTGACACATAGTCTATCGCAAGAGAATGTATTTATTGTTGTAGGACGAAGGAAACAGTCCCATGAAGTCAATGCCCCATACATAAAACAACTCCACTTCAAGAATATTCTTTAAAGGCATCTCGTTCCTTTTGGAAATATTTCTCATTCTTTGGCATCTATCACAAGCGACAGCAAAGGCTTGAGCATCCTTAAACAAAGTAGGCCAATAGAAGCTGATGGCAAGACTTTAGCAGCCATTTGATTTCCTCCAAAATGTCCGCCACATTCTAGTGTGTGACAATGGTGAAATATATCCCTCATCTCTTCTTCTAGTACGCATATCCTTATGATCTGATCTACACAATACTTGTATAACACGGGTTCTTCCTAATGGTAGTTCTTCATATTAGAAAAGAACTTCTAGTTCTTCATATTAGAAAAGAAGTTCTTCTTCTGTTGTTGTGAGAGGTTCAATGGAATAATCTAGCCTACGAGGAAGTTGACATGATCGGCAAACCAAGGAAGAGTCTTTGTAGGAGAAATAGCAAAGAGTTGCTCATCTAGAAAGTGGTCATCAATGAGAGGCTTTTGCAACTCTTTCTCTTCTGATAATTCGAGCCTAGAGAGATGATCCGCTACAAGATTCTCGAGGACCTTCTTATCTTTTATCTCCAGATCAAATTCTTGAAGAAATAACACCCAACAAATAAGCCTAGCATTTGCATCCTTATTGCAAATTTGATAAGGCCTGAACTTGTCAAAAGCGAAGACAATAACAAGTAACTCCTTTTTTGTTGTGGCATAATTGAGTTGAGCATTATTGAGGGTCCTGCTAGCATAATAAATGGCATGAAAAACCTTGTTCTTCCACTGTCCTAGAACCGCTCCTACCGCGTAATCACTTGCATCACACATAAACTCAAACGAAAACTCCCAATCTGAAGCTACAACAATAGGCGCCGACACAAGCTTTTATTTAAGCACAGTGAACGCCTTCTCACATTCTTCATTGAACTCAAAAAGAGTACCTTGCACTAGAAAGCTTGAAAGAGGCTTGGAGATCTTGGAAAAATCCTTGATAAATCTTTTATAGAATCCGAACTCCCTTGACTGAAGTTGGTGGTGGTAGCTTCTCTAATGTTTCTATATTTGCCCTATCTACTTTTATTCCTTTAGATGAGACCTGATGACATAAGACATCCCCTCTTTCACCATGAAGTGGCACTTTTTCTAATTAAGACTGAGTTGATTTGTTCACATCTCTCCAAAATCAACTCTAAATTAGAAAAGACAATGATCAAAGAAAGTACCAAACACAAAAACGTTGTCCATAAAAATCTCTATAATATGCTCCTCCATGTCCAAACAAATTGCCACTATGCACTTTTGAAAAGTTGCCGGCGCATTACAAAGTCTGAATGGCATCTAACGAAAGGAAAATGTACCGTAAGGGCAAGTGAATGTCGATTTCTCTTGATCCTCCAGTGCTATGGCTATTTGGTTATACCCTGAATAGTCATCCAAAAAGTAGTAATACTTATGACCCGCTAACCGATTTAACATTTAATCAATGAAGGGCAATGTGAAGTGATCTTTCTGAGTTTCTTTGTTCAATTTCCGATAGTCTATACAAATCCTCCATCCAGTACCTCCCTTCTTTGGAACTACCTATACTGGGCTAACCCATAAGCTATTAGAAATAAGGTAAATAACCCCGGCATCCAACCATTTCAGCATTTCATTACGAACCACTTCTTTCATGGCTGGATTAAGTCTTCTTTGGGCCTTCACTGATAGCTTGCTATTGTCCTCCATCAAAATCTGATGCATGCACATAGAAGGACTAATCCCTTTTATATCCACTAGAGACCATCCAATAGCCGTTTTATATTTTCTTAGCACTCTCAACAACCTTTCTTCTTCTTCACTAGAAAGTATAGAAGACATATTTACCAGTAAAGCTGATGATTCTCCCATAAAAGCGTAGTGCAAATGATTCGGTAAAGACTTAAGCTCAAGAACTGGTGATTTCTCAATTAATGGAATTGGTTTTGATGGACCTATTCCCAAATCTTCAAAGTACTTCCTATTGTTAGGACTGAAAGAATCCAACCAATTCACAATTTTCATAACTTCTTCATCTTCCAAGATGGATGGATTTAGATGAATCAAACTTACTTCCAAGCGTTTGTTTGGTTGGCCAAGGTGCTCAGAAACCAAGGCATCAAGAGCATCAATGTGAAAACAAGTGTCACTAACGCCTGGGTACTTAATAGCATTGAACACGCTAAATGTTGCCTCTTTTCATGTACCCAAAGCTGCAATTCACCCTTCTGTACATCAATGAGTGCTCAACCAATTACCAAGAAAGGTTTCCCGAATGTAATTGGGATTTCTTTATCCTTTTCTATGTCTAATACAATGAAATCTACAAGGAAGATAAATTTGTCCACTTTGACAAGGACATCTTCAATAATCCCCCTCGGATGGTTAATAGATCGGTCAACCAACTGTAATGAGACGGTAGTAGGTCTAGCTTCAACTAATCCAAGCTTCCTGAAAATAGACAAAGGCCTTAAATTAATGTTAGCACCAAGATCACACAGTGCCTTTTCAAAACTAGAGTTTCTAATAGAGCAAGTAATAGTGAAACTCCTTGGATCTTTGAGCTTCTGGGGTAACTTCCTTTGGGTGATTGCACTACACTCTTTAGTAAGTGCAATAGCTTCATAGTCCTCCAATTTCCTCTTGTTTGATAGGATGTCTTTAATGAACTTCACGTAACTTGGCATCTGTTCAAGTGCATATCGAAAGGAATATTGATGTGAAGTATCTTGAAGACATCTAAGAATTTAGCAAATTGCTTGTCAAGTTTACTATTTTTGAGACACTAAGGAAAAGGAACCTTGAGGCTTGGTTCCTGAGGAGACAATGGCTTGGCTTTGGATATGGTTTTAGTTTGCTCTTGACCATCTCTATTAGCTTTTTCACCAGTTGAAGGAGTCTCAAATTCTCTTCCACTTCTCAAGGTTATTGCTTTGCATTGTTCTTTGGGATTCGCTTCAGTAGTGCTAGGCAAGTTACCTTGTTGGCCACCATTGCACATATTAGCCAATTGACCAACTTGAACTTCTAAGTTTCAGATCTAAGCATCTTGATTTTGGAAGTTAGTCTAGGCCTTGACCATGAACTTATCAGTGTTTTTGGTTAACTAGAGCATTGCTTGTTCTAATTCAGAGTTCTTTTCCTAAAATGGTAGTCCCTGCTGAGGCTGCCCCAAATTCTGATTTGTTCTCCAAGAAAAGTTTGGATGGTTATGGCATCTTGGATTGAATGTGTTAAAGAATAGGTTGTTTTGTTGCCTGTTTTAATTCCCCGCATATTGTGCTTGTTCTAGCTGAGGTTGAGAGAAAGGTACCACTTGACATTCTTCAGTAGAGTGGTTCCATTGACAGTAGTCACCCATAATTGGAGGAGTCTGAATAGAATTGACAACAAAATGGTTATTCTGAAGCTGTTTAGTAAGAGAAGCAACATGAGCAGTCAAAGCAGTTATAGCATCAATCTCATAAACTCCAACTGCTTTTTTTGATACAAACCTCTCACTTGGCCACTAAAAATTGTTGGTGTCTACATCATCCAGCAACTCATAAGCTTTATCTTTAAATTTCTTCATGAAAGTTCCTCCTACAGATGCATCAATTACAATTCTTGCAGTGCCATTCAGCATATAATAAAAATTGTGGACTATCATCCACTTAGGCAATCCATGGTAAGGGCACTTCCTTAACAGCTCCTTATATCGCTCATATGCTTCATACAATGCCATCCTGTTGAGCAAAATTGTTGATCTCAATATGCAGCTTCGTTGTTTTCACCGATAGGAAAACTTTAGCTAGAAATTTATGTGCTAAATCCTCCCAAGTAGTGATTGAGTCTGCAGGCAAGGAAGTCAACCAATCTCTTGCTCGATCCTTTAAAGTAAATCGGAATAGCAGAAGGCGAATGGCTTCATCAGTAACACCATTATAATTGAATGTATTGCAAATTTCAAGAAAACTTGCAATGTGAGCATTAGGATTTTTAGAAGGCAACCCATTAAATTGAGTTGCTTGGATCATCTGCATTTGCACTGCTTTGATCTCAAAATTGTTTGCAGCCAATGTCGGTCTTCTTATAGCCGAATATTAACCAATTGCCATAGGCAATGCATAGTCCCACAGGGCAGGTGGCGGGTTGTTCTCGTTTCTCATGTCACTAGGATTACCCATAGTTTCTTGTGATTGTCTAACTGCTTCTCTTCTCTTCCATTTGTTTTTTCAACAAGAACGCTTGATTTCAGGATCAAAAGGAAGTAAGTTCTCGCTTCCAAACTTTCACATGCACCCAAGGAATACTCATGAAAAGTAGAAACAAAGAAAATGATAAATAAAAGGAATTCAAAGTAAAATTAGAATTATTTGGCTCGATATAAGTAGGACTAATTAGTCCCCGGCTACGGCGCCAAAAACTTGATAGGCAATTTTTTCGCAAGTGCATGAGCCGGTTCAAATAATAAAGTGATAAGAAGATATCATTCCCAACGAGGACTATTTACTACTAAATACTGAATTACTTTAATCCCGATTCAATTTGAACAATAAAATAACAAGAAACAGTAAAATAAACAAAATTACAATAAAAGCATTGCACGAATTTAACAATGAGAAATTTAATGTATAAATGACATCTAGGGTTTCCGATTTCACCGGAATAATCCTACTCAAAGTACCTAATTTAACCCAAAGCTTATTCCTATGCTGATGACAAACTTCCCTAATGTAATCACTAATCTTTCTCAAGCATTAGTAAACTACTACAACAAGCTAGTTATCACCTCTCGGTCTCAAACTCCAAACTCATCATGATTCATTAAGAACAAAAAATTCATAGTGTCACACAAGCCTCATAGATATCTCTATCCTATGACAATCTCATGGCATTTAATCAAAGTCTAATCCAACTATCATTCTCAGTCTCAAATCAGATCACAAATCAATGGGAAATGGCACACAAACTTTCACAAGCATTAAGAACAGATTAAAAACTCAGCATAGATATGAATAAACATCAAAATTGTATTAAACCATGATAACTTTGAATATTCATAATCCGGCTACATCGTTGCCCTAGAAAAAAAATATTTAGTTCATAATGAAACTATAACACAATCCTAATTAAAGTCCTTAACATGATGAGAAAAGAAAAAGGAACTAATTTATGAATTAGAATTGCCGCATTCCGTCTCTGGAGTAACTACTTTTCTTCTCCAAATCACCAATTGCTCTCTTCTTCTTCACACCTTTTTTTCTTCCATCTAAAAAGTCTCCCCAAAAACCCCTGGAAGGATTCTCAAATCTACAAATTCGGGGAATTGTAAAAAAAAAAAAAAAAATTCCCACTCTGGTGCTTAGGCCCTCTTGTTTCTGCACCTAGGCACAAAACTATTGTATGCACGCTTACCACGATCGGCGCCCGTGCACAAAATTATCAATTCCTAGGCATAAAGTTACATATAAAGGGACCTATTGGACATATACAATCAGGCTCCAGTACCATATATATAGCTAACCAATCCCAAGTTAATATTCTACTCAATTATTATTGTGGTGTTACTAATCATACAATAAATTATAAAATAAAATAAAAAGGTTTTAATTTGCTGTTGAGAATAAAAAGGATAAAAAATAGAATTGTATTGTATGGATTTTTTTTTTTTTTTTTTTGGAATAATGAGAGAGGTGTAATAAATAGTAATGGATAATTAAATTTTAGTTGGTGGATAATGTAAGAAAGGGCCTGGAGAAAGTAATAGAGCTGTTTCAATAGATACTCTCTTTAAACAATCTATCATTCTATAAATATTTGTTATGTAATACGTGATTTAACCTTCTTGTCACCTTCTTAATTTTAATTAACTTAAGAAATAGAATAATTAACCAAATAAGTTAGAAAAAAATTAATTCTAAAAAATTAAAAGCTTTTTGAAAAAAAATAATACGCTGAAAAACCTGTTGTGTGAATATTTGTACAAAAAACCAGGCTTAGAGGTCTAGGGCGTGGTAACACTTTCTGGCAAAACGCAAAATTGAAAAACTTAAGAACTAAATATATCCATGACATGAACCTAGTATCCAAAAAGAGTTGAATACATTAAACACTAAGAAATTAAAATGAGATCAGAAATTATTACGTATCGAGATTATTATTGATTTTTGTTTCTCTTTGAGAAAGAATTTGACCGACAAAAATTTAGAGTTCATAAAGATAAAATGAGGGTTAAACAATGATTCACTGAAGCTATATATTTTATACTATTTTTTATTTAAAACTAACGTGGGGGTTTGTTCTTTTAATTCTTAATTTCTGTTCACGAAATAAATAAATAAAAAAAGACTTATTTCGGTAATTTATGGATATAAAAGAGCATGTATTTTTTATCAACGGGTATTAATGTAATTTTATTTAATATATAGTAATATTATAATAAATGTCATTTTGATGTAGTAGAGGTACATATTCATAATTTATTGTGTGTAAACAGCATCACTCAAATTATAGCACCCACATTTGTGATGGAGTCTGACAGATTGATTCAAATCTTATTGGGCAAATTAAAGTTCACAAGCACTCTAGTCTATGTACATTGTCGAAAATTTTTCTTTCTTTTTTTTTTTTTCTTCAGTAAATTGTAGGTGAATAAATCAATTTGGCCACGTCTATTCTAGAATTTTGAAAATTTATAAAAATATCTAAAAATGGTTAGATACGGAATTGAAATGAAAGACCATGATGAAGTGAAAGAAAGTCTTGATTAATCTAGAGGGCCCCTGGCTACAAGTTAGCTAGGTATTTTTCTTAGCATATTCTCACTTTATTAATGAAAAGCTTTTATTTAATTCAAACGTAGACTTTCAAAGGAGTTTTTTTTTTTTTTTTTAATCATGGGAGATTGAACTTTCTTAATGCCAGAACAGATTTTTATCCTCTAGCTCTACACGATTAAGACGGGGCCAACCTATCTGGCTTGTTGGAAAAGTGGAAAAAAGATAGATACCACGCACTATAGGTCTACATATCCCTTTTTTTTTTTGGTAGAAAGGTCTAAGAAAGCCACTTGCTTTTGAACATTCCGTTTGGCAAGGGGAAAAGAAAAGGAGAGTATAAGAAAACAAACAAAGACAAGAAATTTTGAATTAGAAAAAAGAATTGTTCTTTTTAATTATTAGTAGAAACAACACTTTCAGACATTAAATAATTGTTCCAATAATTGTGTAATTTGTTAGTGTTCATGTCAAAAAAGTTTCACTCCAAGACACAAAATTATTATCATTTGACGATCGGACTATTAAGAGTTTAATCTTAAAATTATAACTTTATTGGATATCATAGAAAACGGCAGTTGCTATCACAGAAAACAAAGGATGTAAAAGTGTGCATTATGGAGAGAAATTTTCCTTTTTTAACTATTGAAAATAACAGTTTTAGCGGTCAGATTACCATTTCAGTAGCGGTTGGAAAATATTAAGATTTATGAGTGTCTACATCAAAAACTTGAAGCACAAGATACAAACCTATTCTAATTCATAAATCAGACAGTTAAAAAAGTAATTGAACGATTAAAATTACAGTTCCACTAATAGTGAAAAATGTTTATTCCTACTGTAAAATGCTTTTTTTTTTTTTTTTTCTCTTTCGGTGGGGGTAGGGGGAGGTCTAAACCCGTCGCGTGTTCTTTGAGTCATGAACACAAAACACTCCTCTCTACAAACGCCACCGATGATCCCCAACTCAACTGTAATATAAATTGCTAACAAATAACTCTTGCTATAGTGGACGGAAACTTGAAAAACGCGAAAAGAAAAGGGAAAAAAAAAACTTAGTTCTGTTGTGTAGTATGTTGAAAATTATTTTGTTGAGTAAAAATGAGAAAATTATTTTATATGATATTGAGATCGTTTTTGAAATTGTGTTTGGTTGAGTGTTTAGAGTGATTGGTTCAGATTTTGGGCACTAAAAAAAAAGAAGGTAAAATTATGTTTTGGTATGCTTTCAAAAACCAATCCCAATAATTTTTTTTTTTCATTTTCATTTTTAAACAGTTGCTAGTCGAACATTACTTAACAAAAATTGTCATTTTTGTACCATAAAAGATGTGCAAAAACATTTTTTTTTTAAATACCAAACACTACCTAAATTATCTATGTGCCATTGTGCGTGATCTTGATAGAAGATTTTTTTAGTTATTTTGTTTAAATTTTATAATTTGTTTTCAAACAAATTAATTGACCATGATCAATCACAAGAAAGAAAATATTTAAGTTCAGGAAGAAAAAGAGCTATCACAGCACTGAAACTAAAGCTTTCTGTTTGATAATAAGCGAGAGATGCTGGATCAAATCAACAAATAGACCCATGAAAATATATTAGTGGCAAATGGGGACTAAATTTTTTCTTTCTTTTTGCTATGAATCCTATACAGTTTATTAATTTAAAAGAAAATTTTATCATGTTTTTAAAACCTAAGATCCTAAACCCTTCATTGTCACCCGCTGTACTAGTGCAACTAGTATGGCAAATTTCGGCCTTATTTAATACGTAAATAAAAAAAGTATTTTATTTTCTTGTTCTTTTGTTCTTCTACGCAAATCCACTCAATTCTCGGCACGCAAAGAATATCATAAAAGTATAGCTTCTGACTTTATCAATCGTATTTTCTTGTCAACTCTTGCCACTTGCGAACCAACACAATTTTACGTTAAAAAACTAGATGTTATAGTTCCTAGTTAATATTTATAACTGTTGTATATATTTTATATACAAGGATGAAAAATATTCTCAATTTTTTAAAAAAAAATTCCAGCCATATTTCCATGAAATAATAATACTGATAGACATTTTTTAAAATATTAAAATATCTGTAAACTTTTTTTTTTTTTTTGGACTTGGTTTGGGGTTAACAATTTCATATTATGATGGAATCAAAATATTTCAAATGGAGTAAAGTGTGTAATTCTATCCCATAAATGTATTAGGTTTTCCGAACGTGCCCTCATTAGAATACTTATGCTCCTATTGGATTAACAATTCCAATGAATCATGTTTTATGAAAATATATTTGAATAGAATATTCAAACAAAAACATTTAATTTGAATATTTAAATATAAACATTTGAATTGTCATTTGAATGTTGACAATCCAGACATAAATATTTGAACAGTGTATTTGAATGTATGTTTGAATATATAATTAAAAACGAATAATAAATCATAGAAAACCTCAATGTCATGACAAATTTTAACAGGGTATGTGCATTGAATTTTGTTCATTTTGTATTCTGTATGTATGGAAAAAAAATTAACTCAATCAGATCTGAAATAAAAAATTTATTTTGAGACTTAGATAAAACAAAGAAAAAGTTTTCAGGCAAAGCACATTCAAATGTTGCTGTTGTGTATATACTCAAGTGGAGCAAAATTTAGGGGGCGTTCATTTTCATTTTTCATCTTAAATGATCACCAAATGAATAATTTCAAATCGCTTGAATGGCATTCAAAATGTTTTGCTCCAAATGCTTATTTGAATTATCAATCCAAATAAAATGATACAGATGTTCTTGAATGGTTGAAACAAACAGGGCATAACGTTCACCCATGAAAATACTTTATCGAAATATAACCGTTTTAAATTTTTTCTTGAAATTGTCCCACTAATATTTATTATTTAAGTCTTTTTCTAACTTTACAATCTCATAGCCATTATTATTATTTTTTTACCTTAATAATCTTAGTCATTATTCCACTTTATTTTTGTTATCCACTTTCTTTCTCTATACTTCTTTGTTTATTTTTATTTTATTTCTCTGATGTTTCCATCGTTGAATCATATAATAGAGTAGGTTATCGTAATGTCATTATTATTTTTTTTGTTAAATATTAGGAAAAAAAATATTAGCTGAAAGAAAATCCTGATACCGGACTAGACAGCGTCTAAAACCACACATAAATGATCTTTCATTTACTTTAAAAGTGATGATTTATTCTTCCTGAATCTTTTTTATATTTCTTGGTATTTGTTCAAGAAATCCGTAAATTTACAGTGCTTACATCTGAATATATCCTCATTTATTATTGTAAATATAATCTAACGATAATGTCACACCGAATTTACTAATAAAATATAGAGTTAAAATCCTCCTATTCCAAGTTCAAAACATATATGTCCTAATTTTTTTTAGGGGAAAGCACCTGCATGATATAAATTTAAAGATCATTACTCTAACATAATTCAAAATTTTGATATTAGATCAAAATGATACAAATTAGATACTAATAAAATTAAAGTTTATGTCATACTAATCAAGAATTAGGTATTTGTGTCATGTTGATCAATGAATTAAAAAAATGTGATTATTTAGATTATTTTCTCATATATAATTTTATATATACTTATTTTAATCCTTGGCTATATATAGTACTCTTCCTGTCCCACAAGCCCATCAATACTCATTCCACTTCATTTCCTAGAACATTTCAATGGCTTCCAAAACCATTCCACTTCTCCTCTTCCTCCTCTTTCTCCTCCTAAACCTCCACATCTCCACCGCACAAACCACCGTAGTCAAAGCGGCCTACTGGTTTCCGGGGAGCGGCTTCCCGGTCTCCAGCATCAATTCCTCGCTCTTCACCCACCTCTTCTGCGCCTTCGCCGACCTTAATCCAACCACTTACCAAGCCACCATTTCTTCTTCAAACTCTGCCCAATTCTCAACCTTCACAAGCACAGTCCAACAAAAAAACCCTTCAATCAAAACCCTCTTGTCCATCGGCGGAGGAGGCGCCAACTCCTCGGTCTTCGCCGCCATGGCGAGCCAGCCAGCCCGCCGCAAGTCCTTCATCGACTCGTCGATAAGACTTGCGAGGAACAACAGCTTCCACGGCCTCGACCTCGACTGGGAATACCCGTCAACCACCACCGAGATAGCAAATTTCGGGACTCTCCTCACCGAGTGGCGCGCCGCGGTTGCCAACGAGTCCCAAACCACTGGTAGGGTTGCATTGCTGTTGACAGCGGCTGTCTTCCGCTCATCAGACTATTATTCCCTGCCCCTGCCCGTCCAAAACATATCAAACAGTTTGGACTGGATCAACGTCATGACCTACGATTTCTACGGCCCAAGCTGGTCGCCAAGCTTCACCGCCCCACCGGCCGGCTTATACAACGTGACCGCAAGCCAAATCAATGGCGACGCAGGGATAAGAGCTTGGATTCAGTCAGGTTTTCCAGCAAATAAGATCGCCCTCGGTCTGCCGTTCTACGGCTACGCCTGGCGCTTGGTGAATTCTAATAACACCGGACTTTTCTCCCCGGCTAATGGAGCTGCAATATCGACATATGGCGATGTTAGCTACGGCCAGATTAAGAGTTTCATAGCCAACAATTCAGCGCGGTGTTTGTTTAATGGGACTGTTGTGACGGATTATTGCTATTCAGGAACGACTTGGATTGGTTATGATGATGTGACGAGTGTGTCTACCAAAGTTGGGTATGCAAAGGGAAAAAGATTGATTGGCTATTTTGCTTGGCATGTTGGGGCTGATAGTAACTGGGTTCTTTCCCAAACAGGTTTGTGATTCACAATTTGTTTAAATAAATTTTTTTTTTTTTTAAATGGTAGCGACAGAAATCAATAAGTCAATCGGGATATCTGATCAGTAGTTTAGAATCATTTTAGCACCCTTGCCATCTAGGTACCTATCTCACATGAAATTATTTATTAAAAGAAAATATAATGAAGTTTGACTAAAAAAACAGAACTGCTCTAATTATAATGAGTTGAGAAAACACATAAACTATTACCAAAATACCGTCTTATGCGAGGAAAAAACCCGAATGAAAAAATCCCATTGAGGGAAAAAGAATGCATGATTTTGGATAAATAATACATGACCTTAAAAAAAACATGAAGGAAAACTATAAAAGTTCATTCATATCCTTTAATGTAAATGAAGAATAAATTTCAGAGCTTAGAATCATCATACAGAGAAGTAATTGAATTTCAGAGCTTATAATCATCATACAGAGGAGTATTTAATTCATTTATTAAAAAAAAAATTTTGATAAAGGGGTATAGTCTAGTTTTTAGTTTGTTTTATTTGGTTTTAAGATATTCATCACCAAACTAGTTTTAATAGTTCATACATGTTTTAATTAAGATAAACTTTTAGTTTTTTTTTTTCAAGCTCATTGATTTGTGTTGTTTATGTTTTCTTGAAGCTTTCCAAGCATGGTGAGCATGAATATTAATGTTGGAGCCATCCATGATCAGCAGCTGAGACGATCGTCCATCAAATATAAACATAGAAGTTAATATATATATATATATATATATATATAGTCTATTACTCCCAATAAAGCCACTTCTAAAGTGTGATCCATACTATTATATAGTTGGAATATTAGACCAAAATTATAGAATATGTAATGCTTACATTTACAATAATATTATCTAATGAGGAAAAAATTAAATTAATGAGTAGAAACGTACTTCTTGCAATTCCAAAAAAAGTCCTTTGTGGAAAGTTAAGTCCTTTGTGGAAGCCATTAATCTGTCAGTCTTCCAACAGAGGAAGTAAACCCGATCTTCAACTATCATGTTTATTTATTTATTTTTTTAGTACGCATATTTTGGGTACAGAGTGATTTGGAAGTGGATAGAATAGTCATTTTCAGTTGTTAACATAATGAGTGGTTGTCTAAATAAGTAATTTAATGAGTGGTTGTCTTAATATGTAATTTAATGAGTGGTTGTATAAATTATAAAAGACAAAAGCAAGGAGAGAACAAAAGATTTAATATGGGAAATTTACCCTTGAATGAGGAACAAATAATAAAGAATTCACTAATAAACAACATTATTAATGTATTCCTATATAAATACAAATTTACAAGAACGTTCTACCAGTATTTCCACCTCTATTGATAGTTCAAATCACCCTATCAACAGAACAAAGGCATTGTCCAGGACCATACTCACTCGATTCAATCTCGGAATTTGACTTTTTGTGTGGCTGCTGCTCTCACAATCTGTGCTCCTGCTTCCTACGGCGGCATTCCTGCAAATGAAAATTGAAAGGATACATGAAAGCTAAAATTAGGGTTTTTATTGGGAGAAATGAGAGTTATTCTATTATGGAGGGTAAAGGTATTTAGGAGAGTAAATAATCCCAACAACCGTAATAGATAAGCTTTTTCGTCAAAAAGATAAACGGAGTTTGATGGAGGGGGCGGATTGAATGGTTTTGCGTAATTCAGGGGCATATTGACGGGTTTTGATAATTTGGGAGGTAAAATAAATAGGATACATAGTCCAAGGGCATACGTAAAACTAATCCAAGTTATATTATTGATATTACTCTTACTTAATATAATCAAATTACCGTAAAATTCCTTCTTGCTGGCACTAAAAAATTTTAAAGTTTAATAATGAAAATACTCAAACAAACTAAGATTTGACAAGAATCGATTTAACACTTTCAATAAATTGAACATTTAGATATTCCATGCATCTTATTAAACGCCTTATAGTTAATAAAATAAACAAAAATTGTGTAAAATCTAGAAAAGGCCCAAATTCAATTAGAAAATGTTTAAAGAACACAGAAAAAAACATATTAATTTTCGAGTTAACCAATTTCAATACTTATTAAAATTAATGATAAATTACACATTTTCCCCCTGCACTTTAGGTATTGTCGCAAAATGCCCCCCCTTCCCAACCTAATTCCAATTTGTAACACTCTTTTCTCCTAAATGTTGAAAAAGTTTGTGAATGTTCCCCCTCAATTAATTTTTTGACGAAACATGCACATAAAACTCATTAGGAACATGAGTTGGGGTTATTAAATATTAATTCTTTTTGTAACAACCCAAAATTATGACGAACTTGTGATTTCCTTAGATAGAAGGAAAATCTAAGTCTGAATCATGTATGTTAACATGAAGCTCATGATCTGATTTGATTATCAGAGTATGTTTGAGTTCTTATAAGTATTATGAGACCCAATGATAATTTATTAAGTCAATAATAAGGCTTTATGATGAAAAAGACCGAACCATGAATTATGTTTTTTGTTTGGGTCAATGAATGATCAGGATAAATTATGACTTGAATAAGACGGTACTGCAGTGTATTAAGCAGTATAGGAATTATATTGTGTTTGACCATCATTACGGATACAGAATGAAGAATAAGGAATGAGGTCACTTTAGAAAAATCAAGCACTATATTTAGAGCAATAAGGACTAAGTGGCATTACGGATACAGAATGAAGAATAAGGAATGTGATCACTTTAGAAAAATCAAGTACAATATTTAGAGCAATAAGGACTAAGTGGCTTCAAGTCCTAAGAAAAACTTGCACGCAGTCCAGTTAAGTGCAGATAAATTCTAGACTGCAGTTCAGTACAACTGTACTGTTATTAGTTGAAAAACAATATTAGCACTATCTGAGTTATTAAGAAAATGGACTGCATATTAAGGAAAGTACTAAACATGGTCTTATTTGGTGACACCCCATTAAAGATAATTAAGTAATTTTTGGAATTAAAAATTAAATGAATAATTATGCATTAATTAGGAGCAAAATGGCTCCACCATGGCCGGCCACCTCAAGGGAGCATTTAGCAAATATTTTGTTTTTAGAGTTAGATGTGCAATTTTAGGAATAAAAATAATTCTAGAAAATTAATTAATTTTCACCTATAAATAGGTGATGTTGGGGTTGTGGTGAACCATTTAGTTGAACCCCAAAAATTTTAGTTCATCCTCAACTCTCCCTCTCACCCTTAGGAACCGAAAAAAAAAAAAAAATAAAAAAAATAAGAAGAAGTGGCCGGTTGTGTGTAAGTGAAGTGAGGAAGAAAATTTTCTCAATCTAAAGTATAGATCCACCCTTCAAGATCTAGAGGTAATCCTTTTAATCCCCTAAACATTCTATTAAGTCTTGATCAAGGATTTAAATGTATTTCAAGCTTGGGTTTGTAAGCGCATAAGCTCGCCCTTTTTATTTTTCATGCAATAGTTTTATGTGCTTATTATGTGCTTGATTTAAGTTTAGATGGTCTTGATTGATAAGTTTAAGCATGCATTTGATTTTATGCTTTAGAAAGAATGTGGAATTTTTGTATGCCTATCTTGTGTTTGTGATATGTCCCCACATGCTTAAGAAGAAGCATTGTATGAATGATGATGATGGTGTTGATGTATGATAAATGAATGGTTAAAAACTAACCTAAAACCCTAACTTGGTAAGACAAGTAAGGATTACATATTTGGGTTTTAAGTAAGATGATCAAGTGTATGGATGATAAGAATGTACGTAACGCGCTGCATGAATTGATGTAGGCTCACGGTTGTGACCGTTTGAGGTAAGGTGTGCGAAATTTTACATAAAAACCAATCAAAAACAAAACTGTCAACTTTCGGATCAAAGGGGACTGTGATCTGGAAACGTAATTTTGAGGCCTTTAGAGACCGAATTTGAAAAACGTTAAAACTGCAAAGTTGTAGGAAATTGAAAACCCTAGGGGGCAACGCATATAGTTTTTGAAAATATGGCTCCAAAGGCCTCTGTTTTTATCAAAATCCAACACTGGCCTGTTCAGACAGTGTACACGGCCAGAATTTTTCAAAAGGCAAAACGAGCAAGTTAAAGGTAGATTCAGGTATTTTACAAAAATCAAAAAGTTGTAGCTTTCAATGAGATCTACAACTTTCATGAAGAAAGTTTTCTCAAATTCTAAACCAATTTAAAGATAAAATTGGATTTTCAAAACTGTGCAGGGTACAGGAAATTCCTGCATAGGATTTTCAAAACTGTGCATGGTACATGAAATTTCCTACACACATGCATTCCAGTAAATTAAAAGGATGTTTTAAAAGCAATTTTTAAGGTTTTATGATCTCTTTAAAAAGAGACTAAAATTTTATGAAAATGGCTTCAAAAAGGTAATTTCAAGTATTATGATAAGAAATACTTAATTTACATTTCAAGTAAACAAGATATTTTTTTAAGAAAGGAAATTACACTAAGTTATATACAAATATGGTAACAAGTGTATGACCAATGATAATCGAATGGGATACCGATTTGTTATGTTAGGGCCTGTATCCATGATTACCATTGGTAACCGGATAGGATACCAGTTTACTATTTTAAGGTATCAATGTTAATCGGATAGGATACCGGTTTACAATGATAGGATTTGTATCTATGATTACCAAAGGTAATCGGATTGGATACCGATTTAGTATGTTATGGTTTATAGTAAGATAGAACGACTCTTATCTTACGCCCTGTTTGAAACAGGAATATGGCATGTTGTCGTGCTTTAATGGAACGATAAACCAAGAGCGTAGGACAATTTGGAAGTACAACTCTGCCTACAGCATGGGCAAAATGTTTTTATTACATTGCATGTTTTTCAAAAATTCATGCATTGATTTACATAATGTACATATGTTTTATGTTTTATGTTTTATGCTTTATGTTTTATGTTGTATTATTGTAACATCATGAATGCATGTTTACTAATAATAAATCACATGATAAGAACAAAATTAAGTTTTCAAGTAAGAAGCAGTTAAGATTCAAGTTTTCAAGTATGATCAACCAAGAACAAGTTTTCATATAATAAGATAAGACAAGCCAGTTTTCTTGTGTCGTACCGACTTGCCACGAGGGCGGGTTTAAATGGTTTGGTCCATGGGTTGAGTTGGATTGGATTGTCTGCCCCAACCACTCTATGCTAAACAGTTTGGTTCATGGTTAGAGTTGGATTGGACTGGCCGCCATAACCACTCCATGGCTATGCACCACGGTACGTGCACACATGTTATGTAGGGGGCCCAAAACCAAATTAACATAAGAAAGCATAATTGATTCATAAGAAAGCATAATCGGTTCATGCAGTCTTTTACAAAAAAAATGTTTTGCGGATTAGAAAGTTGTACTTACTAAGCATAAGCTCATAACTTACAGTTCATCCTGTAGGTAAGCAACCTACCGGCAATGCTTGATGCAAGACTGTGGAGAGATGGCACTGCAAACTGTGAAATTTGAGTTGGACACCGTCACGGGTTTTGAAAATATGTTATGTAAAATGTGTTTGTATTATGTTATGATAAGTCGAAGGTATTAGTATATGATAACTAGTATGATTTGTAAAAATGTGGTTTCAAAGCTCGGTACTCGAGTGAGTACCTATAAATAAGTATGAGTATAAGTTAAGTTTTAAATTGAGTTTAAAAAGAAAAAAGAAATAATAAAAGAAGAAAAAAAAAAACATTTCCATATTTTTACGTAAAGCAAAAATAAGTTTTAAGATAAAGTATGTTTAAGTACGCATGGTAAGGTAACAGCTCCACGAAATCGGGTCGTTGCAAAGTTGGTAGTAAGTACGAAGTCACGGCCCTACGTAGGTCGGGTCGTGACACTTTTCCCCTCAATTAAGTTTTTGACGAAAAATACACGTAACCGACAACTACAACAACCTGGTCAGAGGCTTCGCCGCCATCACCACCGGGTTCTCTGTCGTGGACCTCTGGGCAGCGATCATCTACGCCTTCATCGCTGCCATGGTTTTGATCTGCAACATGATCGCCGAGAAGGTGCAGTCATTCCTCCATTGCAACCTCCAACAACTCCATATTTGTCGGCCAGTGAGATTTCGAGGAAGAATCATACGAGTTTTTTTTTCCTACTAATCATTGTCCCTAAATCAAATGTAGTTGAGTTCACAATAAATAAATTTTGTGTATTCACAGCATCTTAACCATTTATTTATTTCTTTATTTATTTGAATGAATGGTGAAAGTGAATAACTGATATCAAGACCATAAAGTAGATCCCAATTAGATTGGCATCCACTTTACGATCTATCCTTTATCAATCCTCACCTCAATATTATTTCAAAAAACAAAACAAACAAAACAAAAAGAATTACAATAATAAAGAATATCCGCCAATATGCAACATAACAAAAAAAAATGAAATTAACTCAGGGAGTATCAAGACCGACTGTCGTTAACAAATTAAAAAGGTTGTACAATAGATCAAGCAAAAAACTCTTTCTATGCCAAGGCCTTTCAATTTAAGCCTCGTTAAAACCTTCTAAGTAAAACCAGTGGGAAAAACTAAGAAAGGAAAAATAGTACTCAAATTTAGTCCATTAAGAGAATATAAATATGGAAGACCCTCAAGATTTCTCGCAGCAGTAGCTTTAAAAAATTCTATAACCGCTCTAACGCCCGTTAAAATTAATTATGCTTAATTAAACTAAAAAGGATTAATTAGTGTACTAAATTGTGTTTATAAATTATAAAATTAGCATTTAAAACCTTATAATTTAAAATTTTGAAAATATTATTCAAAAATTATATTTTTGGCCCACAACTTTTGCATATTTATGCTTTGGCCCCTAAACTTTTTGAAAATTACAAAAACACACCTGTTCCTTTTCTCACCGCCTGCCACCGCCCACAGTCCTTGAAATGCTGAATGTATTCTCCCTAAGCTTACCTGCAACCAAAATATATATATATATATATATTTACACCAGGTCTCATTTCCAGTGGCGGACGCGGTGCAGCGATGAGCTGGAGGCCTACAAGGGATGGGCGCTTGACAGATGTAAAGATTACGGCCAACCGTACATAGAAATTCAGTAACTTGCTAATTTAATTTATTGTGTACACGGTTGTTTTAGACTGTGTGGTCGGAAGTGTAATTCATTGTTTATTCAAAATGAGGACATAAAGGTAATTTTAAATGAAATAAAAAATGTGAGATGTATTTTTAAACATATTCGGACATGAATGTGGTGGGAAGCTGGTTGAAATGTAAACGAGTGTGAAACTATATGTGAAATGTACCTCAATGACATGTGAGTCATTGAAACTGAATCAGCAAATATGGAGTGGGCAAGATGTGATGTACTGCGTGGGAAAGTGGGAATTTCAGGTGTACTAGGTAGCTATGTTACCGAATGTAAAAGTGAATGTTAAATAAAGTTAACCAAGATGGCTATGAAAAACCCATATTAATGAGGTAAGAGCAAACTAGGGATGATAAACATGGTAAGAGCAAACGAGGATTGGACATCGAGTGGGAAAATAAACAAACAGTTTTAAGTTGACATATTTGGGTGTATTTATTTTGTTAATTTGTTGTACTTAATAAATTAATTTAATTCCCCCATAATCCGTTGGAAAATTTGAAAATTATCAGTATACACTTAATTTAGAACTTCAAAGTAAAAATCATAATTAATATAGTTTCTCGTCAGTCAATATGGACTATTCTGTGTTAATGTCATATTTGACACCAATCCTAAGTTCCAAAGGGTATGCGATGTTGTCCCATATTATATATACTACATGGGATGAATCGTCATCATAGATTAATCATTCTAAGTAAACGTAAATTCCCTAGTTCAATTTTCTAATAAACCTTCACGTTCGTAAAAGCAGTTACTGATAACCTAGTTTCATTATGATTCTCCAGATACTAGATGGTGACGAATCATATTTATCAAGGCTTGTTCCAATGATCTAGGTTTAGCATCAATATTAACCTTCGATTTCGGGCGCTTAATCTTAGACGACGGAGGACTAAAATGTTAATTAA
Organism: Ficus erecta; assembly: GCA_008635985.1. Classification (NCBI taxonomy): domain Eukaryota; kingdom Viridiplantae; phylum Streptophyta; class Magnoliopsida; order Rosales; family Moraceae; genus Ficus; species Ficus erecta. The sequence continues at coordinate 538,534 of BKCH01000133.1, read as the reverse complement.
TGGCAATAATTGAGATTCATGTAATAATTAGTTATATTCGAACTCGCATAAGGGATGGTTAAACTTTTTCAAACGTCTACTAATATTTCCCTATTGTGATATAACTTTGTTTTAATGATTATATTAAATTTGCAGTTCTAATTAGATCGACTTGAACAGATTTATTTTCACTGAGTTTTGAGATTTCATTAATCTGAGTGTGGATGTAAATTGTACATTACTAATCTCGATTCCAGTAACACAACTTCCTGAGTTTCAATGGATCCATGAACGGAAGTTGAAATTATTATTGATTTCACATAGTTGTTTGCTTAGCATATTAAACCTTAACTCCTCTCCTCTTCTTCACCAATGCATTTTTCGCCTACATTGGCCTGCACTCCTAATCCTCCGGCCGAAGTCGAAGGTGGAAGGTCTTGTGGTGCTGATGCCTTCTCCATCTCCGTCTCTGCATTCCTCTTCCTTCCCCTCGTCCTTGCCATACCTGCCATACCTGCCATATACATTCACATTGTAGATTTAAAAATTGAGATAACCGTTTCTACTGATGCATATAAATACAATAGAGATATCTATGTGTATTTCTGTAAATTATGCTTTAATTGGATAAGAATGTGAGATGTATATTCTAGTTTATCATTAACTTGTTTAGATGCAAAAAAGAACTTCCTTTTTTTCTTTTTTCTTTTTAACTTTCTTATTCCCATTGCCTGTGAATCAACCATTCGAAGTAAAACATTTCTAATCACTGAACTTCATTTACTGTTACATACTACTCCCTCCTATAGACATGATAATCTTTCTCCACATATTTTTAAGTTTGGCCCTGCAATTCTTGTAATAACTGAATTTTTTATTAGGGAATTTTGTGAATTAGTAGGCAAATGCACTTAAATTCCTTAAGTAATTGAAAGCTTAGGTTAGAATTTTTAACCTAAGGTTATGAATGAAGTTATTATGATTAGTCTTGAAGTTATTATGATTAGTCTTTTAATTTGATATAAATGGGTGATGTCACAACTATAGTTGTCATATTTTTAAATAATTTGACTAAAGCCTATGGTTTTGTGATAATAATTAAATGCAAGTTCACGACGTGATAATATTGTCACAATAGATAAAGTTTCACCAATTTTATATAAATGGTGGAATTTTAATATTATAAGCTATGGTTAATTTATGACAATTTATAACTGTCATAAGGTTTGGTCATATTACTTGTCTATAGTAAGTAGAAAGTAAGAATGACCAATTGAGGTAAGTTCTAGTGTTAGTGAATTGTCTAATCACCTTCTACTGCAGAAAAGCAATCTTAGCAGTGTAGAGAGAGATAGCAGTCTTAAGCTATTCTCAGATAGAATTCCAACTACAAATGGGAAATGCAGTGTTGGAATTTGACATCAATTCTAGACAGATCAGTTTAATATTGTCTACTTTTTCATAGATGAAAATTAGATAGGCTAGGATTTATACTGTCTACTCTTCTGCAGATAAGAATTAAACAGCATACCAGATGGCAGTATAGGAACTTGGAGATTAAGTATCATCAACAGTATAGGATTATATTGTTCTATCTTAGCAATATCAGTGTAACGACCCACCTACGTAGGCCATTACATTACTACTTAAACTAAGTATTTACTTATAATTACTTCAAATACGTAGACTTGGGTATTTGAAAATTCTGAACTAATTTGTTTTTTAATAACTTATCATAAAAACTTTTGTCACATACTCTAAGATAATTTTTCATATGACCTTATATGTCATAAATTTATATATAATCTCCAAATATAAATAATAATTTTCAAAATAGCTTTTGCAGAAGAAATTGCATAATGGTATCCATAATAGCTTCGCTTACTCATCATCATCATCATCCGCAAATTGTCCACCATGAACTAAGCTATAGGTTGCTTACCTATAGTATGAATATAACTAATGAGATTTCCCTCAGTAAGTACAAACATAGATCTCGCATTGTTTACAAAAAAAAAAAAACAAAAAAAAACATAAATGACATGTGTAGATGCATGATCCAATTATGGAATCTAAGACTTGATCCAATTATATTCAATTTTGGATGTCTTATTTTCCATTATAAACCCATTATCTTTCTTATTTGTGGGCCCCTATGTGTATATACCTGGTGTGCACATTCCTCAAAAAGTTAAGGTTTGTAAGGTCCCTAACAATTATGGGAATAAATCTGGAACTTTAAACCAGAACATATTATAACATGACATGATCCTCCACTATTTGAAGGAGATTGGTACGACACCTTAACTTGTCTTGAATTAGTCTTAACCTTTAACTTAACTAAATTTGAGTATGCCTAAATCATACTCTAACTTAAAGTCTTATTCAAAGACGAGGCCTAAGATTTATGCTCCTTAATTCTGAACTTATTAGTCATGATGCAATAGCATGCAATAATACTCCTTGACAAAAATTTAAAAATCATGGCATAAATGTAAAGTATGGCATTTACATAAAATGCTAGTATAAAATGTGGCAAGTATGTAAACCTGGCATACTTGTGGTCCATGACATAAACATATGTATGGCATTTACATGATCATAACATATCGTGGCACTCACGTAATTCATGGCATACATATTATCACTTCATAAACATAGGCAAAGCATTCCTAACATGGCATGTGAAAATAATAATAATTTCATACTATAGGTGAGGTTTGTACTTACCTTGCTGTTGACACCAATTTCTGCTCCGACCACGACGCATGTGATCCTGTCACCTGACATTAGATTCGGCTCCAGATTCTTGATCGGATGAACGTAATCCGACCAGTTCCGACCAGAATCCATTCACTAGTTCGTTAACCGACGCTCGGACGTCGCCGTCTTGTCGGAGTGTCCCATCTACCCATGCTGGACGACTAACCGACTAGAATACCAGACGAGCCCTCACACCAATACTTCCCGGAGGCCAAGGGCCTTCAGAGCCCGTACTCCACCTGTCACACCATTCCTGACACAAGTCCCATCGGCGGCAGGCGCCGCCTGCTCACTCCTGCAGCACGTCACGTCGCCGCCACCTGCCCTTGCAGGGATTGTCCCCGTAGACACCGACAACGGTCGCCCTACCGCCCCCTAGGCTGGACGCGTGGCGTTGCCGCTGGTTGACACGTCTGCAGGTCTAGAGCCACGTCGCCCACTCGGGCTACTAGGTAGCCAATCCAGACGGGTCGCCCCGAGCACCCGAGTCCGTAGAAGGCACCTATAAATAGGGGAAAAAAAACTACAAATTCAGGTAAGCTCATTTCTGCCTGGCCAAAGCTCTGCCTCTCCCACTGCTCATCAGCTCCCGAACTGACTTAGGCATCGGAGTGCCCTCGGAAGACACCACAACCGGTGTCCCCCTGAGCCCGAGGTGCTTTCATTTTGCAGGTGACGACGGCGGAGTGACTGGCCGGACTTGATCGGACCACCCGACCACATTGGGTGTTGCTGTCGGAGGCGTTTTCGGCATCAACATTTTGGCGCTAGAAGGAGGGCCATGCGCTTTTCCAGCAACCACAACCTAGACTTGTACTTTCGAGTGCTCGGATTCGCATAATGGATGAGCACGGCGAACAAGAGATCCGTGAAGAGAACCCAGCTAGCACCGGCTCGCGAGACTCCCGCCAACCACTGCGTGGGAGGGGAGGCCGACAACGCCAACCGACCCAGACGGAGATCTTGGCCGGGAACATGCAGAATTTGACCCACACCGTCCAGGTACTTATGGAGGTATTGCGTGGGGCCCAGGACGCCCGACTACCGCAACAACAGGAAGCGGCCGAATCCACGCTGAGTAGACCGCCTAGGTCGGCGAGTAGACGGTTGGACTTATCCCTCACTCACCGTAGGAGTCATCGGTCACAACTCGAGGGCCAAGAGAGAGAGCAATGAGGGGAGGTGTCGGGTCGAGAACGTTCAAGAAGTCACCGCACCGGTATAACGCGTTCAGACGCCGCCGACTCTCGAGCAATCAATCAGGCTAATGCTCGAGCAGACGACCAGGATGACCAGGCCGGCCAACCGGAGGAAAACCCGAACGTTCGTGGAGGCATGACCTCAGTCTTTGACCGGCTCGGGAGACCAGCGATTTACCGGCGTCTCGGCCGGGAACGATCTGTGGACAGGCCCGAGGAGGGAAGTCATAGCCGAGCAGGTTAGATCACCTCCAGTGGCAGTTAGATCAGCTCGTGGGTCAGCAGTATGGCCTAGACCAATTCGGAGCGGCTGAACCACCCTTCACCTCGGCAATCATGTCGACGCCGTACTCGACCCGGTTTAAGATGCCGACTATGGCGTCCTATGACGGTTCATCAGACGCGGACGAACACCTTGAGAACTACTAAGCGTACATGAAAATCCAGAGCGCCAATTAGGCTGCCCTCTGCAAATCCTTCTGCCTAACCTTGACTGAAGCTGCTCGGCAATGGTATAGAAGGCTTGCTCCTAGATCGATTAGCAGCTTTCAGCAGTTAGCGGATTCCTTTTCGGCTGCCTTCATGGGGTCGAAAGCCAGAAAGCTAGGAGCCTCCCACCTCTTCAGCATAAAGCAAGGTGAGAGCGAAACGCTGAAGGCGTACCTAGAGCGCTTTGATAAGACCGTTGTGCAAGCAGAACCCTGCACGGATGAGATCCTCATCCAAGCTTTCCGTGAGGGGATCCAGGATCCTCGTCTTATCTGGACGCTCGCCTATGACAGGCCGCCCACCTTTGCCCAACTGAGGGGGATTGCCTGAAGGCATGCCGAGGCAGATGAGTACGTTAGAGGACGAGGGCTGGAAGCCTAAGTACAGACCCGGCTTCCCGGAAGGAAGTCGTACAGAAACCAGTCAGACAAAGGGAAGGCTCCTGCCGCAAGCAGCCGGGAAGAGACCAAACCTGGTCTGAAGACACCGGCAGGGAAGTTCCACCAGTATACCCCGCTGGTCACAACGATCGAGAACATCCTATACCAGGTGTCCTGGCAAAGGACTGCTCCGAGATCCGCGGCCCATCCGAACAGATCGGGCGCGAAGAAATCCGAACAAATACTGCCACTTCCACAAGGACGTGGGCTACGAGACGAAGGATTGTATTCAGCTCCGAGACCAAATCGAGGCGCTGATTCGCGATGGTCACCTACGGGAGTTCGTGGAGAAAATAATCACCCCAGCTGAGTAGAGTAACCGATCAGCCCCAGGTACACGGCACCCCCAGGGACCAGACGATCGACCGGATGAGCCCGGACCAGAGCACATAGTCCACACCATTTTGGTGGAACAGCAACTGGAGACACTGCCAGTAGCCGAAGGAGTTACGCCCGTGAGGTAAGGCGGTTTGCCCCGTGGAGAGTTTATTAACATGATCGAGCACGTCTCCAAAATATGCCGTCAGAGCAGCACCCTGATTACTTTTACAAATGAGGAAGCTGACCGGCTGCTCCACCCACACAACGATGCTCTGGTCGGTGAAATCCGAGTAGCGACAACGTCATCCGACGCGTCCTCATCGACAATGGAAGCTCAGTTGATGTTATGTCTAGGGACGCTTTCTCAAGGCTGAAGATCGCGGGTGTCGTGCTGACGCCCATCCAGACGCCCTTATATGGGTTTGCCGGGGAATACGTGCACGCAGCTGGTACGGTCAGCCTCCCCGTTACGATTGGGGATGGCCCTGAGAGTGACCAGGATGGTGGAGTTTATCGTTGTAGACCGGTCGTCCGCCTACAAACGTCATCCTAGGGAGACCAACTCTCAACGCGATAAAAGCGGTAGTCTCCACCTACCACTTAGCCATGAAGTTCCCCACTGAAAGCGGGATTGGAGTTTTCCGGGGGAACCAGGAAGGGGCGCGGAAGTGTTACGTAGATTCGGTGAACAGAGTAAGTCGGAAGACCACTGCCCCGGTAACTGTCGCCACCATTTTTCGGATCAACGAGATAGGGCTCCAAGCGGAGAAGTCAAGAGATTCAGCGACCTGGACCCCCGTTTGCCAGAAGAGGAAGTCCGAGCGTACCCCGCCGAGGAGCTGGTTCCCTACCAGCTAGATCCTGAACATCCAGACAGAACCGTGCTGATCGGCGCGAGGCTTGGCCCGACTAGCCGGGAAGACATACAGCGGTGTCTCCGAGAACACAAGGACGTTTTCGCCTGGACCCACGAGGACATGCCCGGAATTGACCCGGCAGTCATAAGCCACCAGCTTAACGTCAACCCGAGGCACAAGCCAGTGATCCAGAAGAGAAGGGTCTTCAACCCGGAAAGGTATAAGGCCATTAACCAAGAGGTGAAAAAGCTTCTCGCGACAGGGTTCATCCGTGAAATTTCTTACCCGGGGTGGCTGGCGAACGTGGTCCTGGTCAAGAAGTCTACCGGGAAGTGGCGAGTTTGTATCGACTACACGGACCTCAACAAGGCGTGTCCAAAGGACTGCTTCCCCCTTCCCCGAATAGACCAGCTCGTTGACGCCACCGCGGGACACGAGCTACTCAGCTTCATGGATGCCTACTCGGGGTACAACCAGATACCCCTCAGCAAACCCGACCAGGCCAAGACGGCGTTCACAACTGATCAGGGCCTGTACTGCTACCGAGTCATGCCGTTTGGCCTCAAGAATGCCGAAGCAACCTACCAGCGCCTAATGAACAAGATGTTCGCTCCGCTCATTGGGAAAACCATGGAGGTGTACGTGGACGATATGCTTGTAAAAAACAAGCGAGCAGCCGACCACGTCCAAGACCTCCGAGACAGCTTCGACATTCTGCAGCAGTACAGAATGAAACTCAACCCGGCTAAGTGAGCGTTCGGGGTAGAATCGGGAAAGTTTTCTGGGGTTCATGGTGAACCACCGCGGGATTGAGCTCAATCCCGTCAAAGCTCAAGCGGTGATGGACCTACAACCCCCACAGACAACCAAGGAAGTCCAAATACTAACCGGGATGATTGCGGCCCTCTCCCGGTTCGTCTCTCGGTCCACCGACAGGTGCTCCCCATTTTTCCAAGCGCTCAAGGGCAAAGGAAAAATCAGTTGGGACGACAAGTGCGATGAGGCCTTCGAGGGCCTGAAAAAATACCTGGTCAGCCCTCCCTTACTATCAAAGCCACTTCCTGGGGAGGTGCTGCTCGTCTACCTGGCAGTCTCCGATAAAGCTGTCAGCTCTGTGCTGATCCGAGAAGACGAAAAGATTCAGCAACCCGTTTACTATAGCAACAAAGCATTCCAAGGGGCGGAAGAAAGATATACCCCCTTGGAAAAGCTTGCTCTCGCGCTGGTCTCCTCAGCCCGTAAGCTGCGACCCTACTTCCAAGGACACCCCATTCGTGTTCCAACCAGCTATCCCCTTCGACAGGTTCTTCAGAATCCTGAATTATCGGGCCGGATAGCGAAATGGGCCATAGAACTCGGGGAATTTGATATAGAATACGTTCCCCGCACCGCGATTAAAGCACAAGCCTTAGCTGATTTCGTCGCCGAGTTTACTGCTGGATTATCCCCGGAATGTTCGGAGAAGGGTGCGGCGACTCCACGAATCGGCTCTGATGTACTTGGCATGGAGTGGAAACTCTTCGTTGACGGGTCCTCCAGCTCTGGGGGCTCGGGTGCAGGGTTGGTCATCGTTAGCTCTGACCAGTTCAAGACCAGCCAGGCACTCCGCTTCAACTTCAAAGCATCCAACAATGAAGCGGAGTACGAAGCTGTTATTGCAGGTCTCGGATTGACCTAGGAACTCGGGGTGCAAGACATCGAAGTTTATAGTGACTCGATGGTTATTGTCAACCAGGTAACTGGAGAATATCAGGCAAGAGAGGATAGGATGGCGAAATATTTGGAAAGGGTCAAGGCTCTGCTCGGCCAGTTCAGAAGCTATGTTGTGACCCGAGTACCTCGATCCGAGAACATTGAGGCTAATGCCCTCGCCCGGTTAGCCTCAGGAAGCGATATTGATGGCTTCGTCTCTTTTCCATTGAGCGGCTTGACCAGCCGAGCATTGACCGGGCAGAGGAGGTCTTCATCTCCGAGAACACAGGCAACTTTGATGGATCCGATCCTCCGTTACCTCACTCGCGCAGAGCTGCCTGAGGATCGAGTAGAAGCCCGAAGGATCAAGAACACTTCGGCGCGGTATACCATTATAGGCAAGAAGTTGTATCGCCGAGGATATTCTTGTAATACCCGAAATTTTGATGACTTTAGATTTTCTTTGAAATAAGGAAAACCTAAGTTTGAATCATGATCGGAGTGGTGTAGCGGTATAGGTTTGAGTTCTCGTTTAATTAGTTACGAGACTCAACAATAGTTTGCTTAGGCAAATATGAGACCTTTTGAAGAAAAGGGCAAAATAGGAATTTTGATTTTTTTTATTCCGGTCAATGTTTGACCAAAGTTGACCAAGATGATACTGCAGTGTAATTTATCGGTATAGAAACTATACTGCAGAAAACTATCGTTACGGACGATTAAGCGAGAATAAGGTTTGAGACGACGCTAGAGAAAAATCAAGCACAATATTTGGAGCAATATAGGCTAAATGGTTTCAAGTCCCAAGAAAATTTATACATAGTCCAATTTTATGCAGATGGATTTTGGACTACAATTCAGTATGATAATACTGTGTTAGGACAAAACAGTATTGATATTATCAAAATTAATAAGGAAATGGATTGCATAATTATATTAATGGATTCTTGGAATCAAGTGGATAATTATGCAAGAATTGGAAGTCAAGTAGCACTACATTAGCCGATCACCCACAGGGACTAAATTGCAAATATTTTGTCCTTAGGGGCTAAAGTGCAATTTTTAGAAAATATGAGATAAGCAAGTGATGTCATCAAGATGATGTAAGCAAGATGATGCCATCAAGATGATGTCATCAAGGTGAGGTAAGCAAGGGTTACTTGGTGACTAAGTAAAACTTGGTGAACAAGCAAGCTTGTTGGACAAGCCATGTTTAGCTCACACACTCATCCTAATGGCCGGATGTCTTGGTGCCTTGGAGAGCAAGCATTTGCTTGGTGAGCAAGCAATTGCCAAGGTGATGTAAGGAAGGTGATGTCACTAAGATGATGTAAGAAATGTGACGTCACCAAGGTGATGCAAGCAAACTTGGTGAACAAGCAAGCTTGTTGGACAAGCCATCTTTGGCTCACACAATGGCTTGGCCGGTCACTCCACCTAGGGATCAAAGAGCAAATTATTTTTGTTCATCAAGGACTCTTAAGCAAATTCAAGATGAATTGTGGAAGCAAAAGTAATTATGGGAAATTGGAAATTTCCACTATAAATAGGGAAGGTTAGTGAACTTCCCAAAAGTTTAGTTCAACTTCAAGTCTTTTTCTTCTCTTCTTCCTCCCATAGAGCCGAACCTAAAAGTGAGAAAAGAACACAAGAGTGGTCGGTTTTCTTGAGAAGGAAGCTAGAAAAAAAAAAAGAGAGAAGCAAGAAAGGATGAGTAAGGTAAGGCCGGATTTTTAATTGAAATACCAAGGATGGTGGCTGGAATTTGGAATCCACTTAGCCAATGAAGGCCGGCTGTGATGGCAGCCAAAGGGAGTAAGGAAAAGTTGGGATCCAAGCTTGAGAACCAACTTCCAAACCCTAGGTAAACCCTTTAACCCTAAGTCTCTTTTTGAGTTTGGAACTAGATGCTTATGTGCATTGTTTTCATATGTTTATGGCCGAAAATATTGGAACCACAATTGGAGGGGGAAGGCCGGTTATGGTGATCAACAAGGGGGAAAGAGTTTAAACCCAAAACCTAGCACCAATCTTGGTGTGAACTAAGGTAATCTCCCTTAACCCTAAGCTTTTTGATTTTAGCTTAAATTTGGAATTTAAGTGTATTTCTATGTTGGTTATGTAAGAGCATAAGCTCACTCTTTTATTTGCATGCAATAGGTTTAGTTGCATGATTCTATGCTCTAGAATTTCATGCTAAGGGTGTATGCTCACTAAGTGCTTGTGATATGTCCCAAGATGTTTGAATGATGCATGGAGGTGAACGGATCTCTTGAACGTTGGTTTGGGACGTTAGAAAATGCTGCATGTGTGATCCTAGGCTCCCGCGGTGGCTGGTTGAGTTAGACTTCGCGGAATAGGACGTAAACCGGACTTAACAACCGAAACTGCCAGTTCGGATTCAAAACTGGCCAATTTCGGGAAAGTGGAAATTTAAGGCCTTTAGAGGCCGAATTGGGTAAAATGTAAAACATAAAAGTTGTTCGGAAGAGTTTTTCCTAGGGGGCAGCGTAAAAGGTTTTCAAAATGAGGCTCCAATGGCCTCCGTTTCTATAAAAATCCGAGACTAGTCTGCCCAGACCTAGTTTACACGACCAGCCAGTTTCAAATGAAAACTGACAAGGATACAAGCGGAACTGGAATTTTCGAAAAACATGAAATCTTAGGATTTTTCAAGAGCTACAACTTTCGTGAAGACAATTTTTTCAAATTATAATGGATTTTTAAACTGACATGGTTTTCTGAAGTCGGTGCAGGGAACAGGAAATTCCTGCACATGATTTTCTAAAAACTGTTTCAGAAAAACTATATTTTTCTAATTTTCACTATTTTGACAATGGAGACCATTCCAACGACATTTTTCAACCTCAAATGATTGTACAAAACCCCATTTAAGAATATGGATTTTTACAAGTCAAGTAAAGAGTTTTGGGATTAATTTCCCCAAATTTTCCAAGTTAAGGAAAAATAAGACTTTCAAGCTAAAGTTTAGTAAGTAAAGCGATTACGCATGGTAACCGGGAAGGATATCCGAGTTACTGGGTCAAGCCAAGGCCCAAAGGTTGACCCAAAAGGATTGACCATAGTTGACCGTAGTTGACTTTGGTTGACTAACAATATTGACTTAGTTAACCTTAAGGGTTATCTAATGTAACCCTAAAGGATACCCATTGAGTTAAGATAAAGGGTTAATGGACATAACCCGTTAGTTGTGAATTAAAGAAGAAGCCTAAGGTTGGAAGATGATTTAACCCTAATGGTATGTTGTGGGTTTAGCATATAAGGTTACCCAAAGTAACCTTTTAAAGAAACAAATTCATAACCATAAGGTTACTAAGTGTAACCAAGTAAGATTTTATGCACAAAGGGACATACAACCAGGATCGTGTAAGCATGTTGGTTAGGTCACCAACATTTTACGGTTATGACTGGAGATCCTTACCTATGTCCTTTATTATAGCAGGTGATAGTCTGCTATTGTATCCTGACGTGGAGCAGCAAAGGACATAATATACGAGGCAAGTATCAAACCTCACCTATAGTATGAAAATAGTAAATACTATTTTCAAATATGCTATGTTAAGCTATGCTATTTACACCATATTTTCAAGTGTACATGCTATGTTATATTATGATATGTGATGCTATGCGATGATATGCTAAGATATTCTATGACATGTTATGTCATGTTACAAGAAAGTCATGTTGACAAAAATGTCATGTTTTAAAAATGTCATGGTTTCAAAAATGCCATGTTTTCAAGAATGGCATGTTATGGCAAGTGTTAGGTATGATATGACATAGTGACATCATGAGGCATGTTCACTAATGTTGAACCACATGGTAAGATAAATCAAGTAAGGTGTCGTACCAACCTCCCGTGATCGTGGAGGCTACATGTTTCAGTTGTGATATTTACCTTCCGTGATCGTGAAGGATCAAGTTATAATTCCCAGAACTGTTAGGGCCTTGCAAACCCTAGCTTTGTCTGGAGGCTGCACGCTTTTGGTATGCACACTATGGGCCCACAGATTGAGACAAGATAATAAATTAAAGATTGAGTCTATAATGAAGCATAAGACATTCAATCAATCATAAATGGTTCATGCATAGTTACATGATAATTGGCATGTTTCTAAAATGTTTGAAATATTTTGTGAGATTATGTTTATACTTGCTGGGCGAAAGCTCACTCTTATATTCCATACTGTAGGCAAGAAGCCTGCAGCTTAAGTGGTGGGCTATGCGGACGATACAGCAAGTGAAGGACGGTGTGGGATACCACTACGCAGATTTTTTCGCAACTCTTTAAATTACGAACTAGTACATGTATGACTAAGTTATATGTACCATGTTATGTATGGAATGTTTCAAAGTCCGGTTTAAAAGGTTTTATGTTACCTTTTAATCGGCTTAGCAAGTAATGGGTAGGCATGGAAAAGTTTACCCAGATGGACAAGTTTAATTATGTTATGAGAAAAAAAAAATTATTCTCAAATTTTCAAGTAAGATAAGTACAAAGTATGTATGGTGTCGACCCGGCTTGGGAAGTTGGGGCGTCACAACTCTGCTCCGTATCAGCGATGCGTCAGACCAAGGGAAGCCGAAGTACCTGCTGAAGGAGGTACACAGTGGGGTGTGCGGAAACCACTCAAGGGGGAGAGCCTTAGCCTTCAAGTGTCTCCGGCAAGGATACTACTGGCCGACCATGGGCAAGGATGCCATGGATTCGCTCGGAAATGCCTGAAATGTCAACAATTTGCCAAGATCATCAAGACCCACCCCGAGAGGTTGACTTTGGTTGTGAGCGCTTGGCCGTTCGCGAAATGGGCCCTCGACCTGATCGGACCACTGCCCATGGCTCGGTCCCAAACTACAGTATTGCCTCGTGGCAATAGATTACCTTACTAAGTGGGTCGAAGTGGAATCGTTGGCATGGCAGACCGAGGAAAAATGCACAAGCTTCTTGTGGAAGAGTATCGTATGCCGATTCGGGGTCCCCCACACTGTGGTCACCGACAACGGGAGGCAATTTGACAACCCGAAGTTTCTCGCGCTTTGTGAACAATTCGGCATAAGCAAAGTATATTCATCCCTCGGTCACCCTCAGAGCAACGAACAGGTTGAAGCCGCTAACAAGACTATCAAGGAAAACCTGAAGAAGAACCTAGAACGGCACAAGAGGGCCTGGATAGATGAGCTGCCTCGGGTACTCTGGGCTTACCGGACTACTAAGCGGACCGCAACCGGCGAAACTCCTTTTGCGATGGCCTTCGAAGTAGTGGCTGTCATCCCGGTCGAGGTCGGATTGCCGAGTCACCGAGTAGAATACTACAATGAGGAAGACAATGCAGAACAGATGCTGCCCGAGCTCGATCTGGTCAAGAGAAACGAGAACAGGCTCTCATCCGGACAGCGGCAAGGAATCAGGTCGTTACTCGATATTATGATAAAAGATTCCGACTACGGGTCTTCCAGGTGGGAGACTTTGTACTCAAGAAAGTGCTGGTGCAAGAACCTGGGCTAGGCTCGTTTGGACCTAAGTGGGAAGGGCCCTACAGAATTACGGAGGTCATCAGGCCGGGCACTTACCGGCTAGCCGACCAGGAAAACAGGGCCCTTAGTCACCCATGGAATGCTGACCACCTGAAGCGCTTCTTTCAGTAATGTTTATTTTTTACTATTGTAATAGCATTGTAAAGAAGAAGAAGAAATGGAAATATGAGAAATTTTTTGTCCCAACCTCAGTTCCGTGTAATTTACTCAAGTCCCCAGCTCGGGCGCCGACCAGGAATGGACGAGCCCGACCAGGACACTTCAAAGCTGCTTTTGCAGCCAATTCTTGTGGTCCCCGGACCCAAGAGTCAGATCCCCAGCTCGGGGCGCCGACCAGGAACGGACGAGCCCGACCAGGACACTTCAAAGCTGCCCTTACAGCCAACTCTTGTGGTCTCCGGACCCAAGGGTCAGATCCCCAGCTCGGGCGCCGACCAGGAATAGGCGAGCCCGACCAGGACACTTCAAAGCTGCTTTTGCAGTCAACTCTTGTGGTCCCCGGACCCAAGGGTTAGATCCCTAGCTCGGGCGTCGACCAGGAATGGGTGAGCCCGACCAGGACACTTCAAAGACCCAAGGGTCAGATCCCCAGCTCGGGCGCCCGACCAGGAATAGGCGTGCCCAACCAGTGGTTCCCCGGACCCAAGAGTCAGGTCCCCGCTCGGGCGCCGACCAGAAATGGGCGAGCTTGACAAGGACCCCAAACCGTAGAACACAACACTCGCCGACCTCAACTTGACTTAGCCGATGCTAACAAAGCTTCGTCAAGTCAACTGCGGGGGGGGGAGGGAGAAGGAAGATAAAAAAACAAACAAACAAAAAACAACAAACACAGCGATGCAAGGAAAAAAAAAAAATTTATTCACATTTTAGGTGAGGGGGTACAAGTAGGACACCCCCGAGCCCATCCAAAAAAAAAAAAAGAAGGAGAGAAACCAAAAAGAGGAACCCACAAAAAAAAACTAAGGCAGCAGGAGCTCGACTGACTAGAGCTAATGGCCGTCAATTTAGCTGGTCCGGGAAGAGGTCGCCGATTGTGATATCAAGTGTAGGAGTGGCCGGCTGGTCGGGGACGACGGGCTGGTCAGGAGCAGTGGGCTGCTCATCGCCATCAAGCACGACGACGTCCTCAAATGCCCTCGTCGCGCCAGACACCTCGCCCTCTTCGGGAGCGTCCTCGGCCATAGTCTCGCCAGACTCTTCTGGCAGGAAGGACCAATTCACCCCGACCAGGGTGGGGTTGGCGTCGGTGAAGCCCAGCTTCATATCCCGCATGCCATCCTTGTACTCGGTAACCAGGCGAGCCTGAAACTCGTCAAATTGCTGGTACTCGTCCACAGCCTATGCTCGGGCTGAGACGAGGTCCGCTTCTGCCTTTCAAGCAGCCTCCTCCATTTACTGCTTGGCGTCCGAGGCCTCCTTCTCGGCTGCTTGAGCTCGTTTCTCAACAGCCTTGAGCTTCTCCTCGGCTCTCTGCGTCCTTTCTTCGGCCGCCTTCGCCCGAGCATCCGTAGCCTTGGCCTCCTCAACGGTCCTCTTCTCGGCGTCATGGGCCGCGTTCCTAGCCTCCTTAGCCGCCTTCTCGACAGATCGGGCGTCCCTCGCTGCGGCTTCGGCAGCCTTCAAGTCATCAGCTGCCCTATTAGCCGCCTCCTTCGCGACCGCGCTTCCGAGAGGCTGACGCACAGAGCCTAAAGCAAATTTAATATAAGGGTCAGAACAGACACCGAATTTAATATAAAGGGTCCGGCCGGGAGGACGGGGCGATTTCCCTTGGTTTTGGATCCTCCCGGGGGGCGGCTCTAGCAGACCTCTGGATGGCTAGTCGGCCGGTCATCTTTCAACCTGCTCGAGCGATTGTTCTTGGTGGGCGGCTGGCCGAGTGGCCGACGGTTCGACTTGTGCCGATCCCGAGGCTTGGGGGGCTGCGCTTCTCACAGTTGGTGCTGCAGGCTGGACGGCTGGATGGCTGGGCGGTTGGCTAGGTGGCAGGATAGCCTTCCTTTTCCCGTGGCTGCTTGTCCTGGCCATCTTCAAGAGTTTGGCCTTCCTCTCCTCCTCGGATAGGCGCTTCCTCCCGTGCTGACGATCGGCCATCGGTTCTGTGATCACGAAAAAGAGCAGGGGTTAGTACTCGGCTATCAAGACCACTAAAAACTTCGCTAAAAATAACGACTTTCGATACGATGGCCCCTGGCTGGATAAAGTTCCCTGGATCAAGGTGTCTAGATCCTCGTCGGCTACCCGCGGACCGAAGGACCCAGTTGGTGTGCTCTCGGTACTCGAGGACGTCTCGCTCGGCAGGGGCACAGGTCGGTTAAAAGTGAAGCACGGTGCTCGAACCACCGGTCCGAGAATGATAGTGCACAGTAGGTTCCGGCATCCGGACAATAGTGACAACCGCACCGTGAGCTCTCGGTTGGTCGTCTGCACACACGGACGAGGAAGAAGAGCCCAACCAGCGATTGTCTTCCAGGCTTTTCAAAGACAGCAGCTTATGCTGACTCTTCTCCTGGTCCGACTGTTCTCAGTGCGCGTCGATCATTGCCGAGGTCAACTCTTCGATGTGTGGCGCCCGAGCCTATACGTATCCATTCCGGAATGTCACGGGGACCCTCTCGAAACGAGGACATTCGCTGTACGGCAACTCCCCGTGCAGCCACCGACCACCCGCATAGAACCACAGGTGCTTGAATTGCCTTGTCCGAGTCCAGGCACCCTGTGATGAAGGTCCCCTTGAAGCCCTGAAAATAATAGGATCCCGTTGACGAGGGGGTAGACTTCATCCTGTAGAGGTTCTGAAACGCTCCAAACGGGATCTCGGCCGCGAAGTTCTTCATCCAGAGAATGTAACGGCCGACCAAGATGCGATAGGCGTTCGCATTCAATTGGGGCCGGTGCCACATTCAGCCTGGTAAGGGCTCGCCTCAAGAACAGGTGGAAGGGAAGACGGAGTCCTGCCTGAAGTACTCTGCCGACAGAGTAATGTACCCTGCTGGAGGGCGAGAAGGCAGATCGTCTGCTTCTGGTGCCAGCAACTCCACGCTGAGGGGAATGCCAAATTCTTCTCGCATGGCGGCGAGGTACCTCGGAGTGATGGCAGACGTGAAATAATCCACGCTGTACACCGGACGACCATCTGCTAGCACCATCATCTCCCAATCGCCCCGGCGATATACCCGTTGGTCGTTGATGCGCATCGGCCGGCTAGATGGACGCTGACGGGCCTCTATAGGTTCACCTTTCGGGGCTGTGCTCTCGGAGCTCTCGGGGTCTTCTCGGCCGGATGTGCTAGTTTGGCTAGCCGTCCTCTCGGCTGCTTCTCCCCCTCCAGTCACAACTTCCTCGGCTACATTGCGTGCTCGTGGGACCACTTCGTGGTGCGCGGACACCCCTCTTCCCGGCTGGTCGGCGTCTCGATAATTTCTACGGAAGACCCCTCCGTGAACCCTGACAGGTGGTCGGGTGTTCGGCCACCTGAGCCAGCCGCCTCGCTCGACATGCTCAAACTGGGAGCTGACCCTGACGACCCCATGATGTCGGCGCTCCCAGACAAGCCGTAGTTCTCGGAATCGGAAAGACTACTCATATTGAAAAGATGGAAAAGAAGAGATCTGTTTACCTTCTCGGACGTAGTCGGCTGAAGTCTCTGAAGTGACGGTCTGGTTGTCCTCGGCACTCTTCGGCAGCTCTCGATATGGGTGGATTTCTTCAGATGCGATGTGCGAAATGAGAAGTGCCCCTGCCCTATTTATAGGCGAAGACCCCGCATTTAATGCGAGCGCGAATTCCCAGGCGACGCTTCGCTTTCCCGTGTTGCCGTCAGTTTCAAAAATTTGAAATTCGAACTGCCACCCTGCCTTCCCTCCAGTCACGGCTCGACACGTGGCGGCACCGACACGTGGCTGCTAGCCGAGGCGCCGAACGCTTCCGACCAGCCGACGACACCCGATGATCAACTTTTCAGCTGAATAGCCGACCACCAGACGAGTAGCCCAACGACTTTACCACCGCGAGTACCAAGAGCATCCCTGGAACAAAAATTGTCCAGAGACGCTGGGGGGCTTATATTGATACCAATTATGCTCCGACCACGACGCACGTGATCCTATCACCTGACATTAGATTCGGCTCTAGATTCTTGATGGGATGAAGGGTAATCCGACCAGTTCCGACCAGAATCCGTTCACTAGTTCGTTAACCGACGCTCGGACGTCGCCGTCTTGTCGGAGTGTCCCATCTACCCATGCTGGACAACTAACCGACTAGAATACCAGACGAGCCCTCACACCAATACATCCCGGAGGCCAAGGGCCTTCAGAGCCCGTACTCCACCTGTCACACCATTCCTGACACAAGTCCCATCGGCGGCAGGCGCCGCCTGCTCACTCCTGCAGCACGTCACGTCACCGCCACCTGCCCTTGCAGGGATTGTCCCCGCAGACACCGACAGCGGTCGCCCTACCGCCCCCTAGGCTGGACGCGTGGCGTTGCCGCTGGTTGACACGTCTGCAGGTCTAGAGCCACGTCGCCCACTCGGGCTACTAGGTAGCCGATCCAGACAGGTCGCCCCGAGCACCCGAGTCCGTAGAAGGCACCTATAAATAGGGGAAAAAAACCACAAATTCAGGTAAGCTCATTTCTGTCTGGTCAAAGCTCTGCCTCTCCCACTGCTCATCGGAGTGCCCTCAGCAGACACCACACCGGTGTCCCCCTGAGCCCGAGGTGGCTTTCATTTTGCAGGTGACGACGGCAGAGTGACTGGCTGGACTTGATCGGACCACCCGACCACATTGGGTGTTGCTGCCGGAGGCGTTTTCGGCATCAACACTTGCTACAGAAAAAACGCTTCCTTCTAAGCCACAGTCTAAAATTCGCTTCCTGAAATTTATCCAAATTGAGTATTAATTTATATACTCCTTGGATAAGGTTAAACCTAAACTCCCGTTCAAAAAGAATTTATGACTTAATCTACATAAATTATAGTTATGAGACTATGGTGTAGTTTAAAATCTAAATCATATATTCATACTTAGAAAATTGGATCTAAAGTTTTAAATCTAATCTTATCTTATTATTTTATAAAAAGTTTGTCTTTCAAACTAAATCATTCTTCTTAAAAAAATACCCCATAATTTTTTTAAAAAAAAATTTTCCCACCCCCCCCCCCCTCTTTTCTTTTTTTCTTTTTTTTTTCTTTCTCTTTTTTTTCTCTGGCTGGGCGCTGCCTGACCACTGTGCAGCCCAGGTGCGCTGCAGTGCCCAGGGGCTGCCCCTGGGCTGCAGTGGCATGCAGTCCCTCCCCCAAAAATTCCCCTGTTTTTGCAAAACTTTGAAAAATCGTATCTCTAAAACCGTCAAGAATTTGACAAATGTTTCTTCACAAGAAATGTTTGTCTATATGTTATCTAAACTTTTTATGCCTATGTCCAAGTCTAATCTTGCCAATAAGTACTTCATTTTTTCAAAAATCCAAAACTTGATGGTTTTTAACAATTTTTACCGAATCTTCTTTCTAAAACTAAAATTTCCTGTTGAAAAATTTTGAAACACATACATATATACCATAGTTCATGTTCCATAGTTTTTCTAATTTTCTGAATAGCTTTCAACTATAGAAACTCATTTATAAAACTCTTAACGAACGGATCCAAATTCAAAATCTCCGATTTAAGTTCAATTTCTAAAATTCTACACTACCCATAACATAATCATGAACATATTCATATGAATAATCATAAATTATATATTGTTACCACCAATTCTAAAAATTTCAACGGCATTTCTTCTTAAATATTAACCCATAAAAATTTAAACTAGAAGAGAATAACTAGAGTCTTGGTCGGAAAACTACCTTGACAATTGGAGTTTTCGCCGGAGAACTGAATTAGAACCTCCTTGAAAAGGACTTCTTGAAGGGGCTTGGAGGATTTCTTAAAACTCTTATGAAGCTAGAATGGGGTTTGGGAGGTGGGAAAATGGGAAGGAAAATTTTTGAAGGCTAAAGAAAATTTTCTTAAGAAAACTTGATACTATCTAAGAAAATTTCTAGAGAGAGAAACTCTGGAGAGGAAGAGAAGAGAATGGATTTAGAGGTGTGAAGAAATGGTGGAGGATGGATGCCTATTTATAGGCCTTGGCTAATGACTTTGGGATTAATTTATTAATTGTTGTCTTGATAAATTTTAGAAGGCTAATCATGGTCAAATCAAGATTAAGAAAACTTGTCTAGAAAGACTTTTTCTTAGCCATTGATATCTTGATACTTATCCATTTGTAACCATTGGATCAAAAATTCCTATTTTCCTTAAAAAAAAATTAATTTAAGATAATTCAAGATATTATCATCAACAGATGATTTCTTGGCCTGCTAACTCAACATAAGGGTAATAGCACAACTCCCAAGGTCCTCTACTGTTAAAAAGTTAATCAATATAATTCATATATGTTGCAAAACTTGCCCACCAAGTTTTTGTACTAATAAAGTAACTTAGTAAAAATCTTATCTGATATCAAGACTTATCCACTAAGTTCCAATACTGAAAAAGGTAATCTGTCTAAATTTTATCTGTCAAAAAGTTAGATAGTCTAAATTTTTATCTGACTAAAAAGTTGATATCAAATCCTTGTTACTGCATTTTAATATGCAGAAAAATCTTGTCTAGAACACTCCAAGACTGCTAATTCCTATAGTGCTAAAACTGTTGAAATACTGTATTTGGTGATTTGACAACTTATCTACATTTATATCAATTGGTCACTTTTTACTATTCACACTTTTTGAATAATTTTAAATGACCATATACTAACTATTAAGTGACAAAAATTAATAATTGTCACATCATAAAAATACATTTCATAACTTAATGTTAAAATTATAACCTAAACTTTAATTTACACAAGGAATTTTGATGAATTAACTTATAAATTCACAACAATTCCTTATTGTATGACTTGTTTGCTCTTAATTAGTGCACAAAAATGAAAGTTGTTTCTCTTGTCATATAACAGCGGGTACCATTAGATATTGGCAATTATTGATCCGTGTGATAACTTAGTTCAAAATATCCTATTTATATATTCCTTAAAAAAACACCAATAAAAATTTATAGTCCTATTTCCTTTCAAAAAAACAAAAAACGAAACAACACAACACAACACAACAAAGTCTGTCCCACTCAATGTCATGCATTTTAAATCTTCAAAGCATTAATTTTTCCCATAGATTGTCTTATAAATCTTGATGACTTATCAAAGTTTAATTTTATTTTTATATTTATTTTTCCGGTTCGTAGTCCTAGGCTTTGTTGAAACTAAAGTGACATCAATGAATCAATTTTAATGATGTTTGCAATGGGGCATTCTTATCGATGCAGAAAGGAAAATGATATGAAGTGATTAGGAAATAATTAATAACACTAGTCTACAGATAAAGATCATTTGTTCAAATTTATGTAAGTAGTAATCATGGTGATGTTGATTCGTTGACCCTTTATCAAAATTTCTGCTTTCTTTATCCAATAGATTTTTCTCATGATTTTAAATGATATATACAATACTACTTTAATTATTCACAATAATATTAGCTCATTGTAGTGATTTTTCTCAGAATTATTCATAATAATAATAGCCCTTGTAAGAATGCAGGAAACTCGTATGGTATGTTTTATAAAATGTGATTAGTCCATTTATTTGATTTTTCGATTGTTATCTTTCAGCTTGTAAAGCAACTCTACTTAGATACAAATAAATATGATCCCGAAGCTGAAAAGAAGTTCCAAGAAGTTTACAAGGTTTTTGACTTTGTATTTGTTTCTTTGATTCCACAAGAGTGGAATTGTAGTTCTGCAATATTGTGAATTCCACAAATGAGGTGAGGCTTTGATTTGTTGCTACTTTTATTTGAGAGCTCAATAAAAACTTCAATTTTTTAGTTTATATTAGTAAGGCAAAAATCCTAATATGTTCATTATCGATTGGATAATTAATAGGACTTGAATGAAGCACACAATAGCCCCAGCATGCATGCTACAATTGGACCTGGCCTTGCAGAAGAATGTGCTACATTGGTAGGTGAACCTTTACTTCCTCTTGTTTATATATTTCCTTTATTTGCATGATAGGACTCTTAGATTATCCTCCTTGGTCGAAATTCTCAATAATTGAAATTCCTTGAGATAATAATGCTTTGACATTGCAAGTGTGAAGATATCTATTGAACCAACATTAAAATTTCAATGCCAACTTGTGCATGATTTTCAATTTGAGCTATATGATATAGGTTCCATTGAATTGTTCTTTAGTTTTCTTTCTAAAGGCTTGAGGTAGGGTTAAGAATTTACAAAGTTTTAAAGTCAATTTTTTTATTTGATTGGAACTTCGAAGGATCTATGTACCATAAGCATGAATTTGCATGTTTGTATTAGGTTGGTTTTGAAGCTTCTTAAAAATAAAAAAAAAACATACAAACAATTTTTTTTGCTCAAAAGTTTCTTCACTTACTATATCTTTATAAATGTTAATTCTTTCTTATACAGTAGTTTTTGGCTTTGCAAGTTTAGCATGTAGTTAACATTTATGGGGTGCAAATTTTTTTTTTTTTAATTAAGGCACATTCCACGACGGTTTTTCATGGAAACCATCATGGAAAGTATGCATTCCACAATGATTTTTTCATGGTTTTCATGGAAACCGTCGTGGAAAATACACATTCCACGATGGTTTCAAAATAACTGTCGTGGAATGTTCTGTGCCAAAAATAGAATGGCTAGGTAACAATAGCCTTCCACGATGGTTTTAAATCTGTCATGGTATGTCCATGACATATCATGACTCTGGATTCCACGATGGTTTTCTAACAGTTGTGGCATTTTTAGATGACGGTTAAAAACTGTCGTGGAATCTAGTTTTCTACTAGTGAAGGTTGAGAATACGGCAAGCTAACAATTCTGATGAGAATGTCTTCCTGGTAGAGCTCCATGCTTCATTCACGGTAGATTGAAACTCTGTCACGACTTCAAGCTGACGAAGTGCTATTTCAATATTATGAGGCTTCTTCTCTGCTGACGACAAGTCATAGACCTACTTCTATGATTCTTTTTAAAATGAATTTACAATTCTTAAGCTTGGATTTACAATTAAAAATTTACAAGGATCTACGTGAATTTATGAGAATTTACATGAATTTAAAATGAGATGCTGGATCGTAAAAGGAGGAAATCAGTTGTCGTTGAAGAGGATGACGACCATGGTGACATTCAGAGAAAGCACCCCAGGGTGGTTGGGGATAACAACGACGTAGCTGAAGAAGACGAGGCCGCCACGATTGTCCTTGCAGTTGTTGCTCTGATTGTCGTCGTCGGCCTCACAAAATTTTTCATCGTCGATCATCGTTGTACCGACCGCGAAGGCGGACGAGAGAGAATGGAGAACGATTCCATCGTTTGTTATAACAGCGATGGTGAGTGCTCGACATTCATAGGGATAGGGACGATGGGGTGACTACCTTGTGCTTGACATCCACGGTGATGGTCTGGAGGCTGAAACTGTTCAAAGCCATTTTGGGAATTTAAAATCTGTTAATAGATAATATGCTATTATTTTCAATCCTCAAAAAAATTGTGCTATAGTTGTCAATTTTACCATCAAAATATGCCATTTGGCTCTTTCTCTCTTTCTTAAAACATAAACTTTAAGTCATGGCCAAGCTGAGGTCGAGCTGGGATGCGTTAGGATCAAGCTGCGGTCAGATTATGGTTAGTGTTAGGCCGGGGTAAGTGTGGAGCTTGGATTAGGTTATGGTCAAGGCCAAGGAAGAGTTGTGGGTCTAGTACATCACCGACTTGATACCTATTGCGACATAAGCTGGCCAACCCCGACCCTGATTCCAGCATAGAGCCCGACCACAATCTCAACCTTTATCTTGAATGACATAAATTTGGAGACTATTACGCTAACATGATACAAAAAAATAACATTAGACCAACATGACACAAAATTAAACTAAAGTAAACTAGAATTTATGTTATTTTGGTTAAGAGAAGATAATTCGTGTTATATTGGTCAATAGATAAACAAAGGTAGTTATTTGGATAATTTTCATTTTGGCGCCTTGACTCTTATTCAAAATTTTTGATATCTCCAAGAAATCTTTTATTGTTAAGTAAAAATGTACAATCATAATTATGTTCAACAAATTTAAAAACAATTATGATTTTAAATGATACTCCTGTATCCCTTTCGTCAAAGTTCTGGATTGGGCTTCTAAGCTAAATGCCAAGGTCTCTCATATTTTATTTTTAAGGTAATTATATAGTGCATAAAATAGGTTTTTTTGGGTTACATCATAGTAATTTTATTATTGCATTATAAAGTCAAAAAAAAAAGTCAAAACAAAAATTAAAGTTAAGGTCAAAAATTCAAAGAAGGGTTGTTTGCCCAATTTTCTCAAGAATCTAAAAATTGTTGATATTCTTTCGGAGATCATATGGCACTACTAAAAATTGTGGATTACACGACGGTTATTTACCGTCGTGTAAAGTTTACACGACGGTTAGACAACCATCGTATAATCCAACGTCGTGGAAGATACCACGACGATTTTAAAACCGTCGTGGTATCTCAATATTACACGACGGTTCACACCGTCGTCGAATCAAGAAATATAGTAACAAACGCCGCAAATTGAGAATTTTACACGACGGTTTTGCTCAAAACTGTCGTGTAATTAAGCTTGAATTTAAAAAAAAAATTGGCTTTTTTTTGGCAATGGCACACATCACACGACGGTTTCGGAGCAAAACCGTCGTGTAATGTGTGCCATCACCAAAAAAAAGCATTTTTTTTTTTTAATTTAAGCCCAATTACACTAGAATCAAATTCCATATGATTATCCAAAACAAAAATCCATTTTGGCATTTCATCGAGCATGTGGTGAGCGGATAAAAACCATGTTAAAAAATGTGTGTAGAGTACCAAAACCGTGCACAAAACATTCATCTCCAAAGAGCAACAATTTAAAAAAAAACATTCAAACAACACTACAAATTACACTCCACTCAAATTATTAAAGCATTGTGTGTTCGTAGTTTTGTTAGAAAACAAGAAATTAAGCAATATGAAAGTTACCTTGCTTTTCTTTAAAGAAAAATAGTAATGGTCTTGATGGGAACACCGGGAGAGAGAGGTGGTGACGACGGCGAAGACGGAAAAATACCGGGGCTATGGCAGCGGTTTGGGAAAAGTTTGAAGTGACAACGGCGTGACCGGATTTTAAGTTAGGGGGGGACGGGCGAAGGAGGTGGGGAGGAGAAAAGTTTGAGTTGTCTAGAGGATTGAAGATGAAAATGATGATAAATGAAGAGGAAAGTGTATTTAAGTAATGGGTTTTCGTGCGAATTCTAAAGCATGAAATCTGAAAATTTTGAAAATTTTCGGGAGGATTACACGACAGTTTTGCTCAAAACCGTCGTGTAATCCTCGGATTACACAACGGTTTTTGTAACGGTCATGTAATCTTTTTTTTTTTTTTGAAAATTTGAAAATTTTCAAAATTTCAAAATTTAAAATTTTCTAAAAAAAAAAAAAGGGATTAGAACTGTCGTGTAATCCTTTTTTTTTTTTTTAATTTTAAATTTTGAAATTTTGAAAATTTTCGGAGGATTATTACACGACGGTTATATAAAACCGTCGTGTAATCCTTCCTTTTTTTTTTTTTGGTCAAATGCTTCCGGATTACACGACGGTTCCAACAAAACCGTCCTGTAATTCGGCGGATTACACGACGGTTCATCAAAACTGTCGTGTAATCCTTTGTTTACACGACTGTTTTATCAAACCGTCGTGTAATCTTGTTTAAGACGACGGTTTCACAAAAACCTTCGTGTATTTTCCGTCGTGTAAGCCAACTTTTGTAGTAGTGTGATCTTACCAATAGCCGTCTAGCATGTTACAGCCAGTAGTTTTTCACATTACGGATGGTAGTCTACCATGTTATTGCGAATTTACTGCTCGAACACCAAACAAAAGCACACAACCTTAGGATTCTCAAAATTCTTGAGTATTGCTTCTCATTCATTTATTCACTTTCGATTAAAACAAAAACAAAACAAAAAGAAAGGGTAAAATTTTCAAATTTCAACAAGCTACTACTTTTTGCCTTTGCATTATAAACTTGCACAAGAACTAAAATTCAGGTATTAAGTAACACGTTGAATCTGTCAAAACGACATTTCTTCATTCAAGCAACACCGGAGCTAAAGTTGCAAGGAGAACGAGCAGTAACGGCATTATAACCGAGCCATTTTATTTTAAGCAAATTTTGCACTAGTGTTCTTATAAACTAAATCCATTCAACTTGTGTCCATGATCCAAGAACAGAACGATTCATTGGATAGAGCACGATAAGTAATTGATCAGCTATGTTGAAATTCAGAACTTCTTGATGAAGTCGTATATGTGGGCGCTGATCTCCTCTGGCCTTGCTTGGTTGATAAAGTGAGCTGCCCCTTCTATAACAACCACTTCCTGCAAGGAGGGCACATATTTCTTGAACTCTCCGCTTTCTATGGACTGCTTCGTGCCTAGGAATTGGTAGGTGCTGTCTTCAGTGCCAACAATGAACTTTGCCGGAACGTTGATTTGTGCTCCAGTCCACGGAGCTAGGAGCTCCCATGTTCTGCAAAATCAGAAAGTTTACAATAACTAATCCGATTCTCAGCAGCTAATCCCTTGCACACTGTGTGGTAGGAGGGAAAAACTGAGAGGGCGAAAAGGATGGGAGGATTGGTTGAGGGATTCAAAATCTTCGATAGGTTCCCAATTTTGATCCCGGATCCCTTCCTCTCACACCAAACACCGTAAAAGAAATGTCATTTCTCTCCGTGTCTATTTCCCTCACCTAGGTTATCTACCTTTCCCTCGTTCCTATTTTCTCCTTTTTTTTTCCATCAAACTTGGGCTTGATAGACAATTATAACAGGGGAATATATTGTAAATACTAAATAGCATATTTACAAAAGCTAAAGTAAACAAATAGCATGTTTACAAATCTGTTGAAATAAATTGCATATTTACTAATGAAAAAATTATTTACCTCATAAATATGATTTTTTACTAGGTGAATAATTTATCAACTCCTATTGAAAAATGTACTCACTTGGAAATATGTTAGTTATTTCAATAGTTTCATAAATATGCTATTTACTTTTTTTTGCTTCCATAAATATGCTATTTACCACTTCCTCACATAAAACACAAGGGACTTTACAGTTATTATTAGCAGCTCGTGACTTCAAAGCGTTCCAGAACTTCGATTGGAACATTTAAAAGAATCATGTCATGATCAATAAAAGGCAAAGAAAGAAATTACATACATGTTACAAGCTCGATAATAGTTCACTCCGCCAGTGAAGCCCTTCTGATTGAACTTACTTGCATAGTAGTTGATGTCTTCTTCAGACAGCCAAGAAACCAACGCATCTGGAGCTTTTATGCCTTTGAATCCGACATCTTTAGGTATGAGAAGCGGAGTTCGACCAAAAGATGTATAAAATTTGTTCAGGACTGTTGCAGTGTCCTCAGAAGCGAATTCTTTTTCGATCTCTCCTAGTTCCTACAATGCCATTCTTCAATTTAATAGCGATGCACTGCAAGCAAGGGGTATGCTATTCTAGACCTTATTGTTAATTAACATCATGGGCTAGTTTTTTGTCACCTAAAAAATGGAATGATTTAAAAACTTTGTTTAGCAAATTAGTACATGGTTTATGAATCAAAAACTTTATGACATGTGAAAAACAGAAAAATTATCCAAATTAAGGAAGAGCATTAAATAGCAGCAATAGTTGATCAAACTGTGAAATCAATCATTGATATAGGGATGGGTTCACTAAATTCCTCGTCCAGAAAACGCTTGTGGTCGATCTGCCTCGTGGGGTATTTTTGTTCTTGCTTGAGTGAATAAAATAAAAAATTAAAAAATAAAATAAACTATCAAATATGCTTTACAGAGAAAGAAACAACAGGGGAATCAACTTATGGTAAGTAGGGAAAAGGAGAAACATCAGAATCGAAGAATCTGTAGTCTGAATAGTAGCCCTATTTAGGAAAGAATAAAGCATCTAGAAGAGGAAGTGGAAGTTGTGAAAGCAATCATTGATGAAAGAATATACCAACTATGATTGATATAGTAGGAACTAGTGCCATAATTTTGTGGAATTGGCTACACATTAAACATATACATGTACAAGTCAAAAAGTGAAAAAAAAATTATGAAAGAACTGTAATTTTACTCTATCAGTAGAGTAAGTTTTCTTTAACCGACAAATTAGATTTTTAACTGTCAAATCTATGAGTATCTATATTAAAATAATCCACCATAACCCCACAAATATATAACGATATGTGTAACTTAAAGTACACCACGTTGTATTTTGGAACTTTTACCACAACTAATACATACCGACCCAAAATTTTACACATCAAATATGTTAGCGTTGCACGTTATGAAACATAATGTTTTGCCGACAGACTTGTACGGACGCCGGATTTCAGACTTTAATTAATTATTAATATTTATGTTAATGATATATAATTTATTGTAATCTAACTGTTATTATCGCCTCCTAAAATTATTCTTTTTTACGCATTCATATCCTGTAAGGGGGTTTTTTTTTTTTTTTTTTTTTTTTTAAACAACAAATAAAATGTGTTTTAAGTTTTTTGGTAAGAGAAACCTCAAACACAAACACGTCAGTATACCAAAAGGAGCGTCTGTTTCGGCTATTGATCTTCAAACTCTCTATTTCTAAAAAATAAAATACTCATTTCTAAAACTAGTGCCTCTAAAAAAATCAAAAAATAAAAGAGAATTTCTAAAAATAGTGGTTCCAAAACAAAGAAATCCTAAAATTCCAAAACCAGAGATTCAAATCTAAAATAAATCACCTGAAACCTGCAAATGTAGAAATCATCGCCAAACAGAGCCCTAATCCCGTCGATCATGTTTATCCTCGGATTCCTCGGCGTATAAGCGACACTGAGGTTGACCAGAGCCTTGACCTTGTCGGGCCTGAACAAGCAGAAGTGCCAGGCTACGAAAGCCCCCCAGTCGTGGCCCACCAGGAACACCTGGCCCAGTCCCAGTTGGTCCACAAGCCCAACTATGTCGCCGACGATGTGGTGGACGGAGTACGACCCCGGCGACGGCGGCGCGTCGGAGTCGCCGTAGCCGCGGAGGTCGGGAGCGATGCAGCGGTAGCCGAGGGCGGAGAGGGCGAGCATCTGGTGCCGCCAGGAGTACCAGAGCTCGGGGAAGCCGTGGAGGAACACGATCGCCGGACCGCTCCCGATCGACGCCACGTGGATGTTGATCCCGTTTGTGGTGATCGTCGAGTGCTCGATTTTGTCCATTCTTTTTTTTTTTTCTTTTTTTTTCAGAGTTCTTTGCTTGCTTGTTTTTCTCTTTTGGAAGTCCAGTGTTGTCTAGTCTAGTGTCTTGAGTTCAATAGCTTTATAAGCAAAGAGATAAGAAATACAATGTTTTTTTTTATTCACCAAAAAAAAAAGAGACGAGAAATATGATGTTGTTGTTGTTTTTTTTTTTTTTTTTTCAAGTATTATCAAGCTTTAATTAATTTTGGTGATGTTTGTGTCGGTGATACCGACATTTACACTACCAAACAGTTATGTACGTGTATGTGTTTGGCGTAATTATTGGAAACAAATCTTATTTATTTACAAAAAAAAAAAAAAAAAAGAACAAATCTTTTTTGAATGCCATTTCAAATTTATGTTTGTTAAAAACAAATGAAAACGAAGGATGCGTTTGGCATTCGGGTTGAATTTATAATGAAATTAAATTTTTAAGTTAAAATTGATTGATTTTTGAAAATTTAGTTATAACTTTTGTTGACCCTTTTAGAAAAAGAAAAAAAAAAACAAATCATAAAATATAGTTGAATTCAAAATAAACTAGAACACCAAACTTAGCCAAAGCATTTTGATGTCATTTGGGTTTGTATTCTTAAATAATAAAAAGTCTTTCTAAAATTTACCTTCATTATGTTATATATTATGTAGGGATTAAAAAAAATTGAAAACTATTTCAAATGTTATTTTCTCATCTCTCTCATGTCTTATTTTTTTAGATAGTTACTTCAAAACACATTTTTTAAATATTTCTGTTTTAATATTCTTTTAGATGTTAACATTCAAACACAAATTTATATGATAGTTTAAATATTTTTATTTAAAACTTTCCATTCAAATATTTTCATTCTAAATCTTTACATTAGGATGTTTCTTTAAATGGACCCTATATCTATATTTTAGATTAATCATAACGTGCCTTTTTTTAGTGGACAACTACACTCATAACATGCGTATTTTTCAAAATCATAAAGAACACTTTTTTTTAATCAAAATATTAGGTCTTTTATTGTAACTTGGTTAGAGAATATTTAATGACACAAGTATCCAAACAAATCCGGCGAATCCCAGCGCAATCCACCAACCGAATCCCATGCGAGGTCCCAATGATACTCGCACAACTATCGATATAGAGGTGGTAACTTGTGCTATTGGGTTTATATTTGTGTCGATTCGTTTATTAATCGTGACATAAAGTATTTATCTGAACACGAACTAATTTATTAAACATGTTAAAAAGTGTCAACCCAAACACAAATTATTTATTAATTGTGGCAACACGTAAAACCTATTTAAATTTGAATGTTGAATTAATAATTGATCCAATTATGAATTGTCTAATACAATTATGATAATTTTTACACACTTATTAGTTAATTGTCTTTCCTTCTACGAAAAATAAGTGAATTTTACAACTTTAAAGTTCAAATTATCAATAATATTAGATTATATCATATATAAAAAGATTGTAGATAAAACATATAGTCGATGTCTCAATTCATGTCTATCTGGATTAGACATTTCTTTCCAAACAAGCCTTCTTTATTAATCATGCCAATCGTGTCCACCCATTATTAATCCAAAATACACTCATAGAAAACCCAAATCAACAAATTTAGTACGGATTTTGAGTCGTGCTACCTTATCACGACTCAAATTGCTACCAGTTGATATCGTCCAGCAAATCAATAGCTACTCCTTCCATCCATCGTCCAAGCGTGTGCCCATGAGCCCACAAATGATTGATGATATTTTATTTGAAATCAATTTGTTGGAACTGGAAATAAATAGATATAATGTAATAATAGAATTAACATTTTAATTTTCTTAAAAGTAATTACTATTAACAGTTTAATTTCTTTGAATCAGAGAGGTAGTGTTTTTAAAATTAAGTTGACTTATATTCTTTTTATCTTTAAGAATTTAAAAAGAAGAAGAAGAAGAATCTTCGAGGGAAACAAGGAACAAAAATAATTATTTTTATTAGAGTTCAAAATACCATTATAAGTATGTAATAACTTAATAAAATGTGTGTTATTGCTAGTTAACCTTATTTTTAATGTAAAACAAGGATACGAACGTCATTTCTTATTCAGTACGCAATTGGGAAAAAACATTATGGAGATAAGGGCATTTTCATATATAAAAAAGTAATCAATGCCCATCATAGTTGATTAACAAAGGGGGTGTATCCGTAATTTACTTAAAAATTTAAGGAATTGACATGATATTCTTTAATTGTGGTGTTGTCTCTAATATACAAAGTCTTCATTTTTAACAAGTGTTTTCCAAAAAAAAAAAAAAAATCGTAGAAAGTAATTAATTTTATCTATAGCACGAGTGAAAATAAATATATTTGAAAGATAGCATTGATTTTTTTATTTTTCTTTTTCTTTTTTTTTTTCTTTTTTAAGAACATGATATCAAGGACACCTATTTTAGTAATGAAGACTTCTAGGACCAAAGATCATAAATCATTCATTTCCACGAGCTGGGCTAACCACAATAAAGTTATAACATTGACTTATTTATTTTGTCTTTGAATTACAACGTTTGAGTTTTCTCAGTAACCAAAAACTAATAATTGAGGTTCGTACATATTAATAACAAATCTTAAGGTTTAAAATCTTAAGTTTATCAATTTTTTTCTTATTTTCCTGTTTTGGATAATAATTTTGTAGAATTTGATTTATATCTCAATGTATTAAAATTTGTGGTTGTGAAAGATTCTTTTTTTTCATATATTATTTTAAAACTAGTTCTATTTCGCGCAGGTGAAATGGACAAAAAAAAAAAAAAAAATATTCCCACGTGATTATGACATTGTCAATACATGGTGATGATATAATAATCATGTGGCTACCAAATGCAGGGAAGGGGCCGAAAAGAGCCATTAGCTCTTTTAAAGCGCTTACGAAAGAGACAAAAAATGATACATGGTGTTGACTGGATCGCCAAGTAAGCAATCACATGGCCTCGATGTGACTGCTGGCAGTCATTAAAAACGGGACGAAAAATACATTCGTGTTTTTATATATAAGTAATATAATATATATTTATATATAGACTGATCTCTCTCTGTCCCCTTTTTTTTTTTTTTAAGGTCTGATTATTTGCTTCATTTTTTTGCCGTCATTGACATTTTTTTTAATACCTTGATCACGTGTTTTCTGCTTCGTTAAATGGAGCCCACCTTTTTTTGTTATTATTTTTGTTGATCTTGTTCAAAAGAAAAAATATGCGCCAAAGATAAGAAAGGCAATACAATTATTAATGGGATTTATAGGAGCCTTTTTAGTTTAATAGGTTTATTAATAAATTATCAAAGTTTTTAAAAATTAGTTAAAAGATCATTTTTTTTTTAATAATCAATCAATTTTCTTAAATTATCAATTAGTGATTAATCATATAATATAATTAAATTGATTAATCAGCGATTGGCTATAGTTAGTGATTGACTGTAACATAAATAATCAAATGTCATAGTCAATAATTAATTGACCATTAATCAATTATTAATTGATCAAATCTGAAAAATTGATAAACGTCCATTTTGATTATAAAAAAAAAAAAAAAAAAAAAAAGGTTCAGCAATATATTAGATTAGTTAACTAAAAAAAGGCATCAAGTCTAATTTTCCACTTTCAACTTATAGTTCCATTTACAGCCTCTTACTACTCAACACGAGGCAAACAAACAATCAATATATCCCACTAGTAAACCTCAAGATCCACAGGCGATCCAATCCCATCTACAATTCCAATCCAGCTGTCCTCCTCTTTCATGTGTGGCACAAACACCACTACTGAACTTAACATCTCAAAACTATTGGGAAAACCACTAATTAAACTTTTTCCTCTTTGTTTGATAAAATGGGTTCTTCAAAAGTTAGTTTCAACATAGCCAATAAATCAACCAAAACAATGAAAAATCAAAATAATCAATCACACAAGAGACACTGATTTTTACTTAGAAAACCCTCAAATGCGAAGAGAAAAGCCACGGGACCTTAGTCTGATATCAACTTCCATTATATCATCAATAATGAGATTACAAAGTTCTTTCTAGACGCAACTAAAGGCTCACAATCATCAAGATAAAACACAATCTTGACTAAACAACAAGGTTCATCATCAACAAGATGGATTTCAATACATAGCATCAATAGAAATCAATACTAGGTCTCAAGTAGGAATTTAAGATAAGCACCTTAGAGACACCAATTTAAAAATTGGAACCGGTAGATGAGAAGAGCTCGTCACAAGAATTTGCCACATCAATTTTGAGCACTAACAGACACTATTTCACTGCTTAATCATCTTGCACAAACCCAAAACTCTACCTTTTCTCCCTCTTTCCTTTCTCCCTCACACTCTCTATTTTACGCACACACCCACACCCACACGGCTGCTCCTATTTTTCTTTCATTGCTGATCACGTAGGCTTGTCCAACAAGCCATTAACCTTTTTTTTTTTTTTTTTTTTTTTTTTAACTTCAAAACATATTGGGCCTTGCCCACTTTTATTAGTCCAGCCCTAGACATTGGTTGGACTCAACAATTCTCCCGCTCCGCCTCATGTAGTGGGCCCAACCAAGCCCGCTCTCTGCCTACATGCTTCAAGTTTCTTCATAGACAAAGACTTTGTCAACATATCTGATCCATTCTCACTGGTATGAACTTTCTTCAAGTGCAATTGCTTTGTTTCAAGCACATCACGAATCCAATGATATCTAACATCAATATGCTTGGATCTTGAATGGAATGTTGAATTCTTGGAGAGGTGGATGGCACTTCGATTGTCACTATAGACAATATACGTCTCTTGTTACAAACCCAATTCTTCAAGAAACATTTTCATCCATAAGGTTTCTATGTAGGCTTCAGTAATTGCAATGTACTCAGCTTCTGTATAGAATAAAGTAACACACTTCTGTAACTTAGACTGCCAAGAGACTACTCCCCCTACAAAGGTCATCAAGAACCCCGAAGTGAACTTCCTGGAATCAACATTTCCTGCCATGTCTGAATTTGTGTACCCATTTAAAATAGGCTCACCACTGCCAAAGCATAAACACATTATGGAAGTATCTCTCAGATATCTCGATATCCATTTCACCGCTGCCCAATGTTCTTTTCTAGGATTAGAAAGAAATTGGCTTACAACTCTAACAGCATAAGCAATATCTAGTTTTCTGCAAACCATGGCATACATCAAACTGCCAACTACAAATGCATAGGGAACTTTACTCATTTCTTCTTTTTCTTTCTCACTTATCGAACATTGCTTAGAAGTGAGCATGAAGTGCCCTGCAAATGGAGAACAAACTACTTTTACCTTGCTCATATTGGACCTTTCAAGAACTTTTTCAACGTAGCCTTCTTGAGATAGCCAAAGTTTCCCATTCTTCCTATCACGGGAGATCTTCATGCCGAGTATTTGTTTTGCCGATCCCAAGTTTTTCATTGTAAAAGACTAACTTAACTCCTTTTTAAGCTTCTTAATCTTACTAGCATCATGGCCAACAATCAGCATATCATTAACATATGGCAGGAGGATAATGAAATCATCACTGGAGTGTTTATTTATAAACACACAATAGTCAGATGAAGTTCTAGAGTACCCATGACTCACCATAAAAGAATCAAACTTCTTGTACCATTGTCTTGGTGATTGTTTGAGCCCATACAAACTCTTTCGAAGCTTGCACACAAGATTCTCCTTTCCCTTACTTTGAACCCTTCTGGCTGCTCCATATAAATTTCTTTTTCTAAATCTCTATGAAGAAATGTAGTTTTCACATCAAATTGCACTATCTCTAAGTTCATGCGGGCAGCTAGACCAAGAACACTCTGTTGGATGACATCTTCACCACCGGAGAAAATGTCTCTTCAAAGTCAAAACCTTTCTTATGACCAAATCTTTTCACAACCAACCGAGCTTTATACCTTAGTTGTGAGCTACTGTATTCAGTCTTCAACTTGTAAACCCATTTGTTCATAAGCGCTTTCTTGCCTTTCAGTAACTTCACCAAATCGTAGGTTTGGTTCTCACACAAGGATTTCATCTCTTCTTATATGGTTTTAGACCACTCTTTCTTTTGCTCATGAGAAACGGATTTTTGGTAAGTTTCAGGCTCTCTTTCATCTGTAAGCATCATATACTCACTTGAACTGTATCTTGAAGAAGGTTGGCACTCTCTAGTAGATCTTCTCAATGGATGCACAACTGGTGGCGGTGGCGGTGCTTGCTTAACTTATTCAACTGGCTCGACATCATCAACTGGAAGGACAACATCATCAGCAGGAGAGGCCTCATCATCAACAATATCTCCACCATCTTCTTGCACGTCTTCCCCATGATCAGTATTAACTATAGGTGGAGGAACTGGGTTTAAATTGATAGGAATCTCAATAGAGGAACTAGCCTTTATCAGCATCACCACCAAGTTGATCTTCAAGGAACACAACATCTCTGCTTCTGACAATCTTCCTGTTCACTGGATCCCATAATCTGTACCCAAACTCCTCATGACCTTATCCCAAGAAAATACACAATTTTGCCTTATCATCAAGCATGGACCTCTCATCTTTAGAAATATGAACAAATGCCCAGTAGCCAAAAACTCTCAAATAACCATAAGAGACATCTTTCCTAGTCCAAACTCTGTTACGAACATCACCATCCAAAGCAACTGTACAACAACAAGTCTTGCGGATCGTCCCAACTGTAATATTGAAAACCAGTTATAGAACAACTTTGTTAAAATCTTGAAAAAGTCACAAATACAAAATACCCAAATACATCAAAATCAAAATTTGACACATGTAATCTAATTCAAGCTTGCATCAGCAATCATAGCTTTCTGGGAGCGCTTGTTTTTGCCTCTCCTATCCTCTCCAACTGAAGGAAATCTAGTCTGTTGAATCCTTCCACGCTTTGTAGTAACATCAGGGGATAACACTTTCATATTATGTACATCCTCAGGGATATCCAACTCTGATTGGTTTGGTACTGGGTAAATGGTTCAGACATAAGCTAATGCCCATAACTCCTTCATATAGTATTTTGAGCATAAGTTATGCATTTTATCTGGGCCTTCTTGGTATGCTGCCAAGGCATGTATACACGGAAACTTGTCAATGTCAAACACTTTACAAGTGCATATTCCCCTCCCAAGATCAACTAAGCAACTACCATTCGACCCTGTAACAAAGTACTTGAGCGCGGTCTTATTCAATTCTTGAACTTTTAGGATTGTTGACTCTTTGTGTCTCGTGTGCAATGCTTTCTCTACAACCGGAGTTAAGAGCTGCAATAAAGATCCGAGACTCGAGTCCTTTCGGTGTTTGTTGAACCATTTAGAAATTTTATTCACTATCGCATCAATCAAAGGTAGAATAAGATATGTTCTTGCCTTTTTTAACACGCTATTGATGCTCTCGACACCATTAGTAGTCAAGATGTTGTATTGCGAACCTGTGAAGTAGCATCTAGCCCATTTGCTAACATCAACATTGTCTTCAAGATACTCGGCTACAATTGGATACCTATTATTTAGTTCGCCATATTGTTTGTTGAATTCATGCACTGTATATGCCGCTACAACTTGCATGAACTTCGTGACAACGGCATCCTTCACCTTCACCTTGACCATGCCCTAGGCAGCTTTAGCACAGGATCCTCGATTAACGCGCGATTTGATATTTTGGGAGATGTGTCATGCACAAAACCCATGTTGGGACTTCTTGTATATATCGGCGACTGCATTTCGGATGCTTTGGTGCCTATCTAAAATGATGACCAAATCCTCGTCATCTAGTATGAGCTCTTGAAGTTTAAGCATGAACCATTTCGACGAGTTGTCATTCTCAGAGTCAACTACTCCAAAAGCTAGTGGATATTGATGGTAGTTCTCATCTTGAGCAGTGGCAATAATCAATGTCCCTTTGTATTTCCTTTTTAGAAAAGTCCCATCCACCATAATAACTTTCCTCATTGCCTTGAACCCTTCAATACACGCCCCTAATGTGATGAAAAAGTATTTGAATCTTTGATCATTGTCCACCATCAAATGTGTGATTGTGCCAGGATTTACAATCTTCATCATATGCAAATAACTAGGAAGCAACTCGAAACTATGCTCTGGTGCGCCCCTAACATCACTTGTAGCTTTCTATTTGCCACTCCAACCTTTGTGGTATGATATTGACACCCCACGATTTCTCATCATGTCCACTACTCTACTTGGAGCCGGTGTGTCAAGCTGTCTTGGGAACTCGTTTCTCAACATATCTGCAACTAACTCTGTCGTTGCTTGCCTATTCCTCACATCCACCGAACTAGTTGAGCAAGTGTGCATATTGTAGTATGTTCGGAGGGAGAAACGATCCGAGTTCTTGATCTTTGCTGCTCGCAATGCCCACTTGTAATCTTGAACTACACATTTCACCACAAACAACTTCGTAGTAGAGTTGACTATGTGAAAATCAAAATAAGCTTTCAATGAAGCATTGATTACCAAATTCTTCACATCATTCTTGCTCGCAAATTCTTGACCAATTGCAATATCCATACCATCATAGAAGTTGAAAGACACACAACGATCATCTATCGCTAATGGTTCACAATGATCCACCACAATATCTTGTTCTCCACATAAAGGTTTTTGTTTTGGTGTTGCAGCAGAAGCCGTTGTTTCTTGGAGGAAAGTGTACTCCAATGTAGTTTCTTCTGGGCGGTCACCCTCACAGCCTTTTGCAGAAGCAGCATCATACACTATGGGTTCCTCCATGCCTTTGTCAAATTAGTCATCTTGAATGATTTCATCATTTAAATTATTAAGTCCTTCATTTCCATCAACATCAAGTCTCTCTTTGTCATTTGCTTCTCCGCTTTCGTTATTCTTGATGAGCTCAACATGTAATATGCTTCTACGTTGCAATATAGTACAACAGTCCAAAACATAACACTTTGCATCAAAATCATCCAAAATAAACTTAGGTTCTGGTTCTATTGAAACCAAAGGGATGTAACTTAGTTTCAAATCTGTACTCCTTCGACTTACAGGAAGCCTTTCAAATATGCAATTAACAATCTCATAATATTTTACCTTATTCGGATCATCCAATAATATTATGCTCTTCAATTCCTTATTCCTTGGACACCATTTGTAAGAACCATCTTCTTTTTCCTTTTATTCTCCACCAAATCGATATTATATGACAATCTCAGCCATTTCCTAAAAGAAAAAAATAATTACTTTAAAAGAACATGAAAAATAAATGAGAAGACCGTATAGATTATCCAAACGGTCGGAAAGGCTAGTCAGGCCGATCATTCACGGTCAGAAATTCCTGATAGTTGAAATTCAGCCAATACTGATCGTCCCAACCGAACTGACCGTCCCAATCGTACCAATCGATAAGAACGGTCAGACGGTCTGCATGATTTTCCCTAACTGTTCATCTCTATTTTTTTCCTCAAAATTTCAGATTAAAAAAAAAAAACATATGCAAAGGAGACGAATGTTGTTGTTTTTCCAACTTAAACTTCAAAATCTAAATGCCCATACTTTGCACAATAATTTCGAGCAACAAAAAAAAGAAATAAAAAAGATGGTTTAAGATTAACATACTCAATTTGAAGCTTGCTTTCTCAAAAATTTGAAACTCCCCAAAACTTTTCAACTTTTAC
Organism: Ficus erecta; assembly: GCA_008635985.1. Classification (NCBI taxonomy): domain Eukaryota; kingdom Viridiplantae; phylum Streptophyta; class Magnoliopsida; order Rosales; family Moraceae; genus Ficus; species Ficus erecta. The sequence continues at coordinate 500,113 of BKCH01000133.1, read as the reverse complement.
TTCTCAATTTCGGCTGGAATATATGGGTGACGGTGATACAATGGTGGAAAAGGGGATGAGAGGGTGAGGGTTTTTTATTTTTTTTATTTTTTTTTTATTTTTTTTTTAAGGGAACGTGGGTTTTTAAAGGAAGAAGAAGAAGAAGAAGGGGAAGATGGTTTTTTTTTTTTTTTTTTGTTTTTTATGGGATGATTTGGCATCTTTTCTTTTATAATATATATATATATATATATATATATATATATTTAACAAAAAGGTTATTCTAGGGAATACAAAATTTTCATTAAAATTGGGGGTCATTAATGTAAAGATTTTTCATTGAAAGTTAGTCATGTAATGAAAGATCCCTTTTTAAGGTTAAATTTACAAACCACCCGTCCCAAAAACAAGAGTCAAACAAAAAAAAGTCCTTTTCCTAATAACAAAAATCAAACATGAACAAGAATTACCTCAATGATAAAATAACATAAAATAAAATAAAAAAATCAATTTGCGGGGTCCAAGAAAAATGCAAACCAAAAACCTTTGCATTTAAACACAAACAAATCTTTCAATATTTTGACCAACCAATTAGGGTATTTACTGCGAAAAGCTAACAAGAGAAAATTATCATGTTTCGTGTCGACAACATAAAATTCGTCACCATGTGGAAAGTTGAAATAAGATTTGTAGTGCTCGGAAAATTACCCTTAATTAACCAGGGCATATTACGTAAACTCAGAATCATTATTCATTAGCGTGTCAAATTAAAATTTGATTATGAAATTGATAATTTTTTTATTTATAAAACATAAGTTATTCTGGTGATTACAGAAAATTTTCATTTTTTCCTTGTAATTTTCTCAAAATTTTGTAGCATTATCTCATCTTTTAAAATAATTGTAAGTTGGTGCCTCTAAAATCCCTGCTGCAGCCATTGGAGAAATTATCAACCATCACCACTTGACTTGGTGAAACTCTTTGCCAAACACAACCACCACCATAAAAAATTAAATTTTTTTAAAAAAAAAACCCCACAACAATACAAGCCTCGTGACCAATATTCAAGACTGGAGGTCCAACAACACGCCCGGAGGTAGTCCCGGAACCCCAGCTGACTAACTCCCTCCTTTTCTCTCTTTCTCGTTGCCTAGGGTGGCTACTTTTTTTCTCTATCAATCTTTTTGAAAATAGTATTCCATAATTATTATGATAATTATTATTTTCAATAAATCATTCGTTCTTTTTTTAAAATATTTTTTTCATCCATTTTATATTATTCCATATTTTTAGTTTTGTTAAGATTGTCAAAATATTATATAAGATTTAAATTAACATCTAATTGTTAAATAATATTTTGTACATTATTTATTCTTCATCAGTAATGTTATTTTCTCAAAAACTTTTTAACATTAACTATATTTCGTTGTATTTTCTGACAATTATAATAGTTACTTACTTTAATTAGGATAATAATTTAATTAACCTAACCACAAATTCCCTCACTAGAAAAGTACTACAATCAAATCTTTTTTAACCAAAAACTTACAAATTAATCTCACCATAGTCATCAACATTACAATTACAAACTTTCACCTTAACATAAACATCATCATACCATTAAAATTTCAAAATCAAATATTCTTACACCAAATTTTCACATATTCACCCAAAATTTATAAAATCACTAACCAAAATTCTCAAAACATGCTCACTGATAATAATCAATCCATAAGCATCAAAACCAAACAGTTAACAATTGATAAAAATACAAAAACAACAGGAATCAATAACCAATACTAGTAAAACCTAAACTTTGTATACTAAAATTACATATCATCCAAAACATAGTCATACAACTAACAAATGATTTCGACAATATTATCAATCCACATTTTTTTTTATAATCACATAATATTGTTAAAAATTGTGTAAAAACAAAGAGGAAAAAATTTAAAAGAAATAAACACTCACAATTGCAAACTCACAAAACGGGAGTTTGGACTATGGGGTATGAAACTTTGAACGATAGTGGAGTTGGAAGGCGACAACAATGGACGACGATAACAAAAGAGGGGGAGAACGAGACTTTAGGGTTTTGGGGTTTTTTGTTAAATTCTTTTGGGAATACACAAAAATATCACTTTGATGATGGAAAGTAAAGGGATGGATTTGAAGGAGTAGAATTTGGATTTGGGTTGAGTTTGGCTGGAAAGACAAGAAAATCCAAGAGAGAAAGAGGGGGGACTTGTAGAAAAAATGAGGAAGAAGAATCTGTGTGCAGGTTTATGTGCGGACCCTTTAGCGACGACACTAGCTATTGTTACAACCAACAAGTCATCGGTATAAATTATTAAAAACGACTATTTTGCCAACGATGACTACAAAAGAACGGGTTAAAATTTTCTTGAAAATTACAAAATCGCCATTAATTGCTACTTTAATTTTCTATAAAATTTTAAATACGTTGTCACTAATTGTGGATCATAAAAAAAAAATCTCTAACCCCATACTAACACGCATAATTCCAACATGTCACCAGGTTGGAATTCAACTTTATCGATTCTGGTGCAAAAACGAGGTACCAAAATATATTTTTTGAGGTAAAATTTAGTGACGAATCGTTGCTAATTAGCTATACTTGGTGGCAAATAGAACCCGCCAATAAATTTCCCCCCTTCAATTTAGGAATTTTTTTTCTTGACAAACTTGGGATTTTGTATCGAAGTTCCAGGTAAGTAAATCTACAGTTTGGGAATTTAGGGTTTTTAGATCCTTTTTTTTTTTTTGGATAATTTTTTGATTACCAAATATGCATGATTTTTTTGGATTGATACAAATGCCACTTTTTTAAACTCTTGACTTTTTTGCCACTGTGAACACTTTAATTTCTATGCCACTCAAGAATATTAGTCAAATGTCAACCTAAGATGTTTTACTCAAATTTTTCCTATGGATAAAAAAAAAAAAAAAAAACAAATAAGATACTACATACATTTTATCAGATGTCATCAAAACCAACAATGACCACAAACAGTGTTTGCTATTGGTTACTTTGGTCGCTGGCACCAGTTGTATGAATATTCTAGTAGAATATCATTTGTAATCTAGTGGCATATTTTTTGTTTCAATATAGATGACCAGACGTATCTTGCATCTATGGCCCGTTGTTGGCGTCGGTCACCGGCTGTGGCATATTACCGAAGTATTTTGGTATAATATTTTTGGTACCATAATCGCCATTAATTACCGCTTCAATTCTCTAACACATTTTTAATAAGTTGTTGCTAATTGTGGATAAAAAAAAAAAATCTCTAGCCCACCCAAATGATATTCTACTAGGTTGGAATTCAACTCTATTGATTCTAGAGTGAAAACGAGGCACCATAATATATTTTTCAAGGTGAAATTTAGAGACAACATGTCATCGCTAATTAGCTATACTTTCTGGCAAATAGAACCCGCCAATAATTTCCCCCCATTCAATTTAGAAATTTTTTTTCTTGATATGCAAACTTGGTATTTTGTATGGTTGTTCCAGATAAGTAGATCTATGGCTTGGGATTCTAGGGTTTTTAGATCTCTTTCTTTTCTTTTTTTTGACAAGTTTTTAATTATCAGATTTGAAGGACTTTTTTGGGATTACACAAATGCCACTCTTTTAACTCTGGACTTTTTTGCCACTGTTTGAACACTTTTATTTCTTTGCCACTTAAGAGTATTGGTCAAAGGTCAACTTAATATGTTTTACTCAAATTTTTCTTATGGATTAAAAAAAAAAGGATATGATATACATCCTCTTAGATGTCATCAGAACCAACAATGACCAATGGCAGTGTTGGCTACTAGCTACTGGCTACTTCGGTCGTCGGCGCTGATCGTTGAAATATTCTTGTAGAATACCATTGATAATCCACCAGCATGTTTTTTGTTTCAATATAGATGACTAGATATATCTGGCTTCTGTGGCCCATTGTTGGCACCGTCATTGCCTATGGCATATTATAAGAGTATTGTGGTATAGTATATATATTTTTTTTAAAAAATATATTATATGGTATAATTTTTTTTTGATTTTTTTTTTCAAAAACATTCTAATAGAATATTCTAGTTACCGGTGCCAACAAGTAGAAAACTCGCATGATCGGCACCGACAACTGAATCTAGTGGTCGCTTTTGGTTCTTGTGACATTTGGTAAAATGTGAATTCTAGGGTTAATGAAATTTGTAAATTAGACTGTAGTATAAACATTTAATTTACAAAAACAGTAAAAATTCAAAAAAAAAATAGAAAACATGTCAAAAAAGTAAAGAAGGATAAAAAGGTGGCTAAAATGGCCATAGAGGCAAATGGGTGGCAATTTTGGTAATTTCTCTTTTTTTGTTTTTGTGTATTTTTTGTTCAAGTATATTATTTAAAAATTTGACAAAAAGAACTACAATTTTCAATAGTTTAAGAATTTAGGGGCTTTTCCATTAAATAAATAAAAAATTTATGACTAAAATCATCACCTATTAAGAAATTAAGGGGTCCTCATTACAAAAATAAAAAATAAAAAATAATAATAATATAATAAAATTAAGGGCTCAACTGCTCGTAAAAAAAAAAATGGGGGTAAACCAAGTGTTTACGGCGGGGGTTTTTCATCAATCGTTGCATTGTTGACTTGACTTTTGAACTCTCCCTCTCTCTCTCCTCTCATTATCCTAAATAGGCCGACTCTCTCTGCTCCTTCACTTGGCCTAGGTTTCTCTCCGCCATTGGTGCTGGGCTCTTCAATCTCACCGAAGTAAGCTTCAAATTCTATTATATATCCTTTTTTTTTTTTTTTTTTTTTTTTTGAGGGAAGCTAAATTTTTCTCTCTTGAATGACCTTTATCCGAAATTTCCCTATTGAAATGGTGTTTCCTTCTTGACTTCTATTTCTTTACTGCGATGAAATCTCGTTTAGGTCTTTATCATTCATCTAATTTTTCAATAAATTCGTTCTTTGTTTCGTTTTAGCAAGGCAGTGATGAAAATTATTTTTGATATTTTAATATTGTTATTTCCCTTTGTTTGAAGATTAGAGAGAGGGAGAGAAATTTGTGAATGGCTTAGCTGAATTTTTATTCATATTTACACAAATATAAATCTCTAAAATTAACAAGAACAAAAAAATAATTACAATTGCTTTACAAAATTAATTTCCTTCTCTGCAGTTGGATGTTGCCGATTTATACCAAAAATTCTGTATTTGAAGCAACATTTTGTAAGGCTAAAGAGGAGATTGAACGAATCGCAGTTAATTTTTTATTGTATAGCTCTTTGTAGCTGCTTTGACTTTGGGGATTTTGAAATAATTAGGATGATCTGCTTTTTGGTTTTATTGGGCTGAATTGTGAATACTAAAGTCTTCACATTGTGTTTAGTTTTCCGTTCCTGGTTTTTTGCCCTGTATTTTGTCATTTTGTTTCTTGTTTTTTGAATTGTTGAACCTAAAGGCTTTTATCTGATCCATAGTTGAAAGTTAGCAATTCATTATCGTCGTCAAGCCATCTACCAAGCCCACACTCGAAACACATAAGAGCCTCGTCAAAATCGCTCAATTCTGTAAAATTAATATGCTGAGAAACCCCCTCCAAAGAAAACCTAAAAACCACACTAGAATTACCCTGTACTTGCTGCATCCATTGAATTTTCTCCCTCTATTTTGTTTGTTTTGGTTGTCCGTACCACATCTACAAGATCGCATTTGTATTTCATAAGTAGAACTTGGTAGCTATGAGTGCTAGGACCACTATTATGCATTGAATGATATGTGTATGGATAATCATCTTCAGAGCCTAGAAATTTTAGTAATATGTTGTTTTTATGTTGTGCTGATCGGTTGGTTCAATTAAATTCAGTTTTTCTGAGTCCAAAATAATAAGAGTAATTTTTCACTTGTTTTGAAGATGAGGGCGATTCAATTACAAAATCAGTACACTAGTGACTCTTCAAATTCAACTACCGATCAGGTACATACATTTTTTAAAGCAACAATTTGCCCACACATACCATAGAAATTAGTAGGAATTTGGAAAAACAGAAATTAAAAAGAAAGAGTTGAGAGAGAGATGACATATGTAGTATCAAAATAAAATAATCAGCACAGTCCCCGTCAAAGGATGTCATCTCTCAAAATTTTTTCACCGAAATATAGCACGTCCATGTTATAATTCTCTCAACTTACTTAGCTAGTAAGGTTGCAGATTTACTGCAATTACAATGATGGTGTTGTCCAGTATACTTCTTGAAGAACCATATTTGCAACTTTACTTTCTTCACTTGCTAGGGCAAGAAGGGGGAAGTATTTATTTTCTTCCGATATCTGATTATGTATTCCTCTCTCCATTTTTTATCCATTTTTTTAACAAAATTGCCATGTGTTTTTCTTTCTGATATTTGTTGCGTCATTAATTATGCAATTGTATAGTTATTTTAATACGGTAGTGGTGCTGTTTGGTTTATTTTTGTTTTTGTATATAGGTCCTTGAAGATGGAGCGAGACAGACGCTTAAAAGAATTGCCGAAAGAGTACACATTTGGGACATACATGATTTGTACGGATGCAAAAAAGCTTTTCCCAAAACTATTTTTTACTTACCTGGACCCCGAGAGAGTGGGCGCATTCCCATTTTAAGGAAATGATTCCGTACACTAAAGATCCAACAGTTCAAACTTTGTTTCTCATGAATTTTTCGTTCCTTTTATTGTGCCTTTGTCGAGTTCAAAAGAGTACTAGCTTTTTCTCTTTTAAGTTTTCATGTCTCAACTCTTAATTTAAGATACAACAGTTTATTTGTTTTAGGGTATTGATTGTTTGTTAATTTGTTGTTTCTCAGCATGAATGATCGTTGAAAAATACAGATCTCGATAAATCTGCAGAAGAATCTATAAGCAAAAAGCTAATGAGTGTTTTTTTTTTTTTTTTGTAATTTAGCTATTTGTTTAAACGAACTTGGTGTTTGGCTGGCCATAAAGACATTATTTAAATAGTGCATTCATGCCTAGCCCAAACACAAAGTCCATTCAAACGTAATTGTAAAGTAGAAAAAACCTCCATTTGCTTTTTGCTAATAGATTCTTCTGTGGATTTGTCGAGATCAAACGTTTCCAGTGTTGTTCATGCTAAGAAATAACAAATAAATAACTGATACCCTCGAATTAAATAAACAGTTGCATTTTAAATTAAGAGTTAATACATGAAAATTTAAAACAAAAAAAATAGCGCTCCTCTAAACTCAACAAAGGCACAAGAAAAAGAATGAAATGTTAAAAGAGAAAAGTTTGAACTGTTGGTTCAAAGTTTAGTAAAACTAATGGTGATGATGCATGGAAACCAAACTTGATGAATCCTTGTTGTAAACGTTAAAAAGCATGTGCTTCCCAAATGAGAACCGTGGCCGTATGACTTTTTTGTTTGAAGGCGTGCTAAGAGTTGGTTTGCATTGCTTTACTTTCTTGTTTTAAATGCTAACTTGACCTGATAGAGGAGAGAATATAGGTATCATTTTCATGCTCCAAGGCTTGATAAGAGAAAAATATGTTCCTGTCTGGGATATTGAAAGGCTCATTGTTCCAATCCGAGCACCAGACAGTTTTCGTCCATCTATGCCTTCTCTATTTCGGCCAAGGATGATTCACATGAAATGAACTTTCTCACAATCAACTGAGATAGTTCTGCACAGAGCGCACTTTGTTCCTAATTCAACAAGCACCTTCGAGATTTACCCATGAAATTCTTGCTAGGGTTAAGCTGGGTGGCATCCTCACATCAGTCACATGCATCGCCGGCTTTAATCCGTCTTCCTTCTAGATATCAAGAGAGAGATGAGGAGGAGGAAGAACGGAGAGAGTTAGAGAGATGGAGAATATGAAAGATTGAGAGGCTAGAGAGTTAAAAAGATGAATAATAGTTATATATGAAGTTATTATATTATCTTTTTGTAATTTTAACAATTTAGAATTAGAGTGGAAGAGTCTTTTTCAAGTTCAAAAAGGAAGGGAGAGCTTGCATTCGCTTACTAATGGAAGGATGCAAAATAGCGGGTCACGAGGGAGACTCTTCCTCTACCTCTCCTCTCCCTCCACTCTTCTCTCCAAGTCTCCAATCAAACTATGGAAATGGATTCTCCCTAACCTCTCTCCATCCAACTAAACAGACTCTTCATTTCAAAACCCTAATTCAACAAGTTCCTTCAATATTTTTTCCAATAATCTTCACAATGGCAAATGTTTAAGGCAAAAAATTGAGACAAAACTAACATTAAAAGGTTGCTGCAAATTAAAAAAAGCTAACTAAATGAACCTACTATGAAATTATAATTGCTACTAACAAAAATGACACGAATTTGAAACCAAAAAAAATGTTTCCTACCATCCAATTAAGGAAGATTAAACTGACTTGGAACAATTTTTAAAATAATAAAAAAGTTCTGATTCAGTTTATCTTGGTTGTGGGAATTTAGTATTCACCCCCAACCTTTAGCCAATACAGGAAGAGGAAAGAAGTTAGAATAGACATTTTAGAGAGAAAAATAGAATATTATCTATTTTTGGAAGAGTGGAAAATAGAAAAGAAGTAAGTTGTAAATTCATAAGATCCATCATATTTTACTCCTTCCAACTTTTGAAAGAAAAGAAGAAGAAAAAAATTTGACAAAAAGGTGGTATGCAGAATAACAATTTTAACCTTACCCTATTATTATCTTCTAATAATTTTATTAGGGCATAATTGTAATATTCACTAGATTGGATATTTTATTTTTTCATTTCTTTTTCTTCTACCAAACAACATGAGAAAAATCTCATTTATTTTTATTTTCCTCACCTAAGTATTTTACTCTTCTTTCAATCCTATTTTCAATCTAGAACATAACATTGAAAATAAAAACTAAATTAGATAAATATAATGTTTTTAATAACTTATTTTAATAAAATAGTTGAAAATTTTATCATTTAGTAAAATGACCGTTTATCAATAATTAATCGTAATTAATAGTCTAAAATACACATTAATATTGGTCAGTTATTAATTAATCATTAACTCATCAATCATTTTTAAAAATATTTTCCTAATTGTATGAAATTTGAATTATTTATTTAAAATTCTCTTTAAAAAAATCATTTACCCATAAATTGTAATAAAATAAAATAAAGTAGGAAGGTGTGGTATGCACGATACCAAACTAATTTGAGAATAAGAGTACATCATTATAATCATTTGTGAATTAATGATATCACTAATTAAGTTACAACGTCAATGTAATTACTGACTGAAAAAAAATTTATAGACACTTATAATGGGTTCTCTTGGTTCTTTTTCTTGAAAACCCTTGTAATCGATATGTATGTAGGTTTGCATGTATTCGGTACTTTGTATATACCAAAAAAAAAAAAATGGTATCACTCACCCAATTTTAAGATCTACGGTAGCAGATACGCCACGTAACTATGATGAAATGGCAGAGTTGAGCTTGTATATTTTCCATTTTCCATTTGGTTAAAACGAAGCAACAGGACTACAGAAGAGAAGGAAGCTGATGTTGAGCGCGTTGCTGCACGCGCCCACTCTCTGTTTTCTTTCCCTCTCCAACCCCTCCCCCTTCTCTCCCCCTCCCATGGCCGCCTCCGCCCGTATCGCCGTCGTCGGCGACGTCGTAAGTTTCTCTCTCTCTCTACCCGAGTTTTACATTTTTCCCAAAATTTAATCCTTATTCTTTAAAAAAAAAAAAACAATTCAAGCTTTTGCTTCGTACTATATATTTTTTTTAATTTGATATATGTTTTCTTAATTTTCTGAAGCATAATTATTGGTATCTGGAAGATGATACAAAAGCTCTTCAATTACTTCAGGTATTTATATATATATATATATATATATTTTTTTTTTTTTTTTTTCTGGTCATTCATTTTGGAAATGAACATTTAAGCTGCAATTTTAGTCTACGTAAATAAATTGTTTTCCCAAATATTTTTTAATTTTTTTTCTTTGATTAAAGTTGGAAATTTAAAGTGGAAGCGAAATTTTTTTTTTTCCTTTGATTAAAATTGGAAATTTAAAGTGGAAGCGATCATTCTGCAGTATCTTCACTTGTGGATTTATAAATAAATTTTGGAATTGCTTTTGGAGTTGGATAGATTTTGTAAGCAAGTATATTCATAGTAATATCAATAAAACTTTTGAACAAATTACAAATATCCCCTATGAACTTTGTCATTTGTATTAAGTTAGTATTAATTTAACCCTTCATCTTTCAAATGTGCCACAAATAACCCCGAACTTGAGAAAAGTAGCGATATTGGCCCTTCTGTTTGTGTCCAAAAAATTATACGGAAAATCTCAGGTGCCCGATTTATTTTTTTGTTCAGAAAACGAATGGGAGAACTGACATTGTCACTTTTGTCAAGTTCAGAGTGCATTGTTTAAATTTGACCGTTCATCTTTCAAATTTTCCAACGATACCCCTGAACTTGAGAAAGGTAGCGATATTGGCCCTTTTGTTTCCATCCAAAAAAATATACAGAAAATCTCAGGTGCGCGATTTATTTTTTTGGTCAGAAAACAAACGGGAGGACTGACATTGTCACTTTTATCAAGTTTAGAGTGTGTAGTTTTAATTTGACCTTTCATCTTTCAAATTTTCCAACGACACCCTGAACTTGGGAAAAGTAGCGATATTGGCCCTTTCGTTACCGTCCAAAAAAAAAAGTACAATCTCAGGTGCCCGATTTACTTTTTTCGTCGGGAAACCGACAGAAGGACTGACATTGTCACTTTAATCAAGTTCAGAGAGTGTTGTTGGCACATTCGAAGAGTCAAGTGGCAAGTTGACTTTGTTATCTGTACTTAAATTTGTGATTAGAAATAGAAGATAAATTAGGATTAATTTTCTTCGTGTTTTCCACTCAAACAGGTAAGACCAAGTTAAACTCTGAACTATTACCCTAGAGGTGGCAAGATTTAGCAAGATTTGTTTACACAGCTTTTATCATCTTCTAATTATTTTCTTTAATCAAAAGTTTGCAATGTCTCTAATATAAGTCTATGATTGAAATGCAGCCAGATGTGGTGCTCTTTACAGGCAGGTTTCTTCTCTCAATATGTTGCATTTTGTGTTTTGAGCGCTTTTATGTCCCTACTGCATATTCTAAGAGGTGAAATTAGTAGCTTAGCCAAATGTAAAGCTATGTCAATGTTGGACTCTGTTTAAGACTACTGGAACTTCTCATAGACATTTATGATGCGCTTTGGGTATCTGGAAGAACTGAAATACAAAAATTTCTGACGCTTTTTCAATCTCATACATGTTGTGTGAAGTTAATCCAAATCTTTTGAACAGGGTCTATGGAGTTTTAAATATTATCTAATCACTAATCATTACTCTTTTTTTTTTTGATAATTTATCTTTGCAAATTGTTAATTACTTTCTTTCTTTTGGGTTCAATTTCTGTGATGTTTGTTATAGGTGATTTCGGTGAACAGAATGTTGAACTTGTTCAAAGTGTAGCTAATCTGAAATTTCCAAAAGCAGTTATTCTTGGAAATCATGATGCCTGGTATACACAACAGTTTTCCGGAAAGTAAGTTCATGTGTCATTGTGATTACTTACACTTATTTATTTATTTATTAACGTAGTCATTATAGTCAACATAGCATGGTAGAGTTATCCTTCGGTTATTCTCTGCCATATATGTTGAAGTGCTTTGGTGTTTGATCATTTGGGTTTAGTATTAAATAAGCCAAACTTTTGATTTGGGAAACAGGAGAAAGGATGGTGTTCAACTTCAGCTTGAAAGGTGAGCTTGTCCTATCCATAAGAATGCCATTTTGAAATTTCTTCGTTATTTACGACAACTGGACTTGAAATTGTTTGTGCACACAACATTATGAAACAACATAAAACCTTGATTCTCGCAATAATGAATGAACAAAAGATGATTGTCAATTGTCATATAAACACAAACCTATAAAGATGAGGGAAGCTTCATGTTTGATATTCAATTACATGATGAATGCTTAATGTTTCTTGATTTTTACCAAAATTTCAGCTTAAAGGCAATATCTCAGTAGTTCAGTCAAGCTTCGAGTCAAATTTAACTATATTTATGTCAACCCAATATTATGGTTCTTGTAATTAGGCGCATCTCTAGTTAAAATAGGCAACCAATAAAGGATAACCCAGTATCAGGATAAGGTGCCCATGCAAGTTGGGTTTTAACAGTACATGGTTTACCTGAATCCAGCGTGTCAGAACTCAGAAGGTACACACACACACACACACACACACACACACACACACGCACATAAATCGAAAGGAACATGAGCCCTAAAAACCCCAAAAGCTGGCCATTGGAAAAATTACAACCGTGCTAAATTTAACAGGATTAATTTGACATGTGTGTGTCTCCAAAGGTTACATCTCTGACTTCATTATTTTAATTATAAAGTATGCTGGCAAGTAATATCAGCTATGATTGTCAGTCTCGGAGATGCGCATGTAGCTTATAAATGCTTGGATTTTCCTCCCGTAAAACTGAGCGTTGTTGGTGGACGACCATTTTCTTGTGGGGGACAAAAGGTTTTTCGGAAAAAGCTTCTATCTGCAAGGTACTCACTACATTGAAGTGGTTTCTTGATACTTTTCTTTTGATAAGTTCTATGTTTTTAATCATTTTTGCTGGTATTATTAAGTACTTATTTCACTTCATCTATCCAATTGCATTAAGTTTATTTTGTATTTTGTTTGCCTGAAAAAAACGAATCCATATGTTCCCAACACAGTTGCATCAGCTTCTCGATAAAGCAGAATTTACATTTTCATTTTTCTCGTTTTTCTTTTGCTTGGGGAGAGATGTACTAACCTAAGCTTGAACCCCTGGAAGTAGGCAGAGTAGTCAACTGTCCTCAGGTTTACACTGAACCGGATTTATTTATTAGATCCAGTGCATGCTTTTAGAACAAGCAAGAGAGAAAATTAAATGGTAGAGTGATATATAGGTTTGAGGTGTGAGAAAGGCCAAAAGGTTAATTATCAAAAGGGAAAAAAGGGGTTGAAATATTTTCTTTAAAATTAACGAAATCTGCGATTCTCAAACAGGACCATGAGATGAATTTGATAAAGAAAAGTTAAGGGGAGCTTCTAATAGTAATTGTTAGGTCTTTGGTTGTGAATTAGGGTTTCAATGAATTCCTTACATTGATGTAACTGTGGCTGAATTATGCAGAAAAGTGAACTAGCAAAATGAAATCCTATGATCTATTTCAATGATTAAGAATTTCTTTTCTAAGAAATTTAAAACAAAAAATAAAGGGAGATGGCTGGGACCTTTGCTGGTAGCACATAAAAAACAGATAGAAAGGAAAAGTAAGCCTCTCTTTTTCTTTGAGCTGAAAAATCTGAAAAATTAAAAAGGCAAAGTAGTCAATAATTGCGTGAGAAGTCTGTTAAAATTTGTGAAACACGTTCCTTAAATTGGAGGCAAATAACAACCATGAAACCTACTTAATGTCCTTTTCTTTTTGCTAATTATGGAATAAATAAAAAAACGGGCTTTTGAATGTTACAACAAGGTGTTCCCCTTCTTTCCCTTCTCTTCAAGTTCGAGACTCTTTGATATTTTACTCTTTGTTACTCATTTATAGCTTTAATACGAATTAAATTCCTTGACATATTCTCTTAGATATGGAGTCGAAGACATGGATGGAAGTGTTAAAAAAATCTATAAAGCTGCTTTGAGCGCACCAGAGGATCATTTTGTTATACTTCTTGCACATAATGGACCCACAGGTGCATGTCTGCGGAAATAAAATATTTGTCCGTCCTTAAACAAGCTATGGCTTTAGTTGAGCGAAATTTTGTTAATGCACACTTTATGTAGGTCTTGGTTCCAACTTGGATGACATATGTGGAAAAGATTGGGTAATTGAAGCCGGAGATCATGGTGATTCAGGTAACGCCCTTAAGTTTAGGCTTGCCGTTTAACAAATCTTCAGCTTTTAAGGTTGGTCATTCATATTAAGTTCACATGCTAACACGGAGTAATAGCAGTCCATCATACCAATTTATGTTTACGTTGTTTGTTGCTTCATCAACACTTCAGTTCTGTTGTACTTTTTAGTCTAGAGAGCAAGCTTACATGCTCTATCATGCAATTGGTTCCTCTATATCAAGAGAGTGAAATTTTCTCACTTTCTGGTGCCACAGATCTAGAACAGGCCATATCTCTCTTAAAAGAAAGCAACAATGTCTCTGTCCCATTGGTTGTGTTTGGTCACATGCATAAAGAGCTAGCACATGGAAATGGTCTTCGTAAAATGATCGTGGTCGGCTCCGACGACACCATTTACCTAAACGGAGCCATTGTTCCCAGGGTTAAAACATTGATTGATAGCAAAAGCTTCACACAAGATGAAGCCTTGGCCAACCATTCCTTACAAGAGTCTGAGGCCACCATGAGAGCCTTCACTGTAGTTGACATTTCGGATGGAAGAGTCGATAAGATTTCCGAAAGTTGGGTTTCTGTTGTTGGGGACAAGGCCACATTGGAAGAGGAAAACTTGTTATTTAAAAGAGGAAATTAAGAGTTAAACCCAAAATTTGATTCTCTATTTTCAGTCATATTGTATGTGTTTAGCTCGTCACATGTTGGCCTCAATATGAGTAGGCATATTCCTATTTACTGTAGTATGTGAAAGCAGAATGGTGGTGAAGCCCCTTTTTGGTGTATATGTGGGCGTGACATATATTACCTTGACAGTGTACTTTGAATACTTTTATTAGCTATATCACTGACTTGTCCGTCTGATACCAGATTATGGAACAGTTTACAAAATTTATGAGAGATTCCAAATTGCTATTAAAAAAAAAACCCAACTTTTTCAAGCCCGTGTTTTCCTTTAATGCTATTTATTACTTTTTCTTTGTTGGGTATATCATCTGACTTGAATTATTTGTCTACCTAAGTTTCTTTTCTTTCTTTCTTGGGTCTAGTAGGGTCTAATGTTGACTTGACAGGCCAATTCGGTCAATATCATATTATGGGTAGCCATTTTTTTCAAGTTTTACCATAAAAATCTCCTTTCCTTCTTTCTTTCTTTCTTTTTTCTTCCTTGGTCAAATTATTTGCATTTCATGTTAAGAATTACCGTTCTTTTTTTATTTTATTGAGAGCAATTAAATTGTAGAAGAAAAAAATCATGAAGCACACAAATATTTATATACATTTGGCTTAATGTGAGACTGCATCTTGTTTTAATCACGATAATAATTCACTATGATAATCAAGAAGTTTATAAAGAAATCATATCCTCACACTCTTTGCATTTTATTCTAACCTCTCTCGTAATAATCCCTAATGACGGCGCCGCTTATTCCCTAAACTATTGAAGAAGTGACAATTTGGTCTTTGTTTTTTTAATTTTGGTCGAGACGACCCTAAACTCTCTAAATGTTGGCAATCTAGTCCTTTTTCGTCTAACTCTGTTAAGTTTATAACGGAAAAGGTCATGTGATCACGTGTGTTAGATTAACTATTAAAAGACAAAAATTCCCAGTCTTTTTTTTTTTTTTTTTTTTGAAAAAACAAGATCCAATATACATTAAAAGAAAAGGGAGAGAGAGAGAGAGCTTACTTAGGCCCCCCGCGTTATCTTCTCCGATGCCAGCCACTAGCCCGGTGTCGGCGAGCCTAGGCTCCCCCCCCCACTTCCCTGCACAATCTGGGCTCACCGAACTAAGTCGGCCCCCCTTTGCTAATGAGCTCAAGCTAAGTCTTTACCCCCCAACGCCGAGGATATGGGGAGAGAGATTTTTTTTTTCTCTACTATCCCGTCAAGAGGAAATTTTTTTTAAATATTTTTATTAAATTAATTATTATTAAATTATTAAAATAAATTCTCAAATTAGATCACATGCATTACATGTGACTAATTCCGTAAAAAATTTAATGGTAGTTAACGGAAATGACTATAATAGCCAACATTTTAAAAGTTCAGGGTCTTTTCGGCCAAAAAAAATAAAAAAAAATAAAAAATAAAATAGGAGCCAAACTATCACATTGTAAAGAGTTTAATGACCATTTAGGTCAATTACTCTTATATTAAAAAAAAAATTTCTTTGAGGCGGCCGAATTACAAGTGAAAATTCGCATGTTGCCTTTATTTAAAAAATTTATACATTAGGTATTGATTAGGGTTGACAACTTAACATGGTTTTTTTTTTTTTTTTCTTCTTGTCTTTTTTTAGAGAAAACTAGTTTTAGTAATGCACTTTACACGTGTGGCGATATATCTAAGAAAAATTATTTCTACAAAGATAAAAAGAAAGAAAGAAAGAAAGAAAGAAAGGTATCTAGATTGGGATAAATTTGAGACCTTTATTATTAACAGAGAATAAAAAAAATTAAAAAAAAATTTAAAAAAAAAAAAAAGAAAGAAAGAAGAAGTGTGTCGATGGCAACTAGTGGAGAAAAAATTAAGAAAAATCAAAAATCAAAAAATCAAACAAACAGTAAATAAAATTTTTTTAAAAATAAAATAGAAAAAAAATAACTAATCAGTCAGTAAATCAACTAAATCTGAAAAAAAAAAAAAAAAACATGTATCAATCATTAAAATTCAGGTAAAAAGTAAGATAGTTGAATAGCATCTTTTTTATTAGGTAAAGATAAAGATACATAGCTGCTGTGATATGATTACCCCATTGTCAATTGGTTATGATTTGGGTTGAGTCAAGATTGTCATCTGTGGCTTTTTTTTTTTTTTTTTTGGTGCCTGATGTGACTAATCTTTTGATATTTTGATGCCCAACCCTTTTCCCTTTTCCAAAAGAACAATTGGACCTTTTGTTTCTTTTTTTTTTTTTTTTTTTCCCTCTCCCCATAAACCTAATCTATTAATCAAAGTTTTTTTTTTAATAAGAATTTATTAATCAAAGTTACACCATAAGATATATCAAAGTATTATCCACATGAAAGTGATGATCCATTCCATGTCCTAGATTTCCTCAATTATGCATTTGTATAAAAAGCAAGTCACCTTAATAAATTGCAATATTTTATTATGTCAAAGATCTTTCTTAGTTTCAACAAAGTAAGTTCATCTAGCAAAACTGCTGGCATTATTATATCTTTCATTTAAGTGTTCTGTCTTTTCATGTCTTTATAAGCATAGCTTTTTTCACCCTTTTCCTTTAATTTTCCCTTTGATTATTGCACCAGCTTCCCATCAGTTCTACGTCCAATTTTTTTTTTTTTTTTTTTTTTTTTGACTCGTTCTCTTCCTTTGGACTAAAGTTTTCACTAGACAGCACGGAAAAAGGAAAAAGAAATAAATAAATATAATTTAGCATATAATTACTGAATTACCCCATCATCACTGCTAGCTCTACTTGTATCATTAGTGCACCATCTTCTTTTTTTTTTTTTTTTGTGGTCAATTAGAAGTTACCTATCACTATTTATTTTTTTTTAAAAAAGCTTTTTTGCGGTAAGATATTTTTATTGAAATTTGTGTTTCTAAATAAAGATTTGGTTGAAATAACATCAAATTAAAAAAAAAAAAAAAAAAGAAAGAAAAAACTCTACAAAATTTGATTTAATGTTTAGAATTAAAGAGCTTGCAAAGTCAAAATAATTTTTAAAAATTTCTAATAAGTAGACAAAATATTAAGATAATAGTTTATAATATCTAACTTAAATTTTTTTACAAGTCTTAAAATCTATTTAAAAGAGTTTTATCAGAAGCTATATTTTTTTAACTTTGACAGGAAATTCTTCTGAAAATTATAAGATCTTTTAAGAAAATACAACACGTTTTTCAAAAACTACTTTTGGATCTAAAAAGTAAAAATTCAAAAATAACTTCTACGAAACTATGGGCTCATAAATATAATGATTTAAAACATGTCTTATTGATAGGTTGTTTATTTTTTCGTATCCTAAAAAAGAATTCTCAGTTTTATGTTTTGCAACAATATGCACTTGATGTAATCTAATGCCCTAAAGGAAAAAATTGCAAATTTCACCCACTATATATATATATATATATATATTCTGGAGCATATTTTTCGATTGTTTTGTGTTTGATTCCCCCCGTTTTTCATTGCTCAAAACAATTTTACCCTTATCTTCAATGCTCTTATGTACTTTACCATTTTATCACCAATGCTCAATTTTGGAAAGGAATCAAAATTATTGCTTGACATGCTTCTTTCAGCTAACACTAGAGGAATAATGTGTTTACTCCTTTCTATTCGTGTGATTCATTTATTAGGTGCCCCCCCTAAAGTCTAGAGGTCCCCAACTTTTTTAGGCTAGTCAATTAGTTCCTTGATGAAAGACCTAAATGAAAGGAATAGCACCAAAAAAAAAAAAAAAAAAGAGAGAGAGAAAAAAAAAAAAAAAAGGAATTTTGATAATTTTCATCAAACTATGTATCTCAATTGAAAAAATGTTTCAATTATTGAATGCCCTCCTCTTCAAGATAAAGAGGATTTGTATTCTGATGACATCTCAAATCAAAGAAAAAGCATATCATTCATGCTTTTTTTAGAATTGTCTATTAATATGACCCGTTAAGTATGAGATTGTGAAATATACGTGTATATCTCGAGTTTTATGTTACCTTTTGGAATCTGAATCTGAATGTATAAATAATTTTTTTTTATGGTGTGGTGTTTTTGTTAATTATAGGACATATATAATAAAATTATGTAAAATTAGAACAACAGAATCTTGTAAAAATATGTCGATTTGAACGTTAGTAATAATAAAGATTTTTCATATCTAACAAAGAATCTTTATTCCAATTATGTATATATATATATGTATATATAAAATCTACCTAATATCCCCAATCCATTTTATGCACACAATAATCAATGTTAATTAGTTAAACAAGATCTGCAGTTCGTTCATTGAAGGGATCCAAAAATCTTACCAAAGAGCCCTTAAATGGTAATTTCAAAAGAGAAAACTGGAATCCAACAGTGAAAAATATAAAATAAAATACGATAAAAGAATTAAAGAGAAAAGAAAGGAAAAGGGTCAAAGCTGGAGGGGACAGTTGTTGAATTTGACTCAATCTCCAAAAGAGGCAAAACCAACTGTCATCTTTTGATAAAAACACAATTGGCAGCGGCTGAGGCAGAGGCTGAGGCAGAGGGCAAAGGCAAAGGCAAAGCAAAAATGTGGAATGTCTGACTCTGACAAATTCTGATCCCCCAATCTGCTTACTTCACTCTCTTCTAGACGTCCCACAAGACCAGCTTTTGACCGAATCTCACTCGTCCGTCTCTACTCGTTCTTTCTCTTCATTTCCACCCCCTTTTAATTTGATTAGGAAAAATTGGACCGATAGATTGTTTTTACGTATTTAACGTGTGTGTGATATTAAGATTTAGATAGTAAAATTTAAGTTTGAATTGATTATATATTTATTAAGATATTTAAATTATTAAAATTAAAAAAAATATAAAAATTTGAAATGTATTAAGAAAAAATCAATATGGAATTTATTTCGTTCGTCTCGAAAGTTTATGTAATTTAAAATATTTATATCTTATTTAGATTTGTCTATACAAAGTTATAAACTTTTAAAGTTTGAGTTATAAACTATATGAATAGACAGGTTGAGGGGAAAAAATAAATAAATTATAATTATGGGATTTGGATTATAGTACTAAACAAGCCCTTTATTAAAAAAATAATGTCAATGGTCATTAAAATGATGATTAATCTATTAGTTGGTCAATAGTTGATCGTAAATCAACTAGTAATTGATCGATTAAAATACATATTGAGATATGTTAAATGGTGACTAACCATTTACTAGTAATTAATCAATAATTGATTATTTTTTAAAAGAAATGAGAATTTTTATAATTGAACAATACTTGAAATATTTTATTAAAAACGCTTTAAAAAAAAGTCAGTTACCCACATATTCTATTTATTTATTTCTTTAATACCTTCTTAAAAGTAGTTATTAACTGTCTGTTTAAGGCACTAATCTTGAGGTTGAAGCATTCCCTTGTTTTGGATAATGAAGACACCAAAAATACCTTTGTATAAGACCAACAAACCAAATATCAAAATTGCCCTTCCCTTAAGCAAAGTTTCATTACTCAAAAGGAAATTTCATACAACCCGCCATTTTACTCTACAATATACAATTCACCAACAAGAAATTTCATAAAAAAGGGTATATAAAATATAGCCAAAATAATAATTAAAAGAAAAGTTAAAAAATATAGGACCCTAGTGAATATCAAAATGGCCCTTTTTTGAAGCAAAAGAATGGCCCTTTATAATTACAAAGGAAGATATTATAAAAAAGGAACAAATTTTCTTTTAAAGAATTTAAGAATCTTTTAATGATGGAAAAAGATTAGACACTATATATTGTAATTTTGAAAAAGAGAACCAAACCAACTATTTACCTTAAAAAAAAAAAAATTAAAACAGAGGAACCAAACTTGGTACTTGTAGATTTTTTATTTTTTTTACCATAAAATCTCGAAAACTACTTTAAGGGCTCGTTTGGTTCTCACACTTAACTCAAACTAAACTGTATTTTTTCATCATGTTTTTTATCTTTTCTGAAAAAGTTTTTTATCTTTTCTGAAAAAGTCAACAAAAATTACTATTCAAATTTAAAAATCTCAACTCAACTCAAACTTAACTTATACACCAAACACCCCCTAAAATAACGGTTTGTAAGGACTATGAAGGAAATTAAGATTATATAATTTGCCTATGTGGATATATATATATATATATATATTTACACAAACCCTTTACATACATACATATTATAGATTCTGAGGGCATTGTTCTTCTCCAGCTCATCCGCTTAGATCGGATCTATGTTCTGTTTCTGCCACCGTTCCTCCAACTTTTGCCCTTTAATTTCATCTGACGCCACTTGGTCTCCCTTTCTATCATCCCCACAACTAAAAACTCCACACAGCCCAAAACACACCAAACAAAACAGAAATTTTCTTTAAAAATATATATATATATATATATTAAAAAAAACCAAAAAAAAAAAAAAGGGGGAGAGAGAGAGAGAAAGAAAAGACCCATGTCTTCAATTCCATCGTCAAAATCTGCGACCTGAGCAGAGTCCTAAACAAACAAAAGGAAAAACCAAAAACGACCAAAAACAGAAGGAAAAAAAAAAAAGCACAGAGAAAGGAAGAAATAAGATCCTCATATTTGATGCCTGACCCATTTGAAGCTGTGGCATTCTATGGTGTTCCCAATCTGGGTTTTGTAATTAGTTGATCAAAATAATTAAAAAAAAATGGGAAACGTGACGGCGAGCGTGGCGGCTAAATTCGCGTTCTTCCCGCCGGACCCGCCGACGTACGACGTGTTCAGGGAGGAGGAGGGGAGGCTGGTGTTCTCCGGCGTGACGGCCGACAAGAACGTGGACGTCCATTTGCTGGACACCAAAGGAGGGAACAAGATCGTCGCCACCTTCTGGAAACACCCTTTTGCCAGGTTCACCCTTCTCTACTCCCATGGCAACGCCGCCGACTTGGGCCAGATGCACGACCTCTTCATCGAGCTCCGAGCTCATTTGCGCCTCAACATCATGAGGTTTTTTTTTCTTTTTTTTTTTTTTGTGGAGAAATTTCGCTTCGTTTTCGTAGTGTTTCCTTTGTTTTTGTTGGTTTGTGTTTTGGTTGATGTGTTTTTTGTTGGGAAATTTCTCTTTTGGTGTGATGTTATTGCTAATTTTTTGAGCTTGTTTGTGTTCTTGAATCTTTGATTAATATGTTGTTGGGCAATTTTATTATTTTTATTTTTAAGTATTATTCATATGTTTCGATTGTTTTTGGTGTCTTGTAAATTCTAATTTCTCTCTGTTTCGGTGTTCTTACTAATGTTTTTGGATTGTTGGGTACTTTTACCTTTTTATCCGTTGGCGTTTTTATTCATTTATGTTTTTCTTTGTCTTAAATTAATATCCACTTCAGAAATCCTGGTTTTGGTCATCATTCTTCCCAGGCTCATGATGCTCAACTATTTATTCTTCCATTTTGGTTTTGTGAATCCATTTTTGTTGGGTAATTTTGGTTCTCCTTGTTGTTTTTCTTTCTTCTTTTTTTCTTTTCTTTTTTTTTTTTTTTAGGAAATTTGGAAAATTTGAATGTGGTCATAACTCATGAACACCATAAGTTTGTAGAGTTTCAAAACATTTGTTATCTTCCATCTCGGTTTGTTTGTTGTATGCTTGGTTTGCTTTTAGTTATTCAGAGAGATTTTCTCTTTTCTTTTGGTAGTTGTATTCTATTTTGTTGGAATTGTTTTCTTTCCCAGAAACGTGGCTTCGCTCCTTACATGTTTTATTCCATTTTAGTATTTTTATTTTATTGTTATTAATTAATGCTGGAATGTTTTGTTTGACTTGATAATATAGAAGTTTACATATGAAGAGGCCATTATTTATTTTATTAATGAGTTGTTGGATAATGTTTTTTTTTTTTTTTTAAATGGTTTTGCGCCGGTTTCATGATTTTTACGCGCTTGTTGTCTACTATATAAGTTGAGATTCGATCCAGAAAACAAAAATAAAATAAAATAAAATAAAAATTTATGTTAGGATGTTGTAGATATCACCAATACTGACGTATTAGCTGTACAATGACTTGTGGGGTTAAAAACATTTATGAGTATGGCCTACACTTAATAAATGTTGCTGGTCTATTGTTTTTATCCTTTCCAATACGTAATTAGACAATTGTGGATACCTTTTAACTTGTTTGTTGTTATATATTATAATTTTTTCACATTTTATTTGATAAGTTGGTTGGATAGTTGGAGATAGAAATTTTAAATTGGAGTTAGATTGATTTTTTAAAAACTAATTATAAATTTTATTGATTTTGTAGGAAAAAAAAGATAAAAATTAATATGAAAAAGTACAGTTTAAATGAAATTAAACTTAAATACCAAACGGAATATAAATTTTTCTTCATCATAGTAGGAACTAGGATCAGAGATCATATATCATATAGACATGAAACAATAATAACAGATACTACACTTGATCTAAGACAAAAGGCAGAGAAATATGCTTAATAAGACGATAAATAAAAGAGTATCCTATCCTTCACCAACTTTTGTTGTATAGGTTGCTAACATACAGTTTAGTGATAACCTTTTCTTTACTTAAAGACTTACTCCAAATATTTTTCTATATTGCAGCTATGATTATTCCGGATATGGAGCGTCCACAGGCAAGGTAAGTAGCACATGAAGCTTCACGTTGGAACTTTCTTTTTCAATTTTGCATTCTTGCATTGGCTTATGCACACTAGAAGCTTTACGGAAAGTTAAAAGTGATGAAAAGAAAAAGGAGCACATGGCAGATTGGCAATGATAGTTTGGTGTCCCTCTGCTCTTTATCGATCTAACTCTCTCGTTGAGCTTATATCTAAACATCAGTTAATTTTTTTTTTTTTTTTTTTCGCTCTGCATTAGCCGTCCGAATTCAACACGTACTACGACATCGAAGCTGTGTATAATTGTTTGAAGAATGACTATGGAATTAAGCAAGAGGATTTGATTTTGTATGGTCAATCTGTTGGAAGTGGACCAACGCTGCACTTGGCTTCCCGGTTACATAAGTTGAGAGGAGTAGTTCTTCATAGTGCCATCCTTTCAGGTATCCGGGTCTTGTATCCTGTTAAGATGACATTTTGGTTCGACATTTTCAAAGTAAGTTTCGATTAGGCTGGTTTTTTTATCTCTTGTTTATTCCTTCACTACCTTTTTTTTTTTTAGTTAGTTTCGTATTGAAATTATCTTTTTCGTATTTTCAGAATATAGACAAAATACCAAAAGTCAATTGTCCGGTTTTAGTTATACACGTAAGTATCTTTTCCTCCAACCACATATACGAATATGCTGCATGGTTTAGGGCATGCTGGTGCCTTTCTTTTCATTTCTTTTTTTCATATTTTTTCTTCCAATCTTGAAACTCCTCATTTAGAAGAGCTCGATAGGCCAACCCTTGTTTTACCAATAACCTAGCAGGCGTACTTCCATAAGACGCCTTCGGTCAAATTGAAAGTGCAAAAGAGAAGACAAACCTATGATACAAAGAAGCTGGTTTTCGCTTAGCTGCTACCTATAAAATTCTTAAAAAGTGCTAAAATAGCCTCTTGTTGGTTAGCAGGGGATTTCAGAACTAGTTACTAGACGTGTGGCTTTGCTGATTTGCACTCCGAAAAGAACTCTTGAGAGATTATCTGCTGATATTGTTTACTTCTTCGTTGTCCGTACTGTAATTGAAGGAATTTAGAACATGAATAGTTGGACAAGGAAAAGGCTCCATCAACGCCTATGTTTTCGCCGTTTTACTTGTGTTTCATATTTTTTTTTTAAACTATCTTCCATTATTGACCTAAAAGAGTTTTTCCTTCAATCATGCTCTTGGTGATGGAAACTTTTCACTGCACCATCTGCAGGGAACGAACGACGACATTGTTGATTGGTCCCATGGAAAGCGTCTTTGGGAACTTGCCAAGGAAAAATATGACCCCTTGTGGGTCAAGGGTGGGGGTCACTGCAACCTCGAAACTTATCCTGAGTACATAAAGCACTTGCGTAAGTTCATTAACGCCATGGAGAAACACTCGCTTGCAAAACAGACAAAGAAGCAGCTCACTACTAACACAAGTATCACAGAAGTCAAACATAACAAGTGCTTGAGATTTGGAAAGAGATAGCTAGCTAGCTGATTGTTTTTCGTTTTTTTTTTTTTTTTTTTCCCGCCCTTTTCATCTTGTGAGAATTAGAGATTCAAAACCAGAGTTCTCCTGCCATAATATTACTTGCATTATAGACTTCACTGTTTGGCAGCCAAGCAATATTTGGCTTGGTATATTTTTCAGGACCACAAATTGCTAGGAACAATATGGAGTTTTTTTTTTTTTTTTTTTTAATCCAGATCTGGTTCTGAATAGCATTTTTTGAGGGTAGGAATTTGTTGCATTTGCAATTCACATGGAAAGTGTTCCTATCATAAAATTTAACATGTGTATCTTGACGATCTGGGTTTCTTGTATAATTATGAAAAGCTTGAGCTTTATGTAAGAATATCAGTTTTAGATAAAGAAAATGAAATGGGTTGCTTCGTTTGCCTTTTTTTTTTTTTTTTTTTTTTTTTTCCTCCCTCTTCCTATATGTATCTCTTCATTGCTACATGTACACAAATGCAAATCCATTATATATATATATATATATATATATATAAGATTTTTTTGCTAGGATTATTTATTTCTTCCATCAGAATCAAATCAAATTCACACCAGATTAAATAAAATACGATTATTCAAGTGAACTTGTTAAAATTCCGACTGTTAAAAATTGTATTCTACCAGTAGGAATTTTTTCCCCCCTTGATTTCAATTATTGTAACATTATACAAAACATGGAAAATAAACAACATAATATCCACATTTCTTGCATCTAATTTGACTCTTTCATCAACACTAGTATGGATAACTCCCTCTTTTTTCCTCTCTTTTTTCCTTGAAGAAGACATGTTAATTGTTAATTATCACTTGTTTATTAGAATTTGTTGATAATCTGGTTATTCCAAATCAATTAGCTACTTCAATATTCATTTCCATCTCTTTTGAGATAATTATAGGAAAAGAGACAAGGGACAATGACAGATCAACTCTTAAAAAAAAAAAAAAAAAAACCGATAAATTCTTACCATGAAATATGAGAGGTTTATTTATCTATTTATTTATTTATGTTATTCCATTGTTTCTTAAATAACCGGAGGAAAAAAAAAAAAAAGTAACACAAAATGGAGAGACGTGAGCGGCAGGATTCGAACCTGCGCGGGCAAAGCCCACATGATTTCTAGTCATGCCCGATAACCACTCCGGCACGCCCACTTGCCGTTCCCCTTAATCGTAAGTTTGTTAATTATCTTTTCCTAAAGAATTATGCATTTTCTTCTACGTAATTTGGGAGGCAAAAGTGAGATCGCCAAAGAGAAGAAAAAAAATTTGGGAGGGAGATGTTGATTCTTTTTTATCTACGAAGTTTTCATTTAAGGAAATTTCTAATTATGGAAAATGTTCCATAATATGAAGTTAGTATTTATAATGCTATGTATTAATTTATTAACATGTTAGTGGACAAATTAAAATGAAAAATAGTAGAGAAAATTAATTACGATATTCATGAAAGAATTGTCATTTTTAAATGGGATAAGAATCGTGGACGATATATGCATAATATGATCAAATGGGGTTCATGAGACTCCTAATATTATCTATCGTGCTGTTATTATGGATTGTCCAATTATTTTATAAAAGTACTCGAAAAAATATATATTAACAGAGCCATGTCAACTTCAATTTAATTATTGTAAATTTTATTTGATTAATTTTCTCACTTTGTAATCCTTTTAACATTAATACCCGATCCCCATTTACACACTTTTTTCTTTTCTTTTCTTTCGTTTCTTCTTTCTCATTTCATATTCTTATTTTCCTTAATTACTTCTTTCTCCTCCTCTCTAGGCTTTTTGAAATTCATTATTTCAAGATCTTGAACTTGAAAATTTTGCACCCCAAAAAAAAAAAAAAAAAAAAAAAGGTAGCTACGAAAGGTTATAACTAAAGTTAATTCATCGGGCTGTTGGGCTGCTATGTCTATAGGCTCGTTGGAAGTTGGATTGAGTCTTAGCCTTTGGAAATCTAGGTGGGGGATATTATGAATTTGATGATTCCTAGTAACGTTAAGATTTGGGGAAAATACCTGAAAGACATAAATTTAGAGAAATCAATCTATTCACTCGAAGTAGCTTTTGAGGTGAATGGTGTGTTGGAGATGGTAGGAGGTTTTTTGCGTGACTACCGGATTTGTGTGAAACTTGATGATCCAAATGGTATCCCACAAGCTCCGAGGATTGTATGTTGGAAGAGACCTTTTGAGAACTCTCTAAAGTTAAATGTAGATGCTTTAATGTGCTCAAACATGGAAAATGCGAGTATCGGTGCAATAATTCAAGGTTTGTATTTGCGACCATGCCAACTGCCTCCTAGGTGCAATCCCACATTGCAGAGGAAATCCGAGGGCTCTATCCTTTCCTTATATATAAAGGTATGCGCCTTAATTTTCCTCATTAAATAAAAAAAAAAAATTCAAATATTAAACAATAAATTAAAAAAATTAAATATCAAATATATTATAATTTAATATTTATAACTAGTAAAAAACATAATGTAAAATATCTTTAACATAAAAATAATATATAATCAAACTGAACGAAAACAGTGATGGAAGTTGGGGATTACTAAATCTGTTCATCACATAATCAGAGACCTGTTTATAACCCGTATTTACTGAAGTTGGGGATCACTAAATCCGTTTGTCTTATAATTAGAGACGGGTTACATTTTTAACCTGTTTATAACCTGTATTTATTTAGATCAGGATAAACTTTTTCCTGAATAATAAAGTTTAAAATTCTCTCTCGTTATACTAGTCACAATAATGATCCTCTATTTTTGCAAGATTTAAATAACTATTATCAATGTTGTAGTTATAAATTTTTATAAAAACTAAACAGAAAACCTTTAACGTTTACTTTTTCAATCAAAAACATGTTTAAAGGGGTACAGTATATAACTAAAATCTTGCACATATATTTATGAAAAAAAAAAAAAAAAATTTCTTGCCTGTGTACTTTCATAAAAATCATATAAGCATATATCATAAACACACATATTATTACAATAATACAATTAGAGTTTCTTTTATGTGTGACTATTATTATTATTATTATTATTATATAAGAAGTGGTGATAAAGGAAAAGATAAAAATTTATGTTCGAACTTACATGTTGGCTTCTTCTTCTTCTTCTTCTTCCTTTTTTTTTTTTTTTTTTTTTTTTTTTCCATCTCTTGTTTGTGTGTTTGAATCTATAACTTATAAAATAAAGGAGAGCGGATTTTGTACTACAACTTTTGGTTGAATCAATCCAATGGTTCAAACATTACTTCTTTTCACTTAATCTTATATCTAATGGTTTGTTTTATTTTTAATCGGCATGGCCTTTTCTTTCTCCTTCACCTCACACTGTTACACCATTAAACAATTTGGTTTTGTACTTTTTAACTCCTTGCATGCCTTAAACGTTTCTCACAAACCCACATATATACATGTATTAAATTGGTTATAAGTACCAATATATTTTTCTCTATACTCTTTCATCTTAATTTCAACCACATTATTTCTTTTTCCTTTTTTTTTTCTTTTTCACCCCATTCGTATCTTTTATTTTTTCTTTTTTGGTAGTTATTATCACATTTATATTATATTTTTTAATAAAAAAAATAAAGTACGTAAACCTAAAATTCTTGAACTCATTTGGAAAAAAAAAAAAAAAAAACTAAATTACTTATTGTATCCTACTATTTGAATTCTTGATATTGTTCGGAATTATGCATAGTAGGTAATTTTTAGGTGAATTTATTGTATATTTTCTCTATAAAAACAGTTGTAGAAAAATATTTAAAAGTAGTTGAAGTTTTCCTTGAGTATCTTATTATTTTACTTAATAAATTTTCCTTTTTTTTACTTTGGCTCATATTGAAATTAAATCTTGAAGAGATCACTGATCACGTATTACATCTTTATAAATAGTTATTAGGCAAATAAATGACATGTTGTATCCTTATTTTTACATGTTATAATCGATAAAACCGTAAAGAAAAAATTCGCTAACCATTTACGTAATTATCACTTATGGATTAATCTTTCTATAACGTTCTTCATGACCTCTAAATTAAAGCAATAAGAATAGCTTCATATAGAATCAGAAAAAGAATAACTTCCTATTTTTATATTTAAAAATTAAAAGTCGTAACTGTTCAATTTCAAAACCCATTAAATATTATGTAATCTTATTTATATGTATTTCTAGTGAGAAACAGTAGGAAAAAAAAAGAACAGTAAAAAAAAATTTTCAAAAAAGAAAAAAAAAACAGCAGAAAAAAGTGTCAAGGCAAGTATTTCCTTACAAAATTTTTACAAAAAAATACAAAAGACTTTTATTTTATTTTTATTATTTATTATTTGTTTATTTGTTTTTTAACCATGGGAACGTGCCTTCCCCTCCAACTAGTTCTTAAAGATCAGAGGGGTGAAAAGTAACTCTTCTGACGTGAAAAAGCTATTGAAGTAAGCACATTCGAAGAAAAAGTTTTCGTAGGGGCAGATTGCATAGTAATTATATATGGGGTAACATATGAGTAAAATAAAATTAGAGAGGGGCGCAAGAAAAAAAAAAAAGGGATACATTTGAAGTGAAAATAATTTCTTATGGGAAATTAGCAAAAAAGAGAGATTTATTACGACCACATTTTGAAAATTAATATAATTGTAAAGTATTACAGGAAGAAAAAAGATATTTAAGTAGCAACACATTTGAGAGAAGTTGACGAATCAGACATAAAATAAATGGGAGATGTTATGAGTAAATAGTAGTTAAAATAGCGTAAGAAAAAAATATATACCCCTTTAAGAAAAATTATTTTAGTAGAGATAGCAGGGGGGTGTTGAATGCAGTAGTAGAGCCAGACAAAAATTTTGAATGGGAGCGTGAAATAAATATCATCAGTCGCGCGGGGTGGTTTAAATGCAGTAGCGGAGCTACAAAAAAATTTAGTGAAGGCATAAAATAAATAACATCAATATATATAAACTTAAGGGTAAAATTTTAGTAGGGGCTGTATGAAAGTTTTTATTTTTCAGTGACAACGATATGGAAATTTTTAATTTATTATACGGTAAAATAAAAAAATTATAAAATTTTTTGAGTAAAACTAAAACGAAAAAAATTTCAGTTGGACTATAGCCTTCACTTGCCTCCCACCTGAATCCGCCCTTGATTGAAAGGAATTGAGTAGCTATCAGTTTAAGAAAACCTATTGCAATAGAGGAGATAATATTTTAGGGGAATACAATAAAAAATAAGTAAGTTATCGTACATTTGAGAGAAAATGGAAAATCATATAGAAAATTTACTATGAGGTACTGTGAGAAATTGTATTTGAGAATGTTGCAGGAAAAGCGTTTGAGTAGGTTACGTTTGATTAAGGAGAAAGAAAAACAACATTATTTCAATTGGATCAGAAAAAGAAAACGAAAAAAATTAAAAAAAAAAAAGAAGAAGAAGAAGAAGAAGAAGAAGAGGGGGGGATGTGTTGGCCACCCCAACATTTAAAAAAACTATTATTTTAAAGTACTACGAAGAGAATATTTATATAGTTGGATATTTGAGAACAGTTGATAAATAAGATTTAAAAAAAAAAAAAAAGAATAATTAGGAAGTAACATGAAAGAATGAAATTGAGAAAGTCATTTAAAAAAATATAGCCAATTATAAGGTGGGGGACGAACTTTTTCCCACACCAATGGAGTAAATATTATTTATGGTTGTATTAAGTTTGGATGGAAAGAATCAATATAGGAGTACCAAATTGAAATATGACCTCCCAAATATGATTCAATATCTAAAAAATTAGAAAAAAAAAAAAAAAATATTGAAGCTAACGTCGGGACGCCAGAGGATCTCGTGCTGCCGTCGAACAACTTCAATCCAGCAACAGTGGTGGTTTGTCAGATCGGAAAAATCTCACGAGGCGGCAGATTTTGGCACATACACTACAGGTTCGTCTTCCAGCAACTCACCCATGCCTGCGACCTCTTCTGCAACCTCTGGCATCTCGGAGGCGACTCCGATATCTTGCTGCTCTCTTAGCTGACGGGCTCCTCCCCTCGCCGAATCTCATGCCCCTGCTGTCATTTTGCGTCATTGCCTATGATCTCGGCCTCTGCAGGGACGACTTAGGTTGGGTGAACCCAGTTCTAAATCGCCTGCAGCCTGGACCCCACTGCTCTCCTTGCCGACGGGCTCCTCCCCACGCCGGATCTTGTGCCTCGCCATTATACTACGTCATCGCATGTGACCTCGACCTTTGTGGGGACTACTTTGGGTGGGTGAACCTGTTAGGATTAGTGCCCTAAAACGATAATTTGTTTGTGGTTTTAGATATTTATCTATCAATTTATTTATTTCACATATTGATTGTCCTGGATTATTAGTATAAATTTACTACAAGCAAACAGCATCACGTTTATCAATATAATAACTTTAATATTATGCCTAAGGAAGTATGCAAAAATATATAATGTTGAAGAGATAATCTAAATTCAGAGTTTGCAGTCGTGAAGCAAAGGTGAGTACTTTGACTTCGGTAAAACTGTAATTTTCGTCTATTTCCACTCTTGTGGGATAATTTGTCTTGACTATTAGGATAAGACTTTTTAAGTAGAAACATTGATATATATGAGGGGTTTGTCATATGCATTGTATTGGACATGAAGTGATATTGATTTATGTAATAATTCTATTTAAGATAAATCAATTCACTTTGACGGATATTCTTGTAGACATCTTAATCTTGAGTAAAATGATTACATATTTATGTGATGTATCTTTTGATTCATCAAAGAGTTAGGCATCAAAGGAATGATAACTTGTACTCAATAAGTTGGAGATGTGTTGCATAGAGGATGACAACGTTATTCATAGAGCTCTTTAACGAGAGTCAATGATATTTTGTTTACTGAATTATTTTATATTTATGGAGGATTTTATGAATAGGGTTTGCTCAAGATGAACTGATAGAAACTTTAATGACAAAATAATTGAGAAGGTAAAACATAATTTAAACCTTAATCTCAATTATGAATATCTTATGGGGATTTTACATTATAATATCTTTCATGGACAAAAACCCTATTAATGATCTTTTGTAATTTGGTATAGAATTAAAGAGTTCAGTTTTATACTTATAGTGGGTAGCCATAGAGTTTAATAATATGGATAAATTAATTTGGGTTAATTAATTTATCTTATATTATTTTAACTTTGATTTTATATGTTATCGGGTCCCCTTGCTAACTCATAAATTCCAAGAAACATCACGGAACAATTTATGGTTATCCGACACTATGTTGAAATTGTCCCAAATGGAACAAGATGAAGCAGAAAAACGACACTCCCTCCCATAGGTGTGGGTGTAGGCGTAGGCCACAAGGGTAGTCCAAGTCAAGGAATACACACATGTGGCAGTTGATACAGTCTCAGGTTGTTTTGAATAATTTTAAGAAAAATTAATTTTACCGGTAACTATATTTTAATTTTAGAAATTATTTGAATTTCAAATAATTATTATCTTGGATAAGATAATAATATTTGAAATTTAAAGTTTAAATTAAAATTAATAATCTTTAGATGAAGATCACAATTTAAATTAAATTTAAATTCAGATAATAATTTAAATTAAAGGCTGTTATCTTTAGATAAAGATCACAATTTAATTTAAATTTAAAAGCATAAAAAATAATATCTTATATTAGATAATCTTTACGAATTTGAATTTAAATAATTGAATAATTTTCCAAGGATATAAATAATCTTTCATTTAAATTAAAGATAATGATAATGATTGCAAAAAATTATTAATTGAATATTTATCAGTGGCTATAAATATTTGAGTGATGAAACAATTTTTGACTAAGCTAAGATACATACTAAGATGAATCGTTATCTAATTGTCTACGTTTTTGCTTCTATTTCAGGAATTCTCCATAGAAATAAGGGTTTTCAAAATTGAGAATAGAGAGATGATAAAGAAAAGTATTGTTTCATGACCAGAAATTCTATCAAGTATGCCCACACACACCCATACGTGGAAGAGTCAGCGGGGAAAATAAGGTGATTGGTGCTCATAATCTGAAAGCTAGCTTGATCATCCAGAATTGATTGCCAAACTGGTATGTATTATTGCAAATTGATTATTGTATATAGTAACATAGGTTTGTTCGATCCTATTAGTATGATAAAAATGTTTAAAATCCACCATATTAGATTTTCCATTGTGTAAATTGTTTTCTCCAACTTTTTTTAAGAACCTAAATCTAAATGGCCTGCGACCTCAACCTTCGTTGCCATCCTTCGCCGCCTGTCGTTGTCGCAGGCCATTTAGATTTGCCTGCGACCTCAACCAACCACTACGTGCCCCTCTGCCTTGCGGCCCTTGCCTAGGAGCCACCAAAGTTGCTCGGCATCTAATGGATGATGGGGGGAATTGTTTTTTTCTTTTTTAAATTATTTTATATGTATAATCACATGTGGATGTTTCATAATAAGTTTGATACATCTTTTCGATCACGACCGTTTAAAGTTGATCTAAAGGTATTTACTCTATCAATGGGGTAAAGTAACCTTAACTCATTGTAAAAGTCCCCCCATAAATTATTTCAAGAGGGATATGAGAGAAAATTATTTTAATTTGGGAAAGTAGTTAGTGCCCAAATGTGATAAAATAAAGCAGTCGCAGTAGCACGTACAATTACGATGATCGTATCCTCAAGGAGGTGACAAAGAAAACAAGAAAAAAAAAATTTGCGGATTAAAAGCATTAAGAGATAAATAATAAAAGAAAACCAAAAGAGAGTGGTATTTTTGTTGAGAAATTAAAACGTAATAAAAATGCTTGAGAAAATTATATAATTAAAGAGGTAAGGTGTCAAGAATCCCCTATGTGCTTCGCTCCCCTACTTGGATTTTGATTTATAAAATGATTCAATTGAAAGTTTCATATCACAAACTATCAATCACAAAATAAAGATATAAAGAATTTGTGAATTAAAATGTATTTTAGTAAATAAAATTCTTACGTTAAAAACTAGCAAAGATTATTCTTATGAGATGTCTAAAAGTGACAATACCACAGGGAGATATTGCAGTAAAAGATTACTCATAAAAATAATACTATCAATAAATCGTATTGTGCAACAATTAGATAAAAAAAGCATGATTAAATTTATATAAAAATTATCAACACAATATATTGATAAGGGAATTAGAAAAATGATAGAAGAAAATTAATTCACTCAAATATATAAACCTTACAAATGGAGAATCAAAATCCGAACAAGATCACTACGTATATAGGATCATCTCTAGTTTCACCAAAAAACCCTATTCTATATTGTAAAATATTCTCATAAAATTCTATTGAGAAAATATGAGAATAAAAATGCAAGACAAAAATGAGAGAAAATGTGTTTAGTCTTGGGCTCCAAACCCCTCCCCCCCCCCCCCCACCCCCCCCGAAAAACCTTGGTCAACCTTCTATTTATAATGTTTTTGGGGCATGCCAACAAACATTCAGCAGAAAATTCAAAATAATAAAAATAAAATAACAAAAACGTTTTTCCCAAATTAATTGGGAAGTTACAATTGATTAAAATTAGAGAATAAAGTTTGGTATTAAATGGGGAGAACAACGGACAAAATCGGTGAGGAAAATCAAACAGCTTGGGACACGTGGTGCGCGAAGTGGATATCGGCTGCACAAGGGACAACGGAGACTGCTAAATGGGCTCTTTTGGGCTTGATTTTTCCTTCGTTTTGTGGCCCAATTGCTTTGCTCACACCACTTTCTTTAATCATCAAAATAAATTAGATAAAACTAACAATCTCCAATTGAAATAAAATTATGTAAAATTTAATTAAATCTTAAATAATTTAACATTTATCAAATAATTAGCAGTGTTTAAAGTTCAAATTTTTGTATTTATCACAAAGAAAAAAAAATGAAATACAGTATTACTTTATGGGACTTTGCGTTTTTTTTTTTTTGTTGGGGGGGGGGGGGGGGGGGGGGGGGGGGGGGGGGGGGGCGGAACTGTGTGTGTTAAAAAATGCTCTCTCATTTTTCATGAGAGCCGCCTCCCCTCCTTCCCATTTTTCTTATTTTAAAATTTATTTTTTTTTTTTTTTGGATTTTTGCTTTTTGCTTGACTTAAATTAATTATCTCATGTAAGCTTACTATAAAAACTACTCTTTTATGTAGTAGCTCATGAATTGCATACATCGAACGATTATTTTTCAATTGTAGGGAAAATAAAGTTATCATACAGGATTAAGTTTTAGTATAAGTTCCGCTGTTAATGAGAGCTCCATACGCTGTCACCTGAGACACCAAACTCAAACCACCGGCGCTTTCAATCTCTTTAGCTTTTAGTTGTTAAAAATTTCCGGGTACAATTTTTGACATATCCTAATCTATATAGCTTCTGTATTCATTTGAGACCCGTGATATCTCAACTTCTCAACCACATTGTCAATCACATTTGCTTCATATTCTTAATTAGTAGTTTTGGTAGATTTAGAGGAATGTGCAAGTGAATCTGTAGAAGATGTTTCAACCTCTTGTTATGTGATGTCAAGTCCATGTGGTTCATCTGTATCATGATGAAGCTACCTCTCTCTTTGTACCCGCAGCAGCTCGATCTTTTCCCATAAGTAGGTCCATCTTCTCGTAATTCCTTAAGGGCATGTTTGGCCGTCGTATTGTATTGTATTGTATTGTATTATATTGTATAATGTGTATTGTATTCTATAATATTATATGGTTATTATACAATATGATATTTGGTTTTGCATTGTATTATAATATTATACATACATTGTTATTTGTTTGTCACTGTATTATAATATATTAAAAATTGAGCTTTCAAAAGATTAGATTTATGTCATGACTGTTAGTAATGCTCTAAGTATTAAAGACATTTTATATGTTTCATTGATTATTTTAGATTGACTATTAATTTATATTTGAGGTTTTTCATTGAATTAGTATTATTCCATTTTCATTAATTTACATGTTAAAGTAAATGTAAGCAAATATAGCTCACTAACTACTTAGTGTTCAAACTATTAGAATGTTGCATACAATGGATATTGTATGCAAGAAGACAACATTCTAAAGTAAGTAGTTTAAATTGATAGTCTTAAATCAACGAAGTTAAATTGAGCATCTAAATTATGTTAAGACTCCTAAGTGAAGAAATATATCTATTGCCTAGTGATGGTGATATATTAGACTGGGACTTAAGTGTAATTAGTCTATTTACTAAGTCCGTTCGTATCGATTAATTCACTTATGACGTTCATTATGCGATTACCTTAATCTGAGTAAATAACTGACTCCATGTTTATAACTTGTGTACGTTGATGTTTCAAAATATATACCGGTTCGTTGGGTTCATGACTCTCTCTTTCTCTATCTCTCTGGTCTCTGAATGTGTAAGAATGGGAAGTGGTGGGTGACCCTTTCAAGAGATTATAGTGTTCACACCAGTCCACTGTAGTTTTAGTTGAGATTATAGTCTACACGCCAATACCATTTGAGGTATTGGGTAAGTGAAGTGAACATAATCTCTTGAAACAATATGAACCCCTTTTTTTTTTTTTTTTTGGTATATAATTGGGAATAATTTTTACCATTTGAGGTATTGGGTAAGTGAAGTGAACATTCTGTTAATTACGAACATTTTACAAATCTTTAAAGAATCCGGTAATTAGTCAAGGCTTTATATGCTAATCATATTCCAATTTTCTGTTTTAGGAAAATACTTACCTTCTATCATCAAAAAATTCGTTTCTTTGGCTTTTTTAGGAATGGCAATAATTTTGTTCTCTCCTTTGGTATAAAGGAAAAAGGGTACAATCGGAAGACAATTTTTTAACTTTTTTTTTTTTTAAAATGAACAATTTTTACCTTTTGAGTTTGGAGAAGATTTGGCATTGTAAGGTATTGTTTTTGAACCGTTTTGGAAAAGAACCTCACGATTTCTAATAAAAGGTGTTTTAGAAATTGTTTTGAAATAGTGTTACTTGCACAAAGTGAAAATATTAAGAAACGAGAAAATGGAATAAGTTACAGCCTCGTTTGATGTTGGTTTCAAAATGCTTTGGAAAAAAATATCACAGTTTTTAATAAAGATGTTTCATAAATGGTTCTGAAATAATATTTATTTTGTATAAATTTAGAAAACAAAAACAAAAACAAAAAATTGTTTTCATTTCTTGTTAAGGAATGAGAAAATGAAATAAAGTAATTTTATCATTTCCATTTTCATTTTCTAAGACTTATACATCCAATAAATATTTTCAAAATACAATTTTACTTTTTTTAATACACAAACTAATTTCTCTACAAAAACAATTTCAACAATTATCTCAAAACATTCTCATTTCTATTTTATATTCAAAACAAAATCATCTTCAAAATACTCCCAAACAAGGTCATTGTTTTCCCATTTCCGTTTTAATATAGAACTCTTTTGCACCCAACAAATATTTTTAAAAACGTACTTGTACACAATTTTATTTTTTTGTTGTACTTGAACCAATTTATCTATAAACAAAATCAAATACAATGTCAAAAAATATCTCAAAGCATTTTTCATTTTTATTTCATATACAAAGCAAAATCATTTGAAAATATTTACAAACGGGACTTTTGTTTTTAGGGGTATATTTGTCTTTTTAGATAAGGACCGCGTAATTTCTGTGTCTTTATCCTAGAGACGTATTTATTGAAATCATAGTGAATTTGTGAGAAAGTCGTGGCCTTCTCAATTTTGACATCAGCTTTAGTTTCTGTTATAATAATCTCTTTTTTGTACTAGCTTGAGCTTTTCTTGAGCTAATGCCATATTTATGTGTTTATCAAAGGGCATGACTTTCAGCCAAAAAAAAAGAAGGGTAAGCTTATGGGGAACTCTCTGACTTATTGGGAACTAAGTCCCGTTTGCAACAATTATTGGAGTTGAACTTTGTAAGCTGAAATTGAATTTTTGTAAATTAAAAATGAATTATGATATTCTGACGACTCACTTTACGTGGCCGTTACTTAATACTTAAACATACTTAAATTTAAACTTACTCTTATTTTTTTGTAAAAATACCGTAATATTTTTTTTTTTGTTTTAAACTCAAATTTAAAAACCTAACTTAATCTCACACTTATATATATATATATAATTAATTAAGTACTGATTTCTCAAACTATCTTAACATATTTTACAAACCATACTGACTACTGCAATGGCAATCGTAGTTTCCAACAACAAGTACTGGTACCATTATATTATCATAGCATAATACGAACACAGTTTACAAAATATATGACAGTATCCGACCCAAATTTCACAGTCCGCCATGCCATATCTCCATAGTCCTCATTAAGCTTTACCGATAGGTTGTTTACCTATATCAAGTACATACGTCATGAGCTTTCACTCAACAAGTACAACTTTCTAAACCCGCAAAATGATCTTAGCAAAAGAATGCATGAATCAATTATACTTTGTTATGTTAACTTAGTTTTGGGCCTCTTATTTAACTTGGGTGTATATACCGTGGCGTGCAGCCATGGAGTGGTTGGGACAACCAGCCCAATCCAACTCCACTCTTGTGTCAGGTCGGCACAACACAAGAAAACTTGCTTGATTTAATACATGAAAACTTGTTCGTGATGTGATCATATTTGAAAACTTGAATCTTAATTTTTTTACTTGAAAACTTGATCTTGTTCTTGTCTGTGATTGATTATTAGTGAGCATACTTTCATGATGCCATAATAATAATAATCATCAAAACATAAAGCATATATGTGTCATATAAATCAATACATGATTTTTGCAAAACATGTAAAACAGTACAAATATTTATGCCCGTGCTGGAGGTGGGGTTATACTTATAAGTTATCCTACGCTCTTGTTCTAGCATTCCAAAAAGGCAAGACAACAGGTTATATTCCTGTTTTCAGACAGAGCGTAAGAATTGTTCTGCATTACTACTTAACAATCCATAAGTTATGATATCTATTATACATATTAGTTAAATAATGAATCGGTCTCCTAACCAATTAATTATCTTCTTAGTTACTACTAAAATTATCGTAGAATTGTTACTATACTCTTAAGTAACTTGGATATAAAAAGAAAGTCGAATAAGTTGCCATTTATTGAAACTTAACTAGAGTTTTAGTAACTTCGGCCTATTTTTGTGCTCTAGGTTGATAACCATTGGCTGCATTAATTTTCACAAGAGTTCTTCATATTTTATTTCCTTTGCCCAAAAATGCCTTTTTTACTTAGAAAACATCTTAACTTCGTAAATTAAGCATTTCTTAATACAATACTTGAAATTGTATTTTATAATATGTAGTATGTATTTAAGGTTTAAAAATCACTTGTGAAATACAAATGAATTTAATCCTCTTTGAAACTATTTTTGTAAAACCATAGTTCCTTTCCAGAGAGTTCACAAAACCTTAAAAATTGAATTCAAAACATCCTTTTAATTTGATTGAACGTATGTGTGGAGGAATTTCCTCTTTTATGCACAGTTTTGAAAATTCAGTTTTATCTTTTAATTGGTTTAGAAGTTGGAAAAGTTTTCTCCATGGAAATTATAGATCTTGTTGAAACCTACAACTTTCATTTTCCTGAAGCTTAAATTTGTCTCTAACTTGCCCATTTTTCCTCTTGAAAGGTTATGGCCGTGTATAGTTCCTAGACCGACCAAATTTGAAAACTGATAAAAATGGAGGCCTTTTGGTCTTCTTTTTTTTTTTTTTTTTTTTTTTTTTTTAAATAATGTCTACGTTGTCCCTTAGGATTTTATGTGTTCTACAACTTTACAGTTATGACTTTTTTCAAATTCGACCTCTAAGAGGCTCAAAATTGAGTTATTATAAAACTATCCAAATTATTCCGAAAACTGATAATTTATTTTTTTGTTGGTTCTATTTTAAAAGCCCGCCCACACTACCTTGAATTGTTAAAACTGTGAGCCTAAGTCATCATGCAGAGTGTCTGGTTCATTTTTAAAATTTAACTATTTACTTGTCTATTTACTTAAAAAACATAATATTGATCACACACTAATTTACCAAATCGTGTTCTTATATTGATCTCTTAGCCAACATGCATATAACCACCAAACTTGAACATATAAGAGCATAATCTCATGCACATAATCTTCAAAACTCATCTTAAAGCATAAAACCAAACCTAAGCTTAGAGCTAGCAAATCAAGTTAATCAAATCATAAATCAAGCATTAGAGGCTATAAAATAGAAAAATAAGTGAACATGAGCTTATGCTCTTACATCCCATAACTTAAAACACATTTAAATTCCACAAAACCAAAACTAATTAAAGCTTTAGTTAAGGGATCAAGAGATATACCTTTTAAGCTTGAAAGAGGTGGGTTCTAGGTCTTGGATATCCTTGTCCTACTTCTCCAACAAAAATCGGCCACCCAAGGACACTTGTGTTCTTCTGTCCCTTTCTCTCTCTCTCTCTCTCTAATAACTAGAGAGGGAAAGGAGAGAAGATAACAAAATGGGCAAATCTCCACTACTCACACCTATATATAGGTGAAATTTCCAAATTTTCCTACAATTAAATTTTTTTCTTCAACTTTCCTTAGTTTACATAATTGGCCTTAAAACACAATTTTTTTTGACTTCCTTGTCCTCCAAATAGCCAGCCATATGGAGGGTTTGAGCCAAAAAATCATATCATGCTTATCTCTTTAATTCCTTCCGTAATAACAATAAATCCAAAAAAATGTGTAATTATCCTCAATTACTTAGCATCCAAGTAATGTCATGTTTGGCATTACTTTCTAATATGCAATCCTTTTTCTTATTAATCCAGATAGTACAAATACTATTCCAACTACCAACAGTATGATGATGCTGAATTGCAGTCCAGAATTTATCTACACATAACTGGATCGCGTACAGGTTTTTCTTAGGACTTGCTGCCACCTAACTTTTATTGCTCCAAATATTATATCAGACTATTCGAAAATGTTCCTAATCCTTATTCTTAATTCTGTATCCATAATGATGGTCGGTCACATAATAATTTCAATACTGCTTAAAAAAAATTACAATACTACCTTAATCATGTTATAAGCCATCCTAGTCATTCATTGACCAAAACAATACCATAAATCATGATTTTGCTTTTTTCTCCATAAGGTCTCTTACCTGATTTGATGAACTATTATCGAGTCTTATAGCACTATAAGAACTCAAACATATTCTGATCATAAGATTATGAATTTCACATTGATATACATAGTACGGACTTAAATTTTCTTTATATCTAAAGAAATCACGAGTCCGTCAAAAAGTTTGGTTATAACATATATAGTAAATATAAAAATTTTGAAATATATAAAAAAAATTTATGCAATATGAACCTTATTTCGTTTTGAGAGCATCTATTGACTCTGAATTATCTACCAACTAAAATTTAAATATTAATTATTAGTTGATACACCAATCTTATTATTCCAAGAGAAAGCCCTACAATTCAATTATATTTTTAAACACAAGCCTTTTTTATCATTAGTAGTTTACACACACACAAAAAAAAAAAAAAAA
Source organism: Ficus erecta (assembly GCA_008635985.1). Lineage (NCBI taxonomy): Eukaryota > Viridiplantae > Streptophyta > Magnoliopsida > Rosales > Moraceae > Ficus > Ficus erecta. The sequence continues at coordinate 458,731 of BKCH01000133.1, read as the reverse complement.
AAAAAATTTAAAATCCTCTTATTTCGACTTGAAAAAAAAAAGTTATGGACTTTTGAAATTTAAATTTTTAGAAAATGGAAGAAAAATAAAGTAAGATATATATTTGAGAGTTTTAGAGTTAATTTGTAAATTTCCGTTTGAAAACGTTCTACCAATTAAGATCCCTAAGCTAAGAATTTAGTGCTATATACTTTGTTTGTCAAAGTTGAAAACAAAATTATGTTGCCCCAGCCTTTTTGCACTTAGTACATTTGGATGAGTTACAATTCTTTAAGAAGAGATTAGTCACAATAGCATAATACAATATAAGCTTTTAAAATAATAGCATAAATTAAACTATTGCTACCAAATAGCATAATTAGGACAAAATAGCAAGGTAAAAAATCAAAAATACCCCTAAATTTCTTTCCCCACTATTCCCTCGCTGGAGAATCGCGTCGTCGACCATTCTCTCCCCACACCGGAAAATGTCACGGTCGCCACCATTCTTGTCGCCGTCCCAATCGAACCCAAATCGCACAAATCACAATCTTCCTCATTGGCATCTACTTAGCGTCACTGACCATCCCGTACATGCCTGCTTCCTCCAACTCGCCGAGGTCATCATCTTCTCTGGCATGAATTCCTCTTCAGCAACTTTTTTATTAAGGCCTCGCGATCATGATTTTGCAACCTTGCCGAAGCTCCGGTCTCCCCACCAAATCCCCCCGAGCGACAAGCAACGATCACCCGCCAAAAGATTGCCGGCTGTCTCTGTCACCAAATTTGTTAGGCCTTCTCCAGCAGCGACATAGGATTAGATATAGGTTAGATCTAAGGTTTTTGGTTTTTGGTTTTTTTTTTCCTAATTTGGGATTTGGGGTTTTTTGTTTTTAATAAATTAAGGGTAAAAATTGTAATTAATGAAATAAAAATAAAAATATTATTATTTTACTTCATTAAATAGTTTATTTACAAGTAAATAAAAAACTATGGAAACAAAAAAAAAACAAAAAAAAATTTAATATTTACTAGTAAATAGTAATATTTACCTGATTTATAAATACCTTATTTAATGAAGATTTATTTACTAGGAAAATAAATTTACTTACTAGTAAATATTAATATTTACATGATTTTATGTATACTAATATGTAATGGTATTTATTCAAAAATAAGTTTATTCCATTTTCTAGATTTTTTTGAAGATTTAATTTAGTAAATACAAGATTTACTTGTAAATATTTGTATTTTTGTTGTTTATCTTCTAGGTAAATACATTTATTTACAAGTAAATATTTTTATAACATTAAACGAAATTCCTTTTAATTTAACATAATTATCATTAAATCCAAATATTTACTAAGAAATAATGGTATTTACACGTAAATCCTTTATTTGTCCTTTTTTTGTTTTGTATACCTAAATATTACATGTAAATATATTAATTTCAATTAAATAAGTAAATTATTTTTTCAAATAATATTTAATTAAAATAATCTTTACTTACTTTCAATATTTCTTAAATTTTAAAATATTTTCGTTATTTTTAGTGCCATATGTATTGTTTTGAATCTTAATTTGTTTGGTAAATACATATATTTACGAATAAATAATGGCATTTACACGTAAATCCTTTATTTATCTTGCATTTTATATCTGTAGATAGTAAATCTAAATATTTACCAAATAAGTATTAGTAATTATATGTAAATATGAAAATTTCCATTAAATGATTAAGTTATTTTTTTAAAACAATATTTTATTTTAAAAACCAAACTTTTACTTATTTACAAAGTTATATTAAATTACAAATATTATCCCAAAAGTATTCCAAATTAAGCACCAATTCAATCAAACCCTAATCTTAAATCTCCAATTACCGCCGCCACTGCCGTTGCTACCACCATAGCCATATTGCTAGAGAACGAGTCACGAAGCTTCAGAGAGCCACCACCGTCCCCATATAGCCGGAAATCCAAGAAACGTGCAAACTTTGAAGTTCACGATCGAGCTTGAGAAAGTCGAGTCACCGACGACAGAGATCGTTCATGAAGCTTTCAAAGCCGCCGCCACTGCCACATTGTCGAAAAGATCGAACAAGTGCGGGTCATCTGGAGACCGGGATCGAGCTCACGAACCTTTAGTCACCGGTGATGGAGATCGTGACCTTTGTTTGTCCATCACGATCGAAGATTGTTCGTGTTCTCATCTCATTGTTTGACATTGTGATCTGACCAAGACGATCTGCAGTCACCGTTGCTGCATTGCAAGGTTGCCATAACTTCTACAGTGGTGCGTCGCAAGGTCGCTGGAACTTCTGCAGTCACCGGCTATGAAGAAGACAAACGTTCCTATGGGCAAAAAAGGAACTCTACTTCCAATAAATTAAAAATATGCTATAATTTACCATAAATTGTCAGACCTGCTATTTTTTTACAATAGGTTTTAAAGATATGCTACAGTGTATGAATTCTCTTCTTTAAGCCTATGTTTGGTAAAGTGGAAAAGAGGGATGAAGGAAATTAGATGAGGGATTTTGGAGAGGCAAATGGAATTTTGGGGGGGTTTTTTTTTAAATATTAATTGTATTCCAAATTAAGAAAATACAAATACCAATATTTGACTGAAATGACCTCACAACATAAGGAAACTTATCCCCAATTACAAATCGATTCCACCAGTAAGTTCTAATAAAGCACACAAAGGGGAAAATGTGCACCGGATTCGAACAACGAGAAATTGAAAAAGCACGCTAATAATTGAGCACACATATGGCTCTTTCAATAACACCATTACAATTGATGGAAAATTCCAATCGATTGAGACTAAGAGACCTATAATTAAAAGGTCACCACCAACATCGCGTAGAAATAATTCTAGCAGATTAGACATACATCTAATACGATCGAAGATTGTTCGTGTTCTCATCTCATTGTTTGACATTGTGATCTGACCAAGACGATCTACAGTCACCGTTGCTGCATTGCAAGGTTGCCATAACTTCTACAGTGGTGCGTCGCAAGGTCGCTGGAACTTCTGCAGTCATCGGCTATGAAGAAGACAAACGTTCCTATGGGCAAAAAAGGAACTCTACTTCCAATAAATTAAAAATATGCTATAATTTACCATAAATTGTCAGACCTGCTATTTTTTCACAATAGGTTTTGAAGATATGCTACGGTGTATGAATTCTCTTCTTTAAGCCTATGTTTGGTAAAGTGGAAAAGAGGGATGAAGGAAATTAGATGAGGGATTTTGGAGAGGCAAATGGAATTTTGGGGGGGTTTTTTTTAAAATATTAATTGTATTCCAAATTAAGAAAATACAAATACCAATATTTGACTGAAATGACCTCACAACATAAGGAAACTTATCTCCAATTACAAATCGATTCCACCAGTAAGTTCTAATAAAGCACACAAAGGGGAAAATGTGCACCGGATTCGAACAACGAGAAATTGAAAAAGCACGCTAATAATTGAGCACACATATGGCTCTTTCAATAACACCATTACAATTGATGGAAAATTCCAATCGATTGAGACTAAGAGACCTATAATTAAAAGGTCACCACCAACATCGCGTAGAAATAATTCTAGCAGATTAGACATACATCTAATATGAAAGTGTGGGAAGACCACCTCAGTTATTACAAAATAGAAACAAAAACATAACGAAAAAATGCAACACCTACGTGGGGGAAACATTGTCGCCTTTATTTCAAACAAATAACTATCACAAATAAGAGAAAAAACCCAAACTCCATAGATAATACCTCCAGTAACAAGACAAACTATAAGACCAAAGAGATCAAAACGCGTCCCTCTGACCACGAAGCCATCTCGCAATCAAAATCGTCACCGTGGACTCCAAAACATCTTCTCTAGGGCCGGGAGTCCAGTGGCCAATCAAAAGGCGGCACCGGACTCCGGTCCTAAAGGAGAAATATGAACGGTGCAAATCCTAGCACTAGAGAGAGGGAGAGGAAGAGGGAGAGGGACGGTCTAGAACGGTGCAAACCCTATGACGGTGCAAAAAATCTTTATGTTGAGCTTTTTATGCGTCAATAGCACTGTCTAAAACACTGCCTGGAGTTACGCTGAAAACACAAAATTGAAAGCATATAATGTTTCAGTTGACTCTGAAGTTGCAAAAATCAATTAGCCAGTCAATTGTAATCTCGAGTAAACCTACCCATGCCCAATAACGAACTATGTTATGATTCCCTTCTCTGCTTCCAACCTCTTTAATTCATCTCCTAAAAGAACGTAAAGCAACAGGCTTATTTGGGTAGCTAAACCAATTATTTAGGTGAAATTTTGAGTATCAAGTTTGGTACTAAACCTTGAGACATCCATGTGTCTCTAATCGAGTCCCTTCGCTTTCTACTGCTAAATGCAGTAATGATTCCCATAGCAAAGAAAACCTTTTTGGGCACTTTTTGAATTGCTCCGTTCCTGGTTTCGTAACCACTGGAGATCCTTCATTACCGCTATCAGCTTTTGCAGCTCTGGCTGCGGCAAGCTGTACCTCCAATGAGGATATTGTTTTATCTAATGCCCTGAAAACAATTAGGACATAAATTTTTCACACTAATATTTTAACAGATAAACAGAAAACAAACAAATAAACAAGAGAGTAAATGCATGAAGTTTCACCACAGATCAAAGAAAAAAACATTAACAAGATGGAGATATTTAATTACATGATCACATCGTGTGTCCATGAAACGTGAGAAAGCATGTCTCCCACCTAATCAGAAGCCTCCTGTAAAAATCAGAACATTTATCAGGAAGTCTTACCACAACTATGGCGCTAAAAATAATATTATCACCGTATCTTGCCTTCATATTCAAAGTAATGAAAAAGAATGGGGAAAAAAAAAATAAAGAGAAGAGCAAAAAAAAAGCGGACAATGTTGTTGCATATTTTGGTGATTTTGAAAGACATTTCTTCTTATAGAAAGTAAAAGTAACCAATTTACCAAGATGATGATGATGATAAGAATAATAATAATAATAAAAGTAACTCGATAACCTATTCATTACAAAATTCAAACATTGTGTACTCAAAGGAGAAAAGTACGTGTTTATAAGAAACACTTGCCATTTGTGAACCAACAATCATTGAAGATAAGTCTTAAACACCATCAAAAAGTACTAACTTTTTGACTTATTGCAAGCTTATTTGTGCTGTACATCAGCAATTAGCATGATAGGAAGGCCATAGCATTGTGGAAATTATATAATAAGGCGTTGATCCAAAAGGAATTGAATGGACTAATGCACTCAATTTAGTTTCGAGCTTTGGTCCTCAAAAACTCAAGTTACAAATTATTCTTAACAATAAACAAACTTTTAATAGAGTGGATTCCTAAATCAAAAACTCATATGGCGGTCCAAAGAAAACCCACAAAATCCGTTACAAAATCAACAAGAGGAAAATCTTTCGATATAATGCTTGGTCTTGTTTGACTACCAAAACAAGTAGTTAAATCCAGGACAAAGAGTGATAATATCGTAACAATAACATTATTCATCTAAATGTTTCTTAGCACTATTTTGCTTGGTGGTGAGGTGACAATTACAAGATGGGGTATAGTGAGTCAACATCGAATAGTAATACACGATTAGATCAGAACCACGTTAGAAGAAGAAAACAAGGTTGCAGTAGTAGCCACATCAGAAAAGCATCCAAAGTTAGAAAGAGATGTCGTTTAGTATTGTGTTCCTTTAAACTCCTTTCGGTTGAATTAAAGCCAATGCTCGAAAAACCACATGCAACCAATCCGAATAAGCTAAAAGTTCTCTTCCTAAGTTCACTTTTGGCACTAAAAATTACTTTCACCATTTCTGTCCCCACGGTAGCCTGTTTTCCTATTAGATAAGTGGCATAACCCGCTGCTGGTTCAATCTCTCTACTTTCATCCTATCAGACACAAAATACATTCATGGGACTGCAGATATTAAAATATGGGAAGGGTAAAATTTTGATAATCAAACGTCTGAGCAAGCATGGGGTTCGGAGAGTTTTTCGTTGGATCTCTAGGACGGTTTTCGCTAGCTCGTGGAGACGGTAACGGATTAGATTTAAGTAGTTTGATCATCTGACCCCCTTGGTTTCTTGTCCTTTCCTTTTTTTCCTCTTTCATTCAAAGTAAATACACGAGGGCTGAGACGCCATGCATTTGGTGGCGCCTTTTCTTTGGGATGCTATGCTTTAGTCATTTTTACAGTGATAGCTTGCTTGCTTTAAAGAACTCTCCTTGAAAAATAAACGGTAGTGATTTAGCAGACACTTAGACTCATGCAAATCAAATTCACCAAATGAGAAGTTGGAAGGGGCTTCTCTACCGCAGTACTAAGAAGTTAGATGGGCCTTATTCAAAATGTGCGGAATGACTCATCTATCAGAAGTTTAATTTAAATGATTAATTATCTAGCAATGTTGAAAAGCATGGATATTATTTTCCAATCAGACAACAGTGGAATAACATTCTGTTAAAGATTATAGCCTTCATCTTTAATTAGCAATCTTGGAAAAAAAATCAAAAGGATGATCTAATACGTACATAAAACTTCATGTATAATGTATAGAGATAAAATAATTCTAAGTATCATAATTTTAAAACTCATAATTCTAACTATCAAAAATCAATCACATGTAGGGATAAAATAAAGAAACAAAACATAAATATCAAGTATCCAGTAGTAAAAAATTAAAAGTTAAAACTACCCAACACAGGAGTGGACACAGGAATTAGCCACTTATTGCATGCTTTTAAAACTGAAAAGGATATCTCTAGAAATCAAAAACCAACACAAAATAAACTAAATAGATTTCCTAACATAAAACAGTACAGAGAGTCAATTTACTCACATTCAATATGCTTCCAAATCAAACAAGAAAAAAAAAATTAGGAATTAACATTTAACGTCATATATCCAAAAAAAATTTCAAGCAAGAGAAAAAAAAATCATATCCACTATACTAATACACAGCGAACCTAATATTCATTTGCAGTTTTTGAAAGCAACCACAAAAAAAAAAAAAAAAAAAAAAAAAAAAAAAAACAGCAAGCAAAAAATTATATCCATCATTCGCTCTTTTAAATATTGGTAGGAGATTAGATGCACTAACCCTCTCGTAGAGCTTCCTTCCATCTCTCTCTCTCTCTCAAGATTTCACGATTTTTGCTCTCATCTCCGTCCTCGCTTCTCTCTCTCTCTCTCTCTTCTCTCTCTCTAATACAACATTGTCACTCCATGTACATCACAAAAACAACAACAAAAACACATAGGTATCTTTCTTCATTGTAGCTTGTTTTAATTTTCCATTTCAAAGTTTCTTCTTTTTCTTTGTTATTACTTCCATAGTCATTTCAAATTCATATACGTTAAAAAAAAAAAATTTCTTTCTTTCTTTCTTTCTCCGCCCGCTAAATCTATACTGTATTTTTCTATTTTCTAAAATGATTTTTTTTCTTTTTTTTTTTCGGCTGAAAAAAAAAATTAACATGAGATTGAGAACAAACAGGTACACCCGTAAAAATTCATATATAAGAACACAATTTATCTATAGTGTTATTGGCAAGTATTTTCAAGGACAAAAAAATTACTTTTTTCAAATATGTTTTGATGATTAGCGTTGGAATCCATCCTCTACGCCTCCAAAAATATTTAGGCACAGTAGTTTTCTTTTTTTTCTTGAAAAAAAAAAAATTCAAAGTTGTTTAAGAAAGTATACATATTTTTTAGAGTGGGTCATGTGATGACTATTTTTTAAATCACTAGCGAAAGTATTTTTAGTTACTTCAGTATAAAATAATGTATTAAAAAGTGTGTGGGAAAAGTAGAATGGAGTGTAATATAACTACCTTTAACTTAAACCACAAATATATAATTTTTTTCCTTAAAAAAACATATTATATATTAGTCATTTTTCTTGACTTATAGTTCAATATTACTAGATAGAGCGAGTCTATTGCCACCCTTCAATCAACTTTTTTCACCCTTATTTTTTGTAAGTTATTTATTACTAATTATCTATTTATAAAATTACTTTTAACGACAAAAATATCTATAAAATAAAAAATAAAAAATAAAAAAAAACTCTCAATACACCCCTTCTTATAAGTGTTTTTTTTCTTGAAAATTTTTTCTTAATCTGAAATTTGTTAAAGAATTTTTTTATTAATGTATTAATAAAAGTTACATAAATAAAACTTTTGTTTTTTTGGAATCAATAAAATTTTTTCCTAAATGATCTATAAACTTTTCCTTCTGAAGGGTAAATGATCTATAAACTGTTATATACACCATTGATTCATTTTTCTTTTGGAAGACAACCACGCCGTTCATATTTGATGTCTGAGTAAAATATTTAGGTAATTGAAATGAATGGCCGTTCATATTTGAACCAACCAGCCGTTCGTATTTCAAATATTTCCCGTTCATATTTTAAATAGTTCATTTTAAAGGAACCACGCCGTTTATTTCAATTACATTTGGGCAAAATATTTATGCAATTTTTTATTTTTTTTTTAATTTTTTTTTTAATTGCACATTCAAATATCCATGTGGCACTCACAATCGAAATGAAACATCTAAATGATCTATTCACCTTTCAAGACAAATCGTAAATGAAACCACCTAAATTCTGTTGAAACATTTCTTTGTTCATGTTCAGATATTTTCATTCATATGTTTCCGTAGCATATGTTACCATTCGCATGCTTCTCTCAAATAAATCTCATATATTCAAATTGTGTTGAAATGTTTCTATTTAAATATTTTTATTCAAATATTTTCATCTCAAATGTTCAGAGGCTTCCTCAAACTGACCTTATATATTTAACCTCTTTCAAATATTTTGCTTATGAAGTGGTGGGTTGCCTCTGTTTTATATGTCTATTGATCTTAATAGATCAGCAGTTTCTATTGATTATAAAGATGTGTGTTAAAAATGTGTTAATATTTAATATATGATGTATCTATTGATATTTTTATTATTGAACTTGGTATACATTGCTCCCTTTGAGCGACTCATTCAAATTTATTGATGGATCCGATTACCGTTTGGATTGAGTATCATATATTTTTTATTTTTGTTGTTTGATACCTAAGTTTGAAAAAGAAATTTAAAAAAATTCTAATTCAAATTGAGAATCTTTATTACTGTTTAGAAGAGAAAATACTGAAAGTGGAGCCGATTCGAAAAGTAAAAAAGTTAAGTCAAGTTGAATTTTTTTAAAATTTATTTTGTACTTTTCTTTTCAAACTTTTGTCCCAAACATCAACTTAGTGTGTATTTGACAAATAAAAAATTCAATTCATTTTAAATGAGAAATCTATTTTTTTACCTTTTCGACATCGGCACAACTCATTTTTCTTTCTCGCAAACACCCATTCAATTTAAATCCAAAATTTTCAATTGAAGATGGTTTTCAAACTAAAATGAATGGTCGGTACATGTTTCTGTGCCATGTGATGAAAAAATAAAAATAAAAATTACTCACCATTTTTATCATGCTTTAAAATTATCCCATGTAAACATGAATTTTAAGTTTGAAATCATTATTTATAATATAACAAAATTGTACAAGTTGGAAGTTGGAAACAGAAGGAAAAAAAAAAATACACTGTAAAAGCAGGAATATGCCTTATGAGTTATGATGTGCGCATTGGACAAAATATCATTGCTCAGCAAGTATTAATACTAATTAGTGGCTTTCAAAAAAAAAAATAGTACTGAATTTTTAAGATTATTTTCATATCTCTGTCCCCTCAACTTTAGGAGCATTCGCATATTTATCTCTTGAACTGTAAGTTTTTACCTCACTTCACAAATCTTTAATTAGTTCTGTATACTTTGCTCGAATTTCTGTTAAATATAAATTGAAAAGGAGAGGATTAAAGTGAGGTCGAGTTTTTATTTTTATTTTTTTTTTCCGTTTGTTTTAAGAAAAATTTTAACAAAAAATAATTAAATGAGATTAGTTCTTTTTTATTTTTTTCATATTTTTTTTAATAGGAAATCTAATGAAAATGCTTACGTAGGACTAATCTAATATAAGGTGAATGAGATAAAGTGAGCGTTGAAAGACAAAGTGAGAGTTAAAGTTCATACGCAACATGGAAATCTAAAGTTGTATGAGTAGGGATGAAAATTTTTATGAGAAACAACAAAACTAGTGCATTTAATAATATTTCATAACCTATAAATTCAAACAAAAAAGATCCATAGTGAACCAGTCAAAATCATGACCTACAATTTAGGAGAAATGAAGATAAGACTTGCCTTTGTCACTTACATTTCGTTTGGTAACAAGAAAAGAAACGAGAAAGGAAGGAAGACAAGCAAGGGAAAGAGAATTTGAATTAAAAAAAATGGAAATTGGTTTTTCTTTATCTTTTTTGGAGGAAAGAAAATAGTTGATAAAGTAAATGACCATTTTGCAAATTATTTTGCACTTATTTGATTTAGAATGAGGATAATAATGTAATTCTCCTATGTATACTAGTGTGAAAGCTTTCATTTACCAAAAAAAAGTGTGAAATTTTCTCCAAATGTGTAGAGATTAAAAATGGTGGGCCCCACATGTTTTTTTTTTTCCCTCTCTTATTTTCCTTTTTCTTTGTTTTTCTCTCTTACCAAACGATCTACATTCCTATTTTCTTTGTAAAAATACGTCAACTTTTTTCTTTTCTTCTGCTTTTCACCTCTAATAAACATTGTTAAAGGAGTCAAATAAAATTTGACTGATGTTTAAAAATATGAAAATAGTAGCGCAAGATACTAATTTTTAAATTCTAATTTTTCAAGCATCATTTTCGTGGAAATCATTTTTTTTTTACTAGAAAATACAACTTTTTTTTTTTAATTTCAATTGATATGATAATTGTTTAAAGAGTTATCAGTCTAAATAAGAAAATAAAAATATAAAAGAGAACCATTTTCGAAAAATGCTTAACCTTGAAATGTACATCATTTATGGCAAGACTTTGTGGGAAATTTATGCTATGTTTGATAGGAGTGAAAATAGAATGGAAAGAAGTGCAAAACACCTAGGTAAAAGAAGGAAGAATATCTTCATTCATATTGTTTGGTAGAAGAGAAAGAAAACTTCTAATCTAATTTATTTTACAATTATACCCTTATAAAAATGAGATGAGTAATGATCAAGATCATAATAGTATTTTTATACATCATTTAGAATGCGTTTGGTAGAGCTATTGTTTTCCTTTTGGACAGTAGAAAAAGAAAAGCAAAAGCAACAGACTTTTAGTTAGTGTTTTGATGTTGTACCTTAAAAGAGCTTCTTACATTAGAATAGCTTTTTCTGGGTGTTTGGCATGATCATTTCAAAATCTTTTCCAATATGTCAACAATACCCTTCTTTAAAACTACTGGGGGTATTGATTCCTATTTGTCCAAAAACTGAGGTTTAGTTTTTATTTAAAAAAATAAATAAGAACATATAAACAATAAATTTATCCACACAAATAGTTAAAAAAATCCTCACGATACAACTTATGAAAAAATAATAATAATAATAATAATAATAATAAAAACCATATCTTCATTAAACGAACAAACCAAATACAAAGCATGAACATATCCTTGTAATAACATCCTCACAGTGCCATGTTTTTTTTTCCCCCCCTTTTTTGCTGAGAAGTTCTATCATTAAACAACATAAACTAAATGCAAGCACACCAAAATGAAACAAATAGAGCACTGTAGCCAAAACCTCAATCAAAAGAGGAGTACCAAGGGTTCAAATTGCTTAAAACAGTAGCAAGAGTTTAATATTTGATAGCTCATCATCCGGCAAGTAATCTTCTTCTTCATTCAAAGATTGAAATTACACATCAGCAATCGCCTCCCTCCTCATAAAATTGTGTAGAGCCATTGAAGCAGTAACAATAGCTATTTGTTAAATATCAATCCCATAATTAGGCCTACTTCCCAAATATCCTATCATGCTTTCCATACGCCAAAAGTACGCTCAGTGACACTTCGTAATGATGAATGCACATAGTTAAATATTTCTCGAGACCCTGTCCACCATTGTGAAATTGTGGAAGATGATATTGATCTCCTTTATATGGTGCTACATATCCCTTCATATTTGGATATCCCGCATCAACCAAGTAATATTTACCTACAACATCAAAGTTTAAACAGTAAATATATAATAGTACTCTAAATGTTGTTCACTTAATAACAGCATAAAAAATTACTTTAAATTTAAATAACACATACCATTTGGTGGTTTAGGAAACTTTATACCTTTATTTCTTAATGCCTCCAAAAATATCCGTGTATCAATGCAGTTCCTTCCCATCCCGGCCAAACGAATGTGAAAATCATATCGAATCCACAAATTGCCATTATATTTTGTGTAGGAAATCTTTTCCTACCAATGTATGGAATTTGCTCATCCACTGGGAGTGATACACGAACATGAGTTCCGTCGATAGCTCCAATGCAATCCTATAAAGTGCAAGAGGAAAAAGGTTAAAATTATGTATGAATATATAAAAAAGAAATTAAAATTTAATGTACAAAATACCTTAAAGTATGGCCCATATTTTGGATTTCATCGAATGTAGTGTGGGACTTTACTATAATTTTCTGGTGGTTTGATCTCATCCAAAGCAAGAATCATCATTTTTTCTGGTACGAATCCACAGTGTCTACTCACTGTTTTCACCCGAATGTTAGAAATTGGAATCTTTCTTGAATCATTCTATTGCCAACACCATGACCTAAGATCACTGAAATCATGCCTACTGCCTCTTCTAAAATACTTGTTTTTCCATTCGAAACATCTCAAGACAACGAACACCGTTTCCCTTTAGGATCAGTTCTTATGTATGAACTCCTTTTATTAATAACTTCACAAACTTCATCAAGTATTTTGGATAATTTTTGTTGTTGTAATCTGCTTTTTTCCTTTCTTGAATTGCTTTCTACTTGGCCCGAGTATTTTCTCTTTCCGGTTGCTATCTTCTACATCCTCATGATCTTTTTCCTCCGAATCATCACTAACTACCTCTTGAGTGATGTTATCTTCAGTATTAGATATTTGTGTATACAAAAGAGAAGTTGGTGCCCAAGCCTCTAGCCCCTGTGGCAGTCACATCTCGAAATAACTCGTTTAATTCCATTGCATATGCTCTAAACCTTTGACACGAAATTTTGCAGCCTCTGGATATTTCTGTTATTGCAAATTTAAATTTAGAAAAATTTTATAGTACACTAATTATAATTAAATAACTTATTAACAAATACCTACTTGTAACTTTGCTTCAATTCCCGCCATTCATTTGGAGCATCTATAGTTTGCCTTTTTATGTCCGCTTTTGCCTTTCCATGTGTTCCCTCAGTTGCCATGTAGTCTAAAATACAAATCTCTTTAGGTAGTTTATCTAATGAATAAACTTTGTTAAAAACTTAAAAAAAGAAAATCATTAGAATCCTAAACAAATTAAGAAGAGAAACCCATATAGAAATCACAAGTAAACCAAAAGTTTAACTGTATATGTGTGTAGCAAATAACCAAATCAATGATTTTAGACCAAAAAAAAAAAAAAAAAACCAAATATATCTAGAAACTTATGCTTTTATCAATCACAATTTATAGAACAAAAAATACTCACAAACACGAGAGCTTTCGTGTGTAACGCATGAAGATAAACCGTTAAAGGTTTATACACTATTTTCATATTACATATCCTCATAAATCTAAATATATATATATATATATATATTGTTAAAGAAATTGCTCTATAATTCGAACAAATCTCAAAGAACTAAAGGTAGACAAGTGATATATAGGAAGGAGATTATATATAAAACATATATATTTGTACATTTATATATAAGAACAAGAAAGAGACTTTGATGGAAGAGATGGCAAGAAAGGAAAACGAAAATAAAAAAATGTAATCACCCAAATAATAAGAACTTACATGTTTGGGTTGCTAGTTCTTGGCTCTCTTTGAGATTGCAAAATTTTGGTAAATCTTAGGGTTTCATTTCTTCCTGATGATGGAGTGCTGGAGAAGAAAATAACAAATCACAGGACGCAATGCTTCAGGAAAATAAAAGGAGAGGAGATGGTTGGAATTTAAATTTCCTGATTCATTAATTTAAGGGTAAAGGTGGAAATATGAAAGTTTCATTAAAACCCCCAAAACCGAAAGCCATTTTGATATTTTATCCAAAAAGTCCAAAAGGTGCTTTTGAGTTTTAGAACCCCAAATCTGTCTCTAAAAGGCCCTCTCAAACGGGTTATTACTTTCGTAAAGTTTTTCATCCATTTTTCTTTCTAAAGTTAAAGTTAGAGGGATTAAAATTTATGTAGGCTTTATAGATTTATAATTTCTTTCATTCTTAATTTTCTCTCTATTAAACAACCCAAACCTCCCTTTTCTCTTTAAAATTCCTCATCTAATTTCCTTCCTCCCTCTTTTTCATTTACCAAACATAAGCTTAAAGAATTGTAACTCATCCAAACGTACTAAGTGCAAAAAGATTGGGGCCACATAATTTTGTTTTCAACTTTGCAAAACGACTAAGGGTCTATTTTGGTGAATAAGTTGAGCTTGAGTTAAGTTGAAATTTTTAAGTTTCAATAGTAATTTTTGTTGATTTTTTTGAAAAGACAAAAAACTTTTTCAGAAAAAACAAAAAAAAATTTCAGAAAAAGACAAAAATTTAAGTTCAAACTTGAGGTTTGAACTTGAGCTCCAAGGCTCCGTTTGGGGCACTATATTTACCATCTGAATTTCAAAATCTCAATTTTACATTAAACTTTCTCTTTCTTTCGTTTTCAAAAAACTCAAACTTTAAAAGTTCATAACTTTCTCATTTCAAATCGAAATGAGATGATTTTTATGTCAAATGCTCATAACGCTGAGACGAATAAGACAAGATCCATTTTGCATAAATTTTTTTTTTTCTAAACACATCTCAAATTTTTTCCTTATTTTCTATATCACAGAACTTTTTCAATAGTTTTCCCTCCAAATACACATTTCTAACCTAACCTCTAAAACACAATCTCTAGATATCCCCTCAAACGAGCCCTGAATTCTTAGCTCAGGGATCTTTGGTACCACGTTTCAGACGGAAATTTACAGATCAACTCTAAACTCTCAAATCTATCTTACTTTCTTTTTCTTCCATTTTCTAAAAATTTAAAATTTCAAAAGTCCATAATTTTTTTAATTTCAAGTCAAAACAAGAGGATTTAATTTTTATTATTTTTTATTTTTATTTTTTTGTAAACTACTAATGAATTGATTAAAAAAAAAAAGGCTTGTGTTTAAAAAAATATAATTGAATTGTAGGGCTTTTTCTTGGAATAATAAGAGTGGTCTAACAACCAATAGTGGATATTTAAATTTTAGTTGACGGGTAATGTAGAAAGTGTATAAGAAAAGTAGATAAATTGATGTTAATAGACGCCCTCCAAACGAAATAAGATTTATATTGCATAATTTTTTCTTTATATATTTTAAATTTTTACTATTTGCTATATCATTATTCATTTTTTATTTACATTTTAACTAAACAAACATTTCAATTTCAACTTACAAAGTTCAACCCCAACAATCATTGCAAACGGGCCCTTAGTTCCCAAAAGTTAGAGAGTTCCCCATAAGCTTACCATATTTTTGCTGAAAGTCATGCCCTTTGATGAACACATAAATATGGCATTAGTTCAAGAAAAGCTCAGCCGAGACAAAAAAGAGATTACTCTGATTTCAATAAATGCGTCTCTAGGATAAAGACAGAGAAATTACACGGTCCTTATCTAAAAAGACAATCATACCCATACAAAACAAAAGTCCCATTTGTAAATATTTTCAAATGATTTTGCTTATGAAATAAAAATGAGAATGTTTTGTGAATGATTTTGAGATAATTTTTGAAATTGTGTTTGATTTTATTTATTGATAAATTGGTTTGGGTACAACAAAAAATAAAATTGTGTATAAGTATGTTTTTGAAAATATTTGTTAGGTGTAAAAGAGTTGGATAATGAAAACGGAAATGGGAAAGCAATGACACTGTTTGGGAGTATTTTGAAAATGATTTTGTTTTGAATATAAAATAGAAATGAGAATGTTTTGAGATAAATTTTTAAATTGTTTTTGTAGAGAAATTAGTTTGAGTACTAAAAAAAGTAAAATTGTATTTGAGTATATTTTTAAAAATATTTATTGGATGTATAAGTCTTAGAAAATGAAAAAAGAAATGAAAAAACAACTTTATTTCACTTTTTCATTTGTTAACAAGAAATGAAAATGATTTTTTGTTTTTGTTTTTGTTTTCTAAATTTAAGCAAATAAACATTATTTCAGACTCATTTACAAAACAACTTTCTTAAAAACTGTGATTTTTTTTTTTCCAAATTGTTTTGAAGCCAATATCAGACAAGGTTGTGACTTATTCTATTTTCTCATTTCTTAATATTTTCAGACTTTGTACGAAATTAATATTATTTCAAAACTATTTCTAAAACACCTTTATTAAAAATCATGATATTATTTTCCAAAACATTTCAAAAACAATACCATACAACGCCAAATCTTCTCCAAACCCAAAAGGTATAAATTGTTCGTTTCAAAAAAAAAAAAAAAAAGGGTAAAAAAAATTGTCTTCCGATTGTACCCTTTCCCCTTTATACCAAAGGAGAGAACAAAATTATTGTCATTCCTAAAAAAGCCAAAGAAACGAATTTCTGATGAAAGTAAGTAAATATTTTCCTAAAAATAGAAAATTGGAATATGATTAGCATTTAAAGCCTTGAATAATTACCGGATTCCCTAAAAAGATTTGTAAAAAGTCCATTAATTAACAGAATGTTCACTTCACTTACCCAATACCTCAAATGACAAAAAACTATTCCCAATTATATACCAAAAAAAAGGGGGCTCATATTACTAAACTTGTGCTCATCATCAAATTTGATAAGCCTCACGTCCTTATCACCATATAACTCCAAAGTCAGCTTAAACAATCTTTACAAAGGTTGATGTTTCGGTATTGGCCAATAAAATATCAGGGTCCACCAAAACTACAGTGGACTGGAGTGTAGACTATAATCTCTTGAAAGGGTCACCCACCACTTCCAGTTCTTACACATTCAGAGACCAGAGAGATAGAGAAAGAGAGAGAGAGTTTACTTTTTGGAGGAGAGAGAGAGAGAGAAAAAAAAAAAAAAAAGAGATAAAAAGCTTCAGAGAAAGACATAAACAAAGTAGTTTAAAGACATGGGCTTTTGCGTTCTGTTATAAGGAAGAGAAGGAAAGCTAGAGACAAAAAAAAAGAAAAAAAAAACTCTGTAGAGAGAGAGGAGAGAGAGAGAGAGAGCGAGAGTTTTTTTTATAGTAAAAAACAAAAAAAGAGAAGAATTTTTTTTTTTTTTGGTTTAGTTTGGTTGAAACCCTTCAGTCTGTTCTGGCAATCGCTATCATTGTCCCATTTGTACAGCTTTTCTTTCTCTCACTCACTACGAAACTTTCTCAGACTTTCCTTTTTGGCTTTCTGGGGTGGTTGTTAAGAAAAGCCTCAGAGAGAAGAGAACCCAAGTTTCAGAATTCAAAAGAATTGAAGCTTTTTTTTTTTAATCATTTTCTTTTTTTTTTTTTCGAGTGATATCTGCTTTTCCTTTTTTTTTAGTTTTAGTTTTATTTTTCATTTTTTCAGTTGCTTGTTTCTTGTCCAAGTCTCCGAAGTTTGGTTGTTTAATAATGGCGGTAGAGGACCAAAGGGGTGGCGAAGATGGGGCGTTTGACCGTTTTCCGGTTGGCATGAGAGTTCTCGCCGTTGATGACGACCCACTTTGCCTCAAAGTGTTGGAGTCTCTTCTTCGTAAATGCCGGTATCAGGGTTTGTTCCAATTCTCTCTCTCTCTCTCTCTCTCTCTATATATATATATATGTGGATATATATATATTTATGTATCTTTGTTGTTGCTAAACATTTCTAGTTTTCTTGATGTTGTATAAATTTTCTTTGTAAATGGTTTATATATATATATATATATATGTAGGCTTGTTAATAAGATTGTTATAAGTTATACCTTTGGTTGTCTTAATTTCCTTTATGTTTTATGAAATAAAGTTTTGATTTTACAGTTTGTGGGATGTTTTTGCATAGTGGGTTTCAAAAGAGAGCCTTGGAGGCTTTAATCTAATTTGTTAATTCATGAACAGTTTTAATACAGATTTTCAAGTTTAAACAGTTTTTTATTTGGGTTTTTGACTGAACAAAATTTCAAGTTTGCTTTATTTTTAGTTTTTCATTTCATTTTTTTTTCTTCATATATGTGTTTTCTGGTTTTTGCAGTTACAACAACCAATCAGGCTATCAAGGCACTAAACATGTTGAGGGAAAACAGAGACAAGTTTGACCTTGTGATCAGTGATGTTAATATGCCGGATATGGACGGATTTAAGCTCCTTGAGCTTGTGGGACTTGAAATGGACCTGCCTGTCATCAGTAAGCCTATATACACATATATGCATATATATATATATATATATATAGATCCTGTTTTGTAGTTCTTTTAAGGCCTAAACATGGATAAACACAAAAGATTATCAGAACTGGTTTGATTCATTCACAGATAAAACTCAGGACTTTTATATGGCTTCTTATTGGAGATCACTGCTCGGATCGGGGCGTTAAAGAATGATTGTAACTGACATTTGTGTCCTTATGTGTTTCTAGTGTTATCAGCCCATAGTGATACCAAGCTTGTGATGAAGGGAGTCACTCACGGTGCTTGCGACTACTTGTTGAAACCCGTTCGGATTGAAGAGCTTAAGAACATCTGGCAACATGTCGTTCGCCGAAGGAAGTTGGACAAGAACGACCAAAGCAATTCTCGTGGTCACGAAAGCCCTGCCATGGGACTGGAGAAGGCGGAAAAGGGGTGGCAACAACAGGTAATGAAGATCAGAATGCTAAACTCAGAAAGAAGCGGAAGGACCAAAACGATGATGATGAAGAAGAGGGTGAGGAGAATGGAACTGAGAATGAAGATCCTGCGACCCAGAAAAAGCCTCGGGTGGTTTGGTCTCCAGAGCTACATAGAAAGTTTGTTGCTGCTGTGCATCATTAGGCGTTGACAGTGAGTCTCTTTTCCGTTTCCTTGCCTGAAGGCCTTTTTTCTATTCTTTTGGTTCTTTTTTATCGACTCTTCTTTCTTATGCAGAGGCTTTCCCTAAGAAAATCCTTGACCTGATGAATGTTGAAGGACTGACGAGGGAAAATGTTGCAAGCCATCTCCAGGTACAGATTCTTCCTATGTCTTCTGTTTAGCACCATTGTCGCTTTATTGCATCACGATACTGATGATATTTCGAACCTGGAAAGACCTTGCATATAGTAGAGATGGGATTTTGTATATGTGGTAATCACAAGGCTCATATCACGTTATAGGTTCTGCAACAAATGATTTGGAAAGATTCATCAAAGAACTCTGGCTGAAACTGAGGCCTGTTTATCCTAAATATTATTGAATATCCCAAGAGGAAGCTGTTTAGGACATTACCTTTTGTTTCTAAACTTTTGTTTGTTCGATGAAGGAGAATTAACCACATGGTTTTGGAGTCAAAAAGTTAGTCCGCTCTTTCCTAGTTGTTATGGCTGTTATTTGAGAAATTTGTAGTAACAAGCGTCAAATGTGCACTAATTCATATAGATTGCCAATTGGGAATTCATCGAACTTGCTTAGCATGTTGTTTCAAATGAAAACTGTCAGTCTCACTATCTCCATGTTATGTTGCAGAAATATAGAGCCTACCTGAAAAGAACGGAAACCCCGCAAGCTAGCATTGTTGCTGCTATGGGGGGTAAAGATTCCTCTTACATGCGCACTGGTGCTATTGAGGGATTTGGAGATTTACCGGCCTTGGCCGGATCTGTGAGGATGGCAAACAACGCTTTATCACCGTCTTTTACACAAGGAAGAATCCTTGATAGATTAAACTCTCCGTTTGGTTTGACCATCAGAGGAATTACTTCTACTGGACTCATCCAAGCTTGTAACCTGCAGAACCTGAGCAACTCCTTCAACGCTCCTGGGAAATTCCAGCCATCTCTGCCGGTAAACCAACGTGCAAGTTTGTTTCAGGGCATTCCCCCGTCATTGGAAGTTAATCAGTTGCAACAGTCAAAGTGCACCACCCATTTCGGAGACATGGGTGCCTTGAATAATCCGGCAGGTTTTGCAGTTTATGCCGGTAGCTCAAGCATCGCACCCAATTCTTCAAGCAATGCTCTGATGTTACCTGGGAACCTGCAGCAAACCTGTAGTGGGGGAGCATTAGGAATTCAATCTTCGGGCAGAGTGGCTGCATCGGATCCCAAAGCTTTTGACCTTGGGATCAATGGTTCCTCTAACTTTCTAGATCATAACCATTGTAGTGAAAGCTGGAATGGGGCAGTTCAGTCATCTAAGTTTCCGTCAACTGCTTTACCTATGATCCAGCCTCCCAATCATGGTCAAATGTGTTGCAACAACTTGGTTAATGCATCTACTTCCTCACAGATTGGCAACCACTGTCATGAGTTTGCTTCTACAAGTACGCTCCCGACTTCTCTAGGGGATTCTAGGGGAGATGTACAAGGCCAGGATGGCTTAATTGGAAATATTGTTCATCCTACAAATTTCACAGCGAGTCAGAGGTGGGAAGAACATGGAAAGGATCATAACCACAGCTTGAATCAGAATTTTAGTGCAACAAATTCCTTGGTTTCTGCTAATAGCACAATGGCATCCTTGCACCAGAATCTAGACCAAAATAATGCAGCTAGCGGCCAAAATTTCAATGGATCTATAACCGACCAATTGAATGGAGGCACGCCATCTATCTTTCGATTAAACGAGACTGGTGAATCTGCTGCCAGCACCAGTACCGAGCCCAATGGAAACAACCTTGACGGGCAAGCAAAGGCACAAGATGCTTTTGAAAACAATTACGAGTCATTGGATGATATAATTAGTGCTTTGATGAAGCGGGTATACTATCCTTCTTATTCCATGAATTCAATTCTACTTTCATTAAAAAATATTCTCTTAGGTAGTTCTTAGTACTTTAAGCAATCAACGAGTTCATACCAAAGACGATATTCACGATCAACTTATGATTCTATGTTGTTCAGTACCTTGTATAATTTCTTGCTAACCCGGAAATTGATATGCCCGAATATCGTCATCTTAACTGCATTCATTGTATCTGCATTCTATATTTGTAACTGCTTTACCTTGTGTTTATCCAGGAAAATGAGACAATATTAATGGATGGAGAATTGGGGTTTGACACTTTCCCTCTTGGCTCTTGTATACCGGACTTCACTGCATGAGTATTGAAGCCGCCTTCGCCTTCGTGTTCTGTAATATTTCGTCCATTTTCAACTAGCTTTTACTTGTTAGTAAATTTATACTTGTTGCAATTGCAGAGAGCAAACATGGATCCTTGTTAGTTCTTCTAATGTGATCTCTTTTACTCTTCTTGTAGTTTGAAATAAGTCAAATTTTTTCTTACTTTGTTCTTTTTGTTGTTTAGTTAATTTAATAAACAGCTATAGCAGCCCTAAACTAAAACTAAAAAAATTAAGTTGGCATACCACAGCAAAACATAAAACAAAAACAAAAAAACTAAGGTTTTTAGAATGTAGGTATGAAGACAAGGGCACAGGTTTTGGGGATTCGCCATTCGTTAGATTGCATGCAACAATTATTACCATGCAGCATGTAAAGTACCCATCATTTACATGGTGTGCAAATTATGTGAAAGTGTTATTCTACTTAAAAATACATGACAAGAAGAAAAATACACTCTGGTCATTCTCTTTTTCTTTTTGATATCCTAAATATTATTCCGAGTAATATTCTTGAGAAAAGATCAACAATGAAAGTTCTAACAAGGGAAGGAAAAAAAAAAAAAAAAAGAAGAGGGAGATTCATATAATGAAGATCAATTACAAGTGCCCAAAAAAACAAAAAACAAAAAAAAACTTGTTACTTATCAAGGAAGATAAATAAAGAAATAAAGAACCAACAATTTGATTTACAATATTAAAAATAAAAAATAAAAATGACATTTCTTTGTGGGTGTAGTTGATTTCTGGTGAAGTTCAGCCCCTCTGAACTCAATCGAGCTCGGTCAGCTGGGCTCTCCTCTCTGCGGCTCTCCTCCTTACAAAAATTCCCCACCTCAAAGCGGCTTTGAGCTTAAGCCACCCAACAACGGCCCTTCCTGAACTCCTGCCTCTCTCCTGGCCAAAGGGTTGATCCATCTGAGGCTCATATTGCATGCTATACGCATAACAAGCCTCGTCGGAATGACCAAGTCCAGACCCCATTCCGACACCAGCCCCCATACCAAATGTCTTCAAAAGTTTCTGCATGTCATCGCTCTCCAACATCTCCGAGCTCTTGAGCCTGATTTCCTCAGCGACTATGTCCTCCAATCCTTGCCCGCTCCTTGGCCGCGACCAGTCTCCTGAAAAGTACGAACCCCCAACTGATGCTGCTCCAGCTGACATGTAATCCATGCTGCTAGACAACGCGGCTTGTTGGTTGTTCAACGTCATCAGCGCCGTCTGGTCAGACCTCACGAATGGGAACTCTATCAACTGAGGAACCAGTGGTTGATTATTTTCAGTTTGGAATTGGCGGCCACCACATTCGGATACTAACTGGTGCTGCCTGGGCTGAGTGGCTTCACAAAGATGAGCTGAGTTGTAGTTGTGGCTAGTGGCCACCGGTGCAGCCGAGGCTGCCTTCCCTTTTCTGGTGCCGGCATGAGAGTTCAGGACTTTGCCGTCGTATTCAACTACTTCATGCCAATTTTCATAAGCCCTCTTAACTAGAGCATCAACTGAAACCTGCACTCAGAAATCCGAGGAAATAAGTGCGCGCTAAGAAGGTAATTCTTCCAAAATTGACAACAAAGTGTAAAGAGGACCTTTTAGAGTGTTGGAATCAAACCTTTTGACTGTGGTTGAGAGAATCTAGAGAGAGAAACAGCCCATCAGCAATTAGACCCCTAAGCTCATAAATATGGTTGAAGACAACTCCAGTGCAATGAGTTTTATCATTGTAGTAAACATAGAGCTTCCCTTCCAAAACACATGTCTTGGCATGCTCCACGGTGTTCTCCCACATTCTGTTCGACATTCCACTTCCGAGGATCTGAATCGATAATCAAACAAAAACGAAAATATGCAGAAATTTGTGAGAATTGTCTCAGAAGGTTGTTTGATATGAATTTATAAGAGAGTTTATAGGAAACTAAGATATGTACACTTCTTAATCTCTGCGGATCCTTCACGAGAATTCGAAGGAAGTCTTCAACGGTCGTGATGCTCGACTTAATAAGCTTTTTGTGCAGTGCTCCGTCCTTCGCTATTCTGTCTAGTCTCCAAACTTCATCATGCAAAGCAGGTGGGTAATGTTTCTTGTACACTGCAAATCATAGAAACAAACAGATTTTTCAAGATTAAAGAGGAAATTTTACTTGTTAAGCTAAGACAAGTGAAAGCGATAGAGAAACTTACATTCTCCTCTATGATCTTTCACAGTAAAAGCCTCGGTTTTGGCTTCACGAATTCGAATCCCGTCACAGTGTCCAGGTGCAACCTTAAGACCGAGCCTGAATTTCCTGCTCCTTATCCAACTGGAGTTATCGGTAAAAGTGAGGTCTCCTATGGTACCCACTCCTTCCTTTAGGGTCACCTGTAGATCTCCTGTGAGAAGCGGTCTTTTCCCCTCCCGCTCCTTCACTTCATGGTTTTCAAAGTGCTCCATTGTCCAATCCTCATCAGCCTCGTTGTTGAAATCGCCTTCGAGCACCACAATATTGAGCTTTACAGCTGATTCTGGTATGGTCTGCACAACATCACCCGTGTTTGCATCTAGCAAGACGACGTGAATCGCTGCTCCTTGCTCTCCCTCAACCTTGGCGCCTGTAAATATATGAGGTGGCATCCTTGTATTGAAATGGAGCTGCAGTGCTTTTCCTTCTGGACCGAGAATTCTCGGTGGTGGAGACCTGCCATGGTTGAAAGTGAAACAATTGAATTACAAATATATCTTGCTAATCATCACAAAAAACTTAATCAAGGCTGTCCATTCCCACTGCTCTTTCATTAAGAACCGAAGAATTACTAACGAAAACGTGGAATTGTTTGGCATAATAAAAAACGCTGAACAAGCGCGCACTCTATGCCCTCCAACACGACTTCTCAAAACAGTACGATAGTGTAAAATCATGGTGACTTAAGGAGGAACGCACCTCTCCGGCAGTTTGGCAGGGCCCAACTTCGTCAAAGCACGCTCCACTTCTTCGCTAACCTGTCGTTGTTTGCAAAATTAACAGAAGAAATAAGGCCACACTAGTTTTAGACATGTTCAGGGCATTAAAAGGATCTATCGAAATTGAGAAATTCGACATTACGGAGCAAAATGCTACTCCCCTACATAAAAAAGATCAAAACTGAATAAGAAAATGCCATTTTCAGTTCATCTCAATAATAATTTCATTGGAGAGACTAATCAAACTCGGACAGACTCACAATTCTGCGGAGTAGAGGCTCCAACGAAGAGCAGAGTCTCTGCATGCTATCCACCTTCAGAGCATCCACAATCACACTGCATATTGAATGAACTCTATAAACAACGAGGTAGGACTCCAAAATTTACACCAATGGCTTTAATGGGATAAGGCAAAAGTTTGATAAGATTAGCACTTAATCACTTAATTAGTAGATAATTAACTACGATGTCGACAAAAAGCTTCATCTTTTTCGTTTCGATTCGTTTTTTTTTTTTTTTTCATCTTTCTGTGCCTTCTAGAAAAAAAATTTACTAATGTTGTATCTAGTCCAATATTTTCTTGACTGGTATCTAGTTTTTGAGATAGTAGATTTGTGAAATGTGTAAAGCACAAAATCAGGAAAATTAGCATTTTGGGATTATTTAATCCAACATTCTAAACACCTATATAACCATTAGATTCACTAATTCTAATAGAATTAAACTATATTCATTTAATCGTTAAATAATTATATAACATATGACAACTGAAGCAAAATACAGGCATACTTCTAAAATCAAAAAAACACCCTTTAATGGAAAATAAAGAAATCAAAAGAGAAAAGTGTGAAATTACAAAACAAACCTTGCCAGAGCGGGCAATTTGCGCTTCTTTGCCTCGGGTAGATGGTCAACTCCACCATCATCAACAACACCACCATCACCACCACCACCACCATGTTCATAAGCTCTCTTGTCAAGTCTTGTTGTTCTAGAACTTTCCATTACAAGAAACCTTAACAAAATCCAAACTACCAAAAACTAACTCACTCACAAATCCCAAATCAGTAAACCAAAAGAATGTTCCAAAAATCTCCGCCGACTATACTCTCAGAAGCTTCATGGAAGAACACACACAAATATTTTCTCACTCCAAATCTATTGTAGTAGTCTATGACTAAAAGACTCTCCAATCAAGAGGACAAAACGTTATGTTTTCTGTTGAGAAAATTTTGGATCTGGGTATGCCAATGAAGATGTGTTTAAGCAGATTTTTGGATTAGATCTGATCTTGATTAGTTTATGTTGTGTTGACGAAGGACTTTATTTATTGGTACAACATTTGTATATTCATGTTTAAATAATTTAAATGTAAATTCAACTTCACAGCTGGGTTTGGTGCGTCATGCTCGTGTCATTGCATGAACGTATTAAACTATTAAAGTTATACACACACACACACACACACATATTTATATATATATATATATATAACCGCGTTTCGTGGGATAATTTCTGATCTCTTATTAGTTCTTTGACTGTAATCTTTTTTTTTTTTTTTTTTCTTCGAGAACGCGTTAATACAATAAACTTCTTCCAACTTTTTCCCCATCTCTTTCTCTCTCTACTTTCTCTCTCCAGGTTTTTTCTTCTGTTTTAATTTGGGCCCTCACAAGAATGTGGGTGTAAGATGGGCCCTCACAAGGAAAGTAAGAAAGTCAAGTCAAACTTTTGGTAATGTGTCGTAAGATGGGCCCTATAGGACTTTTCTGTACTGTTTGGCTAGTGGGAAAATAGGATGAGGATCAAGGTGGTCCCGTTTTTGTTCCATGGAGTTTTCCTGTTTGATATTTGCCGTCCTATGTCAAATTTGGTCAAAAGATTATGGATGAATTTTGTGATAGGAATCCATATTCTGTTTGAAGGAGAGGAAATTAAATGAGATTTTAGAAAGAAATATTGTTAGCATATTAGATTGCCAATTTTATAGAAGATCAGGGTCGTTGATCCCGACAGAAAAATTTAAATCAGTCGGTTCACATTTTTTGGGAAGCGTCATCTAGTTTAAAACCTACAATTGAGATAAGTAGCCTCTACTATATGATACTAGTCTTTTTCTTTTTTCTTTTTTTCTTTTTTTTTTTTTTTTGCCTTTACCCCATTATTTCTTCATTATGAAGATTCTATTTTTCTTCCATTTTTTCTTTCTTTTTATGTTTCTCTCAAATTAACAACGACTAGTTTGGAGACAAGTAGACAAAAAACAGAATCGAAAATACTCGAACAAAAATGACAAATTGTGATGAACACACACAAAAATGGATTTATATTAGGGTCAGGGGACACATGCCCCCCTTAATTTTTTGAAATTTAAATTATATCCTTATTTTTAAAAAAAAAATTATAATTTACCCCCATTTAAAAGGTTTTTTTTTTTCTCAAATGTGTCATTTGACACTCAATTTATTCTTATATTAAATTTTTTATTATATAAAATTATTAATTTTAAATATTTTTTATATGTGTCCAAACTAAAAGAAATTTCTGAACACACGTATTGTGGAATGATCTCGATCCTCTTGATCACGAAGTACACGACACGAAGACTTATGATTTAACATCAACATGGCGGTCCACAAAAATAAAAACTCAGTCATGAGATTCTCATAATTAGGGCCCAAAGTCCTCCATATAAAACATAATTGCATGGTGGGTCATGAGTAGTACGAGACGAAATATATACTTGTCTTTGGAATATTGGTAAACATCACATAACCATTTTCAAACATTACTAGTCAATTCTACTGGACTGTACCTTTAGCAAAAGCGTGTCTTGTCTACCAAACTTGAATCCATGTTGTCAAATAAATGGAATTGGGTCAAAATCTTTTGTGGCTAGAAATTTAACTTCACGGAATCACAAGCAGAATAAGTACTTTCTATACCAGTAGTGCTAGCCATTTTTTTTTTTTAAAAACCCCAGCGTGATATATAAATACCTCTCAAAATAAATTATCCATATATTTCGATCATAATAGTAACGATGACTTAAACTCAAGACATCTAATTGAGAAAGCAAGCGCCTTACCAACCCGCCTGGTTACTTAGTAGTCAGTGCTAGTCATTTTGTTATTACTGTGTTGCTTCTAAAAGAATTTCTTATTCTAATTCTGCTCACAACAAATTCTAAAAATCACTATTTTTACTAAATAAACTGCCTTTTAATAGTTGTTTTCTAACCTAAAAGTTCCAAAATAATCTGTTAGGAACCTTTATTACGAGACTTCGGAAGTTAGTGGTTAGTGGATTGTTAAGAGTGTGATTAGTTGTTTGTTAGAGTGGAATTAGCAATATGAAAGGGAGGTGAGGAAATAGGGAAGGGGAGAGAACATTGTCCAGTGTTTGGCTTAGGCCGTGAAGGCTTTGGGGGTCGTCGAATTCCCACTTTGATTCAATAAAATGCCTGGATTAGTAGGTTCCTAACATAATCTCACAAATCAAGCACCAATTGTTGCTGAAATTATCTTATAAAAAGCCTCAGTTATTTTTATCTCTTTTGTGCTATTCAGGAATAGTAACTGATTCAATAAATCTATTCTATAGAGTTCCAAAAATAATTTACTTATCTTATTATTATATTAATCAAGAATTTCGTATATAGCTAGAACGATCCTCACAAATAGCAAATACTAATTTGTTAAGAATTAATCGAATTGAAGCTATAGCGTCATCATTGGCTGGAATCAAAATATCTACTAGATCCAGGTCACAATTTGTATTGATTAGACAAATCATGGGATTTCCCAAAGATCATTAAAACCCACTTTCTGAAGAGCTCTTCCTTCTCTTCGGGATCGAACATCAGTTGCAATGATTCAATAGATGGCTCATTGGGATAGATGTAGAGAAACCCCCCGAGAAACGTATAAGCAAGTAAAATTATCGCATTATATCATTATAATAGTTATTATTTGAGGTGAAAAATCCATAAAATTTTCGTTTACAAGGTAAAATCTGACCATACAGGCTATTTGTGACCAATGCAACTACAATTGAGAGAGGGAGGGAGTGAGGGAGGGAGGGAGAGAGAGAGAGAGAGAGATTCCGGTTTTAACAAGGTGATAATCCAAGCAATTTGGCTTGGCTGTAGGTATAGACGCGGAAGTGAAAATTTTGTAATCAAAGTCAAAAGAAAGTTATTCTCCTTCCCAGCCCATTTGGCGGGCTCGGCGTTCCCACCTCGAGGTCACCTTTCTCTCCTTGATGAGCAATGCTTCAGCACGCTCTCTGGCCCCCTCGCAAGTTTCTGTCGCGGCATTGCATTTCTCTGCCTCCTTTTGGTACTCAGTAGCTATCCTTTTCGCTTCAGCAAATGTGACATTCATATGCCGGTGGTGCTCCTCGGAAACGGACTCTTGTAGCTTCAATTCTTCTGTCAGAAGGTCCACAAATTGCTTCTCCATTTCCTGCTTGAGATCTGGGTCATTACTTCCACAATCTGCATCAGCACAATCAGGATTACACCATGTATTTTGTGTACATGATTTAAAAGATGATTTGAGAAAAGAGTACGCTAAAAATCAAGCAGTTGACAGCGAAAAACTTCTCCTTAAACCTATTAATTCACCATGATTGCTCAAGACAAATACACACACATAGATACATAACGGTGAATTTGATGAATAGTTTGATTCAGTTAGTTATTCAACAAATCAAAGTAGTAAAATGCAATCTAACCTGTGATTGAGAGATTGGCTAAACCTGCAAAACAACAATAAGAACCAAAATAACAAGTTAGTACGTTATTCAGAACGAATTCACATTTTTACAAACATGATGAACTGTTAACTAAATAACATAGATCCATATATCAATCGCAAACACGACAAGTAAAGCAGTAAAAAAGTTTCAAGTTTTGCTCACAGTCTAAAAGACTAATAAATAAATTAGTTGAGACAGAAATTGCTCAGGCAAAGAAAACATCATCATGAACATATGACTCAACATCTTATCAGATAGAGAGTTGCACGAAAAAGCAATACGAAACTAGAAATTTCATAAAATGGAGATTCTTTTGTTTGCTTCCTTATCAGAGGAGGGCCCTTAAGGAGCGGGGTTTATTGTTGAAAAAGGCAAAAAAGAATCATTTGATTTTGCTTCTTGCTCTCCCAATTCAAGAAGGAAACTGCCTATCTCTTCTAGATCCCATGAAGATAAGATAGTTTCAAACTGACCATTCTTTGGTTAATCTATCCGTAATGTTATCCTATTACCAAAGGGGTAAAACCTAAATAGCTCTGGATGTCTGCCCGTGAATGTTATATCGTTACATCGCCTTTACAACCGTGTGCGTAGTCATATACTCATATCCAGGACGACTACATAAGCCCCCCCATAACTTCTTAGTTATATAGATCATACAAATTTCAACTATTTCCATTTCAAACCAGATTTTAGAACTTGTTCTACACGAACAGATTACTCAGCAAGTATGAATAATAGAAAGTATGATCTTAAATCTAAATATAAATAACAGAAATGTTTCACAAACATTTTAAGCAGGAAATACAGGAAACACAAAATGAGGATCTCTCAAATTCAGAGTAAACTGTGCCAAACTCATACATGACACCAAAAAAAAAAAAAAAATCCTTGCAAATTTAAGCCCCACACGAGACTTAATAGAAGAATAAATGGAAACAAAGTAGTTTCAATATAACATCTTATATGAATCAGAAGAGAATGTGACACCAGAACCTGAAATCCTGAAACGAGGATTTCACTTACTAAAATCCCAGGCTCAAACAAAATACCCAGAAACAAAAAGAAGTTCAGAAGCTAAAATAAACAATACCCAGAGACGAATTCATCAAATCGGCAAATGGGTATTCTCGATTTGATTAAATTCAGCTCAAAATCAGACGGAATTAGAAACATTCAGCAAAAATCCAAATTGGGTTTCACTCATTTACAAAAATAACATAAAAAAAAATAGAAACATGATATTCAAAATATTTCAAAACAAATCAGAATCGAAACGAAAACGAACTCACCAGGAGCAATCTTGAGGAGGGACAAAGGAGGAGGGCAATCGCAGATACAAGGAGGGCAAGAGTTCTTGGAACCCCTAAGAGTTATGGTCTTCTTGAACCTCCAATAAAGAGCTGGTCCGCAAACGGCGAGAGCCGACACGACGGCGAAGATTACCAGACAACACCTCAAGCAAGTCCCAGATCGCCTCGACATCTCTCTCTCTCTCTCCTCTTTCTCTCTCTTGGGTCGGTGTGTTACTCGTTTTGGTGGCTTTGTGTTCCTGAGAGTGGAGTGAGATCCAGAAATTAATCAGTGTGCGTGTGAAACGTGGATTTTGGTCAGAATCTACCGAACTTGTAATTTAAATATTTAACTGTGGGTTTGTGGAAGAGGTCAGTGTTTTTAAATATACGAGCTGTCTGTATCATTAATCATCATCATATATGCGAGCCTGCAGAAGCAGTGTATGGCTCGAAAGCACTTGTTCCCATTTCTATTTTCTAACTCATGCTTTTGTATTTCTACCCCCAAAAAATAAAAAGCTTTTGTATTATTATTATTATTTTCTATTTTCTAACGATAGATCTTAAAAAGTTGTCAATGTTAAAAGGAGAGAAAAAGGCAAAATGGCATAATGTAATATATAGTTTTAAAATAATAGTATATTTTGAAATTATTATTAAAAAATAGCATAAATAAATTAAATGGTTAGAGAAAAAACTAAATATACCCCCGAATATTTCTCTATCCTTTTGGGTCTCTATCCTTTTGGGTATCTCTCCTTTTGAGTCTCCCCCCGTTCTGGATCGCCCTCACCATCACCGTCATCACCGGCACCGGCGAACTTCATGATCAGACTTGTGCTCGTAGCTGGCTAGGCCCCTCTGCGTAGCGACGATGGGATCGCGACCGCGATCAATCCCCGTGATCTCAAAATCGCGAACCGTCCCCACGAGATCTCGTCGGCGGCGGCAAGAGATCCCAGCTATCCTCGCGGTTGCTGTTTCCGACTTGCCGAACGAAATCATCGTCTTCTCCGGCGACGGCCAGCTTTGTGGAAGCTAGGGATTAGAAATTTGGGGTAGTTTCAGGATTATTGAAAATTTAGGGCTGGTTTTGAAAATGAGGAAAAAAAATTTAATGATTTAATGATAAAAAGTTGTAAAGAATAAAATTAAAAATAATAGTGTAAATAATAATATTTATTAAAATCCCTTCAAAAAAAATATTCAGTAAAATATTAATATTTACCAAAATAATACAATAATAAACAATTTAATCTATTTACCTGAAAATAGTGATATTAACCAGTAAATATTGATATTTATCCAAAGAATATAAAGAAATTAAAAATAGTATTGTCATAAAGAGTAGTAAATAATAATATTTATCATATAATATTGATATTAATCAGATTTGAAAAAGAGAAAAAAATTAAAAAATTATTACCATAAAAAGCAGTATATATATTGTTTAGTTACCAATAAATTTGATATTTACTTGATATATTCAATATTTACTCGATAAATTTATTAGTTGATTTATTTATAATTTTATTTTCATGTAAATTAGATATTTACACATCAATTTTTAAAGTGGTTTGTACAATGTTTTTAAAATTTTAGTATATCTAATAAATCTACTATTTGTATAGTAAGTCCAATTCTTTTTAAGTAAATCTAAATATTTACACAACATAAATAAATTTATTTACCAAGCAATACATATATTTACTAAGTAAAATTATCGAATAAATCTAATATTTATTGGTTAAGATTTAGAAGATAACTCTCCTATTTACTTATAATTCTTTAGACTAACTTGTAAATATCAATATTTACTAGGTATGTTTATTAGTAAATTCAGTATTTATCAATAAATTCAATTTCTCGTATTTACCTGTAAATTTAAAGACTATCTCGTAAATAACAATATCTACTAGGTATAATTTACTAGTAAATTCAGTATTAGCTAGTAAATCCAATATCTATTTTTATTTTTAACATGATAAAAACCAATATTTATTGCTAAATACAATTATTTAAGTAAAATTATCGAATAAATCTAATATTTATTGGGTAAGATTTAGAAAATAACTATCATATTTAGGTGTAAATCTTTAGACAGTCTCGTAAATATCAATATTTACTAGGTATGATCTATTGTTAAATTCATCATTTACTAGTAAATTCTTTATTTACTAGTAAATCCTATATCTACAATTATTTCACAATTTAATAAACCAACATCTTTAGCTCAATCAAAAACCACAACTTTTTGATATTTACAAAATCATGCACACAAATATTGATTATTACAAATTAGCCCAATTTCCAAATCAAAGCCCAAAATAAACAAAACCAAGCCTAAATCCCAAATCAGCCCCAAAATCCGCCACACCGGAGCAACATCGACGGGACGAAGCCGCCACACTCGGGAAAGTGTCCTTGAAAAAAAACAAAGACACACAACCATCTCTCACAACCAAAAAACTAAATAATAAAGTTGACGCTTGATCTCAACCTCGTCGGCGACAGATCGGAGTTTTGAATCGCGTGCATGAGATGGCGACTCGGAGTTGCGAAGGAATCGGTCATCACAGGTTGCAGCAGAAGTTGTCGCCGAAGAAGCTGAGTTCGGGGAAGCTGTCGCCGCCCCTACTATGCCGTCGAATCTCGTGATCGGCGTCGAATTTGTAAGAGATCATGATGATCTTAGTAGAAAGAGATCTACACCGCCGTCGCCATCGAGATCTGGTTCCTCTGCCTCCGTCGCCATCGCCGACATGATCTGGTCTGGCCATCGTCTTAACGTCCACCGGGGTTTGATAACTCTATAAAATAGAGTTATTTTATCACTTTAATACATATAAATTGACTATATTCTCAAATATTTTAATAAAATTTAACTTAATTTAATTTAATTTTACATCATTTTAATTTAGATTAGCTTATTTTGATTTTGTGTAATTTGATTTAATTTAATTTAATTAGTTTAATATTAACTTTATTATATTGTTATTATTCTGTTCCTCTAAACAATTAATTTTCTAATTTGTGTAAGTTAATTAGTTGAAAATGGACAAAAATGAAATTTTGGACTCAAACTGAGGGCAAAACGGTCATCAAATCGCCTAGAAAAGGATTTAAATTTGAATTATATTCTCATCAACCAGAGAGCTCCACGTGTCTCACACAGCAGCCCTTAAAATCCACTGCTACGCGTTTCACCGTGCTATCGTGAGCTCGCCTCCCGTGCCCAGCAAGAAGCCACCACATGTCCAGTGGACTCAACACAACGAATTGTCTTGCGCCACCTTTCAGCTGCAAAGCAAAAGAAAAAAATATAATAAAACCAAAGTGGGCCCACGTTGCAGCAAAAAAAAAAAAAAAAAAAAAAGTAGGAAATGGGAAGCGTTGGCAGGCGTTGGAGGCAGAGCGCGAGGTTTGGCCAAGAACGGAGGCCAAACCCAGAAGAAAGAAGAGAGAAAACGGAGAAGAAAAATAAAAAAAAATAGAAAAATAGAAAAAAATAGTAGTGTAGGATTTTTAGATTTAGGAAATAGTTTTTATTTTTAGTTTTAAACTTTATTTTCAACAAACTTCAAGGGAGATAGCATTTGAAAAATAAAAGGAGGAGAT
The DNA here is from genome assembly GCA_008635985.1 of Ficus erecta. Lineage (NCBI taxonomy): Eukaryota > Viridiplantae > Streptophyta > Magnoliopsida > Rosales > Moraceae > Ficus > Ficus erecta. The sequence goes on along the minus strand of BKCH01000133.1, from coordinate 424,726 downwards.
GAGAAATTTATGAAAAACTGGAAAATTTGTGAAAACAATCATTGGGGTGATGTTTGAACTCTTGATTTGTTTAATTTTGTGTTTAATTTCATTTATAGGTTTTGTGTAATTTGTTAGTTCTTGGGTTTGATGTAGCTCTACGTAAACTATGTTTTAATAATTTAGTTAATTGTTAATGAAGTCTCTATCCAATTCATTTGTGTTTTTCTATACTTAATGCTTCTAATTTGTTAGAAAATGAATTAGTTGATTTGATTTATGAATTTTAATGCTTGAGATAGATTAATTCATTTATCGGTTTGAGAAATCTAATTTTTGTTGTTGTTGTTAAGTTCAGGATGCTGATGACACTTTGATAATCATATAAATGTGTGTTTAATGAATGTGTAGGTGAACAAATTAGATAGGGACTTCAATTTGGGTACTTATGCATATTATCTCGTTTGACACTCAGGAGAGATAAGGAGGTTATGTTAAAGCCATTGATTAATGAATTGGATGAAGTTTATTAATAATTGTTAAATCGGATAAGTATAGGAATATTAGAGTGAAATTAATTTCCTAGAACCTTGTTTGTGTCTTTTTATTAATTCGATTTTGTTTGGTCATTTTAGTTTACTTTATTTATTTTCATTTGCATTTTTGTTATTTTAAATTGGTCATTCAAATAATCCTACCGTTAACAAATTTCGATAATTAACTTAAAATTAAACACAATCCTCGTGGGATTAACAATCTTACTCATCTTATATTACTTGTGTGACTTGTACACTTGCAAGATTACATGCAATAGTGCTGCACCATGGGTGATGGGAGAGAGCCATAATGATCTGGTTTCCTGCCTCCGTCACCATCGCCGGCACCATCTGGTCTTGATGCCAGTCGTTGTGACGTTCACCGACGCTGCACCATGGGTGACGAGAGAGAGATCTGTGCAAGTCTGGGAGAAAGATAGGAAAGAGGGGTAAAATTGGAAAAGTCAACATTTATTTGAAAGAGAAGAATAAAAATATGTTATAATTTATCACATTTTCAAAACCTGTTATAAATTTAAATGGTACTCATAAGATATGTTATATGCTATAAATTCTCTGTTAAAAGTTTATAGCACATGATATAAAATTGTTAAAATTTATAAGTTAGATTGTTGCAAAATCAATTTAAGGATTCGAATAAATTTTTATGAGTTGCGGAAAAAAAATATTATTAGGATAGAAATATTTTAAAAAAAAATAAAAAGAGAGAAAATTCTTTCATAAGACATCAAAAAAGAATCTGTTGATATAGTTTTTAAACTGTTGTTTTTTATGAATGTAATTTTTTAAACGTTGAATCTCTACTGTTATGTTATATGGTTATTCTTTTTAATTGAATTTGACATGATTCTAATATAATGCAACCGTTTTGAACTCTTTTTATTTACTAGTTGTATACATGTGTTGAATGGACAAGCAAAATAAAGAAGAAAAAAAATCACGTTGCGTTGATTATGCCACCACACAAGCATTCATGTAGTGCTGAGGTGACTGTCACGTGATAATAATTCGAGATAAGACTAAAAGAGCTATTGGCTCTATTAAATAGGTAAGAGATTGAGTATTTATCATATTCTATCAAAGCTGTTTTTTATTTTTTATTTTTTTACATTATTTCTTCACAAGAAAAAAGAAAAACAATATACCGATATACAATTAAGTGAATTTTTAGTAGGAAAAAGTACTAACATAAATATTATTATCTTTTGTTAAAAATATCACATTTTACCTTTTAACTTCTATTTTCAGATATATCATTGTTGTACCGAGTATTTTTAATTTATCATAAAAACCTTTCAAGTAATGATTGAGAAGTACAAGCGGCCTCATACATTGCTAGACTTCTAGCCTTGAGTTTTTTTCAAGAACTTAAAAAGCCAACTCTAAGTAGTTGATCTTTGGTGTATTTGCCTAATTTCTATCTAGTACAACTGAACAACTATCTATATATAAGTATATCATTTATAATAATTTTGTTGTTAAATATATCTATATATATTTATATCGTAAACTATCAGATATGGTGAATATCACTTAGATGTGAATTTATAGACCTCATTATAGTGTTGATGTTACAGGGCAATAAAAAATATATATATATATATATATATATTTGTAGGGACCCTATCCTCTACGTAGTTTTCCGTCTATCAACATCTTTCCCATAAGCATGGGGATGTCTTGATCTCCTACGAGCGAAATCTGAGAAATATGTTTCTATCGTATGGAGTTTCCACGCCTTATGATGAGAGGGGAGTGACGACTACTGAATTCTTTACATCACAATGTCATATTCTAAAAATTGGTTAGCCTCATAATTTATACGAATGAGCTTGAGGGAAGTCTAGGATTCAATAAGCTAACATGATGAGAGCACTCCCTCCTCGACGGCTAATAAAGGAAGAATGTTCCATCTCCAAAGGGGAGGGAATTTTAGATGGAAAGAAGATATTTAAAGGAATAATAATAAATAAATAAATAAATAAAGCAGTAATATATGAAGCAGCTGGGATGGTGGAGAGGCGGTTTTAGTTGTTTCGAAATATAGGTGCCGAGTCTAAGACGAAATATAGTGATTGTCTTCTCTACACTAGAAGAATTATCATTGTTCTTTGTGGGTATTTTTTTCTTTATTTATTTTTTATTTTGTTTGCTTCACATCTGTAATCACGGCGGTTTTTATCCTGGCTCATTTTTGTTTAGTATTTGATTTTGTTTTCTATCCGTTAGATTTATTTTTTGGCAGTTTTTTGTGTGGCCATTGATACTACAAGGTTCTCGATAACGGTCAAATTGGATTTTATCACTGATCGTAGAGGACTTGTTAAAGAATCATGTGTTTGATAGATTTTTAGTGTACCTCTTTGGTTGTCCGTTTGTTAAGCCCGTTACACATTATTTTCGTTTTAGCCTTTCATTTTAGTTTACAAGCGTAACCATATATTTATCGATACCATGTTTCCTATATTTGAAGGTTGTTAGGATGTGAATTGATGCTTGTATAGTTTTTTTTTTTTTTTTTTTTTCATGAAATCAAATTGGGAAAATCTTTAGCAGAGTGCACTTCTAGCGCCCTATAGATTATGTGAATTTTTGGCCACTTAGATTGGTTATGGATGCATAGAAAATTTTGTGGAGTTCACCACATGCTCTTGAAGTTTATAAAATTGAAAATGTCGTCTGTTTCTTTTACTCTAGAAATGTGAAGAAGGGTAAATCAATAACTAATTTCGTTTGGTATTTGGGTTGAGTTTGAGATGAGATGAAATTTTTAAGTTTAAGTTGGTTGACTTTTTAAATATTAGTTATAAATTTTGTTGACTTTTCAGAAAAAGACAAAAATTAAGATGAAAAAAAACAGTTTAGTTGGAGTTAGAACTGGATGCCAAACGTGGACATAGTGTTTTGGGAAAGTTTGAGGTTTTCTCCTCAAACTTCCACAGTCATACATATCACATATCTTTGAACTATCTCTTCTCTGTGGATTGGATTGGATTGGATTGATCTTGATGCTCTAAAGATTCCCAAATGCTTGTTCTAGCTCTTGGTAAATCTGCTCATTTGTGGACTTCATCTTTGATAGCATATGGTTTGAACCTTCAATCTATTTCTACTTGCCTCATTCTTGATCTTTTTACCAAATACCTATTGTCATTTCAGCTTGCTCTTTCTCCCTATCTTTCTTCCCATGGTTTCCTACATTTTGTTTTGCATATTATGCTTTCCATATATCTAGCTAAAGACTGCATTTGTCATGCATTTTCGTGGATTCTGGTAAGAATTTCATGCAACTCGTGCCTATGAAGATAATGGCGCTACCGGTCTTTCATCTACCACCTTCACCTGATTTGGTTCATTTGTTAACGTGTCTAGGAATGCCTTCAGATTTTCGGTTTTCTCCATCTTCAAATTCATCAAGTTAACCATTGTCTTTTTTTCGCCTTTCCGACGAACTTATCAGTCAGATCTTTGAAGCTTGAGTTTCATCCTGGTTCGAGCTTATTGAACTAAGTTGCTATGGTTCCAAAGAGCATCCGATGAAAGACTTAATAGAGCAGGTTTATTTGTTGTCTCGATCATCGTCACTTGTCTGTATAGATGAAGGCGTTGGATCTGACCTTCCGTAGAAAGTTTTCATTTTCAACATGGTGAACTTCTCTTACTTTGGTTATTTCTCGTCTTTGACAGTTTCAATCTAAATCATTTCTTCTTCGTTTATTGTTTGTTTCTTTTATTTTCTTCTATTTTTCTAGGTTCTACTTTTGCTTTTTTTGAATTTAGTTCATCTTTCTCATCTTTCTGGTCTTGTTCTTTTTCTCTTTCTTCTTTCCTCAACTCACCAGTTTCTATAATGGCCCCTTCTAGTTGATCTTTCATGACAATTTGGCGTTATTTCAGCTTTTGGTAGGCTTTGTTGCTAGTTATGCATCAAAGTCTATATCACCTGCATAAAATCAGTTGGCTGATCTCTCAATCCTTTTTCACTAGGCATCATTTACTCCGATTGTTGCACTTCATCAAGATTCCTCACAATTCTCTTATCCTTTGTTTGGTAGAGTGGAAAAGGGAGATGAAGAAAATTAGAAGAGAGATTTTGGAGAGGAAAATGAAATATTAGTTGTTTGGTAGAGAAGAAATTAGAAAAGAAGGGAAATATAAAATCCATAGGCGTCCATCACTTTTTAATCCTTGCAACTATGAGAAGAAAAGTGGATGGAAAATTTTTGACAAAAGCAAATGAGAGTAAAATACGTGTTTTGACTTTTTGTCATCTTCATCTTCTAATTTCTGTGAGGTTATAATTGTAAAATGTATTAGATTAGACATTTTCTTTTTTTGTTTTCTTTCTCTTCTACCAAAATGGAAAACCTCCCTCATTTCCATCACCTAGCGATTGGATTCATCAAGCTTTTCTATCTTAACCATAGATGGCACTATTTGTTAGAAAAATTTCCTGTACGAATCAAAATCAGTGAATACAAATCTTTATTCTTAATACTGATGATCTCTACACCTTTACTTATGGAACGAATAAGTTTCCTCCAGGGAAAACTCTCTGAATGCTTAAGTCTGTGTTTATTTGAGTAAAGTCTTAGAAATGAAAATGACAGAGCTTCGTTAGAGAAATCAAGAAAAGCGTACCTTTCTCCGACTCATTTGCCTCAATTTATAGACAAGCAAGTGTATAGGAGATGGTCTTTTAGTCTAATCCTGATTATCTTATTCTCAATGAATCAATTCTAACCTCTGGATCTAATTCTGCTAGCTGTCATTAGTCTTTAAACGTTATTGTTTTGGAATGCAATACTTCACTATGAAGAGTATGGGATCCATTACCAGAGGAGTCTCCCCTGTGGGTTGAAAGACCCACTGTCAGTGGGTCTGTTCACCCTAATCAAACATTAGATTATTTTCTTTTCTGTTCTTTTCTTTTGATGTTGTTTCTTACTAATATTCTTTGTGTTCGGATAATTTTGAATTTCTTCTCTAGATTTTAATAAATTTGTACATGTATTATTCGATCTTCTAATATAGTTCATAATTATATCATTTTGTGCTATGATTTTAATGTGATCGTATTAAAAAAAGAGTAATTGACCTAAATGATCATCAAACTCTTTATAAGATGATAGTTTGGTTCCTATTTTATTTTTTATTTTTAGGCCAAGAAGACCCTGAACTCTTAAAATTTTGGTTATTATAGTCCTTTTCGTTCAAAACCATTAAATTTTTAATAGAATGAGTCACGTGCATTGCATGTGATCTAATTTGTGAGAGTATTTTAGTAATCTAACAACAAGTAATTTCATAAAAATATAAAAAAACTAAAATTCATCTCCTATCTCTCTCTTTCCACCCCGGTGACCTAGATCGAGATACGGGGCTCAAGAGAGAGTGGGGGGGGAGGGTGCTCGGTGGCGCGGCTCTCTCTCTCTCCCCTCCCCCTCCGGCTGCTCCCTCCCTCTCTCTTTGCTTATTTGGGTTTTTGTTTGGCTGCCCATAAATAATTTTATGGTTTTGGTGTTTTGTGGTGAGGGGGAAAAAAAAAAAAAGAACTAATTTTATGGCTTTGGTGTTTTGTGGTTTGTGGCAAAAAAGAAAAAAAGAAAGAAAAACTGACGGAGAAGGTAAATGACTAAGAAAATAGAAAATTAAGGAATATTTTGGTTTTTCTACTATAAAAATTATGACTTGAATACGATTCCGTTAGAAATTTAACAGTTTTGGACGGAAATGACTATAATAGCCAATATTTTTAGAATTCAAGGTCTTCTCGGTTAAAAAAAATAAAACATGGACCAAACTATCACCTTTTAAAGAATTCAAAAACTATTTGAGCCAATTATTACTTTTAAAAATAAATAACAACAATAAAATTTTTATTTTACTACAAAAATCTCCTACAATTCTATTAAAAAGAATAGTGAAAGGCTTTGCCTCATTAGAACATATAGAACTCTCTAAAGTAAAGAGTGCACTTCAACATGGGAGGAATCAACATTGGTGGTGAAAAATAGAGATCAAATTTTTTAAACCCTTTTACCTTTCATTTCTCTTTAATTTTTTATTATGACGTTGGCTTTAGGTGGATCCAATAGTATCGTTAGATGGTGCATCTCGACCTATTCCAATTCTTCCTCAGGCACTCAATTTTTTCTTATTTTTTATTTTCATAAGAAATGGAAGATGAACCACCACACCAAAGAGTATTGGATTGGACCATAAAGACCTTGACTAAAAATTCCAGTTCTAAACAATATGGTTTGAACAAAAGAAGAAAAAGGAAATTGTAACAAATGATATATTTTATAAGTACTTTTAAATGATATAATAAGTTTTTGAAAATGTGAAATATAATAATATATCTTTGATGATAAATCTTTGGAAAGGGTTTAGAGAGAGATGGAGAAGGAAAGAAGAGGGTTTTTTTTTTTTTTTGATATTTTTTTATCATAAATTTGATTATGCTATTAATTATTATGTTTAAATTTTTATATCACAATTTAACTATTTTAAAAAAACGTTATTTTACCCTTTCTCCCTTAAGAGCATTTGGATATCTACTTATGGCGTTAAGGGGTTAGTGTTTGAGTATTACGTAGTCAGTCAGACATCGTTAACTTTAGCAGTGAGATTAGAGCCATGGACCACTCCATCTTAAAAACAAACACCAGAAAATAAATTATGCTCAAATACAAACCCTTTTAACTACTAGATACAATTTTCAACAAACGATGTCTATAGATTCTCAATTCTTAGCAAACAACATCAACGGTCAAGAAACATGATCAAGTGCAATTTCCAGCGTTTCATCCTTTTGCTGGTAAACCAATTTATGGCCAAAAACAACTAAGGAGAAAGTATAAAGTACAACAAACTCTGCCACACCGAATTCACTTGATCTATTTGCACCTTTTTTGCATGTCCTTGGCATGCAATGAATTTTTCATTCAGCCAAAAGGAGGGGAAAAAAATAGTGATAGAATGTTTTGTAATTATATCATGGCGTTTGCATGTCATCATTATGTTTTAGTTATTATAGACTATATAATGAAGTCCATTAATTATGGAACTCTTCTCTAAATTTAACATTTGCCTTTTCAAATAATTGACGTTCTTTTGTTCATTGTTACTTTTAAAGCCACTAGTTGGGCATGAGCTTTTTCTTGTGCAAGAAATTATACGAAAATCTAGTTTTCCCATGTAGTTTAATTTGTTTGTCATGGATTGAAAATTTAAAGCTACTTACACTCGACAAATAGCTAAGTTTGCCAACCAATCAAACATAGAGTACTTGGATACGTTTTGTTATGAAATAGTTGAAAAAAAAAAGGGTAAATTGCTCATTTAGTCTATAAACTTTTAACCTTGTACAACTTTGATCTATGAACTTTTTTTCGTAGTTGGAATGTCCCTAAACTTTTAAAATGTTGCTACAATAGTCCCTTACGTTAATTTTTGAATATAATCTGTTAGTAATTTGGTCAAAAGTGGTGCTAATAACTACGGATTTCGTCCAAAAATTAACAAAAATGACAACTGTAGCAACGTTTTTAATAATTTATACTCATTCTAGTTACAAAAAAAAAAGAATAAAAAATGCTCATAAACTATTAAAATGTTGCTAGAATAGTCATTTATATTAATTTTTAAAGGGAATCCATTAGTAATTTGGTTAAAAAGTAATATTAACTAACGTATTCCGTCCAAAAATTAACGTAAAGGACTATTGTAACAATATTTTAATAATTTAAGAGCATTTTTGCTACAAAAAAACAAACGATGAATATTTGTCAAGCAAAAGATATTTGCTTTTGGAATAGAAAACGCAAAATGAGTTTTTGCAATTAATGGTGGCTACACAAGAGGAAGTAGGTTTGTATCTTTAATCTAAAAAGAAAACAAAAATTGGAGAATTAAAATAATTGAGTAGAAATCATAGAAATTGAAAAAAAAAAAAAAAAAAAAAAAAAAAAAAAAAAACCAACAACAACAACTTAGAAGAACAATATGCAGTGTTTAGGGGATCAAATGTTATGTCATTTTATTCTCTTTTATGTTTAGTTTCTAAAAATAATTTTTCAACTCCTCTAAGTATAACTAAGAAGTGAATCTTTGAAAATAGGAATTTTCAAATTTCAGCATGGACATGGACAAAACGTACTACCAGTATTATTTGAACTATGTGGTAACATATAAAAGGTTATCCTCCTATTCCAAGTACGTAATAGGATTCTTAGATTCGTAATTAAATTTTCCTTATAATTATTTGTTATTTATCCTTCTAGAATTAATAAATTTGGAAAAAAAAAATGCTCAAAATTTTTTTTTCTCCAAATTCCTTGTCATAAATATACCAAAGTTATGGCAATAATAATAATAATAATAATAATAATAATAAAGGACAAATATTTAGAAGAAACCCGAGAAAGTAAGGAGTACTTCTCTACTGTACTCTACTAGGATAAGCTTGCAATTTTTTTTTTTTTTAAATTTATTAGGACAAGTAAATTTCAATATGAAAGATAAACCTATTAGAAGAACACCCACACACACCCCACCCCACCCCACCCCCCCCCCCCCCCCCCCCCCCCCCCCCCAAAAAAAAAAGGGAAAGAAAGCCTAACTGAATCTTGAAATTCAATATCTTTAAATAAATAAATAAAAAAATAAAACCATCGTTATGGCCAAATATAAAAAAGGGAAATATTTAGAAGAAAACCCAGAAAGTAAGGACTACTTGTACTACTAGAATAAGCTTGCATTTTTTATTTAATGTTATTGGAAGACGTATATTTAAATGTGAAACATAAACCTATTAGAACTTATATTAAAATAATAATAATAATAATAAAAACATAAAACTACTTGAAGACCGAAAAAAAAAAAAAGAAGCCTAATCAGCAGAAATATAACAAAGCTAGTATTATATACACATCCTCTCTCAGCCATAAGATGTTCAAACATATTGTAGAAAGTGATTTGTTAGCTAGGGTTTAGTAAGATGGAGTATTCACCTCCTTCATCGTGTCACAAAGTTAGAATTCTTGGAAAAAAAAATTTTATGCTACAATTTACTTAGCTCGTCATAGAAATAATTGATTGCTTTGCAAAGAGCAAGACTAGAAAATTCGTCTCCGCTCATCAAAGAAAACCAAATCCTCCAGTGTTTTTTCGCAACTGCCCGGAAATTGTCCAATGCTATGGCGGCAGTTAACCGTCGAAGACGGCAACATATTCTATCATCTGCTTTTCGTATATGCGCCGGCCGAAAGCCTATTAGATTGACATACTTAGATCCGGCGGGAATATGTATCGGATGAAATGGACGTCCGAATCTACACAAGAATGATATTGAAGGGTATTAGTCTTATCCATGCAAAGGTAGTCGGCTCGGATGTTGTTGCAACATCCATAGCCGGCTCAACCTTTTGGCTATGTTTGGTAGGAGGGATGGAGAGCAGGAAAGATGGAGAGAGTTGGATGGATGAATAATTTGAAGGATGGAGAGGATTGTATAAATCATTTATGTTGTTTGGTAAGATTGAGGAAGAGTTGAAAGGATTGATTATGATTATTTGTCTAATTACTAAATTGTCCATTTTATAAAATTTGTTAATAGTTTTTTTAAGGTTAAAATGGCCTTTTTCAAATGAAATGGGAATGAGAACTTACATCCTTCCACTGATGAAATGATGCAATATGGTGGGCCCAAAGGGAGAGAGTCTCCGTCGACCTCTCCTCTCCCTCCACTCTGATGGAAGGATGCAATATGGTGGGCCTAGAGGGAGAGAGTCTCCCTTAACCTCTCCTCTCCCTCCACTCTTCCTTCTAACCAAACAATAGATTTGTATTTTTCCTCCACTCCTCTCCCTCCCCCCATTTCTCCCTCTAACCACACATACCTTTAGAGCACTTAGGCAATTGCCTACGGCCCCAATCTAAATTCAGGCCCCAAATTAATCTCATATTTATTTGTATCATATTGATGTTTTACGCAAATTAAAAGGGGAAAAAAACACTAAATAGATAAAGATTTTGGAAAATTAAGAAGTAGAATGGATACTTAAAAGTTGAAATATAGTAATCTAATATAGAAAGTGTCATATTATATTCTGTATTAAAATGTACTATAGCCTCCGAAAATGATGAGAGATCCTATAATCATTTTTTCCCATTATACATTACAGGCTTTAATTTGAACTTTAGATAGCAAATCTTTTTTTTTTTTTTTTTTTGCCGGAAACAACTACTTTTTGACATTACTTATGAAACATTTTTGGTGCTATAATTTTCGAATGCAGTAAGCATCCTTTAACAGTTTTTTTATTATTATTTTATTATTTTTTAAGTTGTTTAGGTTTAAATGAATTTTTACATATTACATGCTCAGTTAACTTTTAAAAATACATTTTAAAAAAAGCCCTTTCAATAATTTTAATTTGCTTAAGGCCATAAAATTGCTAGAGCCGGCCCTGGCATCATCCATATGTTTGTGCTGGATCACAAGTCAGACGAAGAACTAGTTTTTGCTTAAAAAAAAAAAAAAAAAAAAAGAAAAAAAAAAGAGAAAGAGAGAAGAAGATCTGGTGGTGACTCCATCATTTTCAGACGAAGAACTAGTTGATGAAGATGAAGGAGCGTTACGCTGGGTGTTGTATGATTCAAAGACCAGGATGTTGAACTAGTGTTTTTTGTCGTTTCTTGGAATGGAAATTTTTCTGTTTATCTGTTTGTTTGTTTTCTGCTGGAAGAAAGGTTAGTTCTAATTTGTTTTGTTGATTCTTGTTGCAGGTATAATCATCTGACTTTATTTAAAAGTGCAAATTTGAATCTCACGTCCCAAATTAAAAAACTAAAAATAATAATTTGTTTTGTTGATTCAAACATATATTTAGAATGATTTGGGGTAGATTTAGATGAACCACTTGTATAATTCAGCTTTTTCCTGTCAAGAAACTTATATCTCTATATATACGTATATTTGTCTTTCATTTTCTTTGTTTTAAAGTAATTTTACTGTCGTTTCAATTTGTATCGTTTTTCTTTTTCTTTGTTGCTTGCCCTTCTTGATGTCGTTTAGGTGTCTTTTGTCATCATTTTCCTCCGTCGTCGTTTTATTTTTGCTCTCAAGAATCCCAAACGACTTCCCGTCGCGCTTTTGTCAGAAATGGTCCACAAAGTCTCCAGTAGGTAACAATTTGCTCGAATACTTTTAGTATTGGAAAAAATAAAAAGGATTTTCAGAAAACTGGTTAAATATAGAAACTCGAGTTGAAGAATAGCAAATGATAATCCTTGTATTTCATTACTTTTTATATTTTAATTAGACCACCAAAATCGTAATGACATAATATAGTCTTGTCAGATGTCATTATGGGTAGTATATATCATTGTATAATGTTAGAACTATGTTAGACCTATAGTTATTGATATATCAATGTCGTGTGTGTATATATGCATATAATATCATTCTGTATTGCTAAACTATATTCATATCATTGTCTTATTATATATGTCAATTGTATGATGATAAATCTATCATTATGCTTGTATACATACATTATATTTCTATATAATATCATCATACAATGCTAGACTTGTCATTATAATTTTCCTTATTGTCTTCATAGCATTGTTTTCTTTTATGTATACAATTTAAATTTTCTTTAAACAAAGATTCATTTGTCATAAAAGAAGGTTTTTTCAGGGAAAAAAGAAGGATTTTAAATCATACAATAAATATAAATTTAAACGTAACTTTAAAAATGAGAATACTAGGGTTTATGTTAACATAAAGAAGGTCAATTAAAAGGTAAAATTGATCACACATATAGATCAAATTTGAAAATTTGATATTCTAAAAATATTATTAGACTTTGTTATGTATCAACTCCACACCTCAAATGCTGTCACTTAGCGTAATTTCTCAAAAATAAAAATAGAAAACACCCATGAACTCAATTCTCTTGAATGATACCCCTTGTAATACTTAACCCTCCAAAATTTCAAACCGTAACAGATTTTCCCTTCCATTACTTTTTAGACGGAAAAATGTTACATGTTAGTATTTGATTTGAGAAAGTTAACTTAATAGTGTTAAATGATGAATTTACTCTTATAATAAGAATAAAATTTTTTATAAAAATAAATTTAAATCTTAATTTTATAGAGAGTTTAAAGCTTTAAAAACAAATAAATATACAAAAATTCATTCAAGAAATTAAAGAAATTTAAAAGCTATTAACCTCTGTTAAGAAACAAAATTACCCTGTAAAGATAAAAGAAAAATTAAAAGCTGCTAACTTTAAGAAAAACAAAAACAAAAACAAAAAAACAAAATGCCCTCTTTTGCACGGTAATCTTTTTCTTTTTTCTTTTTATTAAAATGCCCTGTAATTTCTTTATCATGTGCACGTCACATGAGTCTTTCCATCCAAAAACTAATGAAAAGGGAAAAAATTTTACGTTTTGAAGTTGGGGGAAATGGAAATTATGTTTTAAAATTTGAAGGGAAAAGTGTTAAAAGGATTACAGTTTAAGGATTATTTTTGTAATTAATCCAAAAAAATTTCTGGATTTTGCAAACATCAAGTAGCGGGGGGGCGGAGTCATGGTAGAGGGCTTGAAATGGCACGCAGGTTCGAGACTCGAGTGATCTCTCATCAATGTGAGGAGTCATGAAGGGGTGCTAGACTTGCCTTGCAGTGTGTGCGATAGATTCGTGGAGGATTTGAGTTTGCTCGGTTGGGCTGGTAGCATACATGGGTAGGGACGGAGCTACGTTGTGCCGAATAGGGACTGATTTTTCTTATTTTAAAATTTATTCTAAAAAATTTTGTGATTTTTTTTTTCCAGCTCAAAATTAATTATCTCAGATAAGTTCATACTAAAAATCTATTCTTTTACCTACCAGCTCATTGATCATATATATAGAGCAAATAATTTTTGGTTGTATTGAAAATGAAATTATCATACATGATTTAATTTTATATACACTGTCACTGAACAAGAAGGCTAGTTCTGCAGTTAGATATCGGTGCGTGATTATGTTAACAACAAATTTGTGGTGGATCTATGTTCGTGAGTATACAGGCTCACGGCGGATCTGGTTTCACGGCTGGGATCGCGGTTGATATGAGTTTATGCCGGCACACCAACTAGGCTCACCATGGATTTAGGCTTTCTATTCTGGATTCTCTCTTCTCACAACTAGGCTCACTTTTGTGATGAACAATTAAGGGGAGTGTTTGTGTGGATGTTGATCTTTTTAATACCATCATGAATTCTATAATCTTTACTTTGATTATTCTTTACATTTGGTATTCCATAACTTCTTAACCTCTCAATCTTTTTAACTCATGACTTTTGTTGTCTACTACTTTATGATTCTCGGTTTACATATATAGTACTTGAGAGCTTGTATTTGCACACAATAAAATTGAATTAAAAAAGAAAAAAGCAAAAGGGGAGAAGATAACACAAAGATATAATTTAACATAATGTTATTACGTTCGTGGATTAGGAAAAAGAGTATAATTTCCTAGAGAGTAGTACAATGAATTTAGCTTCATATATACACATTAAAGAGTGTTTCCAAATCTAAATATACTTTACAAGTCAAATTTAAATGTAACGTTAACTTTAAAGATTTAAATAAATTCAAAATATTAACTAAATAACTAACCATATAATTCCTAAAATAAATTCAAATCTAATATGGTTAATTACAAATATTTAAGGATTTATTAGAAAATTCAAAGATTGACCTGTAAAAATACACTATAATTGATCATCTTTAAAAAAACATGTTATAATTTTTAAAAGTACAAATTAAATGTACTATATGTTATAATTTATCTATTTCAGATCTATATATATTGTCAAAAGAATGATCAAACCATACGTAAATAACTTCCATTCTCACTCTAAAAAGCATGTCAAGGCATGAAAGCTTTGGGACATGGTTGTCTTTTGCACACACACATATGCATATACATACATAGATGAACGTGATTTTAAAGGTTACTGTGATATTTATCCATCGGTGGTTATAGTTGTTTTAAACGTACGATACGGATCAGACGGTTATAATATATTGGATGGTTGACAAAAAAAAAAAATTATGACAATTAATGAATATTGAACTTAGAGCACTCATTAAATTTGATTTTTGATGAGAAACTTGTTCTTAACATGATATATAACTTTTTTAAATTCTTTTTTTTTTGTTTGTTTTTTTTTTTTTAAATGAAATCCAAATGGAAGATTGATTTTTTTATTCTTGAATATCATTCTTCACTATTACTGAATCTGTTTAAATCTCACTTCCACCGGACTCTATTTATTCCCAATTTTTATTAACCGTTCTTTTCTTTTCTTTTTTTAAGGATTATTTTTTTCCTAAAGTAGTTATATATATACAGCAGAAATCTGGCAGTTAATTTAGAATCGTTGGATTTGAAATGAATTATCAGATTAGAGAGGTCAAAATCAAATTAAGGGTATCCTAAATGCCTAACTGATACCTGCTGCACGGCTAGGTGCAAGCCTAAAAAACTTTAAAAAATAAATATTTAAAGGGAAAAAAATTGAAAACTTCTGTAATTTATGTATTCTCTATTGTCTTTCACATTACCTTTAACTTACAAATACAACCCCCTGTGAGATCGACTAATATAAAATTCATAAAAATCTCACCAGCCACACTTTTCCACTCCCAAACTTGTAATTTGTCTTGTCCATAAATACTAATATAATTTCAATCACTCATATTTAAAATTGAACTATGTTTCACATTCTTTTTCACATAAATTTACAGTTCTACCATCTTAATGTTATATCCAAATGCAAATATATTTAAAAATACATTTCTCAAAGTTTTTATTGCTATCAAATTTACCTTTCTGCCCTCACTTTGAGTAAACAATATTTAATTCCTCTGATTTTACTGCTGAATATTTCAGGCTTCCACTCAATTTTCAGGTACAAACTCTCTTTCAACTTACGGTTGACAAGTAGGCTTACATGCATACGCTGCCAAACATGTGTTGTGTTAAAGAGAGAGAGAAGTTTTTCCCGTGTGAAAAAAGGATGAGCACTACTTCGTCTACGCCATGGACTCTTT
This sequence comes from Ficus erecta, assembly GCA_008635985.1. Lineage (NCBI taxonomy): Eukaryota > Viridiplantae > Streptophyta > Magnoliopsida > Rosales > Moraceae > Ficus > Ficus erecta. Next base: position 409,063 of record BKCH01000133.1, on the reverse strand, counting down.
CACTTCCACTAAAACAGATATCAGTAGCAAGAAATCAAGGCCGATCATGGCAAAATTAACTACTTTAATTTTAAATTGGATAAAATTATAAGAACGTACTTAAAATATATCTTTCCATCTAATTTTTTCTTTAAAAAAAAGAGAAAATGAATAAAAAAAAGGAAAAATAAGTAATTGGGCCTTTTTTTATTGGACCTCAACCACTAACTACTAGTTTTCTAACCAAGTAATCTTCTTGGGTCTAATCTAATTTCAATTCTTTATGACACTTTATTTTCTAATTATTTCTACTACTCGTGAATTTTGTAAAAATAAAACATCTTCTATAGTTATTTATAATTGACTCAAGCAATTAATATCAATTTGTTCATTAAATCCATTTGGGATTTAATTTTAATATTTCCTAACATCTTGGGGCCAAACTACAATTTTGTATAGTTTACAGGTTATACAATAACTTCCAGTAATTTATTTAATCACCGAAAAAAATATTCCAATCGGTTTAATTAATTTAAGATTATTTTGCTAATCACAAATTAATTATTTTAATATCATAATTAATTTTTTAAATTATTACATGATTGGATCAACTTGGTAACAATATCTGGACTCGACAGTTAAGATTATATTCTTATTCTGTTGATGTTGACTTCGTCCTTTATCTTAACCCTCCACGTGTCAAGGCTCACACAATCAGTAGATCATGACAATATGAAAACTACACATTACAAAGGTGAAAGATCAACTCTCATGTCTTTAGAAAAGTGGGATCAACTCCAGCAACTTTAATGGTGGATTTAATTATACAAATCAGACCCAAATATAGTGTATCAAGAAAAAGATGACTCTTACTCCCTTCAATCGCTTATACTCACCATTGAATTCACTTTAATACATAGTGAAAAACTCTAAACACAGAGGACTAACTCATTCTAGAATAAATCTTTATAAAATTTTAGTGTTATTATATACTTCTATGCATTAGTTTTGAATTTCTAGTTATGATAATTAAAACGTAGAACAAATTTTTATTAACGGTGATCAATAATCTTAAATTTTAGATTCAATTATTATTTTTCTCTTATTAATTCGAATTTCTTTTGATTGTAGATGTGAAAATAGACGAGGTCTCTTTTCCCACAATGATAATGACATATACAAGAATTATAAGGTGTTAACAATGAAAGAGGTAGACAACTCCAAATGCTTATCCTTCTTCATTAAGTTTGCCAATCTCTTGGACTGTATCACCATTCCATTTCTTCCTCTCCAAGCATAGGTCTTCTTCAAACCAAGGAAGTATTAATAATAATAATAATAATAATAATAATAATAATAATATTAGTAAATTAGATTAGACAGTCTGTTTTGATCTTTTTCTACTGAAATGACAGAATTGTTTTTTTTTTTTTTTAAGAAAAGATAAATAGTTTAGATAATTAAAATCATAATTTTCTACTCAACAAAAATATGATAAATCACTTATTGTATTTAGTGATTTAATTCACCTGATTTTTGTAATGGTTAATACAATTCGAGAAACCTATAACATCTGCCCAGATCATTGCCCCCCAATTTATCCTACTAATTTCCCAACTGTCATTTTCAAAAAATAAAAAGAAAAAGAAAAAAAAAATACGAGGGAAAAAAACATCCTAGAAACTGCCAGAAACGTCCGGCATTCCCATCCTACACGTGTAAGGCCCAGATATCTCCACGTTGTCTTCAAAACGACAAGACAGTTCCCCTCCTTATCAAAAAGGCCACCAAAATAGGCAAAGCAACAATGAGAAAGGAAAAAGGAAAAGAGAAAAACTCCTCTCAATCTTCTTCTTTCCCACAACTTGAATTCAAACACAACACAAAAACCTCTCTCTCTCTCTCTAGAAAGTTTTAGTGTGAGAAAACCGAGAATGGCGAAGAAAGAGATGGAAGTGGTGAAGGGTCTGGACATAGAGAGATACATGGGACGGTGGTACGAGATTGCTTCGTTCCCGTCGAGGTTTCAGCCGAAAAATGGAATCAACACACGGGCGACTTACAAGCTGAACGGCGACGGAACTGTGAATGTGTTGAACGAGACTTGGAATGACGGCAAAAGGGGTTCCATAGAAGGAACTGCCTTCAAGGCTGACCCCAAAAGTGACGAGGCCAAGCTCAAAGTCAGGTTCTATGTCCCTCCATTCTTCCCCATCATCCCTGTTACCGGTGATTACTGGGTTCTGTACATTGATGATGATTACCAGGTCGCTCTCATTGGCCAGCCTACCAGGAAGTACCTTTGGGTAATGCTATTTTTACATTTTCTGGCTTTATTATTTATTTATTTATTTTTCTTTTGCTAGAGTTGAAATATAGTGTTTTTTTTTTTATGCATAGTTTTGCTATATGTATAGCAGTGGGAAATTGGGTTCTGCTATCTTATGCCTAATTTATAAAAATAATATCTTTGGTGGAATAAATTAAAAAAAAAAAAAAAAAAAAAAGAAGAAGAAGATAAAAAGATAGAGAGAGAGTGAAGTTGGCCTCTGGTTTAGATATGGGCTGTTCTTATCACCCTTTCTTTAATTATTAAATATACACTAAGATTGATTTTAAAAGGTGTAACATTCTTCTCTATAGATAAGAGTTTGTCTGTTATGGATGCTATTTCATGTTCTGTGATCTCATGCCTAATTACTACAAAGATAGTATCTTTTGTGGAAAGATTATAGAGTTACTAACTAATTTATATTATAAAAAATAAAATAAAAAATAAATAAATAACCTCTGGTTTGGATATGGGTTGTTCTTGTCACTTTTTCTTTTTAAATACTATATATTTACGGATAGACTTTAAGGGTATGTTTGTGAGGAAGGAGAAACGAGGGAGTGGTTTATATATATATATATATATATATATATATATATATTAATTTTTAAAGATGTTTGATATGTAATCCTTCCAACAATCTTTCGAATCAAAATTTGGAATCTTTTTAAGAATTCGGAGTCCCTTCCCTAGTTTCTTACTCTTTCTTTTCTCTCCTTCCAAACAATTTACACTCCTACCAAACACATTTAAAGGATTGTAACACAATGCTTCTATATCTAAATATGATTTTAGAAAGTTCTATATAAAAAAAAAAATTTAATAAAACAATGATTTTAGAAAGCTGTAACGTTATTATGTGACAGATGAATATTTGATGTTATACCTTTACAGGTCATTTTTAGCGTAGGATTGTATCATTGATGGCTTTTACAAGACTACCCATATGAATTATTGGTAACGCAAAGGCCCTCATAGTCATGTGTAAAAGTTTTGATGTACAAGTGGAGCCAAAACCCTTTTGTAATGTTCTTTGCAATTTGGTTTTAGAAATCTTCATTGTTCTAGACTTGTCAGTCATTGAATTAAGTTTTTAATGGCCTTTTTTGAACTCTTTCTTGGTTGTTGCTTTGTAGATATTGTCCAGGCAGAACCATTTAGATGATGCAATATACAACCAGCTTGTTGAGAAAGCTAAAGAAGAGGGCTACGATGTGAGCAAACTCCACAAGACCCAACAGACCGATCCTCCGCCGGAAGGCGATGAAGGCCCCAAGGACACTAAGGGCTTCTGGTGGATCAAATCCATCTTTGGAAAATAGGAACTTATGAAGCAGCATTTTGGGGTTTCAGTGCACAAGTTATAAATAAAGACGTTGAATCCTATTTGCAGTGTCTGAATAAATGGATATTATTGAGTGTGAATATTAGTCGTTGTATGCAAAGTTTGATGTTCAATAGCGTTACAGGCTTGAAAAGTGTATTATTAGTTCTTTCGTGTACTTGTTGTTTTTGAAGTTGGCTTGATCTTTTGTTCTTTTGGTATTGTATCATGAATGAATTTTGATTTTCTGTCTTTTGAAATCGACTTTTTACAAGAAGAGACTTGCAAAAGGGGAAAGAAATGGAATCCAAGAAAAAGGATATGGGTTCATTTTGGAACCTTATCTTGCAAGTAGGTTTATTTTATTTTATTTTTATTTTTTTTCCCCTCACAAATTTATGAACGTTGTTCTCTTAACCCTCAAGAAAATGACATGGCATTTCAGCATTTGACGGTGACAACTAAGCTTGAAACTTTGTGGGGTTACCCTGTACTGTCGGATTTGAACATTTCGTCCATTTGCTCACACAATGATTAGTCTATAAACGTTCATTAATTTAATGGAGTTAAGCTGTTCCTTACACGGAGCAAAAGTTTCAATCCAAATCCAATTCAAATTGATTTTTTTTTTTTTTTTTTTGGCTCGAAATCTACATCACCCTTCACTCATTTCTCTTGCCCGAAAAGCAATCCATTTTAAATTTCTTTGGAAGCGATAGAAAGCAATTTTGTCCTAAAGTACGCGTCGTTTTCTTCTTAGTTCAATTATCTCTTACGATACAAAACAGTTCATTAATAGTCTACTATGAATAAGGGACTTAAAATGCAATTTCATAGAAGTTCAGTTTTTAGAACTAAAAATCCCATTAACGTTTTTCGATACAGATATTGGGCTACAAGTAGACTCTGCAGAGAAAAAGGGAAGAGAAGGGGTAAAAAAAAAAATTCACAGAAAGAGAAGAGATAGCCAAGAATCAAAAGAATAACAGAGTCTATATTAAATATTAAGCAGATCACAATACTACACACAACAGAAATGAAAACTACGCTTGTCAACCAATTTCGGATTTAACATTATAATAATAACGGACATTCGGTCAAATATGATCTTCCATCCACAAGAGAAACAAGGGAAATTCCAGAGAGTTCTTTCAAAGCAAACAATCGATAAATGGTATTAACATATCACAATCACTATTTTTGTCATCATCAACTCGGACAACGTACAAGGGAACGCCATTGCTCGTTTGCTGCTCTCCTCTGAAGCTCACAATATGGAACAACACTGATTGGTCTTTTTCGCCTGCTTGTAGAACATCTGATTCAAAAACAACCGTCATCAGATTTTCACACTGGCAAATATGTTGAGGTCTATAGTTTTTATTTAAAATTCATCGACACAAGACCAATGTAAGTGATGCGAGTCTCTAGTGAAAGCGGTAACCGACATAAACAACAATCCTTCCTACCCGCTAAGAAGTGATGCCTTCGTCCACTTAGTATGAAAAATGAAAGCTTGAGAGACAGAAACAATTTTGTTGAAGCAGTGAACCGCGCTTGTAAAAATGGAAGGACTAGATCCAACCAACCATCATAATGAGTGTGACCACTATTAAATGGAAGTACTAGATTCCAATCAACCACCATGATGCGTGTACGTGCGGACGTGTGTGTCAGGGAGGGAGGGAGGGAAAGCAAGCTATAATGCTGTATAACCAAAATAACTCAAATCCAAATACGACAGTTGAAAAGCTAAAAACCAAGTCTTATGTCAGCGATAGGAACAACTAGACCACATTTAAATCTTCGAACAGCCTTGAACTTCGTAGAAAGCTTCCTACTTCGGGAACCTCCAACAAGCACAATACTGAGATTTCAAATATTTTCAGCCACCACAGCCGCTTTTCATCTCATAATTCATTAACAAATCCTATTCTAATCTAATCCTACAAAGTAAATTAAAGAACGTTTCTAGTTTGTATGACATGCAAGTTTAGTAAAAATGACTGATGAATACTTCAACACTATTACAGTAGTAAACACATTGGGATAGTCAGAAACGAAATGAAGATGGGCTTTTATGCACAAAATTTCGGCAATCCAGATATCACTTGTAAGTGTGTGGTATCAAATGTGGGACCATAAATTAGATACCTGTGATGCTGCACTAAGATCTGAACTCTTCTCAACCAAGCTGTCCAATTTCTCACCTCGTGCAAGCACGCTGTCAATAGTCTTATGCTGTAACAGATAACAAAACAAATATGAGCCAGCCGATATATAGAGGACTATAATATATTGCAAAACTTTTCACTAATGAATAGATATTGTGATGAAAATTTACCAGAAAATGAATATGTTTCAACTATCAATTTGAAAATTGACTGACCAAAAATAAAGAATGTTCAAGAAGCACATGGATTTACAAGATCCAACATTAAAAAGGCTATAGATTTTAGAAATACAGTAGCAGAGAAAGTACATTCGCAATTATAAGTAATATGCTGAATTGAACATATACTCACAAGGATAATCTTTGTTTCATCCAACTCCCTCTGTATTCTCATCAACTTATCAGCCTCTGCAGGATCCTGAAATTAAACGAGTAAGAAAATAAAAATGGTCTTAGTCATGACTCACGGAGAAAAGAGAGAGACAGAACAAACTTTTATTTAAATATCAGAATATGTTCAATTGAAAATGAAGGTTAAAAAAAGTGGAGTTCTAGCTCCAGATAATGAAAAAAGTAAGATAAAGACGTACCTGGAATCGTTGTAAAGCCTCATTCAAGTAAGGCCATGGCTGAGTGCCATCTGCTTGCACAGACCTCCATGAATCACCAAAATTTTTCTGATACTCATCTAGCACCTGTGAACAATTTCCATTCAGCAGACTCATATTTAAAAATATATAATTAAAATTAAACAGATAATACAGAAGCACAACCAAGTATCTGGCAAGAACACACCCTCGACTCATGCACCCAGAACTCAAAATGAAGGGCATGCTTACTTCAGATGGATGGGAATGAGAAAGGAGCGTTTCCCTTTCCCACGTATTCCTGAGCTCACTTGGAAAATCGGGATTCGGGAATTGTAATATAATAAGGGCTACATGATGCAAGCATTCAGAAAAGGTAATGTCAATCCTTACTCCCCTTTTGGTATTAATTCCCGGTTAATCGGAATAGAGGCCAAATTTACTTATGAGGGCACTATGCTTCACGAATTCATTTCGTGATTCACATCACCAAAACATAATATAGGACACATCAACAAAAGAACCATACATATAAACAATAAAATTACCAAAATGTCCAACCTTTCCCTTATTTTCATTCGGCTTCTTTCCTCTCTCTCCCACGCCTTGCAGGAGTCTTCCATCTTCCTTGAACCATTTTCATTTTTTCTGCTACAACTCCAAGGTCCTAATTTCCTTCCTACTACAGCAACAACAGGTTGCTGTACCAGTTGAAAAATGCAAGTTGGAAATTTTTTTTTTTTTTTTTTTAAAACTTTTTCAAAGAACGCAGATTAAGAGTTAGAATTTATTGCAAATGCCAAATAGACTCTGCAACTATTGTTTACACCATACCCACCACCATTGAATCTAAGGGCCTGTTTGGGGCACTAGTTCCAAATGACAAACACCATCTGGAATTCAAAATCCCAACTCTAAATCAAATTTTCTCTCTTCCATTTTCAAAAAATTTAAACTTTAAAAGTCAATAACTTTCTTTTCGAAAAGAGATTATTTTTAAATCAAAATACTCGTAACGACGAGACGAACAAGACAATATCCATTTAGCATATTTTTTTCCTAAGACATTTCCAATTTTGTACTATTTTCTATATCACATAACTTTTTCAAAAGTTTTTCCTCCAAACACATATTTCCAACCCAACCTTCAAACCACCATCTCCAGATGTCCCCCCAAACGGACCCTAAGTTTTCGATTTCCAGCATATTATTAGCTTTAAAAATTAATCTTTATTAATTTGTTTCATCTCTCATCCTTTAAAAATACCAATAGTGTTGTATACTAGATTTAGGGGGTTTCAATGTTGTAGGGACTTTTTTTTTTTTTATGGGGTAAGGTTTTTTTTTGGGTTTTTGTTTTTTTCAGTGGCATTCTCATATCAGCTACTAGTCCCCGGGGTTGTCCTCGCCACGTTCTCTATGAACTCGTCGGCAACTCCGCTGCCATTGACGCTGGAGAAAACGCAACAAATCTTGGCTTTAGCTAAATGATGCCATTGCAAGGAAGGAAACACAGGTCTCATGGGGCAATGCCGGGAAAGTGACGGTGGTGGCGGCGGAGGTGGTTGGGGAGGTTGGCGAGGCCGGAGAGATAGGTCGGTGAAGCAAGAGAGAATGAAAGCTCAATCTGTGGCTGCCATAGAAGAAGGAAAAAAGGAGCTAGTTCTAACTCTATTATCTCTTCTCCCCAGCCTCCCATGAAACCACAAAAAGTGGGGGGGAAAAAATCTGATCTCATCAATTCGTGATTTTCATGTTAATGATTCTTCATGACTACTATCATTTTCCTTTACTTATATGTCCTTATCAAGCAAATGATTATTTAATGACAGAGACGGACAAATTAAAACGTAACTTTTTGGCCTTTTAGCTGAATCTAATATTCACTTGTTAAAGATATTCTAGATACTCAAGCTAACATCTTTTAAAAACATGGAATCAAACCAAATATTGTATGTTTTGTCAAGTCATGGACACACTAGCGTCGAAGAAGTCATCGAAATTACATCGTTACCTGGTTTAGCAGTGAAAATGCGCTACGAACAGGGTAATCGTCATCCATAAAGCCCAATGCACAAAGGCCATTCCTGTTGTAAGCATGCACCTTATACTCTGTAAACAAACAAACGAAACGATTCAATTTATAACTAACTTTACCAAACAAAAATTAGAGGAAAATACACAATCACGAAGAGATTAGACATGCTAATTTCCAAATTGATCCAGCTCGCGATAAAAATTTCCGTTAAATGAAAATTCCAAAGATCCAAATGCAAAATCAATCCTATGTAATCCAATAACCACCAAATTCGGCGAAATTGAAACTCCCAAATCAGAATTAACTTGAAACCTCGCAAAATTTCATCAAATAACCATTGAAATTTTCAAAATTTTACGCTGCTGCATACGGAATTCAAGCTGATCAATTACAAAAATTATTCATTAAAAAAAAAAAAAAACAAAAACAAAAACATAGCTCCCATTAAATTGCCAAAACCTACGCTGATACCAAAGAAATCAATTCCAAAACAAGAAATGACGATTTAAAAAAAAAAAGATCCCTAAGAGATAGAGAGGAAGTTGAACCTTCGTGTTGAACAGATTGACGCTGGCCGGGAGGGGTGCGTTTGGCGACGGTGCGGCCGACGAAGACGATGAATTCCTTGACGCTGGACCTCTGGAAATACCCGAAGTGGCTCACATCCGACGCGTTCGTCAGAATGATCGGGTCGGATCCTTCCGGTTGGCATTTCAGGACCAGCAAAGCCGTGATCTTCATCTCTCTCTCTCTCTCTCTCTCTAAGACTTTATCTTTCTCTCTCTAGATTTCTCTTTTTCTGTTTGCGTGTGTTGAGAAAATGGTTCGAATTTACGCGAAGAGGAATCAGTAAAATGGGAGACGGTGGTGGCGAATGGTGATGAGACGAAAAGGGAAAGGTGGATTCGGTCGGCTCGGGTCGGGTCCGAGGGAGGGGATTTATCAGGTGCGGTTGGCTTATTGTTTTGTTTTGTTTTCGGGTGAGCTGGCGTGAAGTGGTTGGGCCGACAATAGTCACGTTGCTTTTGAACAAATGAGCAAAAAGAAGGTCAAATTGACATGGGCGCCTAGAGGGATAGGACTTGGCACCAACAGCTAATAGCCAAATCGTACATGGTGTTCTCCTATTCTAGTCGGGATTTTATTTTTTAATAGTACGTTCCGTGTTTGAATTAAGCTTAAAATAAAATAAATTTTTAAGGATAAAATTGATTGATTTTTTTAAAAAAATTTTAAAAAAATAAAAAACTAGCTGTAAAATACAGTTTAGTTCAAACTAAACTTAAATATCAAATATAAACTAATTCTTTTTCGTCCTAATTGGGAATTTTATTATAGGACATGAAACAAATAACTGAAATGGTAGGGATCTATTCCAACGTGTTATATTTTTATGAAGACATTGTTACATCCCAATTGACGAGAAAATCTCCTCTACCACGAGAATTGAAAATGTCTAAAATGTTCTTTATTGTGAGAGATAATCAGATATATTCTATACGTTGAGACTAACTTAAGCACGTTAAAGCTAGAGAGAGATACAATTTTCCTTTTATTTTCATTGGACGTCGTCGAGACTATCAGAATCTCAAAAAAGGACCACTACTCCACTATCCCGGGAAATGCAGAAGCATAACCGCTAAATAGCGGTTGAAGACTTGAAACGTATTGAAGTCCAAGGGCAAGTGCCACAATCAAGCATGGGTTAATCCAGGTGTCAGGGATAGTAACCGATTTGTCTCATGGAAGAAGGGATAAAATGTAAACTTGTTTCCGTAAAGGATATATAGCTACTTTCTGGAGAATCCCTTGTAATATTTTCTAAAAAAAATAGTGAAACACATCCCGGACACAAAGAGGATGTAGTCTAAATTGAGGACGAACTTTTATAAATATCTATGTATTCAGTCTTTTTATGCTTTTGATTATGGGAGAGAAAACACTGAGTGCAACATGGTGAGGACAAGTCGAGTTGGCAGATTTTCACTGTTAACAAAAACCATTAAAAACTATTAATTTTACATATATTTTTAATTTTAATGTGATTTTGATATATTTAAGAATTAGAAACATGCAATTTCTACACTACATATTTATATCATTTAAAAGAGTTAATGGCTCTTTCCATCTTCCCTTCCTTGCTTGTCATGTGACAGTTACGTAGTTGTTACTCAAATGGTGGCCACATCAATATCAGGTAATTTTTTTTTTATTTTTTTGCTTGTTTATTCCGAGCAAAGCGCGTGTAATAAACTAGTTAATAATAAGGGGGGTCTATTGACACCCTCCAATTTACTCTTCCCGGCCTTTTTTTTTTAAATTATTTTATTACAATATTATCTATTGGTAAAATTACTTTTGAGTATAATAATGTTTACAAAAACTACTCATTATACCCACCCTAAAAAAATACGCTACTTACCCTAGTTAAAAATTATTTATAAAAAAAAAAAAAAAAAAAAAAAACTCGTGCCTGAATTGTTCAGAAGAATGCAATATGGACATGAACAGTGATTGGGAAAGAGTAAAGTGCTTTTTTCCATTCACAATTTCTGCATATGAATTGTTTTCTTTGGTATTGTTTCTATTCTACAGTGGATTCTTTTTTTTTTTTTTTCCTTTTTTTTTTGAGTTCGTTTACAATTTTTTTCATTAACTTTTTATTATCTTTTGAATTCGTTTAATATATTTTAATCTTTCATGGTGTTAACCATATTTTGCATCAATCATAACAAGAAAAGAATATATCATCTTATCTCTATTTTATAATTAGATATGGTAGCAACGTTAAAGAAAAAAACAAAAACTAAAACTAAAAACAAAAGATGATGGTTATAAAACGTGGGATATTTGAAAACAAAACAAAACAAAACAAAGCAAAAGAAAGAAAGAAAGAAAGAAATACGTGGGATTTGATTGGTGAGTGAGAAAATATAGGAGAAAAAAAAACTAACAGTTGGTTTTGTGGGTGTGGTTTGGTGGGTGAAAGAAAGCATAAATACTATAATTTGATTGTAGGGGTCTTTTTTGGGAATAAAAAATGGGTATAACACGTAATAATTAAAATTTAAAATCTTTATAATTGATGGTTTAAGTAGAAGGGTGGGAAAAGTAAACAAGAAAAGTGGATGTTAATAGACGCTTCCTTGAGAGTCTTGACATGATGTGAGGTCTTTGGGAGAGATTTTTGGCATTGGTGAAAGTATAACGATGCTCTTTTTTTTTTTTTTTTTAATCATAGTTTGGAGTAGAAACGTTAAGGCTCAAGTCAATTGTTACCCTTTACAAAAAAAAAAATCAAAAATCAAAAATCAAAAATCAAAAACAAAATAAAATACAAAAGCAAAAAAAAAAAAAAAAAAAAAAAAAAAAAAGTCAATTGTTTCCAAAAAAAATTAGGGTATTTTGAAGGCTTAAAATTGTTTCCTTTTACCAAAACTTAGAGCAGATACCTTAAGGCCAAAGTCAATGGTTGGATTCATTAAAAATAATAATAATAATAACAAACGCCACCTCCTTAATTTTTTTCCAAAAAAACAAGAAAAATGAAATAAAGAAATTAGCATTAGTTTCCTAATTCTTGTAGCATTAACATTTCCTATTTCAGCTTCTCCCCTTTAATACAATGGCTAATATGATTATGTAATCTTTAGTTACAGGTATAATCTATCAAAAAAGTACAGAGCATGAATTTTTCACTCAAATTCAAAAAAAAAATCAATATATAATTTTTTTTTTTTGGATCATCTCTAAATCAAATACTAATGTCAATGTTATATAATTTACTAGAGAAAATTATAAAAATAACACATTTAATATGTCATTCTATTTTGGTTTTTTTGTTTTGTTTTGTTTTTTTTTTTTGGGTGAAAGTATTCTATTTTATGTACCACCAATACATATTGTTGTTGTTGTATCTACATTTTATCATTGATAAGCTCTTTGGACTTCTAAGAATGAACTTTTAATCAAGTATAACATGTATCATATTGAAAAGTCTTATTTTCTTAATAAGTTATAAAAATTATAAAAGAAAAATTATATGTATTAATAAAAATATGATAAACTTAAATTGATATTCAAAAAGTTGAAAGTGAAGTTATTATTCTTTAGAATATCTTATCAAATTGCAGCAGTGGCTTAAAATTAGTTGATGGAATAGGATCTAGGGTAGTATTGGATGCTGCACTAATTTGGTGGTCCAATTAACAGCTGTTGACAAAAAGGTTGAAACAACTATTTATGCTCTGCCTACACTGAAGTTAGAATATGAATATATGGTCAGCCAATTTCACTACTGCTTACCTTTTCTACCAAATTAAATACTATCCAATCTTTGTCTTTTCCTTCTTGGTCCAAATCTTTAATTTATATACTTTTTTAATATAAGAAGTGATTATCAAGTGTTTGGAACCCGGATGGCAACGGGGCAAGACAGGGTGGGTAATGTTTCCTCCCCATTTCATATTCATCTAATTAATGCAGGAACGGGGGTGGATAATCTCTATTGGAGATGTTATCATCTATGTCCTATCTATTTATTCATTAAGAATTTTAAAAAAAATACTAAAAACAAATCATTAAAATTTTCATAAAATTTAGCAACATAATCACAAATCTAACATAAAATGAAATCTGAAATCTTAAAAATAAATCCATACTCCAGGAATATATAAACTAAATTCATAAAAAAAAAAAACTAAAACATTACAATACTAAAAATTCAAATTACATATATATATATATAAATATAAAAATATATATTCTTATATTGGATAATATAAGTAGAGCGGGTGCGGGTATGAGGGAGCTTCCCCCACCCTGCACCCGCGTGTAGAGTTAATCTTAACTCTCATACCCGTTCCCATACTCATATACTATCTCTCATATACATCTCTAATGGGGTGGGTACCCGTAGATAAAAATGTCATCCCTAATTTAATTTTAACGAATTAGACTTTTTGGTACTTCTATAAGGGCATTTTTCCCGCTTACTTGAGAAGTAAGATTTGTTGACCATTAAATTAAATTCTAACGATGAGATTTATGAATAATAGTACTCTTGTATTTTTAACGTAGACACTAATAGATCCAAGTGTTAAAATGTAATTTGATAACAAAAAAATACTTACTCTTTGGACAAAGTAAAACAACAACCATAAAAGTATCCTTCTTTTTTTCTTTACTTGCTCTACTGACAAAGTTGGTCAAACAACGACTGTATAAAGTATCTTTCTTTTTTTCTTTCTTTCTTGAAACGCGAACATGTTAAAAACATTAACACAAAAATCTTCATTAGTTAAAAAAAAAAAAAGATTAGATCAGAGATGTAAATATAGAACGTACTAAATAGACCCACCTCATAACCCGCATTTTTGACCTAATGTTCATTTTGACAGCATAAAGATCTATTCGGCCCGGACATAATGGGTCGGTTCGACCTAAGTTCTTAATCTCATGGGCTAGTCTTTCTCTTCGACAGCCTGTCCGAACCATCCATATTTTCAGCTCTAGATGCGAAAAGGAAAAAGAAAAAAAATAAAGTATCTTTTACAATAATTTATGTCTAGTTGTTACAAACATAAATACGATTCTATATTTTAGCTTGACAATGTTTTTTTTTTTTTTTTTTTTTGTCATTATAAGTGTGCGTTGGCATGAGTGCACAAACTGTTATTAAATTCACTGAAGCAAGACAAAATATTTTTTGACCCTAACGTTTTCTTGTACTACCTCTTCTTTTTTTTTGAACAATGTACCACCCTTTCTTTTAATTCTTCTTTAAATGGTTGGTGGGGTTTTTTTTTTATTTTTTATTTTTTTTATTTTTTTTTTAAATTATACAATGCTTTAAATGGTTGTGTTAGAGATTAAGAGGTTCTACGATAATTCACTAAAAAAAGAGGTTCTACAACAACTTCGTTTCTATTAATTCATTCGGTAGAATTATATTCACCTCCAGGATGGTGCTATATTGTGCCTACTGGGGGCCTAAACTTTATTCTAAATTTTTTGTGATTTTTTCTTTTTTTCCCACACTCAAAATTAATTATCTCATGTAAGTCCTTACTAAAAATTATACTATTTAATCTATAAGTTCATTGGATGTATACATCGGGAAAGAAATTTGCGGTCATATTCAAAATTTAGGCCCTATTTGGTATCGTTTCCAAAACATTTTGGAAAGTAATCTCACGGTTTTCCAATAAGCTGTTTTGGAAATGATTCTGAAACAACATTTGGTTTGCACAAGGTCATCAAACAAAAACGAAAACAAAAAATCGTTTTCATTTTTTGTTAAGAAATTTTAAAATGAAATAAAATTGTGTTCCCATTTCCGTTTTCATTTTCTAAAGCTTACACATTCAATACATATTTTCAGAAGCATACTCAAATACAATTTTACTTTTTCTTGTACTCAAATCAATTTTTCTAGAAACACAATCAAACACAATTTCAAAAAAAAATTCTCAAAGTCATTTCTAAAACATTCTCATTTTTATTTTACCCCACTGAACTAGAAGGCTAGCTCCACCGTTGTTCACTTTAATCTGAGTAAAATTTCCAAAGAAGCATGCCAACTTCTAACTGTTTTGAGCTTACTTTTTAATGTTTGACCATCTCAAAATGTATTTATCTATACTAATGTGATATTATATATCTTACTAAAAGGATGGACTGAGTGCAAACAGTGTTTGTGCACAGTGTATTTGCGCTTTCGCCCTTGCAGTTATGTGTTGAAAGCCCGAATGAACAGTAAAATGTCAGTTTTGTCCTTTTTTTGGGTGTTTTTTCCGCTTTTGCCCCTCTGGTTGCTTCTATCAGCTTTCTTTGTACAGTGAGCTTCCAATTTTGCCCCTGAAAGCCTAAAAATTGGGTTTTCCCTTTGCCTTAGTCACCGACTCTCACACTCTTGGTTTATTCTCTCTTATTTTTGGATTTTTCTCTCTCTCTTTCTTCTTCTCTCTGTCTCTGGGATTTTGCTTGCCGCCTTCTACCTTCCACCGTTGATTATGGCGCTCCATTTTCTTTCTAAATATGTTTTGCCTCTTTCTCCGTCTACTGTTCTGGCTCTCTCTTTCTCTTCTTTTTGTTTGAATTTTTGCCGTTGAAACCCTTGATTTTGGGGTTGTTTTGCGGTCTCGGCGGGTTGTTCTCCTTTTGTTGGGTTGGGTTTGTGTTGATGATGGATTTTTTTCGCTTGGTTGTGTCAAGGCAGAACACCAACGTCCAGGGGGAGAATTGCAGAAAATTTCCATCCCAGAATGGAAATGGGACCAAGTGACCATGGACTTTGTAGTTGGTCTACCTCGAACTCCCAGTGGCAACGACGCTATTTGGGTGGTTGTTGATCGTTTGACGAAGTCTGCATACTTTATTGCCATCAAGCTTAGCTTTTCAGTAGAGCAGCTAGCGGAATTATACGTTGCGCAGATCGTTCGCTATCATGGGATTCCGAAATCGATTATCTCGGATCGTGATGGATGGTTCACTTCTAAGTTTTGGAGGAGTGTACATCAAGCCATGGGTACAAAGCTTACTTTTAGTACGGCTTTTCACCCTCAAACGGATGGACAATTAGAGAGGACCATTCAGACCCTAGAAGACATGTTGCGAGCGTGTGTGATGAATTTCAAAGGGACTTGGGATAAGAAGCTTCCTTTGATTGAGTTTTCGTACAACAACAGTTTTCAAGCTTCGATTGGAATGGCTCCTTATGAAGCCCTGTACGGGAGAAGGTGTAGATCTCCAGTCCACTGGTATGAGACAAGAGAGAAGGAACTTGTGTCCACGGATTTTATTCAAAGAACCACGGAGGCCGTGAAACTTATACGCCGACGGATGGAAATTGCATTTAGTCGACAAAAGAGCTACGCCGACAAACGCAGAAGACCTCTAGAATTCCAAGTAGGAGACTTGGTTTTCCTCAAAGTTGCTCCATTCAAAGGAGTTATGAGATTCGGAAAGAAGGGGAAATCCAAGATACATAGGGCCATTTGAAATACTGGAAAGAGTTGGTAATGTGGCCTATAAGTTGGCTTTGCCCCAAGAGTTAGCATATGTACACAACGTATTTCATGTGTCGATGCTAAAGAAGTACATCTCGGATCCATCCCATGTATTGAACCACGAATCAATTGAGGTTCACGAGGATATGACGTATGAGGAGAAACCGGTTCAGATCTTGGCACGAGAAGAGAAGGTGCTAAGGAACAAAGTTATACTTTTAGTAAAGGTGCTATGGCGAAATCATGAGATTGAGGAGGCAACATGGGAACGCGAGGAGGATATGAAGAAAAGCTACCCCGAATTGTTCTGATTTTCGAGGACGAAAATTCTTTAAGGAGGGTAGATTGTAATATCCAAAAATTTTCACGAACTCATGATTTTCTTGTATATAAGAAATCTAAAGTTTGTACTATGTGTTTATGTGCAATTGTATGAAAATTATGAATACCAATACAAAAATTCATAACTTTATCAGTATAGGGTTGAGTTCTCAGTAAATTAGCCACGAGACTCCATAATAGGCCTTTTAAGGAAAAATGCATGACGAAATTTCATGAATTTATAATGGTCAAAGTTGACCAAGAAAGTCAAAGTTTGACTAAAATGGTCAAAGGGATGACTATACAGTATTATGGCAAAGCAGTATGGAAAAATACTGCGAAAACTGTTTTTACGGACAAGATAACATAAATAGGATTTAAAACCACAATAGGAAAATCAAGCACACAAAGTTAGAAATAAAGGGCAAAAGGGCTTAAGGAATTAAGAAAAAAAATTCATACAGTCCATTTTTACACAGATGAATTTTGGACTGCAGTATAGAATAACAATACTGTGTATTAGTGAGCACAGTATTGGAAATATCCGTGTTAGCTCAAAAAATGGACTGCATTTGAAGGAAAAGGCCAAACGAGGCCTAAGGTGGATGACATCACTTAACTTTTTAATTTTGACATCATTTCCTCTATTTAAGGAAAATGATAAAATTTTTCCTTGCTCTACAAGGTTATGGCCGGCCACCTAAGCTTCCAATTGTGCAAAATTTTGCTTCTTTTGGGGTCAATTTACAATTTTGAAGAATTCTCCAATCTCTATAAATAGGTGAGCTCTTGTTCACAAAAAAATTAGAAACCTTAGCTAGATTATGCCCAATTTTTCCCTCACCAAATCCGGATTTAGGAAGCAAGAAAGAAAGGAAATTTTACAAAACCAAGAGTGATTAAAGTGTTAGGATAGTTAGATTTTTGTGTGGAACCAACAAAAATTTGAAGAAAAATTTGAAACCCATTTGTTGGCTCAAGGCCGGTTGTGGGAGGAAGAGAAAGGGGGGAGAAAAAAATTTGGGTGTGGCCGGATTTTGTGTATTGGAGTGGCCGGATTCTAGAGCTAGGGTGGTGGAGAAAAATTTGGAGCCAAACAAGCCAAGGAGGCCGGTTTTGGTGGTGACAAGGGGAAAGGAGAAAAACCAAAGAAGCCTAGCCAAACCCTTAATCCTAATTGAGGTAATTTCTTCTAAAACCCTAATCTTCTCAATTTAAGTTTTAATTGAGAAATTTATGTGTATTTCCAACAAGTTTGTATGAGCATAAGCTCAATTTAAGTTTTGGCCTAGATTAGATTTAAATTTGTGCCCAAGTTTAGGATTTAGAGTTTTGTGCTTGATCTAGAACTAAGGGTGGTTTGAGTTTGATTTTTTTTATGTGCATGCTTGCTTTAATTTTCTTAATTTGCATGCTAAATATTAGTTTATTATATGTCCCCAATCTGTCCTAGTGTTGGTGAATGATAATTTTGTGCTAGGTTGCTAGAAAAACATTAGTATGCTTGCTAGGTTTTGTGCAACCGAAATCATGCAACTTAGTTGATCCAATATCAATTAGATTTGCATGGTGATGTTAGAAATTGTGATTAAAGAAAATTTATGCCAGAAAAACCGTTGCATGTGTGTATTAGAGCTCCCGCGGTGGCTAGTTGAGCTAGGTTCCACGTCTAGGACGTAAAACGAACTCTAAACCGAAAAACTGCCAGGTTCGGGTGGATCCTGACCAGTTTTACGGAAAGCCGATTTTGAGGCCTTTAGAGGCCGAATTTGGTAAAACTTAAACACGAAAGTTGCTCGGAACAGTTTTTCCTAGGGGGCAGCATGGACGGATTTGCAAAATGAGGCTCCAATGGCCTCCGTTTTTACGAAAATCCGAGGCTGATCTGCCCAGACCTAGTCTACACGTCCAATAAGTTTCAAATTAAAACTGACAAGAATCCAAGCAGAACTGGGTTTTTCTTAAAACACAAAAGTTTTAGAATTTTTCAAGAGCAAGAACTTTCGTGAAGACAAGTTTCTCAAATTCAATCTTGATTTTTAAATACAACCTGAACTATAAAAAATGTGCATAGAGCAAGAAATTCCTGCACAGGATTTTCTAAAACAATACAGAAAAACTGTATTTTTGCACCAACACCCCTGTTTTGACTATGAAAACTGTTTCAATAGCAGTTTTCAGCCTTTAATGATTTTATAAAAATCTACTTTGAAAACCATGAATTTTATAGTTAAACAAAGGATTTTTAGCCAAAATCTTCAAATTAGATTTTAAAAGCCAAAGTATAGTAACAAAAGGTTGACGAATAGTAACCGGGAAGGTACGCAAGTTACTAAAGTTTAGGCCCGATAATAGGGATAGTAACCTGATACTATTCATATATACTTGAATTTAATACCTAAGGTTACCTCAAGTAACCTAACAAGTAATGAATCAAGTTTGGTTAACCACAAATTCTAGGGTTACAATTAGTAACCTAGTAAATGATCGAGACATGTGTGGGGGGACATATAACTAGAGTGTTGGAAAGGTCTCCAGCATTTCATAGGATTATTATCCTATGTTCTTTTTAATAGCAGGAAGGAACCTGCAGTTGCGATCTGAGCTGAAGCAACAAAACCCAGAACATAGCATATCAGACAAGTATCAAACCTCACCTACAGTATGAAAATAGTAAAGACTATTTTCAAGTATACTATATATTTTCAAATATACATGCTATGTTGTGCTATGATATGCGATGCCATGACATGTGATGCTATGCTATGTCTATGATGTGCTAAGTTATATTATGACATGTTATACCATGTTTACAAAAATGCCATGTTTACAAAAATGTCATGGTTACAAAAGTGCCATGTTTACAAAAGTGCCATGTTTACAAAAATGCCATGTTTTCAGAAATGCCATGTTTCCAAAAATGCCATGGTTTCAGAAATGACATGTTTTCAAGAAGGTCATGTTATGGTAAATGTTGAGTAAGATATGACGTAATGACATCATGAAGCATGTTCAGTAATGTTAAATCACATGGTAAGATAATCAAGTAAGGTGTCGTACCAACCTCCCGTGATCGAGGAGGTTACATGTTTCAGTGGTGATATTTACCTTCCATGATCGTGAAGGGTCAAGTTATAATTCCCAGAACTGTTAGGGCCTTGCAAACCCTAGCTTTGTCTGGAGGCTGCGCGGTTTTGGTACGTACACTATGGGCCCACATGTTAAGACAAGATAATAAGTTCAAGATTGAGTCTATAATGAAGCATAAGACATTCAATCAATCATAAATGGTTCATGCATAATTCCATGATGATTGGCATGTTTTTAAGAGGTTAAAAAATATTTTGTGAGATTATGTTTGAACTTGCTGGGCGAAAGCTCACTTTTATATTTCATACTGTAGGTAAGAAGCCTGCAGTTTAATTGGTGGGCTATGCGAACGATGCGGCGGGTGAAGGGCGGTGTGTGATACCACTACGCATAATTTTCCGCATCCAATTTTCAGAAAATATGTTAATATTTCAAAAGTAAATTATATTTTGTTATATGTATGAAGTTTGAAGACACAAGAAGG
Source organism: Ficus erecta (assembly GCA_008635985.1). NCBI lineage: Eukaryota > Viridiplantae > Streptophyta > Magnoliopsida > Rosales > Moraceae > Ficus > Ficus erecta. The sequence continues at coordinate 388,726 of BKCH01000133.1, read as the reverse complement.
TACTTTCAGTATAGTCTGTATGTATGACAAGTTTTTCTCTACAAGATAACTTATGTGAATATGTTTTAAAAAAAAAAAATTTATCTCAAATTTTCAAGTAAAGAACAAGTACGTATGGTGTCGACCTGGCTTGGGAAGTCGGGGCGTCACAGGTTCTTAGGAACCGTCGTGTAAAGTCCGACATTACACGACGGTTTCAAGGAACCATCGTGTAATCTCCGTCGTGTAATGTACTTTTTGTAGTAGTGAAGCTAGCAAGTTAGCTTGGAACTTTGTGGTTTTAGAGTCGTGTAAAAGTAGAAACTTAGAAAATCTATTGGCATCTCTTGTTTAGTCTGTTTTTTTTTTTTTTTTTTTTTCTTGGCACTCTTTTTTCTGGGTTTATACAATGCATAAAGGCACCTAGAGAAACTTAACAAGTTCTAACTGATCCGAAGAAACGTGGGGCATATGACAAGCATGGAAAGGCAGGAATACCACAGTGAGTTTCCAAAAAACGTGAAGGTTTACCAACACCATATTACCATACAAAAAATGTATTTTCTTATTGCTTGAAAAGATAATGTCGGTTTGATGCTGTTGAGGTAAATCCAACATCCGCTGTGGAAGATGCTTCTGGTGAATTTGTAAGTGTGAGGTAAAGCCTTTATCTCTTGAGCGAGTCTTTGGGTTCAGAAGGTCCAATACCACCCAACAGATGCAACTTTTAAAAATAAACTCATGATTTATCCCATTAATTATACTATTTAGTAACTTGAAATCATTATTTGCTCAATTTATGGTGATTTCTTCATTTATGAAAAAGTAGTGCTAGAGATACCAACTCTAATTCTAACTTTTTGAGTACTAACTCACGTGTCATATTTTCATTACACTACTATAAAAGTTAGAATAGACGACGGAGATTACATGACAGTTTTACAAAAACCATCATCTAAAATGGTCCGCTCTATGATTACACGACGGTTTTCTTAAACCGTCGTTGAAAGTTATTGATTACATGATGGTTTAAAATTTAAATCGTCGTTGAAACTCATAAATTACACGATGGTTTTCTTAAACTGTTGCGAAAAGTTGAGATCACACGATGATTTTAATAAACTGTCATTGAATCTCCACTTCCCCCAACGATTTAAGAAAACCGTTGTGCAATCTATGAGTTTCAACGATGGTTTTTTTTAAACCGTCGTGTAATCAGTAACTTTCAACGACGATTTAAGAAAACTGTCGTGTAATCTCTAATTAAAAACCTTTATTAGCCCTGATTTCATTTTGTAGAATAGTTCTGTAGCCGTGAAAAACAGTATAGAGACCTGTGAAAATAGATCCTCTGCTGCCGTTCAACGTTGTTACCACAGCCGTGTAAACGTTCATGATATGAACATTAATGTTGAACACAGATCAATAAAATAGCAGTTTGGGTCACTGTTTAAATAACACACAGGGTATTAGGCCGTAGGATGACAAAAAAAAAAAAAAAAGAGAAGGAGAAAATTAAAAAAAAAATTGCAATTACTTGACGGTTTCTGGTTGAAATCGTCGTGTAATCTCAAGATACAACGATGGTTTACAAATAAACTGTCGTATCACAATATAACATGACGGTTTCAACCAGAAATCATCGTGTAAACGTATTGTAAGAACCCAAAATTTTGATGAACTTGTGATTTCCTGAGAGTCAAGGAAAATCCAAGTCTGAATCTTATATGCCAATATGAAACTCATAATCTGAGTTAAATATCAGTGTATGTTTGAGTTCTCGTTTAATTAATTACGAGACTCAATAGTAATTTGTTTAGTCAAGCACGAGACCTTGTTTTACGAGGGACATAGTCTCCAACGCTAATGGATTAGACTTATTTCAAAGCAAAGCATTCTATACTTGTGATGATATGGATTCGATTAGGGGACAATGGTCTAAATTTGTAATGCAATTAATTAAATATGATATATAAACTCGTAATGTAGTGGATGATATTTTTATATTGATTCAATGTAGCTATTGTTTTGTTAATCCTATTATGGTCCGTATATTGGATAATACACGGGTTAGGCTGCCCATGAGAAATCACCAAAAAATGCAAAAATTTTTTAATTCATTTGAACTTTACACGACGGTTTTTCACCAAAACCGTCGTGTAAAGTATAGTTTACATGATAGTTTTTACCAAAACCGTCGTATAATATGGATTTTATATGACGGACCTAAAACCGTCGTGTAAACTACACTTTACACGATGGTTAATATCCGTCATTAAATCAACAATTTTTACTAGAGTTAGTTGATCTAATCTATGGATGTAATTTTCATTAGTTGATGCAATCGATTGATTTGTCGATGCTTTAAACACTTACCAATAAAAAATGATAACTCATATATCACATAAGTTGGTATTAAAAAGTTAGGATTATAATTGATATATTTAGTATTTTTCTTTATGAAAAGGCTTTGCAATCGGTAATTTCTATCGGTTGTTCTATGAACATTCATTGATATGCTTCGGTGGTCGTAAGAAAATTGCTTTACCTTGTTGTTAACATCCATTTTGATAGGTTACAATTCTAAGTCTAAGTAGTCAATCTTTTCTAGGAGAATAAGTCTTGGCATCCTTTTATCAGAAGAAATAGTTCGACTCACTGATAATTGACCCACTGCCCGTTTCGTCCCCCTTTCGCCTAGGTCCATGTAAGCGCTCCCTTTTTTTTTGCTTAATAATTGGATTAATTTTTTAACGATATAATTTTTAAGTGTTTAGATTAAAATTTACAACACCTGGTAAAACATTACTCTTAATCATTTATTAGACCATTGAAAAAATTATTTCAACAATAAAAACAGTAGTTCCTACATACCAGTAGTGAAAAAAATGGTTTCTAACGTAAAAAATCCTTTCTTTTAAATTTGCTATACTTAATTAATTATTATTTTTATTAAACTAAAATTTCAAGAGAATAATAATTAAAAAAAAAAAGAAACTAAATTTTTAAGAAATTTCTATATACCGGCATCCAAATACATGCGTGCACGAGGCTCGTGCTTTTAAATAATAAATAACAAACCATAACAAATAAAGTTAGAGCTGAGAAATTTGCAATAGGTACAAGTGTCAGAATAACTCTACTTATTCTTTCTTGAATTTGGCTAAGCATGCACCTAATGCTACAGATCATAAATATCAGAATTGGCACCCTTTATTTTTTTGTCGCTAATCATGTATGTTCAAATTTAGCATTTAATTGCCTTCAAAATGTGAAATTCCTTGAGGATTTTTTCGTCTTACAATCTAATTTATAACATTAATAGTATTACGAACACTAACTTTTAGTATTTAATTTTTTGATAACAACTTACGTGATAATAAATTATCATTTTTTTTTTATCTGGACCCCAAAACCAGCTTTAATTTGGATTTAATCCTCCCTCCCCAATCAAATTTTTCCAATTTTTCCAATCCAAACCAGTTCTCGATAATAACTCAACTTGATATTCCCATTTCTCTCTATAGACAATTCAAATCATTGTTTTCAACAATTATCTAAATTTATATTCAGATTTATATATCTAAACATCAGTTTGGATCACATTTTAAATGTTTATGCAAAATCTTTCAAATCGGCCAAATTCAAACCTGTAGACCAAAGAGGACCTTAGAGAATTAAGACAAAATGTTCATTTCTCCTTCATTAGTCTCTCCATAATTAGCTGCTACTATCCTATAAAGAACAAAAATCAAAATGAACAGTACTTCATTTGAGGGCAAGAAAATGTTGGAATTCTTCCTAATGTTTCAGACCTTGCCTTTCTTAATTGTATATAGTCAAAATTTATAGTATATCATCGTTTTAACATATACGTGAACAAAAATATGATATTGGGCTGCATAAGTTCTTATAGGGGAATTGACAATTTTTTCTTTATAATTGAACTGACAGGAGAAGACAACTAGTATCAAGACACATGAGAACATCCCAACAAGGTTGACACCCTCCCCGCAACCTATCCCATACTAAGCCTAACACTCGAATATTATTGAAAAATTAAAGAAACGAACGAAGTTAATGGTAAGAGGAAAAAGAAAGAAAGAAACAAAAAAGAAATCTTGACCAAAGCCATAAATAGAGGAAGAAAAAAAATACATTAAACCGGAAGTTGCTCCCAGAAGATAGAGCCTGAACTCACACTTTGAAAGGCAAATACAGATACACCTCGTAAAAAACCTTTTAGCCAAAACTCAATGGGAAAAAGACTAAAAGGAAAAAAATAGTATATATCTATCACATGCTATCTACCACATGTTGGTCGGTTAATTTTTAAACCAATAACTAGGCAATCTTTCCATAACTCTGTTCATAAGGACACACAAACATCAAGAGGAGAGAACCAACCGAGTCTCCGAGTTCAAAGACACGCCCATACCTGTAAGTTTATCAGTCACATGATTGCCTTAATTCTTTATAATTATGGGACATACGGAAGGTAATAAAATCCAGAAACAAGTCCCAACCAATAAATCTTTATTCTCCAAGGATCATAAGTACTCATATTAGCGAAAAGTGTTAAGCACAAAAGAGGAATCAGATTCAAATCAAAGTAAATCATAGTTGTACCTTTTATCATAAGATGCTGCAGCGATAATCCCACAAATTTTTGTCACGTGAGTGTTCATCATAACTCCCAAAGCATCCTTTGTAGAAGCCTCTAGATGTACCAAAAATGTGACCGTAGCCAGCTAAACCAGGATCTCCACGGGCTGCTCCGTCGGTATAGATTTTCATTAGTTTATGTAATCCATGTTTATCAATAAAAGAACAATATATGTGTCATATAGGTTGGTATTAAAAAGTTGGAATTAGAGTTGATGTTCCTAATATTTTTGTTTATGAAAAGGCTCTGCAATCGGTATTTTCTGTCGGTTGTTCTTGACCATTCATTGATATGCTTCGGTTTTCCTCGTTGTTAACATCCATTTTGATAGGTTACAACTCTAAGTCTAAGTAGTCAATCTTTTCTAGGTTGTGAAGAATAAGTCCTAGCATCCTTTTATTAGAAGAAATGTTTCGACTCACTGATAATCGACCCACTTCGGCCTCCTTTCGCCTAGGTCCATGTAAGCGCTTCCCCATTCCCCTTTTTATTTATTTATTTATTTTTTTCTGTGCTGCTGCTTAATAATTGGATTAGTTTTTTAACGGTATAATTTATAAGTGTCTAGAATAAATAGAATAAAAATTTACAACGCGCGATAAAAAATTGCTTTTCATCATATATCAAAGCATTAAAAAAATTAGCAGTTCCTACATTTCAGTAGTGAAAAATAATTAAAGTAAAAAAAATCCTATCTTTTAAATGTGCTCTACTTAATTAATAAATTTTTGTAGTAAACTAAAATTTTAAGAGAATAATAATTAAAAATAAATAAACTAAATTTTTAAGAAATATCTATATCCCATCAAATCTAAATACATGCGTGCATGGCACGTGCTTTTAAATAATAAATAACAAACCATAACATATAAAGTTAGAGCTGAGAAATTTGCAATAGATACAAGTATCAGAATTAATCTACTTATTCTTTCTTGAATTTGGCTAAGCATGCACCTAATACTGTAGATCATTAATACCAAAATTGGCACCCTATGATTGTTATTTTTTTTGGCTAATCAGGTATGTTCAATTTTAGACATTTAGCATGCGTTTAGTGCTAAGGTTTGGATTGTAAAATTTGGGTTCGGATTGATTGTGCGTTTATTGAGGTGTTTGAATTGTTTGAGTTAAAAAGTGTAAAAATTTGAAATGTGTTTGGAAAAAAAAATAATAATAAGGAGCTTTGTTTCGTTTGTCTTAAAATTCTATGTAATTTTTAAAAAATATATATCTTATTTGGACTTATCTATTCAAAGTTATAGACTTTTAAAGTTTGAGTTACAAAACTGTATAAATAGTGAAGCTGAGGCAAAATGACCAAAATTAGATTATAATTGTATGGTTTGGATTATTGGTCCAAACGTATGCTTAATTACCTTCAAACTATGAAATACTATGAGGATTTTTTTTCATCTTACAATCTAAATTATAACAGTATAGTATTAGGTGTACTAACATTAAATTTTAAAACCTGTAGACCAAAGAGGGCCTTAGAGAATTAAGACAAAATGTTAATTTCTCTCTCTTTTTTTTTTTTTTTTTTTTTTTTTCATTAGTCTCTTCATAATTAGCTGCTACTATCCTAAAGAACAAAAATCGAAATCGAAATGAACAGTACTTCATTGGAGGGCAAGAAGATGTTGGAATTCTTCCAAATGTTTCAGACCTTGCCTTCCTTAATAGTATGTAGTCTAAAAGATATTCGTTTTAACGTATACGTGAACAACAATATAATATTGGCCTGCACAAGTTCTTATAGGTGAATTGACAAATTTTTTTTTTTAACTGAACTAACGAGAGAAGACAACTAGTATCAAGGCACAAGGGATCATCCCAATTAAGTTGACACCTTCTCAGCAACCTATCCCGTACTAAGCCTCCTACTCGAGTATTATTGAAAAAGTTAAAGAAACATACAAAGTTAATGTTAAGAGGAAAAAGAAAGAAACAAACAAAAAAGAAACTGAAGCCATAAATAGGAAGAAAAAACAATACATTAAACTGGAAATTGCTCCCAAAAGATAGAGTCTGTACTCACACTTTGAAAGACAACTACAAATATGTCTCATTAAAAACCTTTTAGCTAAAAACCAATGGAAAAAAGACCAAAAGGAAAAAAAGAGTACATATCTACCACATGTTGGTCGGTTAATTTTTAAACCTATAACTAGGCAATCTTCCATTTCTCTGTTCATAAGGACACACAAACATCAAAAGGAGAGAACCAACCGAGTCTCGGAGTTCAAAGACACGTCCATACTTGCAAGTTTATCGGTCACATGATTGCCTTAATTCTTTAATATATGGGAAACACGGAAGGCAACCGAATCCGGAAACAAGTCCCAGCCAATGAAACTGTATTCGCCAAGGATCATAAGTACTCATATTAGCGAAAAGTTTTAAGCACAAAAGAGGAATAAGATTCAAATCAAAGTAAATCACAGTTGTACCTATTATTATAAGATGCTGTAGCGATAATCCCGCAAACTTTTGCCACGTGAGTGTTCATCATAACTTCCAAAGCATCCTTTGTAGAAGCCTCTAGATGCACAAAAAATGTGACCGTAGCCAGCTAAACCAGGATCTCCACGTGCTGCTCCGTCGGTATAGATTTTCATCCAAGAGCATTAGATTCATGCAAACAAGATCATATTAAAGAAAGTGCATTGTGTAACGTAGGCAGCTTATCCTAATCATCATAATGTTGCAAAAAAAAAAAAAAAAAAAAAAAAGAAGGGAGAGTACAGAAGAATTAGCTCTATCATTGGTTGGTTTTCATCCTCAAGTACAGAAGCATCCGTTTGCAGTCGTTTTGCAGAAACTTCTACAAGCGACCGAGAGAAGTTAAAGAAGTCAGAAATAAGTGAATCGACACATCATTATTCAACCATTACAAAAACAAATTAAAAAGAACTAACATGAAAAAAAGTAACCCTTACCTTTCTGGGCGTCAAAAAGCAGCTCTGTTTCAGTCCATGGTCTTTCCTTTCGTCTTAATTTGAGATATGAAAATAATGAAATTCCACAGTTAGCAGATCATAATATTACGATAAGATAGAGAATGTAATATGTTAATACATGCAATCAGGAAGAGAAAATACTTTCGGCTATGTTGGAGACTAGATATAATTTTCTTGAATTGAGCTTGCACAAAGGAACATATATCCGGAATGTGAAACTCCTTCCCTTGATAAACGAGCTGATTCCTAGCACACCAAATAGTATCCACAAGTAGAGAAGCATATACTAAGAATTCCTCATCATACTGGTAGACGTTTGAATTCGGATCACCATGTAATACGATTTGAAGGAAAGAAACCATGGAATCACAGAGGAAGGAATCTGTGCGGAGGCCCCGTACAGACATGAACCAAAGAGGTCTAACTCTGTCGCAAAACAGAAACAAATGGATGGCGGTTTCCAAACCCAACCCACACAAGGGGCATCTGGTATCACCCACATCATTCAGAACTGCTCGGACCGGTAAAACATCGCGAACAAGCTGCCACCAGAGTATCTTGTACCTGTCGTCTAAGTTGGAGCTCCAAATCTTCTCACAAAGCTCCTTCCCAGATGGGGAAACCTTCAAGTAATATTGCAACTGGTTCAACCAATCCTCCTGTAATCTATTTAATCTCTGAAGTAAATATTGGCCACTGATGAAACCAAAATCAATTGCGTCATCGACACGTAAAATGCGGACTCCAAACCTTTTCATCTCTGCCTGTGTTCCTATGATGTTAAACGATATCTCTCTTGCTAAAGAAAAGCTTTCTTCTTTACTCAAAAATGTTGTCATGAACACATGCAGCGACTTGCGATTCTCAAGGTGAAACCTCCCCGAAACCACACGACATCGGGATTTCCATTCGTTGCCGTAAATTGTTTTGACATTGATTTCACACTCTAAATATGTAATCTCCTTGCGTTTGGGTTGTTTAACAATGAAGCAAAAAGCAAAACCCATAAAGAAGGACTTGGGATTATAAGGAAGCCTAACATTCATCGAACGTCCTTCCGTTTGAAAGTTGAACCATTTAGGAATTTCTTCACCTGGATACCACATTTTAATTCCACCAAACTGCAGTGTATATATGACGGTTAGTTTTAAATATAATAGTAATTTATTTAGTACAAGAAATGACAACTTTGGTACAGCTTATAACTTGGATAAAAATATCACGTTTATTTCGTATTCACGATAAATCAGTCAATTTGCTGACTAAATTAAAAGATTGTGATAGCCTAAGTGGTTAAGTAGTGTAAAGTACAATGCAAAATCCTCTCTCGCGAGAGGTGTGGAACCCACCTTCAGTATTTTTTTTAGCTCTTCTATTATTATTATTATTACTATTATTATTATTTATCTTCTTGCTTTTATTTTTGCTTTTAATTCCCCCACCTCCCCCCTAAAATAATATTAGAAAGCATTACTTCGGGTCTCTAAATGAAACTGAAATCATAAAAACAAATCAAAATTCCAAGAATCCATAAAGTAAATTCATAAAACAAACAAAAATATTAAAACACTAAATATTCTCATTTATATATGTAAATACATACATATATTTATAAGGGTGAATATAATCGGGGCGTGAGCAGGTGTGGGGGAGGAGCTCCCCCAACCCCCTCTGAGACCCGCATGAGGTTTAATTTTAACCCCAATACTCATATCTTATTCTCCATACCCGCCTCACTAAGGGGGTATTCGTATCAATGGGTAAAAATGTCATCCTGAAAAATGAGAAATAAGATGCATACCTCATCCTTTTGAATACTGTCGCCTTGCAAGGCAAATTTTGTTGCAATGAGCAAAGCTCTTATTTGAAATTCAGGCATGATGTTCTGGTGCTTCAACTTTATGCATTCACTAAATTCAAAGCTGACCTCGCGACAAACATCATCTTTAGGAGGTTGTGTGAGTGCAGCCAATGAATTGGACACCATCTCCAGTGACGTGCATCCCCATGCATCAACTTCTGTTATAGTCAATGGAAGCTCTGGTATAGATTGAAGGAACTTGCAATGTCCAATGCACAACCGATACAACTTAGAAAATTTGATGCTTTCGGGTATTCTCCTAATATTTGTTCCAGAGAGATTTACACCCAACAATAAGGTTAAATAGGAGAACAAATTATCAGGGATCTGGGATACATTGGTGTCGCTAAGATCTAAGCTTCTCAAGGGCATGCCATTTGACAAGGGACGAGGCAAATTTTCAAGTTTCGAACAATTAGAAAGATCCAGGCGTGAAAGAGCCAAATTGTAGACAGTGTCTGGGATAAACTGGAGATTTTTGCAACTACAAAGGAGTAAATTTTTAATCCCAACTAGATTTGCAATTGAATCTGGTAACTTTCTAATTCCTGAATAGTCTAAACCAAGATAACTTAAATTCGGCATTGGCTCCAAAATTTCTGGAAAGTACTCTAATTTTGAGCAACCTTCGAGGTCAAGTGTTTCGAGAGATTTTAACTTACAGATGCTAGTTGGAAGACTCTTGAGCTTTCTGCAAAACATTAAATAAAGATTGACAACAAGAGAGAGACACTCAATTGATGGGGTTACTTGTTCTATTGCTGTCCCTTCCATATCCAAATGTCTTATATTGCTTGGAAGTTCTGGAAACTTGTGAAACTTTGAGCAACAAGATAAATAAAGAGATTGCAGCGACTCTAGCTTTCCAATGCTGGTCGGAAGATGCTCAAGACTGTCACAGTAACTAAGACGTAGCACCTCCAAATTTAGTGCCAGAGAGAGGTCTGGAATTTCAGTCAGGTTCTCAGATTGGCTAAGATTCAGAATTTTTAAGCTTCCCAAATTCTACAACCATAAGAGAAATGGAAAAGAGTTACTTTTATGACATGAAAATTTACACAAGATATGTAAAATACGGCGACTTAATCTTACCTGAATGCCATCCCATAGTTTCTCTAGCTTACTGTCTTCCAAAAGTAGCTCAACAAGTTTTTCTGGTATAAAGTTTTGAGGCAAAGATCTCAAAGGGTAATTCTCCCAACAAAGATATCTAAGCTCGTCAGGAAGATACTGAAGACCTTGAGGAAGGTTTAACTTTTTGGTATAATTCCAATAATATTGATTACGAAATAACAGAAATTTTAAATTGAACATGTTTTGGAAGGCATGAGGATTAACGTCTATATTGTTTTCAAGTTCGTGAAAATTCAGGGATATCGCTTGGACTGCTCCTGTCCCCTAACAATCAAGAAGAAAACAGAGATCATGAACGTATAAATGAATGACATACAAAAACTTGTAATTAGTAAACTTGAAATATGGTAGAGAGTGTGCTTGCAATAGCTAGAAACACTCATTACACATGCATTGTGCATATTTATAAGAATATGTATTTATTGTAGCTGGGTGGCACTTACAGTATTATATCTCAAGACATGGTCGATATCTCTAGCCAACCACAACCTACTGCGATTTACTGGCTCCTTAGATTCTTCGCGAACAATTTGGTGGCCCATTTCTTGCAGCAAATCATGCATATAAAACCTATTTCTCTCGAGAGTTATGAGAGCCTTATCAACGAGAATTTCAACTCCTATTTCCACATGAAGATCACAAGCATGTAGTATTCTTTCTGCAAATTCTCGATCCCCGCCTTTGAAGAAGCATGCAATATCAAGAAAAATCTCCTTCTCATTACGTTCTAGTCCATCATAAGTTATTTTCAATACATCATGGATTTGTGCATTTAGACCTCCTTTCAATTTACCCAATGCACTTTCCCACACTTTTGTGCTCTTAGAACAAAGGTGACCACCCAAAACTCTAATAGCCAATGGAAGACCTTTGCAATATTCGACCACCTTTCTTGACAGCAATGCATAATCCTCCGGACGAGAGCTTCCTCGAAAAGCTTTCGAGCAGAATAGTTGAAGTGCTTCTTTGAAATCTAAGCTCTCAACCTTGTATATTCCATGACCAGCAATGCTATTGAGCACTTGAGCATCTCTGGTCGTTATAACGATTTTACTGCCAGGACCAAACCGATCACCTTCTCCAATTAAATATTCTAACTGTTCCACGTTATCCACATCGTCAAGAACAACAAGAGACTTCGTGTTCCGAAGCCTATTCTTCACAAATTCATTGACCATAATTGAACTATAATCCTCCAATAATCTAGAAAAAAGTTCTTTTTCTAAACTACTCGGTCCCCTTCTTTTTATTTCTTCCTTAGTGTTTTCAAGAAAGAAGCAACCTTCGAATTGAGATGCAAATCGGTTGAATAAGACACGAGCCAAGGTTGTCTTGCCTATGCCGCCAATGCCCCAAATGCCCACAATACGAACTTCTTGTGAGCCGATGTCCAACAATGATTCAATTTTCTCAATTTGTCTGTCAATTCCAACCAAGCCCTTGTGATTATCCCACGGTGATAAGCGATTTAACTTCCCCACAATATCTTTGACAATTGCCTCGACTAATTTAGAATCAGACCTGCCCTCATGAAGAATATAATTGCAGAAGTCAGCAATAAGCAACCAAAGAGAGTTATGGCAAATAAGTTCGCTTTTCAATACCATTATTATCTATTTATTTATTTTTGTTTCTATTCTTTTCTTGCCAAGCCATTTTGAATGAACACTAGTTTTATGGGCACACCTCTCTTGATTCTCCACACCCCCTTCTAAACACACATCACTCTTAAGTTAAAAAAGATTAAATTTACTTATTATACACCCAAATATATTCCTAAATTATCCCTAACTATTTCCATAAAATGAATAGCCTCCACCATTTTAAATTTCTTTTCACACCCACCTTTTCTTTTTGGGGTTTATTTTGATGTTCTACTTTGATTATATCAAAAGTATACTTGTATCAGATGAAAAACTTGATATATTGTAATCGAAACTTACTCTAAAGTACATTTTTATTAGTTTTAATTTAAATTTATTTCTACACTTTATTTATAGGTTAAATTTAAATTTTTTATAAAATTTTTTTTTTAATAGACAAAAAGGCAAACAACAAAAGAAATTCATACAACCGAAAAAAAAAATCCAATTTAAGGCAACAACAATTCAATGAAAAGAAAAGAAAAGTCAAACAATGCAATAAGAAGTAATCAAAATAGAAGCGAATTGCCAGTTTTTTTTATTTTTTTATTTTTTTATTTTATTTTTGGATGAATATATAGTACACCAACAAGAATATTAACTGCAACACTCAAGGGGAAAAAAGCCAACAAATTAAATAGATAGTAAGGGATAACACAAGCGAAAAAACATAAGTGTAAAACTATTATAGAGAATGTTAACATACGCAATGTAATTTTTCATAATAATCAGTGAAGAGTTAAAATTAGGGTGTAATTTATGAATTTGTTATAGGTTTCAAAGTAATAATGTTTGTAAGTTGTTTATTTAAAGATTTGATATGTAGGTGTATGTAGAAATAAAAATGAAGTGTAACTGATTTTTTTTTATATGATAGAATTTTTTATATTTATATAATTAAGTCTATAATAAGTGTCCTTTCATTTTATTTGCTTTAGTAAACTATTTTGAAATAAAAATTGTTTGTCTATCCAGTTTTGTAATAAAGTTTTATCATAAGTGAAGTTTTTCCTCTAAATTTTTCTGATTTAAAGAAATTATCTACTAGTTCCCCTAATCTTTTGATGCTTGATAATGTTAGCTAAGAGTGAAAAAATAATAATAATAATAATTCAACAATATTTGGTAAGAGGGAACGAAAATAAGAAGGAAAAAAAAAGAAATATCAACATGAGGAACGCATGTGATTATCTCATAATTGGAAAAGAAGAAATAAGATATTGTAGGCGAAAATAAATTCTACCTACCTAAATCTTAATTTTCTAACAAATTGATATCCAACTCTCTCAAAATAATCATTAGACAATGCATGCAAATACCTTTTCTACCCCAAAAAAGAAAAAAGTGATCAATAGTGTTTCAAGCTAGTGGGCAATTTTTGTGTGGTGGTTCTAATTGCTAAGACGTATAAATAAATTCAAACTAGAAATTTATAAGTTAATTAGAAATTACATGTTCACTGATGAATCCCATCCGGATAAATTGGTCACTGTTGTCAAAGCCTTCCTCCATTGTTGCACCTTGTCCATTTCATTGTGAAAGCGTTGCTCAAGAGTAGTAAATGCAGCTGCATAACTTTCTTGTTGTTTTCGAACATGTGATGGATCGACGTGGTAAAAAATTGGCACCACAATCTGTTCATTTATCTCCTTACATTGAAGAATATGACGGAGTTCTTCCAAACACCAAGAGGATGTAGCATAGTTTTTCGATAGAATGACCACTGAGATTTTTGATTCTTGAATCGCTTTCATAAGTGCAGGTGAGATTTCATCTCCTTTTTCAAGACTCTCCTCGTCTAAGTAAGCTTTGATTTTCTTATCAGAAAAAGCTTTGTAAAGATGGTCAGTAAAAATGTTACGAGTATCCTCACCTCGAAAACTGATAAAAACATCATGCAGTTTTTTCTGAGCAGGATTAGAAGAAGAGTAAGCGGCTGCCATAAATCAAAATGTATTGTTCCCTACAAGATCAACCTGAGAGAGGGAGGCGATCTAGATCAGATTTAAGAAAGGAAAGCAAAGGAAATAAGAAATAGAAGGAGAAAATAAGAGAAAAAGATGAGCAAGAAAACAAAGACTAAAAAAGTCTATCCGATGTAAATTGGGAAGAAAAAAGACAAAAGTGGAAAAAGCATCAACGAGTAAGAAAGGGAGACAAAAAGGCATTGATATCAACCGCAATTTACAGCGCTAGGACTTTTTTTTCATAAAAGAGAAAGCCAAGGCTAATTCAGTCATTTTATTGATTTTAAGTGTGAGTTATTTATTTATTTTTTTAAATTTTCGGATAGGTACTGTTGAGGCCGAAAACACCTCCGGCAGCAACACCCAATGGGTCGGGTTATCCGGTTAGGATAGGCCAGAAACTCCGCCGTCGATCACCTGCAAAATGGAAGCACCTCGGAATGATGGGGACACCGGTGTGGTGTCTGCCGCGGGCACTCCGATGCTTAAGTCAACAAGGAAACTGATGAGCGTAGGGATCTACTACTCGGATCGGGTGCTTGGAGCACAATCCTATCTGAGTACACAACTCGTTCTCGCGAGGCTGTGGGATGTGGTCGGCTAATGTTTCTGGTCGGCCGACGTCCAGCTACTCGACCCATATCCGAGAAGGTGGGAACTGCACGTCGCCGAAGGTGGTCGGATGTGGTACTTTGTGGTCGGAGCAGATTACGACATCAACAGGTACTATACAAAAATTATATTTTTGAGGTGATCATTTTACATTCCGTTCCAAAGACCTTTTGTGTCATACCCCCCCATATCACCCAAAAAATGACGACGGAATTAACCTTGTGTGTGTGTGTGGGGACGGCTCTGAATAGTAAAGAAGATGAAGCCACTAGTGCTGGGAATTTGGGCGGGCCGGGCTGGGCCGGCCCAAGCCCGATGGGCTTTTTCAAAAATCCGGGCCGGGACGGCCCGCCCCAATGCAAATCCGGGCCGTGCCGGGCCCGCCCGAATTTTTGAAACATAAGCCCGGCCCGGCCCATGGGCTTAGCGCGGGCCGGGCCGCGCCTAGCCCAATTTTTAAAAAATTTATTTACTTTTTTTTATTTGTAATTTTTGAATAAATTTGTATATTTTTTATAATTTAATAATTTATCTTAATATTTTTATCTTAGATAAAAAATAAAAAAATTTATACTTTGTTAAAAAAAATTAAAATTTTTAATAAATTAATGTATATATAATTTTAAATAACGGGCGGGCCGGGCCGGCCCATCGGGCCTAAAATATTCGGGCCGGGCCGACCCGGCCCGCTGGGCCTAAGAGGAGAGCCCAGCCCGTCTCTTACTCTAGGGCCGGGCTTTTACCGGGCCGATAAAATACGGGCCGGGCCGGGCCGTGGGCCGGGCCTGGATTACAGGCCGCGGGCCGACCCGTTTGGCCCGGCCCAAATTCCCATCTCTAGAAGCCACGATAGTAAGGAGGAAGGGAGGGAGAGAGAGAGAGAACTTTAATCGTGCAGTACATGAGTTGTTAGTTTATCTTTTTTTTTCCTTTTTTTTTTTTTTTTTTTTTTCATTGCCCTCATGGAGGCAATCGTTTGTGTAACTATTAAGAGTAATTATATTTACACCCATTAAATTCATAAATGGTCACATTTAATTAATAGTTTTTTAATAAAAAATTTAAATTCTATTTTTTTATAGACAGTATTTTCATGATATCTTATTAATCACTCATGCGTCACTGTAATTGTAGATTTGATTTAATTTATAAATATACAATAAATCTAACTTTTCTTGTTTTTTTTTCCCTTAAAAAAGGTTATTCTAACAAAAAAAAAAAAAAAAAGCATGCCTATTTATTTCTTATTATTTTGCTAAATAATATTTTCATTAAATAAGGTAAAAGTCTCAATAACATAAAAACTTAAGATTCACCAATATTTTTAAGACTCTGCTCATCTAAGTAAAGTTTGATTTTCTAACAAAGAAAAGCATCGTAAATATGGCTAAGTAAAAATGTTACGAGTGTACTTACCTTTAAAACTGATAAAAAAAATCACAAATCTTCCTTCGAGCAGGAGTAGAAGAGTAAGCGGGCCGCCGTGTTGAAGCTGTACCATACCCAACAAGATCAAATATTACTAAGAGAGGGAGGCTGTATATCAGATTTAAGAAAAGGAAAGGAAAGCACCACTTGTCCTGTAAACCTTGTTGCCCAGTTTGTTCTGTGAAACTTGCCTTCTGGAAAAAAAGAGGAACTAGGATAGGAAATAGAAGGAGAAATTTAATACAAGAAAGATGAAAGCATTTAGATAGGAAAGGAAAGGAAAGGAAAGGAAAATTGGTTGGAATTTTCTGAAGCGACCAGGTGAACCACAAGCTTGCATTGTTTCCACGAAGAAACGAAAAGCAAAGCAAAAGATAAAGCAATAAAACAAAGACTAAAAAAGTCTATCGTGTTTATCGTTAATATAATATTCGGTGAGGCTGAAGTAACTCTATTTTTAAGGGGTATAGCTTGTCTATAGAGTCTTTAAAAAATATTCCTATTTAGAAAGTCATTTTGATAATGTTCCGTGAGGTATGTTAATATTAATAGTTCCTAGACTTTTTTTTTTTGTTTTTTTTTTTGTATGTTAAAAATCAGATTTAAGAAAAGAAAAGCAAAGGAAATGGGAGAAAGAAGGAGAAAAGACAAGAAAAAGATGAGCAAGAAAACAAAGATTAAAAAAATCTTATCGTGTTATGCTAGAGTCAGTCAACAACAATTATTTAATCACCAGATAAAGGAAAGTTATCAGACAAAGTTTATTAAGAAATTGAAGAAAAGGAAAGTTCAGGCGCACCTTCTTCGAATCTCAAGAGCATTCCCATGTAAAGTAAGAGGAAAACAACAAAAGTGGAGAACATCAAGGAACAAGAAAAGGAGACAAAACAAATGATACAAACCGCAATACACGTACGGCACTTGAAAAAATACCTTCCTGACATACACCCGCTATCACCCTTTTTTTTTTTTTTTTTTTCTTTTTCTCTTTTTTTTCAAGAGAGAGCTGACTAAGGCTAATTCTGTCATTTATCTGTTTTTAAAAACGACTAATTACTTTTTTAATTATAGTATTGAAACTGTATAAAAACTATAGTTTTAAGATAATTCATTTTATATTAAAGCGCTTCTATCTTTGTTATACCCCATGTCACCAAAAAATGAAATGACAAATTAGTGTTGTGTGTGTGGACGGCTCAGAAGATGAAGCCTTGATAGGTGAGTGGGAGGGAGGGAGGGAGGGAGAGTTTCATCAAAATTAAAATTTATTTTTAGACAAATTTCATTTTTTCCCCCCTAAACTTTAGTGTTATTGTAACTTTGTTTCTTGAATTTTAAAAACTGATAGAAATGCTCCCTAAACTATTAATTATTATCACGTTTACTCATTTCCGTTAGTTAAATGGATGGAATATGCTTCTTCCAAGCTTGGTTGTGAGCACCGTAAGGGCCTTCAACATGCATCTGAATTCTTTCTTTCCTTTTAAAATTGGTAAATTCTTTACCGACAGAAGAGTCACCACCTGCTTGTTCTCCACTGTTTGGTTTGAAAAGATAAGAACATAGACAAAATGCGACATCTTTTGTCACACTGTATTCGAAACTATTAGCATATTCATCGAACCAAGCTTTGTTGAATCTTCTTGATTGTTTCCCAAATCGATCGAGTCAATTGAAATTTATGGTATCGAGGTTAACAAGGACCTTTTGCGCATACTAGTATCGACGAACCTCATCATTGATATTGGGATTACACTCTAAAATTGGAATTCGCAACCCAGGATCAGTTGGTAATTCTGCAGGAATATTGAAGTCCATCTTACTTGATTTAGTTATTTCATCATTTTTCCCATAGAAATCTGACAGTCTTCAGACTTTCTTTTAAGATACCTTTCCAGGACCATAGATGTTCAATAAATTGTCACCAAAATATTAAAATGGACTAATTTTATTATAATGAATGAATATTTACTTTTAGTGAGTGTGATGTATTAAATTAATTAAAACCTTTTTCTCCTCAAATAAACTATTTTCTCTAAAAAATAATCGAAATAACAATTAAACAATTCAATTTCAACCATTTAAAAATTTAAGTATGTATAACTATATTTTAATCAAATGAAAGAATTACAAAAAAAAAAAAATTAAAAAATACAAGTTAAAAGAAATTCACCCTCAAAGTTTTTTTAATTATTTATTTATTTTTTTATGTAACCACCCTGCACCCATTCTATATTAATTAACTAATATATTATTAATTTTTTTATACCAGTCAAGGATTGAACCTTGAATTTATGGCTCCCAAAGCCCCAAACTTCCCTTTCCCTCACCAATTATTGAAGTCTTCCCTCAGCTAAAAGGAGAGTTGTTGCCGTTGACAATTTATTATACTAATAATAATAATAATAATAATAACAATAATAATAATATATTATTATTATTATTATTATTTATAATTTATAATTTTTTTCCTTTTAGATCATTTCCTTTTAGATTGTATGATCGTTGTAATGACCCGTCTAGCACAGGCCGTTACCATACATACATACGTATATTTCGTACTTACTTATTTGACATAAACAGCGAAATTTTTTTTTTTTTTATATAGTGTAACATACCCACAAGAACGTATGTGAGATATAACAAATATTAACTAAAGTTGTTCGGCATAACTTAACTTAATAAACATAAATAATATATAAAATTACAAAACGCGTAGCGGCTCTAGAATTCCCACGGTTCACAGTCCGCCAAGCCTCGCCCCTCCATATTGTATCAACAATTACTAGCAGTTTGCTTACCTACAGCATAGACGTAAGACAGTGAGCTTTCGCTCAGCAAGTACAACTATCCTATACCGCGACACAACACAATATACATAGCATAACTTAATCATTGCATAACATCATATGACTTAACATATATAACATAACATAACTTATTCTACAATGCATGAGCCACTTATGCTTTCTTATGCTTTCTTGTCATTCATAACTTGCTTTCTTAGCTTATCTTAACATATGGGCCCCATAAGTGTCCGTACCGGGCGCGCAACTATGAATTGGTTGGGGCGGCCAGTCCAATTCCAACTCAATCCACAGTCCAACCCGACCTAACGCAGGTCGGTACGACACAGGCAACTTGCTTGCCATCATAACATTCTTTATCTTGTATTTGATCTCATTCTTTGTTAAGTAGTGAATATGCTTCGTGATGTTTCACATAATTAAATCATAACATATCTTAACCTTAACATTATTTATAACATACTTCATAACATTTTACCTTTCATAACATATTTCATGACATTTCATAATTCATAGCACTTAACATTTCATACTTAGGCAAGTATACACAACAAAGCCTATGATGTAGGCGGAGTTGTACTTACCTTGTTTGTGATTGATGTGTCCACTGTCTAGCTTGAGTTCGTCGGGACACCGTCGTATATTATATTCTGAGATTAAACAAAAGTAAGGGTTAGAAATGTTAGCAGTATAACCAACATTCTTATATAACCTTAGTTATATTCCCTTACTTAATTTTACGTTATCCTACTTGGTTACATTGAGTAACCCTAGGATTTAAATCTATTCTAATCGAATTATTTTATTTTAGTTTAACTTTAAATTTCAAAATTCATTTTTGTTTTCTTTTTAGAAAATCTTATGTTTTTGGTACAAAACCCTTTATTTTACTTAAAAATTGGAAATCATAAAATAAAATTCATAAAAATTATTGACTATTGGAAACTGTCTTTGGAACAGTCTCACAATGCCATTTTATCAGTTCATATAAAATTTTCCTCTTTCTGTACTGTTTTGGGAAATTCTGAACAGGAATTCTCTATTTCCTGTATAGTTTTTGAAATCCCATTCCATTTAAAAATCTAAACAGATTTTAGAAAAGTTTTCTTCACGAAAGTTTTAGCTATCGAAAAACCCATAACTTTCTTGTCAACCGCTGACTTTCCCGCCAAACTTTGACTCCCGTGGTCAACAGTTCACTTTTTGGTCAACCGTCGGTGTTTTTCGGTCAAATTTTGACCAACATAAAATTTTTGGCGATTTAGCTCCTTTTTGCCTAAAAGGTCATTTGCTTGACTCAGTAATCATTTTCGAGTCTTATAAAATCATAAAACTCACAAAACGTAATAAAAACCTTAACCGGCTTTTTCATGCATATCTTCATATTTTGTACAAGTTTCTTAAAACAAAAGAAATCGTACTATTGCAGAAATACTTGGTATTACAATCTACCCCCCTTAAAAATTTTTGTCCTCAAAAATCAGAACAAACTGGGGTAGTTTTTTCTCATATCATCTTCTAATTCCCAGGTTGCCTCTTCAACCTTGTGATTTCGCCACAACACTTTAACCATGGGAATTGTCTTATTTTTTAGGACCTTTTCTTCCCGATCCAGGATTCGTACGGGCGTTTCTTCATAAGTCAAATCCGTTTGAACCTCCACTGGTTCCTGACTGAGCACATGGGAAGGGTCTGATACATACTTCTTGAGCATCGAGACATGAAATACGTTGTGCACCGATGCTAATTCTGGCGGTAGGGCAAGTTTGTAGGCTACTTTCCCGATCCTCTCGAGGATTTCGAATGGTCCTGTATACCTTGGGCTAAGCTTCCATTTCTTGCCAAAACGCATTACTCCCTTCATAGGAGCAATCTTAATGAACACCGCGTCTCCAACTTGGAATTCCAAAGGCTTTCTACGCTTGTCAGCATAACTATTCTGGCGACTGAAAGCCACATCAAGCCTTTGTTTAATCTTCTAAATATCCTCTGAAGTCTTTCTGATGAAATCAGTGGTTTGAAGCTGCTTTTGTCCCACTTCTTGCCAATGAATAGGGGATCGACATTTTCTTCCATATAGTGCTTCGAACGGAGCCATACCGATCGATGCGTGATAATTGTTGTTGTACGAAAATTCGATCAACGGCAGCTTCTGATCCCAGTTTCCCTTGAAATCTAGAACGCATCATCTCAACATATCTTCCAGGGTTTGGATGGTTCGTTCTGACTGGCCATCGGTTTGGGGGTGAAATGCCGTACTGAACTTCAATCTCGACCCCATAGCATTATGCACACTTGTCCAAAATCGAGAAGTGAACCGCCCATCACGATCTGAAATGATCGATTTTGGTACTCCATGCAGTCTAACAACCTGGAAAACATAGACTTCAGTCAATTTCTCCACTGAAAAGGTGGCTTTGATAGCGATAAAGTGGGCTGATTTGGTTAATCTATCAACAATAACCCAAATCATGTCGTTCCCACTTGCAGTCCTGGGTAGTCCCACATGAAATCCATGGTAATTTGTTCCCATTTCCATTCAGGAAGCTCTATTTTCTGCAATTGTCCTCCAGGACATCGATGTTCTGCCTTAACTTTCTGACAAGTTAGACATTTTGATACATACTCCGCTATCTCGTTCTTCATGTTCAGCCACCAGAAATTCTCTCGGAGGTCTTTGTCTATCTTGGAAGCTCCTGGATGTACTGAATACGGTGTCTTATGTGCCTCAGTCAGTATTTGGTCCTTCAGAAATTCAAAGTTAGGGACACAAACCCTTTCCTTGAAGTACGTAATACCATCAGAAGAGGTCTTGAATTCCTTATTTTTCCCGTCAAAAAGCTGTGCCTTTATCAAAAAGGGATCCTTTCCTTGATGATTCTTAATGGACTCCAATAAATTGGACTGAATAGTCAAAGAAGATAATCTTCCCGTTAACAATTCCAAGTTGAACTCAGAAATTTCTCTTTGTAGAGGCTTAGGAAAAACTTCTATAGTCATTAGCATCCCGGATGACTTCCTGCTTAGCGCATCTGCTACCTTGTTTGCTTTACCAGGATGGTAAAGGATTTCGCAATCATAATCCTTTACAAGCTCTAGCCATCTACGCTGCCTCATGTTAAGCTCTTTCTGAGTAAAAATATACTTGAGGCTTTGGTGATCTGTATAAATTTCGCATTTATTCCCATATAAATAATGCCTCCAGATCTTGAGTGCGAAAACTACCGCTGCAAGTTCCAAATCATGTATAGGGTAGTTCCTTTCATGATCTTTCAACTGTCGGGAAGCATAGGCGACCACCTTTCCATGTTGCATTAGAACCGCTCCAAGTCTTAGATTCAATGAACGTAGAGTTTCCTTCCCCAAAAGACCTGCTTGCGAAGAAAAATGCAGCGAGGGAAGCTGTGAAGGCGTCTGCATCTACACCTGCAACTGAAAATGTTGCCAAGAGCAACGAACCTGCGCCCTTGCCCATTCTGGAATCTTCTCCGGAACCTCCATTGAAGCTTGTTTCACCTCCTGCCAAGAAGAGGAAGGCAGTAGAGAAGAGCAAAAGAAAAATTCCAGCGAAAAGGAGCAAAAAATCAAAGGTTCCGACTCCAGAACCGGACGTCGAACCACGATCGGTTCAAGGGGGTGGCCCGCAAGTGGAGGTTGATTTGCCTCCAAGGGTGAGTCTCCTTCATGACAAGCATATGGGCGTTGAGAATGTGCGGCAATTACTATCAAAAGAGGATGCCGACACTCTGAAATAAGGTCCGGTTCAGAGCCATCTCGACGACATTATATGGGATGGCTTAAAGGTACATATTTGCAACTTGTAATTTGCAACTTGTATATTTGCAACATGTACTTATTTTAAAGGTACCCTCATCACATTGTAGGCTACAGTTCGAACGATGGGGCTCTTCTATCGAACAACCGATAAAGTTCTCGAACAGAAAACTCGACTAAATGAGCTCGAAGGCAGGGAAAAAAACTCAAAGCAAGAGACAAAAGCATGGGCAGAAGCTGCTTGACATCGAACGAAAGTTCATAGATGTCAAGGCAAGCGCTGATGGAGCTTCAAAGTATTATGCGACAAGCAAAGGAGGGTTCGAACATGATGAAAGTCATTGTCGAACGTTATGATGAGGCACAAGCCAGAATCCAGACTCTTGAAGCGTCGTTGCAACCGAAAGAAGCTGATAACGCAGTGCTCGTCGCTGGTATCGTCGATGCTTATGAAAGGGCAACCTTTAAGGCTCGTTATGATCTCTTAAAGGAGTATAAGCGAGGACTCCTCGTCGATGCAGATGTCGATGAAGAGATCGAGCTATATAAGGAAACTGCTAACGAAGCTGGGTGTTCCTCATCTACACCCGCTGATGTAGCTGTACCTGCGTCGAACAAGTAACAGCCAACTGGAGTCGAGCCCCCTGTTGCTGCTTCTGATCCAAAGCCGAATGAACTAGACCGCGAAATGCGGGAAAAATGAATTGTTATTTTTTTTACTTTTATTTTTGTTGAACATTGAATTGTAATATTTCTCAATTTATCAAAAACCTTGAATTTTATCACATATATTTTTTTTATGCATTGACGATGTCAACGATTGTATGTCGAATCGAGTAGTGAGTTAAATCATGTTGTTCGTAAAGACGAACGTTGGTTATGAAAGATTGTACGTCAACTCGAACAATGAATTGGCTCGTGCAGTTCGTAACGACTAACGGTGAACAGTGAACCATAATGTTGATGGATATGAACGTTGTGTGCCCACTTAGATTGGACACAAAGGAACTGAAAACCCAGCTTCGTAATAAAATTCTAGTATGTGATGAACACATTTTTGATTAGGAAAAGTAGTTGTACTCATTCATACGTGTTGAGCTGCCAACGTACTCAATGTTTAGGGATCAAGCCATTCGTAGTTCGATCAAACAATGAAATGATGTGATATTTTTGACTGGACTCGTACAAACGTATACGAGTTGCCTCCGTACCCAATGTTTAGGGATCAAGTCGAACCTAGTTCAAAAAGGGGTAGGAAGTAGTCTTAGGCATAGACTTAAAAAAACTGCAAAAATTACATGTAATACTTTCGAAGGTGATGCGAGTTCCTACAAAAATTATGAAATTTCCCAACAATTCCCCCTCCGTTTTTTTACGTTTCGTTTTCGTTTTTTTTTTTTTTTTGTATCTTTTGTTTTATATTAAATGCAAGCAAAATGCAAAATTTGATGCAAATGCAAGGAGCAGACCTCTCGGGCCGATTCTTTCTTCATCTTCTTCCTTTTTTTTTTTCATTACTTATATGAGTTGTCACTAAATTACCAAAACACCCTTGATATGAAATACCACGTGATTTGTTCACCGTTCAGCTTTTAACGTCCGTTATAAAAAAAGGTCCTTTTACACTTTTTTAAAGAGTCTGGGGAATGTTTAATAATTAAAAAAGGGACAAACGATAATTTCACTAAAAGTTTAGTGACCAGTAATTTATTCTTATTCTTATTTTTGTTTTTTATGTTTTTTTTTATTATATGTCTGATTCGCCGGTTGGAGTTAAAGTTTTGAGAAATTGTAACAAATAACTATAAAATCGCCGGTTGGAGTTAAAGTTTTGAGAAATTATAACAAATAACACATTTGATAAGTACCTTTAAGGTTTATAACAAGTTTTTTAAAAGATAATAAATTATAACATATATTTACGGTAAATTCTTAGATTTTCTTGGATTTTCTAAAAGAATATTTATGGTAAATCCTTAGATTTCCTAAAAAACTTTAGATTTACGGTTAGAGATGGATTTTTTTTTGTGTAATATGATCATCAATTTGATCATGCTATTTATGACTATGTTTAAAATTTGATGTTATAATTTACTAATACTCTTTTTTTTTTCAAAAATTTTTAAGTTAAAATTAGTTGATTTTTTAAAAACTAGTTATAATTTTTGTTGCCTTTTTAGAAAAAAAAACAAACAAAAATCTAAAAAAAGTACAATTTAATTGAAGTTAAACTAAAACACTAAATAATTAATTTTGAAAAGTGTTCAATATATTTATTAAGAGGTAGTTTATTCTTTTCAAAATAAAATCAGATTAATTAATTTTTTTTAAAAGGCTTAAATTTGTGTCGATGGATCCATCAATAAAAAAAAATAAAAAAAATAAAAACACATTTTGAGGAATGAAACGGCACTTCCTATAAAAAGTTCAGGAATTAATATAATAATTTATTTATTTATTTTTTTGGGAAGCCAAAACAGCATGCAACGCGACTCTTTGCCTGCTTAAATAGAAATCTATCCACTAGGTTTGTGTTCCGTCTCTCTCGCCGCCTTCAAAATTTTTCTCCGTTGGAGAAGAGTCGTTCTGCTTCCAATTATAGCTTCTTCCTCAGGTACTTTTACCACCCACCAACCCACCCCTGTTATTTGATCTTTTCGTTTTTGTTATTCGATCTACGGTTGTGTTTGTTTAATTTGTTCTAATTAATGCACATGAAGATGTATATTGTTACTCAGATCTGCAATCGTTTATACTTTAATCTTCCTTTTGGTCATGTCCAAGATCAATTGTGGTATCTATTCTTAGTTTTTATCAGTTTAACATCTATTCTTGAATCATCCCACTCTCGATTATGAAATGACACACACTTGTAACACTTCTGACACATATTATCCTTATTAAATGCGAAATAACGAAGTTAACCATAAAAAAGAAATATGAGAAAAAAATGACAATCAAGCTTAAATATTTATTTTTTTTAACTTAATTATAAGTGTTTCACATTTAAATCCGCAAATCATGTTTCAAACATGTGTTATGTGTATTTTTTTCATCAAAAAATTAATTGAGAGAGAAAATTCGTAAACTTTTCCAAAGTTCAGGGGAAAGAATATTACAAATTAAAATTTAAGTGGTATTTTATAATAAGACCTAAAATTTGGAGGGAAAAAATGTAATTTATTCTATAGAAATTAAGCAATACTAATTGAGATTTTCTAACTACTGGTAAGTGATGTTTATATTACACTTGACTACCTTCTTTTTTTTTTTTTGAATGTGGAAATAAAATTTAAAATATTGATAAATTTGTTTTCACAAGTCACATCAACAAGTAAGTTGTAGTTGGTGTCTGCGTTTAACTTTCCACGTGGCTAGCATATTATATTTAACTTTGGAGTTTTATGATTAAAATTGTTCTTTTTCATTACACTTGAAAGATATATTTTTACAGGTTAGATTAATATTTTAAAATTGTTCATGTTAAAAATGTATAGCAGGGCACACGAAATTGCTTCCATTGAAAAATTAGGCTTCTAAAAATTTTAATTCAATGGATAAGGCTGAAGTTATTACCATCAATGAAAATAAAATTTCCTATGTAGAAGTTTCATTAGAATTTAAGATTGGAAAATTGAACAATTAAATCATTATGAGAAGTTCCACTTCTACTAGGACTCGGAAACTCGTCATGCATATTGTTTATAAATAGTATTAGTGATATGAGAAGGATAATTAATTTGTCTTTTGTTATATCTTGATCTAGATATTGGGATTTGGCTATATCTTAGATTTAAGTTTCATAATTATCCGTCACCACAAAATATATATATATATATATATATATGTGTGTGTGTGTGTGTGTGTGTGCGCGTGTGTGTCTTTCTTTTGGCGATCACTACGATTTGACGATTCTCATCGTTTATTGTTTTGAAACTCAGCGCACTCAAACCAAATTCTGAACTTCCCCAAGTACAATTTCTAGTTTCTAAGGGCAACACAGCCTATTACGTACTCAATTGCTCTCACAAGGTATGAGTTATTCATCCTCTGCTCAATTCTCTTCAAAGCCAAATCAAGTTTTGTTTTATTTTCTTTTCTTGAGAAATTCTACTCGGGACTGATTAGAGTTTCTATTTGGAGTTATTAGAGGTTTTATTATTATTAGGTTTTACAAGTCTATAAATAGAGGTGATATTTATTAGATATGTATCATTATTGTTGTGATATATCTACTTCTATTAATGTTTTGTTTCATTTTTATAAATCTATTTTCGAAAATAATTTCTAAACACTAAATACTTTTTTGTATACATGTGAGAATTGTTTTTGTTCTCATATTTGGGAGCAAAATTTTGAAAACAGAAAACAGAGAACATGGATCAAATTGGCCCTTCTTTCTCTTGTTTATTTAAAATTTTAGCTATTGGGCAAAATAAGGGCATGATTGATTTAGGCACGTTTATGTTAAGGATGGATACGGATGCCAAATTTCAACGGGTTCAAAGTAAATCGGCCCGACCGGCTTGTTTGACATCTCTATACTGGACTAAATTTTGATTATTAATTCAAAATTTTGTTAATTATGGAATATATAACATTATTTGATTCTGTTTTACACCTTTGAACATGCGATTAACTCTTGAATTTCAGCCAAATAAGTGTTCAGCGCACACACATATATTTATATATTTTTATCATCCCTTTTCTTTTCGCAGAAGATCTTAAACTTTAATTTTATTTAATGCAGAAATATGGCAAAGTTTTCAGACCTACCAGAGCACATAGTCGTAGAAATCTTGTTATGGCTACCCCCGGAGTCTCTCTTTCGGTTTAAATGTGTTGAAAGATCATGGTATTTTCTCATCAATGATGTCATTAGGAACCCAAAATTTGTGACCAAGCATCTCAACAATAGCAAGAAGAAGGCGTCGTCTTTCATTATCAAGTGCGTCCACAAGTTTATGAGTGGCGCGTCTCTCCATATTTACCATAATGAGAACAACAGACAACATCTTATATCTAGTTTAAAGGATTTGGCACCACTATTTCCCGAGTCTGATGATGTACTTGGAGTTTTTAGCACTTATGGCATCTCCCATTGTAATGGCATCATCTGCATGGCTGACTATTTTGGTAGTCGTATTGTATTATGCAATCCGGCAACTAGGGAGTTGAAGCACCTTCCAAATCCAAGCTTTCGCAATTGGATTCTCAATTGCATGACTAAAGTTGGATTTGGTTATGATTACATTGACAACGTCTACAAGGTTGTTAGGGTTTGTGGAGGGCACGGTACTTTCAAAGCTCAGGTATATACTTTGGGACTTGATGATGCGTGGAGAGATATCGAGGTGAATCAAATAGTTGAAAGTTTCAATGAGTATTATGTGCACACCAAGGAGGTGCATTGCAAAGGATTCTATAATTGGCTGGCGTGCAAGATGCCTAAACCAAATCAGCGCATGATGCAAATGATACAATCATTTGATATGCATAAGGAGAAATTTGACACCATACCTTTGCCTGATATCGTCCAAAGCAGAAGGATTTTGATTTCTTGCGGAATAAGCCTTACTGAGTGGAATGAATCTGTTGCTTTGATTTTTATTCTGAGGAAAGAATGGTACGAGGGAAAATCGATTGACATTTGGGTAATGCACGAGTCATCTGAAGGTCATAGAAATTCTCGAAGTTGGACTAAACAAATATCACTTGATCTAGGAGGGATTCATAAGATTACAAAAGTATTTTTGGGTAGTGAAGAGCTTCTTGTACATGCAATTGAACAAGGCATCTTCTCCTACAACATGCATACGAAGAAGGTTACGTGGATTCTCAAAGGGATTGCAAGACGTTTTCACGCCTTTTATTATGTGAGGAGTTTGGTTTCACTAAACGGGATATGTCCGGATAAACGAAATTATGTACCATGATTTTTTTTGGCTTGCATTTTTTTCTTTCTTTACTTAACATTTAGTTTGGAAAACTTTTTTGGACAAGGCTTTCAATGTTTTACCCCTTCATGGAAATTATTTTCTAAAGACTTGTTTTCGAATTGACTAATGATACTTTGGCTCCGAAACGTTTCAACTCCCGAAGGCTCTGGTCTACGTGGCAAATACAATATAAAAACCTTTAATATTCATTTATTTACCCAGAAAAAATGAGCTCTAAAAGTGGGACCCATTGTCCTGACTTAGATCCACCTTAGATTGTGGTCTTGCCGTGGTGAAGGAAAAGAAACGGGAAAGATAAAATCAACGTCTTCTTGATCTCAGTTCGAGAAAGAGGGCAAGAGTTTCAAATTTTTCTCTCACACAGACAGACATTCGAAACATCTTGAAGAGATCTGGTAAAATAAATCGTAGATGAAGAGTAAGAAATATTTAAGACACAAGACTTTAATATTTAAAGTTCACATGTAAAATACTTTTTTTTTTTTTGTTGCTAATCTCTAATTTCATAAATGGGATCCAAAAAAACAGGATGTTTGCGGGAGTTGGAATTTGATTTTTCAAGTGGTAATTGGGGGATCTAGTCTAGAAATAAAAGAAGAAACAAGAGAGAGAGAGAGAGAGAGAAATCTTCCGCACAAACAAAAATATATTCTTCAGTTGGAATAACCAAAAAAAAAAAAAGACCTTTTAGATTGATTATAAAATAATAGGATTAATGAGAAAATGACATTCTAAAGTAATTTTTAGTAAATATCCCAAGTTTTATCTTTTTATTATACTAAATGTAAATTCCGAATGAACTATTAATGATGAAATATGATCCTTGAATGATTAACTTGGAAACCAATAATTAATTATTAATATGAATCAATTAGACTAATTGGTTCAAATGGTCCCTAAACTCTTTATAAGGTGACAGTTTAATCACTGTTTTATTTATTTGGCCAAGAAAACCTTAAACTCTTATCATGTTGGCCATTACAGTCCTTTTCATTCAAAGCTATTAAATTTCTAACGGAATGTGTCTGTAACGACCCGACTTTTCAGATCGTTAACTAGCTTACTTATTTTTATTTAATTTACTCTTAACACTCATTTATGTTTGTTTCTTAAAATACATAATTTTTTAAAAATTATATTCGTACTACAAAAGTTAGAATCACTAAAATTTTTAACTGAGGAAATTGAAAACCTCTAGCAACTAATTATCCAATTTAAAAATCGTAACTAGATGATATTTTAAAAAGTTATAACTTCATATAATTATAAGGAGAGAGTCTAAAGTCTTTTCTTGTAAATACTCATACTAGTTTAGTAGTACCAAAAAATTGGAACATAATTATAAATATAGTCGATACAAAATAGTTTACGAAATCTAAATGCGGAAATTTAATTCGTGGTGGTATCCCACTCCCGTCCTTCATCGCCTCCACACAGCTTTGCCAATTCATAAAACATCTAAGTAACGGGCTGCTTACCCGCGTTACCTATAGCACGAACACACAATGATGAGCTTTCACTCAGCAAGTACAAACAATATCTCACAAATCATTTTCATAAAATCATATCGTCACATGTAACATCATGAATGTTTACAAATGCATGTGAACTATATGTGTTCAATTATGCTTTATTATTTACATATATTGTCTACTTAAGGGCCCCTATGTCGTACCCATATGCGCGCAACCAATGGGGAGTTAGGGGACCGACCCTCCAACAGCCTCTAATGTCATATTTATAACTTTCGTTCTTATCATATCCTCTCACTAATTGGAGGTTGGCACGACACTTAATCCTATCTTTTATTTGCTTCATTCTTATTAATTGTGACAATGTGTAGATTTACATGTCACTATGCATCTATCATTATGGCATAAATATATGTGAGGCATGCCGATCATGTCAGTGCAAAAGGAATTATGCACATCAAATACTTAATCAAAACAATACGTATAACTCATATACTCATCACATCATCAAGTCAAGTCATAGCAAACGTAGAGCATCAACAAAGAAAAATATTTTGTTACATGCTGTAGGTGAGGTTTATACTTACTTGTCTTATATGCTTAAACTTCCGGAGTTGTATCTCCTTCTATGCAGATTTGAGAAATTGTCCTGATTTAACAATATCTCATTATTAGATAGAATTATAGTAATATTACTTTATTTATTTATTTTATAAACTATAGTGACTTAATTTACTTATATCATAATTAACCTTAACAATTAATTCTATTAATTATTAAGTGTTAAAATAAATTTTCACTAATTATTAATTAATTAATTTAATTTAATTAATTAATTTGATTAATTAATTAATCAATTGATTAATTAATTGATTAACTAATTAATTAAGTAATAGTTAATTATTAGTTCATTTAATTGAGTAATTATAATCAAATTATATAATTTTAATTGACTTAGTAATAATTATCTTGTTAATAATTTAATTATGTTACTTAAATATTCTTTCTCATGTAGTAATCATTAATTATTAATTCTAATAGTAATAATTAATAATTTGATTAATCTAATAATTAATGTTTGGTTAATCTCTAGTTAATCATCCATAATTATTTTGATGATTACATCAATGATTAATAATTAATGATTTATTAATCTCTAATTAATCATGTATTATAATTATGTAATTTTTCAACATAATAATTTTGATTATTATATACTAACTCTAATAATTAATTAATTAATTAATAATCAATTAATCAATTAATTACTTTATTAATTACATTTAGTTATGTATTAATTAATTAATTAATTAATAAATCAATCAAGGTGACAATGGGTCACCTATGGGTATACCTCTATTTTATTATTAGGCTAGTCCAATCCCCTTAGTTATGTTCATTTAGTTGGATTAAGGTAATCTCTTGGTATATGTTCAGTAACCATCTAGTATACTATATCTTGGCCCATTTAAAACTTGTGATTTAATTTATAAAGTTAGGGTTTTCACATTATTTGATCATACACTTAAAATCAACTCATTTATAACTAAATATGTTTATATGTTATGACTTACCCTTATGTCCCATTTTAATGTTTAGTCGTTTTATCGGTGTGTAGGATTTTAATTTGTAAGATTTATTTAGATTTGAGTATAATTCCGTTTTGGACACTTGATGACTTGTGGAAAGCTTTTGAAACATCTAGTTTCTGTCTTTATAATTGTTTTCCAAGATTTCAAGTATTTCAAACATTATGTAGACGTTTTCTTAAGTGTCTTATGGTAAAATCTCAGTTTACCAGATTATATTACAATATTATGTGATTTATTAAATTTATAAACATATCCGTTTTAAACGCATGATATCTCATTTTGAAACTTAAGATGTCTACTTTACAGTGGTAAGTTATTTTCTTAGTACTGAGTGTTGCATACCATTAACTTAGGTTTTGTTACTGTTGGTTTCACATTTGAACCACAAATCCAGATTCATAGGTAGGATTAGAAAAATCATAACAATTACTTACAAGTCCAAATAAGACAAAAGATATGTCATTGGAATATCTATTTTGTATGATAAGAACAGTTTTATAAGAAGTTAAGGTTTACTAACTCAAAAATTACAAAAACCCGTGGATGTACAGGGTTCCAGCAAGGATTTTCGGTTCAAAGCCCAAACTTGTAAAATTCGTCAAAAATTGTACATTTATCCGTTCAAGGCGTGTGATACCTTGTTGGAAAGCTTAAGAATCTAGGTTTTAGATTTATAACTTATAATCCAAAAATTTGAGTCTAAAGGGTTCGGAGTACAATAAACCCGTGCTTGTCTGTACCCCAGAGATCCATTTTCTCCCTAGTTTTGTATCACAACTTCAAATGCACATAACTTTAACATATAAAGGCAAATCAAGTGATTCCAAAGCCTAAAATGAAGCTTATCCTCTGTCAAATCTTAATATATAATTTATTTTTCCTACCAAATTTCTAATGCATGCTATATTCACCACAACAGCTATTAACTTCAACAAGGTTCATAGATCTTACCGAAATGCTCCGGGGATCCTTTAAGATCTCGAACCTCCCAAGTTCTTTGTAAAACTTTTTCCTAGATAAGAAGAAGTCTAACATTAAGATCATAAACTAAACATCATGCTTTAGTTCTCCAAAAATGACCTAAAACACGAAGAATACCACTAGGTTACCTCTAGTAAACGTCCTCTACTCCGTTTCTCACTTCTTCGATCTTGGTGACAGGGTTTCTTAGAGCTTGAAAATGGATGGGGGAGGTACTAGAGATGTGCTGGAGGTGGAGAATAGTGTTGGTGGTTCTTGTTTTTGTTTTGAGCTTGGTGGTGGCTAGAGAAGCTATGGTTTTTGAGTTTAACTTGTGAGAGAGTAAAATGAAAAATTAGAGGCTTATTCTCAGCCAACTTTCACCTTAAGAGAGCTGTATTTTGAGGGGCAAGATTGGAAAATTTTTGGCTGATATCCTCCTTCATTGCCGCCACTTCAAGGAGGGTTTTTGGGGTGAAATTTGGTTCAACAAAGTGGAGACAAAGGGTCACTTCACTTGTCATTTCCTTAGGTCAACTTGCCAAAATAAACCATGCCATCTCTTACATGTGGTTGCATGCATGCACCACTTTCTTCTTTTCTCATTTGTTCACATTTCCTCTTGCTTTGAGACTCAAAACCGATTCTCTCTTTGTTCTATTCAAATTTTATTTTGTTTTTCTTTCTTCAATTTCCATCATTGATCCAAAGTTGTCATCTTTATTCTCATCCATGGATCTTCCATCACACCTATCCTTACCCTAAGTTTTCATTGGTCACTCATCATCCAAAGTTTGGCCATTGATTTGCCTAGATTCTCTAGCATCAAATCTACACCATTGATTTCAAATCAAGCACAATTTTTGATTTATCTTCCACCTTTGGATTTTCTATGAGTAAATACTAATCACTCATCTTCTATTTATGTGACACATTAATTCCCCAAATCATACTCCCAAGGCTTAGCTATTAGTATGATCAAAATAAATACTAAGATCTTTAAATGACCTACTAATAAAAATCGGGGTCCTTCCCAAAAAATTATCGTTATCCCCCTAATACGACATAGTAAAATTTTTTGTGTGTATAAATTTATATGTCATTCAACTCATCTCTTATTTATTTAAAATTTCCCATTTAAATAGAGAAACTCAACATTATTGAATCATCTGCATTATCACACCGATGATACATATACTATCATTCATGATCTTGAAATTTGATATTCATTAAAATAATTTATTAGAAGTATATTAATGAATGAAATCCATAATAATAATTCATAATCAAGCTTATGAATTTTTAGGGCATCACAATGTCATACGACCACTCACATAGTCCCAAATTAACCATTAAAAAAAAAACCACTTATTAAAACAACACCTCACACCGATAACATTAAAAAAAAAAAAAAAAACAAAAGGTGATTAGCAAAAATATCATAAATTTGGCACCTCCTTATAATTTTGTCATCCATAAGAGTAAAGTTGATTATTTTTCCATTTCATAACATTTAACTAAACAATTAAATGAAAAAATAGTAAATAAACAAAAATTCTCATATCTCTTTATTTTCTTCTCTTTTTTATTTATTGAAATATTTTTTTATATATCTCTGGACTTTATTCATTGGCCAGTCTCAAGTCATCGACGATCAGTGGTGGCCATGGGCTACCAGAGAGATTCTGTTAGAATTCCAAAATGGATTCTGACAAGTTTTTTTTTCATATTTCAATAAAGATGATCGGATGTATCTGGCTCTGGTCATCAGCATCAATGTCAGTCGCGGGAGAGATTCTGTTAAAATCTAAAAAGGATTATGATAAATTTTCTTTTCTTTTTTTTTTTTGTTTTTTTATATTTTCAACAAAGATGTTCGGACGTCTTTGGCTCCATTACCGGCACCGTTCGCGGAGAGATTATGTTAGAATCCATTATCAATTCTAGCAAATTTTTTTTTTAATTTCAACAAAGATTGTCTAGACGTCTTCAGCTTTTTTTCACCGATGCGATTGCCGGTTTGCCGAAGAGATTCTATTAGAATCCAAAATTTTTCTTCTGGATTTTCAACAAAGATGTCGTAGGTTTTCGGTCGTTGAAGAAAATTTAGAATCCAAAATAAATTCTGTCATTTCCCTAAATTTAAATAAAGATGCTGCAAAACTCCAGTCTTTTAAAGAGATTATGTTAGAATCTAAAATGAATTCTACAAAATATTTTTTGGATTAAAAAAATCATATTGAATTCTACTATAATGCTCTTTGAATTCTACTATGATTTTGTAACGACCCCTCACGGACCATTACAGTTGACTTCTTATTTATTCATTCATCTCTTATAAAATTACGGAAAATATTAAGCTTGAAATAAAAATCTTTACATAACAAAAAAAAATTTACCTTAGATAATTTTAGAAAACTATAGAAATTTTTTTTTAAACTATATCAAAATAACCTTCTTAATTAATATATATTTTTAAACCCAAATTCATGAAATAAAATTTAAGTCCATATGAATCATCCAATCAATAATAATAAATTAAAGTCTCAAACTTCATTTGAAATTATAAATGTCCATCTCATGATCGTCCCTCCTGTTTTCCTGTCACATATCGTCCCGCTATCCGCTCCAAGCTCCTCCAACACTATATCTTACCATTTTCTTTATCTGCAACACGAATTAACTTATATAAGCAAGGGCTTAGTAAGACACTTAAATCTCATAAATGTAAATAAACATTTTTCTTTTCTCATCATAAATATAAACATCATTTAAAACTTTTTAACTTTGAAAACCGTCATATATTGGGCCCAGCGTTGTACCATCATAGCGTGCTAGTCACGGAAGGGTTGGGGGTAGCAAATCTCAAACCAACGGCGACAAAAATCCGTTCACCGGACAACATCATCATCATCAACGGTGTACAATGTCATTTTAAAACATAAAATATATATACATACAATACATATACTTTTTATCAAAACGTCATCATAGGAGAATTGTTATTTAAGAACATCATAACATCATCATCAATATCAAAACATATACTTCTCAATCTTTAATTCATGTTGCAGATGCGAGTGTACTTGCATAAACACCTTACTTAACCTTTTCAAATTTTTCGATGGTAACGCGCGATTGAGGTCTCGAATGTTCATCTTTAGAACCGTTCATGTCATGAATAATAAATATAATAAAATCAACAAAAGCTGATAATAATTCATCAAGCACATCCATCATTCATAGCAGCACCTAAAAGGCCTATTTCATCATTCAATAACATCAAAACACAAAAATTGAACAATTTCATGAAATTACAAATCTTTACAGAAACTATTAGTCAGACCTTTGTCCCTTCAAAAATTCATAAAAATGCATACAGAGCTTCGAATGATCTGAAACTAATTTTAAATGAAAGTAGACATCCAGATCTTTCTAATGGTACCTAATTTGTAAAAAAATGAATACCGTTTGGACTCTCAAAAATAGTTCTGAAATTGATTTCTAAAATTTACCGAAACTGGCAGCCACACCTCTGCCTATTTGAAAAATCACAAAATTTACATATGTCTCCAAATGATATAAAAGTAATTGCAAATGAAAATAGACATCTAGAGTTTTTAACAAAATCTAATTTTTTAAAAGCGGAGACCGTTTGGATCATCAAAAATAGTTTTGAATACAGACCGCTAAAATTATATAATCTGGTAGTCGGACCACTACCTCTTTGAAAAATCATAAAAATTCACATATATCACCAAATGATATAAACTAATTTCAAATGAAAATAGACATCCAGAGCTTTCCAAAAATACCAAATTCGTTAAAAATGGAGGTTATTTTCATCCTTACAAGCAGTTTCGAATACTTATTATTAAATTTGAAAATTCCAGTAACAGTGGTCAAATCCGAAAATCAATAAAAATATTTAAAAAATTATCATCACAATATTTATGATTCATACATACACACACACACGAAACAGCCCTAAGACATCTTTCTAATGAAATCATAAATCAAGAAATCAAAAACCCTGAATTCGTCTTTTCACAAAATCAACCATATAGTCATTCTTTCGATCTTCATTCGATAAATATTTCTTATCATCTCCTCAAACTCACATGAAGACACTCATCAAGAAAATCATCCAATCCCTCGAAAAATCCCAAACTAAAACAAATAACAAAATCATCATCATCATCAGCAATCCTGAAACATACCTTGAAATCCTTTAATTTGACTTGAAAACGTGTGGGAGGAAAGGAAATAACTAGGTTAACTTCTAGAATTTTTTGCACCTACAATCGCACATGGTAACTGGTTGGTGACTAACAGGTATCCGGATAGTATACCGGTCATAACTTCTTACTCTAATATCGGATTTGCACAAATAAGTAGGTGTTGGAAAGCTTATGAAAAGCTCTATAAGTTTATATAAATTACAGAATAATTTTAGACATTTAAAGATTCATAATTGAGTTAGAAATTAACATCATATAAAATAAGCATTTTTCGGATAACATACTTTCCCCCTTTTTTTTTTTTAAAACAGTAACCTCATCACAATACTACATACCATATATATGTAACCTTCATATATATATATATATATATACAACTAAATATTATATAAATATACGTATAGCTAGCAGAATATAATTATAAAATATTAGATAGACATATACATATTCATTTATATAACATATCATATTATATATACTTAAAAAAATTGTCACATAAATTCATCAAATCATCATAAGGAAAATTTATCAATTTGGCATGAACTTTGTTTTAGCACATCGAGTCTTCGACGCGTCACCTATGAAAAGAACTCAACATAATATTAGAATTAAGAAGTTGCTATCTCATCACATTACCCATATTAATTCTAATGTTAATTTCCTAATATTATTGTTAGTTAGAGTTTGGGGCGTTATAGATTTTTGATTTGTACTAAAATACTTTTTGAATTCTACTAGAATACTCTTTGATTCTACTATAGTGCTTTTTGAATTCTAGAATGCTTTTGATATTCTACTACAAAATTACACCAATGATAACAAAAATAATCAAACAAAATACCAAAAACTCAGCCATCAAACAAAGTCTTAAGGAAGCTTCATCAAAATCTTGAACAAAGAACAAAACAATAAATAAATAAATAGACAAAAATAATTTTGAGAGATTCTGTTAAAATCCAAAATGAATTATAATCTATATGTTTTATATATTTACGAAATATGATAATGTCTCTGATGCTGAAAAGACTTTTTGGATTTGTACAAAATACCTTTAGGATTCTATCAGATTGTCTTTCGGATTCATTCATAATGCCTTTTAAATTCTGACATAATGCCTTGTAAAATTATAAACACCTTGACCAGTATATATAACATCTTCATCATTATCTTAATGACAGAGCTATGACCACCGTTAATTGGAACTAACACAAACATATACATATACTTTTACCAAATATACATATATATAGCCGAACCTATACAACACATATATACATACATATACAAAATTATCTACAATAATCAAGCGAAAAATATTTGAAATCATTAAAAATCAGAACAAAAAGATTCCTAATAAACTAAAATTCAAAACAAAATCAACTACACATATGGTTCATCATTGACGCAAAGTTTGAAAATATGAAAGAAATTTATAATTTTTTAGAGAAATAATTAACATACGAGAATTGTAAACAAGTATACCTGATGATGGCAATAGGACGGTGCGAGAGTCATATGCTCCCACGCCATACCCACATCCGTTTTTACTCCCGTATCCGCTTAATTTTAGGCGCGTGTAGGGGGAGGAAGGGAAATCTCTATTGGAGTTGCTATACCCGTATTTTAACTATTAACCCGATGAATATTTATAAATAAATAAAAAAAAAACCTCAAATCATGTTCCAATAGAGCTTTCATAAACTTTTCTAACAAAAAAAAATCAAGGTTAGGGATAGTTTCTTTTTTTAGTATTATTTTTA
Organism: Ficus erecta; assembly: GCA_008635985.1. Lineage (NCBI taxonomy): Eukaryota > Viridiplantae > Streptophyta > Magnoliopsida > Rosales > Moraceae > Ficus > Ficus erecta. The sequence goes on along the minus strand of BKCH01000133.1, from coordinate 349,910 downwards.
TTTTATGAAGTCGTTTTCCTTGTTGTATTACTATCAAAAATTGAAGTTTTAATATATATGTATATATATATATAGGGTAAATTTCATTTTTAGCACCTGTGAAATAAATTATATTAAAATCAGCACCACTTTTTTTCCCCTTCACTTCTAGCACTGCCACGTCACTCTTTAGTCTGATATGTGGGGTCCATAAGGATTAATTGTATGTCAAATTACTGGTTTATCCTCATCTCCCTCGCATGGCCCCCGAAACCAGTATCTACAGTTCTTTAGAGAGAGAAAACGAAATCTAGAGAGAGAAACAGTTGCAATCGCTCGGAAACGCTCGGAAACCGTCCGAAACCACCACGAAAGGCATCTACAAACAGCTTCGTGATATACAAGGCCACCTACTTAGAATAGTTTAAAAAAAATTAAAGATAAGCTGCAGAATCAAAGAAGTCGAAAGTTGAAAAATTACAAAATCTGGTTTCAATGTCTAAAAAGTTTGCGTTTAACGATTTGTTTAGAGGGAAAAACAATTTCATTATTTTGAATTTGTTTAACAGTTGGTCTTCCCACAGGGACGGTCATTATCATAATGACTGCCTGGTAATTTTCGTTGTAACCCCTGTAACTGTTAAATCTTAGCGTATAATTTAGTCACAACGATATTGACTAGGTGGTCATTACAAAAATGACCAGTTTTTTGTCAGACGTCCTCCCACAGGATCGGTCATTTTCATAATGACCCCATGGTCATTATCGTTGTGACCCCTATAAATGCTCAATACGGTGACGTATTGGTCAAAGTGTTAGACCATTGGTCATAACGGTTATGACCAGACGGTCATAACCGTTATGACCGATAGTATAAACCAGTGGTCATAACGGTTATTACCAGAAGGTCATAACCGTTATGACCGATAGTGTTATACGTGGTCATAACGTTATGACTAGACGGTCATAACCGTTATGTATAAACCAGTGGTCATAACGGTTATTACCAGACGGTCATAACCGTTATGACCGATAGTGTTATAGTCGGTCATAACCGTTATGACCGATACGTTATATCGGTCATAACAGTTATTACCAGACGGTCATAATCGTTATGACCGATAGTGTTATACGTCGGTCATAACCGTTATGACCGATAGTATAACGTATCGGTCATAACGGTTATTACCAGACGGTCATAACCGTTATGACCGATAGATAACGTAGCGGTCATAACGTTATGACCGATAGTGTTATACGTCGGTCATAACCGTTATGACCAGACGGTCATAACCGTTATGACCTCTATGTTATACCAGCGGTCATAACGGTTATGACCGCCTGGTCATAACCGTTATGACCGATAGTGTTACACGATACGGTGACGTATTGGTGAAAAACCTTAGGCACAAAGAGGTCACAATGAAAATTACAGGCGGTCATTATGAAGTTGACCGTCCTGTAATCTGCATTTTAAAATAAATGGAAATACCAAGAGTCATTTAAATGTCGAATTACAGATTTACCCTCATCTCTCACCCGCCCAAAAGGCATTCTCCCTGAATAATCTCACAAAAATTTTCAACCAGCGTCTACAGTGTTTTAGAGAGAGAAACTCCGATTCTAGAGAGAGAAAGCTTTGCAACCGCTCTAAAACCGCTGGAAACCATCCTAAACCACCACCGTAGCCCTTTATATACTGGTTGGACGTCTGTTAACGTCGAAAAATATTTAAAAAATACCCATGTCGACGCCAACAAAAATGTCAGAGAAGAACACTACTCGAAACTGCGCCGAAGGCTACTCAGGGGGAAGTCGAACTAAAAGTCTACAGATGTTCATGAGTGAACAAGACGATAATATATCCGACTTGAAAGGTAATGATTTTTTTTTTTTTTTATGTTGAAATATTTTTATGTTATTATATATATATAAGTGCCGTATAATAAAAGATATGGAAGCTGGATCGAATAAAAATTTGTTTTGGTCTTTGGTTTAAAAAGTTTACACTTTTAGTATTTTCAGTAAGAATCTGCAGTATTTTTTGATTTTTGAAAAAAGTTTCCATTTTTATATGCGTTTTTTGATGATATTCCACTTTCCAGTTGATTTACTGAACAATGTTATCATATTGTACATAAAGTTAAGATTTTGATCTGTTTCTATACCATAAAACATCCGTTAACTCAAGTATGTGTTTGGTTTATATTTTATATTAGGGTTTTCGTCATGTTTGTGTGTTTAAGTGAGATATCTCGGCTATTTGAAACAAAATGGAGTGGTCATTTTTTTTATGACTCTCTGGTCATAATAATTATTACTCAGTTTCAGTTTTCTGTTATGTCCGGTGGTCATTTTCATTATGACTTGTTGGTCATAATAATGATTACTATGAGTTTTAACTTATTTTAGGATGGTCATTTTAATTATGACTTGGTCATAATAATAATTACTCAGTGTTTTCTCTCTTTCATGTTGTTATGGCTTGTTGGTCACAAAAATTACCAGGTTTTTTGTTGGTTGCGGACTGTCATTTTCATAATGACTTGGTCATTTTAGGCCGACAATTTTTGTTTAATTGATGGTGATTAATTTTTAATTTTTTAGTTTTCATAATGCTGTTATTTTATGCCTGGTAATTTTTGTTATTACTTCACTGTCATAAGTATACTTACCCTTTTATGTTACGATTAACATTACCGCAGGTTCAATATAATCGACGGGTGTCAGATTCTGATTACCAGGGCAAAAATTAACACTTTTATCAACATTCCGGAAACTTGTAAGAAACTGAGACAGTGGTTGTCTCCCCAACAGTACGAGGCCGTCCTCAAGCAGCCATGCATTAAGCATTTTCTGGGATTAACCAATCTTGGTTGGGCTGGCCAGGTCTTCCACAACGTTGTGATGAGATTGACGGATCACTCAGAAATGGGTGATGCTCTTTGGTTCGAGATCGGAGGCGAACTTGGCAGATTTTCCATCAACGAGTTCTGCCTCATCACCGGCATGAAATGCGCAGGCTCTACCCATCTCCCAGTGGTTGAAAGCCGATTAATGACAAGATATTTTTCGCCCTTGAGAGGCGTGTCGAGAGAAAATCTGGAGCTGCAGATGTCGAATGCGTCATTTGACAACGACGACGACGCTGTGAAGCTTAGTTTACTATACTTGATGTTCTGCATTCCTTATCAAATGCAAACTCCGTCAAGATAGACGCTAAGTTTTTTTCCCTGGCCGATAACATTGCTGATTTCAATGATTTTCCTTGGGGCGTTCTGTCATGGGAGGCAACCCGGACTGCAATATGTAATGCAGTTGAGAACAGGCTGTCTACGAAGAGACGAGCTTCAAAAAGGCCCGACAAAGTGCATTACAGTGTATCGGGCTTTCCTCATGCCTTACTCGTCTGGGCCTATGAACCCTCCCATCGATAGCATTGAAATTCAGCAAGAAGTACGAACATGCCTGTCGCGTATGCTGTCGTGGACCACCAGGACAATGTCAAGTTCGATGATGTCATAAATTCCTTTACCGATGTTGGCGAAGATCAGGTATTATTGTATAGGATGTCTTACGTATATTTATTATGTATGCAGTGTCAATTACAATTGTTGGTCAATTTAACATTTTCACAAGCCTGTTACCATAACAGTGGTTATAGTAGCATATTGATACAATCCGTAACCCCTACTGATTTTTTTTATTAACATCAAATGTGTTCAGAGTAAGTGTTTTGTCCTGATGCCAACCGAAGAAGAGTTGAAGGACCCATTTTGCGCGGCTATTTTTGAAGAACCCAAGTGTTGTGCCAAAATTACCTCCCAAGCCTCCCAAGCCTTCTGCACCCCGACCGAGCTCCGATACAAACTCTGATTGGCGGAGTTTCAAAAAGAAATCCGAGGAGAGGTTGTCTCCATTAAAGAAAAGTTGGTGGCTCTTGAAAAGGGCCAGTTGGCTCTTGAAAAGGCCAGAGAAGGCTAACAAACTCATGAGAAGTGTAATAAAAATGTTGGCCGCCAACTTTTCTAGAAGGGAAGGGGAAGGGAAGCACACACGAGGAATTTGTCAGCAGCCACCAGAAGCCTCAAGTTCACACGGATGCTAATTATGAGCTCAAACCTACCTCACCTCACATCGGCACATCGGCACCGGCTCTCAAGATGATGTGATATTCGACTCTGACGTCGGGCCGCTGCTGATATGGGTGTTCAAGCAGCCATGGAGTTCCTCACTGCCAAAAGGTGATTGTTCCTCGGGAAGACGTCAAGGTTGACGAGAATAAGGTACTCATTTAGCTGTTAGTCTAGTATTACATTAAATGTAGATTATCTCAACTCTTTTCCACAACTAGAACATTGTATTTATTTTATGCCATGTTGTGAAACCACCTCAATGTGTTGGAATAAAGGAGCAGATAGTGCAAGACCCGGAGAAGGATAGTCAAGAAAAAACACTATCATGGATATCGTGAAGCTTGAGGAGCCAGACGACGATGAGAGCCTCGGTGACGTGGTTGTTACGAATCTCTGTAACTTAGTTATATAGTCATTATGGTCATTGTGTACAATGTTAACTCGTTTTACATATTTCACTTACAGATCCGTAAGAAGAAGAGGGCCAGACTATCAAGGATTGGTCAACGGCCCTCTGGATCAATCACTATGTTGCCTCGCCGTCGAAGCCTCCGACTAATCTGCTTACTCCCCTCCCTCCGGGTCTCGCAGATGAACCTTCGAAAGAGACGCTAGAGGAGTTCAGGGAGTGGTTCCCAAAAGGATTATTGAAGAAGACTCCTGCAGGGTAAATTTTTTTTATAATACAGATTATGCTCGATTTGAAATTTACAATATTTAACAATTCATCACCAATTAACCAGACGGTACATTATGTTTAGTAAACGGCCTCCCCGATACACTGCAAAGCATGATGTTTTTGACAAACCACTGACCTCGGCTGCATGATGGTGGAAAAAAAGAGTTGGTTTGAGTTAGCTACCTCTCCTATTTGGCTATGGGATGAAGTAAGTACCTTTCTTCAATATTTTATACTCATTTTATTTGAGTATCCTGTATTTCATACTGTATTTATTTGAGTTAGCAGGATACATTGTTTGTTATCCTGTATTTCTTTCCAATTTATTTGCATCTTTTTGTTTGTGCAGCACATTGACGTTGCATTCTACTACCTGAGGAAGAAGATCAGGCAGTACCCTGAACTGGAACAACGAAAGGTGACAACCGTAGACACGTTTTTTTGCTGCAAAAGTCCGTTCGTTGTGGACCGTCTACCAGGCAGCACCCGATAAGTTCGATTGGGCCTGCTATGATTCTGTGTTCAGGATAATGCTTGGCGTGCGTGCTCAGAGTGGGGCCTCGTGGTTTCACGTTAACACGGTGCTAATGCCAATTCACTTTAGCGAGCTGAAACATTGGGCATTAGCAAAGCTCGACCTAACAAACTGGACCCTTGAGGTATACGACTCTCTTCAGCATGAAGGACGTCATAACAATAAGGTCCGCGAAGGAATGGAAGGTCTGTCAAAGTTCATTCCATTTCTAGCTGAAAAAAACAGTTTGTTCGAGTTCAAACCACGGGTTCCTCCAAGAAATCACCCAATACCAGTCACCATAATGAAAACATCCCTAAACAAGCCAATGGGTTAGTACAAGCATTGCAAATTATTTCTATGTATGAACTGTTTGGAGTGTGTTGCTTATTTAATAAATTTTTTTTCCATCTTTCTTGCAACAGGGTGACTGTGGAATGTTTACAATCAAGTATGCTGAGTGCTTGATAGAAGGGAGGGATGTCAGATATTGGGTGATTGCTGAACGCATGCAAATCTTCAGGGAGTATTTTGCCTGTCACATGTGGTCCCATGCCAAAAATAAGCTAGCCGATACCTATAAAAGTGATGCTGATGAGAGGAGGACGTTTAACATTTAGACTAACTTTTTCAATCTTGTTATCTAACTTAACCAGACTGTTAATAATACTATTATTTAATTCTTGCTAATCCCATTGATTGATTGTTTTTTTATGGTCTATCGTTGTAAAATTAATTGTAACATTACACACTCATCGTATTGATGATCAGGTGGGAATAAAACGTTTCATTATCAATGGAATGTATCTTTGTACATGATAATAATAAAAAGCATGCAAATCTTCAATACTAATACAGAGGTCATAACGGTTATGACTGATAGTATAAACCAGTGGTCATAACGGTTATTACCAGACGGTCATAACCGTTATGACCGTCTGTATAACAGAGGTCATAACGGTTATTACCAGACGGTCATAACCGTTATGACCTCTGTGTTATAATATCGGTCATAACGGTTATGACCAGACGGTCATAACGGTTATCCAGACGGTCATAACCGTTATGACCTCTGGTTTATACTATCGGTCATAACTGTTATGACCATCTGGTCATACCGTTATGACCGATATTATAACACAGAGGTCATAACGGTTATGACCGTCTGGTAATAACCGTTATGACCTCTGTGTTATACAGACGGTCATAACGGTTATTACCAGACGGTCATAACCGTTATGACCTCTGTGTTATAATATCGGTCATAACGGTTATGACCAGATGGTCATAACAGTTATGACCGATAGTATAAACCAGAGGTCATAACGGTTATGACCGTCTGGTCATAACCGTTATGACCGATATTATAACACAGAGGTCATAACGGTTATGACCGTCTGGTAATAACCGTTATGACCGATAGGTCATAACGGTTATGATCGTCTGGTAATAACTGTTATGACCACTGGTTTAATGTCAATTATTCTAGCAAGAAAAGGTTAAGTGACACTAGTTTAGAATTTAAGGGGTGAATAGTTTTTAAAGTTTAATCACAAAATATGAATCATTTTTTATACAAGCGATATTAATCCTTATTGACAATAGAAAAAAAAAAAAAAAAAGGGGGGTAATTGCTCAATTAGTCCCTAAACTCTCAACAATATATAATTTTGGTTGCTGGAATGATCCTAAAATATTAAAATGTTGCTACAATACAATAACAAATAATAAAATAACAAAAATGCCACTAATCCCTTAAATTGTTGCTACAATGATTTTTTAACGGAATACGTCAATAATTTGGTCAAAAGTAATGGCACATAACGAATTATGTTCAAAAATTAACGTAAGAAGACCTATTGTAGTACCCTGAACGTAGTACATATAAATATTAGTTATAACAAAATGAGTTATGATGATGAAAGAGTGGAATCACCAAAAAGATTTTGCGGCTATTAAAAAGAAGAAATATTAGACTAATACGTAAATCAAATTATCTTATAAGATTTTTCATTGAAAGAATATATATAAATATCTTTTCATTTATCATAATATTCCTAGAATAAATGGACAAATTTTTTATATTTTTTTGAATCAAGAAAAAAAGACGTTAATAAATATAGCTCCTATAATTCCTATAATAACTATATTACAATAATGAAATAAATCAAGAGAAAATTGATAAAACAAATCAAAATATAACACAGTTTATTTCGACTATAAAAGAGTCACTTTCTAATTCTAATATTAATAATAAGAACTTACAAACTTTTTGTGACTTATCTTATTTGTCACAATCATATGACTTTTACAAATTATCACAAAGCCCGGTTTTTAACCTTTTGAATTATATATAAGTTAAGATTAAGATCTGTCTTTCAATATAATATATATCTCAACTCTTTTTCTTAAGAATGAAATAAGAATTGTTTCATTGGAACCCAAAAACTATTTCATTTTGAATTGATACATAAGAACCCCCCCCCCCCCCCCTCAATTTTGAAATAAATCAATGTAAAAATTGGTTAAAGAGTTAGTACCAAAATAATTTATCTCAGTCTAGATTAGTACAAAAAAAAAGGTGAAATAGCATAAATCAACACTCTATACCTCAAAATAACCATTTAAATAAATGAGATTCATATAAAGAAAAAGAAACCCATTAATTAACTTTAAATCCGGGGAAAAAAAAAGTTATAAACTCGTTGAATTTGGAAGGTACGTTGAAATAGCTGGTTCTTTTTAATTTTTCTCGTCTTTTTTTTTTAAGATTTGAAAATCGTTTTTTGGTTTATTTTTAGCTTCTCGTTTTATTTGATTCATGCCCAAAATCTTCATTTCAATGGCATGCTAGTAGGAAAGCAAATTCACGTCTCTGTTTGCTTGGTAGGAAAGCAAATTCACTTCATTTCAATAACACAGAGGTCATAACGGTAATGACCGTTTGGTCATAACCGTTATGACCGATAGTATAAACGTAGCGGTCATAACGGTTATTATCAAACGGTCATAATGACTGATAGTATAATGTAGAGGTCATAACGGTTATACCAGACGGTCATAACCGTTATGACCGTCTGTATAACACAGAGGTCATAACCGTTATGACCAGACGGTCATAACCGTTATGACCGATATAAACCAATGGTCATAACGGTAATGACCGTCTGGTCATAACCGTTATGACCGATAGTATAAAGTAGCGGTCATAACGGTTATTACCAGACGGTCATAACCGTTATGACCGAGTATAAACCAGTGGTCATAACGGTAATGACCGTCTGGTCATAACCGTTATGACCGATAGTATAACGTAGCGGTCATAACGGTTATACCAGACGGTCATAACTGTTATGACCGCTGGTCTAACACAGAGGCAAGACACAGAGGTAATAACGGTTATGACCGTCTGGTCATAACCGTTATGACCTCTGTGTTATACAGACGGTCATAACGGTTATGACCAGACGGTATAACTGTTATTACCTCTGGTCTTAAATCCACCTAAAAATTGTTTGGCTTAACAGTTAATGTTTTTTTATATAATAAAAGCGTGTTATAGCAATCTATTGTACTAAAATTACACTTTGTACTTATCATAAAAATATTGGTCATGTTTAATGTGAAGTGTGATAAATTGAGCTAAATTGTTATACAACAATGATAAAAAAAAGTAAAGTAAAATGATCATACACTATCATCACATTTATGAAATTGGTGTTATGAACTCTGTATCTGGCCTTGTGGTTGGACGTTTTCGTAAGGGTACTGAGTTGGTACATGTTTGACGGTTGTGTCCGTAACCATTACATCTACCACACCGATTAGGCTCTTGTTCTTCACCTTGGGACGGAATCCTACGAACCCGTGGCCTTCCGGGCCCACGCTTTGTAGTGGAGGATTAACAATTCGCAATCTTACTTCTTCAGATACGTCCCAGCCCTCGGGGCTGCCAATAGGTGGACTACATGTGCATAGCAAGCATACAGATAGTCTTTTGTGTAGTAATTAGAGCAATAATTATAAGGATCAATTCGACGGTGGTTACATACGGCCATTGCATGAGGGCAAGGAATTTGATCGACCTGAAATCGTCTGCAAGTACATGTCCTTTCGCTCATATCGACAATCCATATTTGGGCAGCATTGTTGGTGACGGCGTACTCAAACTGATCAGCTGGCCGAGGCTGTAACAAATGTAATTTTAAGACATTAGTTTAAGCGATCGCATTAAGGAGAAGCCATAATAATAAAATTTAAAAATGGGGTTGTTATCACAAACCGTTACTGTTAGGCCTAAAGCGAAGTTTGTGCGAATCAATTTCTCTGCCTTCGGGGCCAGTTTAGATGTTATTTTAAGGGCCTCTTCACGTCTCTCGACAAACCATCGTTGTAGTAGTCCCCTAAGCCATTCCACCAAGAATCCAACTGGCATTAACCTGGCTTTCCGATCCACATTGTTTAATGACTCTGCAATGTTGGTTGTCATGATTGCATATCTCCGACCGTTGAAGTATGCTCGCGACCACTTTATAGGATCGGCCTGAAGAAGGTAACGATGCATGTCGGGTTACGAACACGGATGGATTCCATATGACGATGGTACTCACTTAAAAGATACGTTCTCGAGGCACCGTCAAAATAGGTCTTCAAAGGGCCTTTGAAATCTTTGTATCTAGTCTTCAAGTTTGCAGCCAAGTGTTGGACGCATATCCCGAATGCAGCATCTGGATACACAAGGTTGGCTGCATATTCGATACCCTTATGCCTATCGGCCACAATAGCAAGAGACTCTCGCGTGCCGATTGAATCCCTTAGTTTCTCGAAGAACCATGTCCATGATTCATTGCTCTCCGACGGAACGATACCAAATGCAAGGGGAAATATGGAGCCATTTGCGTCGTGTCCGCAGGCTGCAAGCAACATACCTCCAAACTTGGCCTTTAGTGCTGATCCATCAACCACAATTACTGGACGACAATAAGGCCAACCATGCTTCGAAGCAGCTAAGCACATGTAAAAGAATTTGAAACAATTTGCTGAGTCTGTCTCAATGTCAACGTCGGATCCAGGATTTTTCCGCTTCACCATTTCAGCCCACGCTGGCAGAACTGTAAATATTAAATTATCAACACCATGTTTTAAGTATAATAGTTATAAGGACAGTAACGAACGTATAACCAGACAAGGGAAATTACCTTTGTATGACTCAGCATCATCGCCCCTCAGGCTTGTCAGTGCAGCTTCCTTCCCTCGCCATGCTCTAAGATAGTTGAAAGACACTCCAAATTCGGCCTGCATGTCTCGCATTATTTCAGATGGTCTATATAAGGAATTGGTCGGATCCAAGTATTTTGCCTTAACACACTCCCCAATCATCCAACTCTTCGCTTGACGATGATGCCCTTGAACGATTTCAATTGAACAAGTATGGACGTCGTCGAACCTCTTCACAACAAACAGTTCACTACCTTTCATCCTAGTCGCACGCAATTGCCATGGACAAGCCTCATTATCTATACATATAACGTGTAATAGAGTAGAGTTCGACCTCTTCACCTTGAATTGGTAGTGTTTACTCATGGCATCATGATGAAGATGGTATTGCAGTAACTTTTTGTTCTCAAAAACACAGTTTACGCGCAGCGTGATAGGTGTATAATCAGCAACAACACGACTTCGGATACACTGTCACTACTTGATACTTTGTCATATTGAGATCCAGTATTGTTGACAATAGAATGGCCTCCAATGCTTGCTGCGATACTCTTCTCGTTTGAACGATGAGTATCAGCCGAAACATTAAATTTCCCGGCATTACAATCATCGTGATCCGTGCCTAAGTCATTGTTCAATGTTTCATGTTGATTTTCAATTCCATAGTCAGTGTGCAAATCCAGACCGACTGTTGGAGAATTGATATGAGGAGGAGGAGGGGGAGGATGTTAGGATATATTAATGTCATTTACATGTTGCACGGCTTCATCACTCTGTCCCCCCCCCTCCCTAGAACGTTGAATGTCTATGTGGTTGCTTGCCCCTACCTCTGGTGCCATGGCTTCCGCAGCGGACTCATCCAATACATCGATTGTAACTGGAAATTTGCTAAGCACATGAACATCCTTCTTCTTTAGTTGTATGTAGAATTTAACGTCAGCATCACACTGTATCCTCACAAGAGGCAATCCAGGTTCAACACCGTATCTCATGACTATATTCTTGTCTGGGCCCCTAATTCCAAGCACACTTCTCACCAACTCAACAAGACCAACATATGTTGAGTTCTCGGGCACCAATATTCCCTTCATTTCGCCACCAACATATCTCATTGTGCCGTCCCATTGACCATTATACTTTACGAAAACACAAACCGCATCCATTCCTGAATGATACAAATCAAGTTATCCAATAATTTGGTTTTCTTCTGTTATCTAAGATTATGTTATATGCTACAGGAGACCGAATAACAAGCACCATTATATCTCAAAACTGGTAACAGAGATTTTGTTTATACAATATATTTCAAAACGCACGCCCATTAAATCATAAATTAACAAATAAAACCAAATAAGAAGCACCATTACCTCAGATTGGCTATTGGAAGTGTGAAGATCTGGCAGATTCTGCCGATAACTGTGACGAGGATGGTCAGATGTCGAATTAACAGAGTGCACAAAGATGTGTTCAGATTTGTTGGACTTAGAGTGAGTTTCGATCAGTGGGTAATGGTGCAGAGAAGAATCGTGAGGCTTCACTGAGAGAATAACGATGAAAAGAGGAAAGAAAAAGTTTTCAAAAATTTGGTTACTGTATATATAAGGTAATGTCGCGATTGAAATGGGCGGGAGATCTAACGAAAAATTTTGTTAGGGTTTGACCAATACGTCACCGTATTGACCAATAGTTTATCGGTCATAACGGTTATGACCGTCTGGTCATAAACGTTATGACCGTATCGTGTAACACTATCGGTCATAACGGTTATGACCAGGCGGTCATAACGTTATGACCGCTGCTATACACAGAGGTCATAACGGTTATGACCGTCTGGTCATAACGTTATGACCGCTATGTATACTATCGGTCATAACGGTTATGACCGTCTGGTCATAACGGTTATGACCGACGTATAACACTATCGGTCATAACGGTTTATGACCGTCTGGTAATAACCGTTATGACCGATCGTTATACTATCGGTCATAACGGTTATGACCGTCTGGTCATAACGGTTATGACCGACGTATAACACTATCGGTCATAACGGTTATGACCGTCTGGTAATAACGTTATGACCGATACGTTATACTATCGGTCATAACGGTTATGACCGTCTGGTAATAACCGTTATGACACTGGTTTAGACTATCGGTCATAACGGTTATGACCGTCTGGTCATAACGGTTATGACCGTCTGGTAATAACCGTTATGAGCACTGGTTTATACTATCGGTCATAACGGTTATGACCGTCTGGTCATAACCGTTATGACCAATGGTCTAAACTTTGACCAATACGTCACCGTATTGAGCATTTACAGGGGTCACAACGATAATGACCATGGGGTCATTATGAAAATGACCGATCCTGTTGGAGGACTTATGACAAAAAACTGGTCATTTTTATAATGACCACCTGGTCAATATCGTTGTGACCAAAATTATACGTTAAGATTTAACAGTTACAGGGGTCATAACGAAAATTACCAGACGGTCATTATGATAATGACCGTCCCTGTGGGAAGACCAACTGTTAAACAAATTCAAAATAATGAAATTTTTTCCCCTCTACAAACAAATCGTTAAACGCAAACTTTTTAGACATTAAACCAGATTTGGTAATTTTTTCAAATTTCGACTTCTTTGATTCTGCAGCTTATCTTTAATTAGTTTTTAAACTATTCTAAGTAGGTGGCCTTATATATCACGAAGCTGTTTGTAGATGCCTTTCGTGGTGGTTTCAGACGGTTTCCGAGCGTTTCCGAGCGATTGCAACTGTTTCTCTCTCTAGATTTCGTTTTCTCTCTCTAAAGAACTGTAGATGCTGGTTTCGGGGGCCATGCGAGGGAGATGAGGATAAACCAGTAATTTAACATACAATTAATCCTTCTGGGCCCCACATATCAGACTGAAGAGTGACGTGGCAGTGCTAGAAGTGAAGGGGAAAAAAAGTGGTGCTGATTTTAATATAATTTATTCCACAGGTGCTAAAAGTGAAATTTACCCTATATATATGGGTGAATATAAGCGGGGAGAAGCTTCCCTCATCCCCCAATTGGGGGGTGGGGGAGTTAATTTTAAACCTATATTCGCCCCCATTACGTATATTTTATACGTATATGTATTTATGGATAAAAATGTCATTCTTATCATATATCAAGTATTATATATATTAATATATATATGTATATATATATGTAACATATTGGAAGTTTCATCTAGAGAGAAAATCATAGTAGAAGTTAAAATTCTGAATCCTACAAGAATAGAAACTATGCATGTAGAAAAATGGACAAATTATAGTTTTCCCCTTGAACTTTAGGCCTTATCACAAAATGCTCCCCAACTTTAATTTGTAATATTATTTCTTTCTGAACTTTGGAAAAGTTTACTAATTTCTCACTTAATTAAATTTTTGATGAAAAAATACATCTAACACTCATTTGAAGCACTGTTGGGGGTATTAAGTATAGAATTATGAAATGATACACATTGACAGCACTTCTGGCACCTGTCACCTTTATTATTGTGAAATAACAAAGTTAACTATAAGAGATAAATATTCAGGGAAAAAAAATGACAATCAAACTTAAATATTTATTTTTTTAACTTAATTATAAGTGTTTCACATTTAAATCCACAACTAATTCTTCAAACGAGTATTATGTATATTTTTTCGTCAAAAAATTAATTAAGAGGGAAAATCCAAAAACTTTTTCAAAATTTAGGAAAAGATATTATAGATTGCAGTTTGAGAGACATTTTGTGACAAGACCTAAAATTCGGGTGGAAAAATGTAATTTGTCCTATAGAAATTAAGCAATACTAAATGAAATTTTCTAACTACTGGTGAGTGATGTTTAAATCACACTTGACGATCTTTTTTTTTTTTTTTTGAATGTGGAAATAAAATTTCAAATATAATAAATTTCTTCTTACAAGTCACATCAACAAGTAAGTTGCTGGTATCTGTGTTTAACTTTCCACATGGCTAGCATATTATATTTAACTTCGATTTTATGGTAAAGATGTTAGTTTCGAAAACCAGTTTTTAAAATTAACAAAGTATGGTACGGATTAAATAACACATATAAAAATTTTCTCAAATTTTTTCCATCGACAATACTTATAGTAATTTAATAAAATAAATTAAGAAGAAAGTTTAGAGATTTACCGTTGTTTGATTAGGTCGAAATTCTTGAACTCCTTCAAGAACCTTCTTGAGAACTCCAAATTCTACAGTTGGAAGTTTGCTTTTCCTTCATTGTTCTTGGGGTTTTCTTTTTTTACCTCGGAAATTTTTTTGGTTTGGGAAACTTTGGAATGATTTTTTCTATTGGGCTTTCTCTATTTGATTTTTTGGAATGGTAAGGTTCCCCCCCCCTGTCCCGCTTCTCTTCTATGTCCGAACTCTAATTTTTGGAAAAAAAAAAAAAAAAATTTCCAGAGGGGGAGAGGGGTAAAGTTTTAAATGAATATTTCTATGGGTTTTCTTTGTTTCATGTTTTTTGGAATGGTTAGTTTTGATTTTTTTTTTCCCCTTATTTCGAGGTTTAAGCTTTTGAATAATGGTTTTTTTGTTTTTTTTTTTTTTTGGTGGAGGAATGTTTTTTTATGTTCAATTTGTACATTGTAATCTTTATTGTGTTGTTTTGTTTTTCATTGTTGGTTTCCTTAGAATTTTTTTTTTTTTTTGGGTTCTGATTGTGGGCTTTTTGGTTTGGGACCCTAATTTTTTATTGTAGGATTTTTTCCGGTTGTTCTGTTCTCTGTACACAGTTTTTTGTGGTGGAGGATGTAATTTTTTTTTCAGAGTATGGATTATTTGCTTTCGGAAAGCTTTTTTTTTCCCCACATTTTTTTTCCCTTTTTTTTGGTTTGTATTGTGCAGGTTTGTTGTGGTGCAGGTATACGTTTTAGTGTTGGTTTGTTGTCTTTGGTTTCATTGTTGGTTTTTTTTAGTCTTTTCCCGTTCTTATCAGATTTGCCTTTGGCTTCTACTCTTGAAACTTTTTTGGTTTTTCTTATTACGAGTGATTTTTGATCTGTTTTTGTCATTTTTGGATACAAGGCAGAGTAAAAAACGGAGACAAATATTGGGTATGTTGAATTTTTTTCCCCTTTTTATTCGGTTCCTTTGACTTCAGTATTGTTCACATTTTTTCTTTTGTGTTCTTTTCTTTTTGAATGGTTTTTGCAGCTTGGATGATAATGCTGGGAAAATGGACAAATGGATGTCTCGAGAGGAACTTGTGGATTTTCGGTTTCTTGATTTCTAAATGTGTAATTTTTGCTTTTTCCTCCCGGGTAATATTTTGTTGATTTCTTTGTTTTCCTGATTTTGTTTGCATTCTGGTATAATTAGTTTAGTGTCTATGATGTTCGTTATCATGAATTTTTTCTCTGTTTTAAGTGTTTGGTGAAAAATTCGTTATTGTGGTAAATAATGCTATAGTTAGATTCGAACAAATTGTTAAAATATTAGTTATATGCTTATGATTATAGTTTCTAGAACCTGTCTTTGATTTTTAAGATTTTTGTAATTTTTTTTTTGTTGTAATTTTGGGATTTGTTAGAGTCCTGTAGATTACTGTTCATCATTATTTTGACTGAACTTTTTTCTCGGCTGCACTTCTGTCATTAATGCAACTAATTAATGTAAACTTTTTTTCCCTTATCTATTATCTCCAAACGATTTCTTACCGTCTCTTGCACCGACTCCTTTTTTGTTACTTTGCTTTGTTATATAACAAAATTTGCTCATTGATTTTTCACCCGTTTTCTTCACCATTAATGCTCCCTGAAATTCTCTCCTCTTAAGTGCTTTGCTTTGAATCTTAAATGGCTTCTGTCCAAAGCTGCTCTATTTTGCTATCCAGGTACTATGTTTATTTAAGGCTTTTCGTTAGTCTTGTTGGTGTTTTTATTCTATATATTGTTAATAGTTTGTTTTTAGTTTTTCTATTGATTTCTTTCTTATACCAATATGTTATTATTATCATCATAATACTATAAACAGATTTAATTTTTCCTCCCTTCCGTTTCTTTGCCTCTCTGTTTTTTGTTTTCCTGCCTCTTTTTTTTTTTTTGGTTTGTTGTTTATATGTGATAACTTGACTGTTTTCTATTGTGTTCCTTTCCCCATGTTTTTTTCCCCCTTCTCCTATTCTAATTTCCGAAATTTGTTGGTGTAATATTTTTAACAAAAAAATTTTGGATAACAGTTTTTATATGCTATGATGATCTTTATTTAACTATATATAATGCATATACCAAATTTTCTCCCTAATTTGGTATATGGTGCTGAAAATGATATTATTGATTGCATATACTGTTTGACTATCTTCAGGGTTTCCGTGGGTGTTTGGGAATTTGTGTTCAGTTTGTTTTTGTCATCCTATAACGATATTCATTATATAATACTATCTTCATATTATTGTAATATTATAAAACTTTTTCATTCTTTTTATGTATAATAAATATTTTTCCTATCCTATTTGCCTTCTCTGTTTGGTAAAAACGTTTGTAAGACTTGGCCCTTTCTCTGTTTTTTTCTTTTGTTTTTTTTTTTGGGGACACATTCCCAAAATCATACTTGGCAGCTATGAAAGATGATGTTGAATTGTATTATGCCTATAATTAATAGATAATATCACTGTGATCTGAGATAGTCTAAAATATTTAAAAAAAAATTCTGTTATTTTTTGTAGTATATATGTTTATGTAGTTATATATTAGTTCTGTCTTTAAGTTAGTATACATATAATAAAGGACTGTGTATATAATTTTCTGTTTTTCTATGATGTTTTATGATTGTTATTATTCCTATTTAATTTGTTGTTCTATATTTAATTTTTTCCCTCTCCTTTTTGTTTTTTTGTTTTTTTTTTTTGGCTATTACCAAGGGACCTCTTTTTTTTTCAGTATATTGTTGTAATATTTAAATTTGTTATAAGGATTTCTGTATTTAAATAGTTCTATCATTAGAAAGTATTGTAATTTTATTGTATGGATTAAGTTTTTTTATTATGTAATTGATAATTTTATTTCTATGGATAAATTTGTTTCCCCTATAGAGTGTTTATTGATTAATTAGCATAAGTTAATTTATTCATCATTTAATTTAGTCAATGTAAATTTTTGTCAAATATATTAAACCTGTTAAAAAATGGATGTGTTGTTAAAAAAAAATGAGTACCATTATTTAACATTTTAGTACATTAGGCTTTTTTATTAATCTATATTGTTTTTTTTAATAAATTTGTATTTTGTTAATATCATAACTGAGCATAATTTATTCATTATTTAATCAAACTCCCCATTTAAAAAAAAATAAAGGATTACAGAATAACATTTTCATAAATTATTATATATCAACAATGAGTAAATTTCGAACCAAAAATTTTTCCTATCCGAACGGAATTCTACAATTCCGAACAAATCATAAAAGTTTACAATTACAAATATATATTAAGAAAGTTAAATAATTTACTTCAATTAATTCTAAGTATGTAAAATTACATTATATAAATATAACAATAAATAGAAATTAGAAAATACTAGATTGAAAAAATTTTAGAGACAAAACAAAATTAAACATATAAAAATTGTGAAATATTCAAATGGAAAAAAATTAGTGCGTCAACAAATTGAATAAAAATTAAAAAAATTTTAATTTAACAAGTAAAGAAAATTTTTACTCAAATAATATCATTCATACCAAAAAAAAAAAATTTAAAAAAATTAAATTATAAAGTAAAAAGTAATGTTTTTATTCATTTATTTTTATATAAAATGAATTTTTTACGTAAAATAAATTGTAGAAATAAAATGATATCTAGAAATTATAAAATTTTTAATTAAAAAAATTTTGGGTCGAAAAAAAAAAAAAACGGAATTAATTAAGTTATTTAAAATTAAATTAATATAATTAAACTATAATATCCAAAAATAAATATTAATTAAATATCTACCAAAAAAAAAACTAAAAAAATTAAATTATACAAACGTCAAAAGTACGTATTTTATACATTTAACTTTTACCTAAGAATAAAATTTCTGTAATTTTTTAAATTTTTGTATTTTGTAATTTCTGTAATTTTTATTGTATGATTTACTTTTTCATATTATGTTATATATTGTAGTAGGATAATAAATTTTTACCTTAGAAGATTAATCATATTCTTAGATAGTTTTGACAAATTAGTCAGATTGACAATTTCATAATTATATACAGACTAAAATTGTTTCAAAATATTAGCAACAGCAAAGAAAGATAAGTATATAAAAAACTTGACAACTATTTGCCTATGAATAATTGACTACTAAACTGAAAAATAAAATTATCAAATTTATTCACCCAATATTTAAATAATAAATAAAAAATGATTAAATGTTGACTAACAAAAAATTATGCCCTAAACATAACAAGATTAATACAATTAACTTTAACTTATAATTATAAAAAAAAATAAATCAATTTACACAACTTGTTAAATATTTTGTCTAAAAAAATTTAATTAACAAAAATATCATATTAATACAATTAAATCATGGTACTAAAAATAAATAACAACTAAAAATCCGAAAAATAAAAAATAATTTATCAAAGTTTGTAATTATAACAATTGTAGAAATTTAGAACAAAAATAAGGAATAAAATTTCATATTATAAAATAAGAAACATAAAATTTGTTTAATTAGTTAAATTTCAAACAATACATTCGCATATATATAATACTTTATATAAATTTAAAACTAAAAAAGTTATATAAAATTATAATAAATTAAAAAGAAATATAAATTTATATTTTTAAATAAATTATTATTTATGTTATTAGGCGTAAAAAGAAATCAAAAACCTTAATTTCGTTATTTAGAACGATTGCTTTTCCCGTCCCGTCAATTATTCTTTAATTTTCATAATATTTAAATTAAATTTAAATTTTTTATAATTTTATTTAGTTAAGTGATAATTTTTTTATATTTTATATTTTATTATTTAATATTTTTATTTTTATTTTTTATTAATAGTTTTTTATAACAATATATTATTTTAATTTGTTAGAATGTAAAGAAATTTTATAGTTAATATTTTATTGTGATAATTTGCATTATAATTTTTTAATTATCTACCCATTTTCTCTTTTTTTTTTTTTACAAATTATCTAATTGGAAATTTTTTCCCTCTTATATTTACATCTATCATTTTTCGTTCTAACAATATTTCATATTATTATTTCTTTATTTTGGGGAAAAAAAAATTTTTACAGGAGATGGAAAAAATTGTTGACAAAGATGCTGATTATTTAAGAGAATTAAAACGTCAAAAGATTTCGAGTTATATCAATAATAATGAAGCATCTACGTCAAAAAATGTATATTCTTCAAACAATCAATTTGAAGAATCAAATGTAGAAACAGCAAATGAAGAAACATTAAATGTTATTTATGAATGTTATGGTTCGTCTTCAATTGAAAAAGGTAATTTCTTTATCTAAATTTTTTTTATATATTTATTATTTGAATAAAAAAATTTCATAATATTTTAAATTTTTTTTAATTTTTGAACATAATATTTTTTTTTTTCCAGATCCAAATGATGAATATATAGATATTGGAGATTGTAATTGTACATGTCAATATTGTGGAGCATTATTTTGGAAAAATGAACAAATACGACGTACAAATCCACCAAATATTTTTTATGTTGTCAAAATGGAAAAATTAAATTACCTTTAAATAAAAAAACACCACAATTTTTAGATGATCTATTAAATTATTATGGAGGACCTTTAAGTACAAATTTTAGGAAAAATATTTGAATTTATAATTCTATGTTTGCTTTTACTTCATTTGGAGCAAATATTCAGTCAGATATTAATAATTCATCATGACCATATATTTTTAAAATTTCTGGACAAATACATCATTTAATTGGATCTTTACTTCCGATTAATAATAATCGCCCAAGATTTGCACAATTATATATTTATGATACAGAAAATGAAATTCAAAATAGAATAGCTACAATTCCAAATGCTGATAATTTAAATGAGACAATAGTTGAAAAATTAATTACAATGTTAGATTAAATAAATAAATTAGTACAACTTTTTAGAACTGTCAGAGAAACTTATAACAACAATCAAATATCATCAATGAAATTAAGATTATTAGGAAGACGACAAGGAGATAGTACACAATATGATCTTCCAACTTCAACAGATATAGGTGCTTTAATTGTTGGAGATATTGGTGAATATGAAAATGGAAGAGATATTATTATTCAGAATCAAACTGGAGAATTACAAAGAATTAATAAACTTCATCCATCTTATATGGCATTACAATATCCATTATTATTTCCTTATGGAGAAGATGGATATAGAATCGATATAAGCTGGAATCCAAATTTTGTGGGTCAACAACCACGTAGACATCGAATATCAATGAGATCATTTTATGCTTTTCAACTTCACCAACGAATACAACAAGGAAATACATTATTTAGATCCGGTCGACTTTTTCAACAATATATTGTAGATATATATACTTTATTGAAGAAGATCGTCTTGATTATATTAAACGTAATCAAAACAATTTAAGATCTGAAATTTATAAAGGTATTCAAGATGCTATAATTAGAGGTGATACAGATGCAGAAGCAATTGGAAAAAGAATTATTTTACTATCATCTTATACAGGAAGTCCAAGATATATGATTCAAAATTATCAAGATGCAATGGTAATTTGTAGACAATATGGAAATCCTGATATTTTTCTAACATTTACATGTAATCCTAAATGGCCAGAAATTAAAAGATATTTATCAATAATTCCGGGACAAAAACCTGAAGATAGACCAGATATTATAAGTAGAATATTTAAAATTAAATTAGATCATTTATTAAAAACAATAAAATCAGGAGTAATTTTTGGACCCATAATAGCAGGTTAGTGAATTATTTTATATAATAAATAAATAAATATATTATTATTATTATTTATCTAAAAAAAGAAAAATACTAATATTGTTTTTTGTTTCTTTTTTTTTTTTTTTTCAGATTTATATGTAGTCGAGTTTCAAAAACGAGGTTTACCTCATTGTCATATGTTATTCTGGTTATATCCTGAATATAAATATCATGATCCATTACGAATAGATAAAATTATTTCTGCAGAAATTCCAGACCCAATAACTGATCCGTTAGGACATAAAATTATTACTGAATATATGATACATGGACCATGTGGATATGCCAAAACATGTGCACCATGTATGAAAAATTCAAAATGTTCAAAAAAATTCCCCAAACAAATAAAAAATGAAACAACTATAGAGGAAAATGGTTTTGTAAATTATCGTCGAAGAGATACAAATTTTAATGTTATTAAAGAAGGAATAAAACTTGATAACAGATATGTTGTACCCTATAATCGAACTTTATGCTTAAAATATTATGCACATATTAATGTTGAAATATGTTTGCAATCTATGCTTATTAAATATTTATTAAATACTTAACAAAAGGTCCAGATAGAATAAGAGCTGTTATTGAAGATAACATTATAACTGAAAATAATCAAACAATAAATTATAAAGAAGTCGATGAAATAAAAGCTTATCTTAATTGTCGATATATTACACCTTATGAAGCTATTTGGAGAATATTTGAATATTCAATCCATCACAGAAACCCAGCTATTCAACGTCTTTCTATTCATTTATCAAATATGCAAAATATTACATTTCATAAAAATCAACAATTACATAATATAATACGACAACCACAAATACAAAAAACAACATTAACAGAATGGATGGAAATAAATAAAACAGATCAAGATGCTCAACAACTTACTTATGTAGAATTTCCTACAAAATTTGTTTGGAATAATAAAGATAAATTATGGACTCATCGACAAAATGGACATACTATTGGACGAACATTTTATATTCATCCAAGTTCTGGAGAATTATACTATTTAAAATTATTATTAAATCATCAAAAAGGATCAACAAGTTATGAATCACTTCGAACAGTAAATAATATTATCTATCCCACAAATCAAACAGCCTGTCATGCATTAGGTTTATTAGGAGATGATAAAGAATGGGATGAATCAATAGAAGAAGCATCATTTTGGTCAACATCTACACAACTTCGTCAACTTTTTATTACAATACTATTATTTTGTAACATTTCCGATCCGACTAAATTTTTAGAAAAACATTGGAAATTAATGTGTGATGATATTTTATACAAAGTAAAAAACTTATTTAATAACCCAAATTTTCAAATTCCAGAAAATGAATTATATAATTTTGTATTATATGAATTAGAAAAATTATTAAATTTAAATTCATCTTCTTTATCACATTATAATCTTCCACTTCCCACTGGATCATTAATTGAAGATTTAAATAATAATCTTCTAAGAGAAGAACTTAATTATGACAAATATAAATTAAAAGAAGAAAACTTCAACTTAGTACAAAATTTAAATCAAGAACAACACTATATCTATAATCAAATTTTAGAAGCAATTGAAAGAAGACAAGATAATTTATTTTTCATATATGGTTATGGTGGTACAGGAAAAACATATTTATGGAATGCTATTATTAGTAAAATTAGATCAAATGGTGAAATTGTATTAGCTATAGCATCATCAGGTTTAGCATCATTATTATTACCAAAAGGTCGAACAACACATTCAAGATTTCGTATACCCCTTTCAATTGATAAATTTTCAACCTGCCAAATTAAAAAATGTACTCAATTAGCAAAATTAATTGAAAAAACAACATTAATATTATGGGATGAAGCACCTATGACAAACAAATATTGTTTCGAAGCTTTAGACAAAACATTGCAAGATTTAAAAATAACTTCAATTGTCCTTTTGGAAGAATGACAGTTATATTAGGTGGTGATTTTAGACAAATATTACAAGTTATTCCAAATGGAACAAAAGAAAATATAATTAATGTAACTATAAATAATTCTTACCTTTGGCCATATTTTCGTGTACTAACCTTAACAGAAAATATGCGATTAAAAAAATATAATTCCAATACTGATGAACAAATAGAAATTAATAACTTCTCCAAATGGATTTTAGATATTGGTAATGGAACAGCTGATGGAATAAAAGATACAGAAAATGAAGATGCTACTTGGATTAAAATACCAGAAAAATATATAATACCATATGATACATATTCTATTGAACACATTTCTACTACAATATATGAAAATTTTTTAGATAATTTTGATAATATTGATTACTTAAAACAACGAGCAATTGTTACACCAAAAAATAAAACAACTAATGAAATAAATAAAGATTTATTAAGTTTAATACCAACTGAAACAAAAATTTATTATAGTTATGATACTATTCTTTCATCATCTGGAAATCTCGACGAACTAAATCTTTTATATCCTACAGAATTTTTACACACACTTAATTTTAATGGACTACCTCCGCATGAATTAGAATTAAAAATTGGAATTCCTGTAATGTTAATTAGAAATCTTAAACCAATCAATGGGATTATGTAATGGTACAAGACTTATTATAACACAACTAACCAATAGAATTGTTGAAGGTCGTATTATTAATTCTAATGATATAAATGAAAAAGTTTGTATACCAAGAATAGAAATGACAGTAAATGAATCTAACTACCCTTTTATATTAAAAAGATGACAATTCCCTTTAAAAATATGTTATGCTATGACAATAAATAAAAGTCAAGGTCAATCATTAAATAAAGTTGGACTTTATTTAGAAGATGAAATTTTTAGTCATGGACAATTATATATTGCATTATCAACAGTGACATCACCAAGAGGTTTACATAGTTTAATACATGATTCAATTAACAAATATTCAAACCATATTAAAAATATTGTTTATAAAGAGATATTACATAAAATTAATGAAAATTAATAATCAATCAAATAAAATAAATTTTTAACATATATTAATTTCCTTTTAATAATTATATTATCAAATATTTATGATAATTTGTAAATATTAAATTCAATTCAAAAATTCATAACAAAATATTTAGCTATTTTTATTATTTATAGAAAATGTTCAATCCACTACGAATACTAAAAGTAGACGAAACATATGACACCATCCGTGCCCGGGTTTGTCGCTTATGGAGAAACACAGATTACAACACCGGACGTCTAATAAGCGTTGATTGCTTATTAGTAGATGAACAGGTAATTAAATTTATTTTTTATCAAAATTATATTTATTAATAATAAAAACTTCATATTATTATTATATATATAAATCATATTAAATTAATATATGTTTTTTTTTTAAGGATGAAGCAATACATGGATTTGTTCGTGCAAAAGACGCTGATTTCATAACAAACAAAATACAAGTAGGTAATATATATGAAATCAACAACTTTTTTGTCACGAACAATAAACAAAGATACAAAATTGTTCCACATAAAGCAATGCTACAGTTTGCACGATCGACGATTTTCAAGGAAATTGAAGAAGATACTCCCGAAATACCTCAGTACAAATTTAATTTTGTGGAATATGACCAACTAACATCAAGAGTTGATATCAACGGCCTTCTTTCAGGTAAATAATATAAAATATTTATATTTTTATTAATAAAAAAATATATAAATATATAACATTAATATCAATATTTACTAATTTTGTATTTATAATTTTATACCAGATGTTATTGGTCATCTCATATCTGTAAAAGGTGTCGAGGAATCCAATGTAGGGAATGAATTAGTTAAAAGGTGAAATCTAACAATTCAAAATATCAAGTAATTATAAATTATTTATTATTACAAATATATTTCTATTTAATGAAAATTTATTTCCGAATAATTCATTTATTTAAATTTATTATATTTTGCAGAGAAAAATCACTAAATATAACTCTTTGGGGAGAAATTAGCAAAAATTTTGATGAAAATACAGTTCATCAAATGTTCGAACCAGTTGTAATCGCCTTTACAAACCATGGCATCTAAACAGTATCTCGGTAAGTATAAATATAATATATATTAGTACATACAAATTTATCCCAAATAATAACAAAACATTTCTAATTATTAAATTTAATAATTATAATATACAGGTTGACTTTATGTAGCAAGCACTTTCGGAACATCATTCTATTTCGAACCAGACATCGCTGAATCATAAAAAATCAAAAAAAGGTATTATAAATATTTATTACAAAAATATTACATTTATTTATATATTTTACAAATTTCTTAAAAAATTAACATTATTTAATATCTTATCCACTTATACGTTTAGTCATTCTATTCAAGGAAAAGATTTTATTGCTCCATTGACACAAAAACCAATAACATTAGAAGAGCAAAAAACGATGAATAGACTAATGGTAGCAAAACTTCGAGCCTTGGATCCATATCAAAATTAGTTAAATATTTATTTATTACTTTCTAATCATAATATATAATTTAATAACATTTTTCCTCTCCAAATAACAGGACAAAAAATTTACTACAAAGGCAACAGTCAGCGAAATTGATGCACGGTAAGGTTGGTTTTACAATGCCTGTCCATGCTGCTATAGACGTGTCAAACAATCAGGGACTTCATGATGGTGCGACACTCATGCATATCTAACAACAATACCAATTAGCTGGTAATATTCTTCACTTTTATTATAAAAATTAATACATAACTCTTAAATAATAAAAAATTTATGAAATTTTAATTATTTATAACAGGTACAAAATTAATGCCCGAATCGAGGACAACACTGGAGGCATGAATATTGTTATGCTTAGAAAAAACGGTACAATCACTGGTGAATAAACCTTGCTCAATACTAACAATTCAAGATGGATATATTGATCCAAACATCATTCCGCCTCTCCTCAATCAACTGAAAGGCATCTCCAAAATATTTTCATTTCAATTTCGTCCAAGAGGTGCATTTATTGATGCAACGGTTGTAAAAACTTTTGATGACGATGAATCACAAATGTTATTGCCTATGCCACCAACCGAATTCCCAAAAGATATTCCTGCACCATTAGCATCTTTGGATCCAGAAACACCGCTGCTAGAAACAAACAAAAAGTTTGAAAAAACAACTTTTCATCACCGAACCTATAACATGGGACATTCAATCAAGGTACATTACTATTCATATTTTGTTTTAAAATTTTTATATCTGTTTACTACAAATATATAAACATAAATTATAAACAATTATATAATTATACTCATTATTATTTCAGCCATCCACAACATCCTCCCTCAACAGAAATTGAAACATCTTCCGTTGACACATCCAGAAAATGCAAAGAATCAAGGTATAATTATCTTTTATATATAATTACATGTCATATCATATAATTATACTAAGTTCAATTTTATTTATAAACATAAAATAGTTATTTTTTTCCTCATGACAGATCAAAGGAGAAGGGGAAAAACTTAAACACAGTTGAAGACATTTTCAGCAAAAAATGTTTCGTTTGCAATAACTTTGTTTATAAACATATATCTATATATGTTTTTTTGTATATATAAACCCAACACTTTGATATAAACTTGAATGTAAATATTATAATATTGTAATAATTAATCCTAAAAAAATATACTCATCATAATTATATTATTTATCTTAACTAACTACTTTTATTGTATAATGTTTAATCATTTCTTTTTATTTTTTTCCCTTGCGTTCCCGAGCGTAGCACGGGTCTCAAACTCGTTTGTACTAAAAAAATGTGAAAATAACACTATCTTATTTTTTTTTACTTACATGCATAATGCTATTGTTAAATTCTAACATTATGTCTACTTTTGTCATCATCATTAAACTTGCAAAAAATGAACCTTTTGTATTTTAAATTGCAAGTGGTTTTTTTTGTTTTAAATAATTTAAAAATGAAGATATTATAATAATCACATGAAAACTTTGAGAAAAATAACTGCAACAATGGATGGAAAACTAATGGTAAATTTTGCATTACTTATATCTTGTTGGAAATTTGTCACAAAGTTTAAGATATCGTAAATTTGACATGAAAGATAACACGATATTTGAGAACATTTTTTTCATTCAAATATTAAAATTTATCATTAGTATTAATAATTTAATATTGTATTGGAGATGCTCTTAAACTTGTGACACGTGTTTTTTTTTTCCTCCTTTTCATATTCGTAGCATAAATATTTAATACTGTAGTGTAGTACTATATGAAATTTATTAATTATTGGACAAGCTAAAACAGATTTACGACAAAATCTATTTTCCTAAGAAAGTGTGACCCGAAAAAACGTTTTAGGTGACAGTCAAACACACCCTTAACCATTCATTAATTTGGTTACTTGAAAGAATCCATGCATTTACCACAATAATAATAATAATAATAATAAATAAATAAATAATTAAAGCCCATTCATTCACAGGGAAAACAAGAAAGAAAAAAACGTTCAAAAGGCTCATAAATACAAACCGGGGGTTTAAAAAAAAAAACACTTGACAATATAGATGTCCGTAACTACTAACTAGACCATCTTTTAATACCAATTCTTATTTTTAAGAGTTTCACGAAATTAAAGTAAGACCTAAATAATAGGATTTGTTTCTTTTATTAGTAAAGAAAAAAAAGAAAAAGCTAGTTAATATGTTGTAATATTTACAGGTGTAAACAAAAGATAATTAGTTAAGGATATCTAACAAATCTTGAGGTGTAAAGGTTATTAATTGATGATCCTAAAAACAAGGGCCTTATTTAAGGAGTACTTGGGAAATTTCTACCTCTCTTGCCACCTCTCTCTCCCCTCCTTCTCTCTCTTCCTCAGATTCCTCCAAGAGTTGCCAAAAAAAAAACTTGATAGGAAATGCATGTTTTCTCCTTCTAACACACCAAGAACCGAGTAAGTTCATATTAGACTTTTGGGTACGTTATGTTGTCGTTTATGTCATTTTCTATGTTGTCGTTTATGCCATGCATGAAGTTCTTATCTAAGGTGGTGGAACCAATTTCATCTTTGATCATATAGAAAAACATAAATTTGGCTTGAAAAGGGAATTCAGATAATTTTGGGTTTGTTGACACAATAAACGAGAAATGAAATCTTTTCCACAGCATTTTGAAAATTCTTGATTTTCCCTATAGAACCACCCCCCTTTTTTTCTTTTTGTTTTTGGCTGTTCATCATTTTTGGGATTAAAATCTTTTTTCTTTGTTCAGTT
Organism: Ficus erecta; assembly: GCA_008635985.1. NCBI lineage: Eukaryota > Viridiplantae > Streptophyta > Magnoliopsida > Rosales > Moraceae > Ficus > Ficus erecta. The sequence continues at coordinate 321,128 of BKCH01000133.1, read as the reverse complement.
ATTTATTTATTTATTTATTTATTGTGTAACTTGTTAATTTGTGATCTTTTCAATCCTCAAATGTTGTCATGTAGGCTTCTAGTTTCTTTCCTATTGCTAGATATCACAATCTATTTCATTTTCGAAGAATTTACTAAAGCGACAACCTTAAAAAATGAAATAACATAACATAAAAACATTTTTTTATTTTTACACCGAGAGTCTAAAGAAGGCGAGCGGTGTAAAATAAGGCGCGTTGAATTCTTTTTGTGCATGGATTCTTTTGATTTTTGGAGCACTCTTGCATGTGCCATTTGATAAAGTGTTTTCTCTTTTGTTGCTCTTTTCCTTTCTAGACATGACCATAAATCTCTAGTAACAAAATTTTTTGCCCTTGAGCATTTTACCCTCCATTTGATTTAATAAAATTTCTTGGTTAATTTTTGCAACATTTCTGTGACAGGAGAGGACAGAGCGGAAAAAAAATGATCAGGTGTTTACTTTTCATTTCCCTCTTGTTACACTCAACCTTAGCACAGAAAGCTCCTGAGACTTCCCCGAAATGGCTCACGTTAAGCGGTAAATAATCGTCATAAACGCTCTCATGAAGCTGAAACATGGAAATTATGTACAAAGAATTTGTTTGCAAAGGTAAATAAATTTATTCTCTATTTCTTTTTCCATACCTTGCAGGTAAGCAGCCGGTAGTTGTAGCTCGTGGGGGGTTTTCGGGGCTTTTCCCAGAGTCCAGCAGCTTCGCGAATCAAATTGCGGTCTCTACAAGCTTGCCTGATGTGGTTGTGTCCTGCAACCTGCAACTCACAAAAGACGGGGTCGGAGTTTGCCTACCGGATATTAGGATTGACAATTCAACAACTATATCATCAATCTATCCCAAGGGCCAAAAGTCATACAACGTAAATGGGCAAAATCTCCGCGGGTGGTTCGCATTGGATTTCACATCCGATGAGCTACTGAACAATGTCACATGTAAGTATGGAAGGAGAGTTTCATCTGCAATTAAGAAGACAAGCACTTGAATCGAAATTTACTGGTTTTTGTTCTACTTTCTTGGTTTATAGTGACTCAGAATATATACTCCCGGTCGAGTTTGTTCGATGGTCAATTGCCAATCTCTACTGTTGAAGATGTCACAGGAGTCAAGCCACCACAGTTTTGGTTGAGTGTTCCGGTTCGTTTTCCTCTCTCTCTCGCCCGCTAAACTCGTACATTCCCTTATTTTGTGTCTGACCATTTTTTCTGTGGCAGTATGACTCGTTCTACAACCAAAAACAAACTCAGCCCAGCAGCATACATCGAACAGTCAGCAAAAACCCTGATCATAAACTACCTTTCCTCTCCCGAAATAGGCTTCTTGAAGACCATGGGCGGTAAAGTGAACAAATTGAAGACAAAGCTCATCTTTCAGTTCCTGGGACCGGATCAAGTTGAGCCCACAACCAAACAGAAGTACAGTTCAATTCTGCAGAATCTCGCAACGGTCAAGTCCTTCGCATCCGGGATTCTTGTCCCAAAAAGAGTACATCTGGCCTGTAAGCTCAAGCGGGTATTTGGGGAATCCAACTACTCTTGTGGCTGATGCCCACAAGCAAGGACTAGAAGTATATGCTTCGGGTTTCTCAAATGATATTCCCACAAGTTACAACTACAGTTATGACCCGACAAATGAATACATCCAGTATGTGGACAACTCTCAGTTTTCGGTTGATGGGGTGCTCACAGACTTCCCTCCCACAGCTTCGGAAGCCATTGGTGAGATTTCCGAGCTTTTTATTTAATCCACAGTTTCTCAAACCATTGAAGAAAGAGAACAAGCACTGCAATTTCCATGTCTTCGACCTCTGATCTAATCCTGCCAATGTTTTTCCCTTGTCCGCAGCCTGCTTTGCACACGGCAAGAATGGGGGCAAACCTCGAAAAGGTATCATTCTAGCACATCAAAATCTTTTGGAAGAAAACAAAACATGGGAAACCACATAAGTTTCTAAATATATCATTGTCGTCCCAAATTCGGAATAAGAAGTGATGAGAGTCGTTACAATCTCTGTCTGTAATTAAAGAATTGCCTATTTTCCAATCTTACTCCTTGATGATTGTGTTACATTATGAGTTTTAAATCCGCTAAGTTCCATTTAGAGGCCACACAAGTCAACGAAGATTGAACTGGTCTAGTGTCAGGACCATCTCCAATGAACAAATTCTTAATGTCGATTTTCAACACTTGACAGTAGAATTTGTAACAACTCTTTGCAGGAAGCGCTTTGATCATTAGTAACAATGGAGCAAGTGGGATTTACCCCGGCTGCACCGACCTTGCTTACCAGAGAGCAGTAGATGATGGCGCCGACATTATTGACTGTTCGGTCCAATTGTCGAAAGACGGAGTGGCATTCTGCTTAGCAAGCACCGACCTCGCGGGAGACACCACTGCCATGATGCCATTCATTGACAGAAAAGAAACTATCCCTGAAATCCAGCCAGAAATTGGAGTGTTTTCATTTGCACTAACATGGAGCGAGATTCAAACCTTAAAGCGTAAACTTCTCTTTCTATGACTTCCCTGAAAAATGCTAGTTTAATATAGTTTTCTTCTGTTGTCTAACACTCTCATTCAGTTCTGAACTTGAAATTTTTTCAGCCCAAATGGTCAGTCCTTTTGGAAATAGTAGCATTCTAAGGAACCCAGCCAACAAGAACTTGGGTAAATTCGTGACCCTCCCCGAGTTTCTGGACTTTGCCAAGGCAAAGGCAGTTTCTGGGATTCTGATCAACATCGAGGTAAAAGCGATGACTGCTTTAATCGGTATTTGTTATTCACAAAAATTTAGATAAAACATTATTTAACCCATACTCCTTTTCTCAGAATGCTGCCTACTTGGCATCAAAGCAAGGTCTTGACATAGTAGGAGCGGTAGCAACTGCCTTGACCAACGCCACGTTCGACAAGCAATCGACTCAACAAGTTCTGATCCAATCAGATGACACTTCAGTTCTATCCAAGTTCAAGGACGTCCCGACGTACAAAAAGGTGTTGCGCATCAAAGAGAAGATTGGTGACGCTCCAAAGCCCTCGGTGGATGAGATCAAGAAGTACGCAGATGCAGTCACCATACCACGAAGTGCCGTTATAAAAGTCAACGATTTCTTCACCGTGGGGTTAACCAATGTGGTCAAGGAATTGCAACGCGGCGAATCTCTCCGTGTACGTCTTTGAGCTGCGGAATGAGTATGTCACTCTGGCTTTCGATTACTTCAGTGACCCGATTGTGGAGATTGCTACTTATGTTCAAGTGGTTGAAGTCGATGGCTTCATGACGGATTACCCCGGAACTGCTAGTAAATATATGAGTAAGTTTTCACCCTCTAGCCTCTGAAATTGATTACAATAAAGATTCATGAATGCTTGACGTATTGCTTTGTTTCGGGTTTGAACTTTGCAGGAAGCTCATGCACGGATACAAATCCAAAAGCCAATGTCCCGTACCCGATATTGCCAGCTGAGCCTGGTTCTCTACTCAGCTTGATCCCACCTGAAATACAACCACCAGCAGAGGCACCAGCCGCTCCTCTCAAAGCTAAAGACATCGTCGACCCACCACTTCCTCCGGTGGCCAAAATCAATCACGCTGCTGATGCGCCTGCCGAGACAACTCGGTCAAGCGCTTTGGCAAATGCTGCGAATGTCGGTCTTTCTTTGGCGGTAACAATGGTGCTTGGTTTGCTCTCTTTGGGATGTTGAGATTTCGGTCACCTGGGGATGTAAATGTATTCACTTAAAACACTTATTTTTACGCATATGTTGTCTTATTTCTGTCCTGTTTTCTGTCCATGTACGATTAGTAAACACTTGAATTAGCTTATACCATGAGAAGAGATTTATTATTTAAGTAGCAACCGATTTTCAAAGGTTTTTGGTTCAAAACTATGCTTAATAGTCAAATATGGTGACACAAAATCTTAAATTCCAAAAAATTTGTTGATAGTTGAAGGGAGAGATGGGGGTGGAGGCTCAGATTCGCCTTTTCTCAGGCAGAGAGGGAGGACATGCAGCTACCAATGGCTGAGAACGACAGCGGGCCGCCGCACGGAGAAGGACAGAAGCGTCATTCTCCGGCGGAGAAAACCGGGTCGACCCGCCAGGCAGCCGGATCCCTCCTCCCTTCTCAGTGCCTGAATTTCAGTCTAAAACATCATCACCGCCTCAAATTAGGATACCATATATATATATATATATATATAGAGAGAGAGAGAGAGAGAGAGATGGCGAGAGAATCAGCAAAACACAGGAGTGTGAGTGCAATTCTTCCCAATTATTATTATTATTATTATTGTTTTTGTCGCTGTTGTTGTTTTGGCTGAGAAAGGGAAAGGAGAAACAGGAAATCATCGGATTCTGCTACGATCAGAGAGACCAAACCCTAATTTGCTGGGTCTCCATGAGAGCAAAAACCTCATCCTTAAACAACTACGGGGACTTTAGAGAAATGCCACAAAATCATGCCTTGATTCAGTTTTGCCGTTAAAAAAAAACCGTAATGAGAGAATCAAAGGCTCAGATTCGCCATGTCCCAGACAAGGCGATGGAGAGAGAGAGAAAGAGGACGCCGCCGCCATGGCTGCAACCGACCACCGGCCGCCGCGTGGAAAGCGACAGAACGTCATTTTCCAGCGGTTCTTCCGGGTCGACCCGCCAGTAACCGGATCCTCTTCTCTTCCCCCAACACAATGCCTGGGTTTCACAGCTTGAGAAGATCATCACCGCCTCAATATATATACACATATATAGATACAAAGGGAAAAAGAAGTAAATAGCATTTCTACGGAAGCTTTCTTCATTTCGAAACTCGAAAGCAAACATACCAACCAAACGGACCCTTAAGAGAGAGAGAGAGAGAGAGAGAGATTTTTTTTTTTTTTTTCCTTTTGGGTACGAGAGAGGAGGAAGAAAATCATGGGTTCTGCATGCGATCAGAGAGAAGGAAAGCAGAAAAGGCAGCCATTGTTGAAGAAGAACAACGACCAGGCCCTAGTCTGGTTGCATCTCCATGAGAGCAAAACCTCATTCTTAAACTAATCAGCCTCTCTGAATCCACTAGTCGTTACCTTCAAGGTTCATTTATACAGCCTAAGCTCGATGCACCCCTTTTTTTTATTTGTCGTTTTTGCCCTTAGAACTGCGACTGGTTTTTGGGGCTTTGGGGAGGTAAATGGAGGACAGAATAGGAATCTTGGAATATTAGTGGGGATAAATAGGCGACATTATGAATTTATTTATTTATTTTTAAAGAGAGTTCCAGCATCATAATAAGTAATAATTGAAGACAACTATTGCAGTTGTTATTGTTGTGGTGCCAAAGAGCTTTTTTTTTTTTTTTTTTTTTTTTTTTTTTTGGGTGGTGCAAAAGAGTTAACTCAAGCCAAATCTACCATTCCTAGTTTGGAATGAATAATAACATGAGAAAGGTACACTTTTTATTTGGAAGACGTTTTCATCGTAAATAAGTTAAGGTTAGGTTGATATTAGTTGTGTCAATATAATTAGTAAAAATATCTGAATAACATAAATTTAAATATTATTCTACTAATATAATTAGAAAAACTAACACTAGATAATTATGACATAAATTAACATTAAATTTTGTATCGTGTTGGTTAAAAATAGAAAATTTGAATTATGTTGATCAATTGATAGAAAAAAGTGACTATTTGAATAGTTTTCTCTTTATAACTTAAAAGTATTTTCACTATTTTTTCACTATTTCTTCCCCTCCGTTAGTTTTGTTGATCATTTTTCCCTACTGATCTTCTGCATCTCCTGTGTTGATTTCATGGTTGTTTTACCATGCGATTTTTAAAAGTTTGTGTCAGTGGTCATTCTGCATTTTGCAAGTCTACCACATCTGTTCTTTTATTCAACGGTTTCTTTAATTATGTATATTTTGTTGTTTGGATTTCAAAAATGTTGGTAATTGATTTTTTTTTTTTTTGTTTTTTTTTGTTTTTTTTGCCCTTTCTCAGTATTAATGTTTCTTTCTCTTTGTGCTTTGCTTCACGATTAGATCTTCTTTTTTTCTTTTTTTCTTTTTCAGATATTTTGCTTTTCATTGGTTATTTGGTGTGTGTTTTTAATATGATTTTTCTTAGCAACTTTGATGGACTTTCTTTATGGACCAGGGGCTTGCATTGAGGACCAAATATTGTTTATATATGGACCAGCAATTCACGATAAGGATCTTTTGTCAAATCATCATCTAATTCAATCACATAAATAAATATTTTTTAGGTAAAGACTCAGTTTTTATCTTAGAGATCTATATTATTTTTTAATAATGGTGTATAATAATGACTAACCTTAAGACCTGTTTTATTTTTAAATCGTCTTATTATAGACTGTGTGTTTATAATAATGACTAACCTTACGACCATTTTAATTTTTAATTAGTTTTACTATTGACCGGGTGTTTATAATAGTGACTTAGTATTGACCTAACATTATATTGCTTATATTGATTAATACTATAGACATAGTCTCTATGATAATGTCCGCATTATTTTATGCAAGATTCTTTACATAACAAAACATTATATTGTAGGACTATCATATTGACATGATCATTATTTGAGGTTAGAATGTGGTTAACCAATCATAATGGCACGGTCATAATTTTAACTAACCTTGTTTTTAACATTTTTAAAAAAAATGTGATTATGATTGGGGCTAGGGATTTTTCAAGTTCTAATTTTAGATATACAAAATGAGTAATTAGAATTAATGTGGTTATTTTTAAGGCCTAAAAAATTCTTTTTTTTTTTCTTGAAATAGATTTAAAGGTATTTTTGTCAGCACAAATGATCATATTTGTTTTTTGTTCAATTTTGCAAATAAGTTTGTTTTTAGATATTTTTTAAAAGCATGGCTCAAATTTGGCCGTTTATGTATAAATGATCCTATAGCTTATAGTGTCAAGCTTTGATTATGGCCCATTTATAAACATATCGTGCGCATAACATGTTTAGATCTTTGATCGTGCCTAATAGAAAATTATATTTAAAAAAAAGTACCAAACAAAATAAAGCTTTTTATTGGAAAGAAACTACAATATTAAAAATCGTATCGAGTGAAAACTCAAAATGAGATAAAATCTTGATAAGAAAAAAAAAATACACTAAAAGTCTCATATAAAAATTATGCAATAAATCATAAAAAAGAGCAATATTGTCGTGTCTTTGTCAATCCACTTATTGTGCCTATGCTCGTGCTCGTGTCAAGCCTTTAACGAGTTATGCTCTTAGCATGCTTCGTGTCTAATAATCGCATCAAGCGCACCCCACTTACTAAACCATGTTGGATTTGGCCGACTTGAAAATTGTGTCGTGCTTACTTTTTAGCGTGCTGTGTTTGTATCAGCTCACTAAACCGGCCCACTTTGATATCTCTAGTCGAAACTATAATTTAATCTTTTTTTCTATAATTTTTTCTCTAATAAAAATTTAGATTTGAAGCAAAAAATTTTGTTCAAAAAGTAGACACCAAACATCACACTAGTATTTGGATTTGGCCATACTATCTACCAAGCGAGAGCAGGTAAGCAAACCAAATGAACAAAAAGCCATAGATGTGTTTCTACCAATGAGTGGAATAATCAAACACATTTTCTAGAGCTAAGAAAGAGAATGCCTTATAACGGCCAAAGCTAGTTTTAGTGATTGCTGAAAATAAATGGACTTGTAGTATTGTACATCCAATAAAGAAAGGAAAAGAAAAGCGTTGGTTACATTTGGCGTTTGAGTTCATTTTAAACTCAACTGTACTTTACAGTTGGTTTTTTTTTTTTTTTTTTTTGTTTTTTTTCTAAAAAAGTCAACAAAAATTATAATTAGTTTTTGACAAATCAACCAATTTTAACCTAAAAATTACATTATATTTTAAACTCAACATGAACACTAAACGTCCATGTTTTGGAGGATTTGGAGGCAGCTGGAGGGCAAAGGAGCAACGTTGAAAATCAAGTCCTCTATTCAAACTCCTCAAAGTGAAAGTAAATATAGGGCCTCCTTTTCAATCTGTTGGTAACAAAATAGGTTACCTTCTAGCAACAAAAGCATAATTTGGTACTTACACATTCGTAGGCACATAAACGATCTCTTCAGGTATTGAATGGCCTAAAAGACTACTCACTAGCTCTAGCGACCTGAATCTACGTAGAAGGAACTCGTCAATGGCTTCCGTAGAAAATGCCCCCAATAAAGATGAAAGCCAGTAAAAAAGAGGTGAACCCCATAAACGAATAATACGAGAGAAACAATCGATTTACCAAATTTTGTTGCACCTCTTTCCTCAGAATGTTGCTTACTTGGCATCAAACCAAGGTCTTGACAGAGTGGGAGCACTAGCAACTCCCTTGAGCAATGCCACTTTTGACAAGCAATTGACTCGACAAGTTTTGATCCAATTAGATGACAACGTTAGTTTCTATCCTAGTTAATGGACCTCCCAACTTATAAAAGGTTATTGCAGATCAAGGAGGAGATTGGTGATGCTCCTAACCCCTCAATGGATGAGATAAAGAAGTCTGAAGATGCAGTCACTATACCAAGAAGTGCAAGTGTAAAAATCGGCGATTTCTTCACCGTGGAGTTGACCGATGTGATCAAGGAAATGCACGCAGCAAATCTATGTGTGTATGTGAATGATCTGAGAAATGAGTATATCACTCTGGCTTTTATTTACTTCAGTGACCCAATTGTGAAGATTACCGTACTTCCTATGTTCAAGTGGATGAGGTTGATGGGTTCATGAACTGATTACCTGGTAAATATATGAGAAGTGTGCACCGTCTGGACTTTCTTCCTTTTTTTCTTTTTCCCCTTCAATGTGTAATGAAAAAAGTAATTGAGATTAGATTGAGCAGGAACTAGAAGGAAAGGGAAATGATTAAGAATATAAAAGATTGGTTATATTATCACTAATATCATAAGGAAGTGTAGTATGTTTAGCTTTTTCATATTGACGAGATCTTTTATATTAACGACATTTGTTGATATCAGTTTTTGTACAAGGTCATATCTTAAGGCCCAAGCCCAATGTTCGTGTCCCATGATGTGAATGGATCGTTTCATGCATCCAAGTCATGCTCGGAAAACTCGTATCAGTCGTGGTTAGGTGGATCATAAGTAATCAAATATGCTCATTTATTCTTGATCAAAGTTGGATTTTGATCCCACTTGAGGGGGTTTTAAATGGACTTGAGAAATAGTCAAGTAAGCTCAACCTCTTACCTTTGCAATGAATTGTAAATAGTAAGAAGCAAAGTGAAATTGATTAACATTAAAATTAACCACTGATGAATGTGAATTTTATTTTGTTAAAGATAAAGATTATAAAGATAAAGATGACGTATCCATATAATTATAAGAGAGAGTATAATATATAGATTTCTATTAAAATAAATTAATCATATACCCATATACCCGATCATGACGATCCCACATCCATTTATAAGTCAAAAAAGTTATGATAGTCGAAACTTTCATTCCTGATTGAATGACAAAAACGAATACCCATTGTAAAAGGAGCATAATGTCAACACATTAATATGAGACTAAGCAATAACATCATGTTAGTAAATTATTACCTTAATAATTGAATTGGCAACCATAATTGAATCACACTAGAAAACTGTGCACCTCAACCTCTGCAATAAGGATCATATGATATTGTTCTTTTCCTTCACTAATTTATGAAAATCTTTTAGTTTCCTTTTCTGAGACATGAAATACTTGACATATTACTTTGCTCTGGGTTTTGCATTTTGCAGGCTGACGCTGTTCTTTGCTAAAAGCTTGACTCAACCTGAAATACAGCCACCAGCACAAGCACCAGCTGCTCCACTCCAAGTTAAAGATGCCGTTGACCCGCCATTTCCGCCGGTTGGGTGGCCAAAATCAATATGGCCACCGATACACCTGCTGCGACAACTCAGTCAAACGGTTTGGCAAAAACTGCAAATGTTGCCCCTTTCCCTAGTGGCAATCTTGATGCTTGCTTAGCTCTCTTTGGGTTTCGGATGTTAAGTACATCTACATTATTAGCAAACACTTGAAAGAGAACAAAGTTTTTGGTTCACATTTCACGGCTTGCTCAATTAGTTTTGGGGATGAGACAAAGAATTTGACCCACGATTAAGAATAATTCCACTATATATTGTTGATTAGACAATCAAATTCATCAATACAACTTCATCTGCTATGTCAGAATATGTTCAAGAGAGGGAAAAAAAAAATTATTGACAGCAAATAATCTTAAATCAACTCCACGTTGTCCTTTTTTTTTTTTTTTTTTTTCTTCTCTGGTCTTCTTTGCAAATTGCAATACTTTTTGAAACTAAAAAAAAAGGCCTCATTTTTTGAAACCAAAAAAATGAAGCAACCTTTCTCACTAATTTAAAATAAAAAAAATCATGCCACACAAAAACAAAAAATCATAAAATCAGACATAAACAAGAGAAAAAGATTCATAGCAAACAAAATTTGTTTAAAACCGGGTGGAGGCTCAGATTCGCCTTTTCTCAGGTAGAGAGAGAGAGAGAGAGAGAGGACTTGCTGCTACAATGGCTGCGACCGACCGCCAGCCGCCGCACGGAGAAGGACAGAAGCTTCATTTTCTGGCGGAGGAAAGCAAAGCAAAGCAAACCGGATAAGCCCGCCAGGCAACAGAAATCCTTTCTTCTCTCTCCCAAGTCCCACCGCCTGATATTCAGTGTGACAAATATCATCACCGCCCCGTAAAACATATAAGGGCCCGTTTGGATGACACATTTGAGAGGAGATAGAGAGAGTAGGAAATCGTCCTACCGGTTCTGCTACAATCAGAGAGAAGCAAGCAAACCTTAATTTGCTGGGGTCTCCATGAGAGCAAAACCTAATCCCCCAATTCTTTCAACTAAAATAAAAAATAAAATAAAATAAAAAAACGTGATTTGCAATATTGCCACAGATTCATGCCTTGGATTTGATTTTCTCCATCAGAGGAAAAACAGATTCTGCAGAGACAGAAAACGATGGCTCAGATTCACCGTTTCCCAGACAGTGTGAGAGAGAGTGAAAGTGAGAGGACACTGCCGCTACCATGGCTGCCACCGACACCCGGCTCACCCGGGTCGACCCGCCGGTAACCGGATCCTCTTCTCTTCCCACCCACACAATGCATGAGATTTACAGGCTCAAAATATCATCACCCGCCGCATCATAGATATATATATATATATATATATATAGAGAGAGAGAGAGAGAGATCTTTCTTTTCTTTTTTTTTGCCCCTTTTCGGAGAGAGAGAGAAATAATCGGGTCTGCTTACGATCAGGGTGAAGCAAAGCAGAAAAGGCAGCCATTGTTGAAGAAGGACAACGACCGAACCCTAGTCTGCTTGGATCTCCATGAGAGCTAAACCTCATTCTCAAAATAAAGAGTAATTTACCCAAATAGCCACCTTTTTTCCATCCATGAACCATCTTACCTCATCATATTTACATATATATATATAGAGAGAGAGAGAGAAACACAAACACGGATAAGAGAGAGAGAGAGAGAGAGAGAGAGAAAGCTGGGTCAAACAAGCGAAACCCATTATTATTATTATTATTATTTTCAATTGCCTTTTCGGAGAGAGAATAATCATCGGTTCTGCTTGCAATCAGGGTGAAGCAGAGCAGAAAAGGAACGACCAAACCGTTTGGATCACCATGAGAGCAAAACCTCCACTCTTAGACTCTCCGGACCTGATAGTCGTCACCTTCGAGGTTCATTTATACGCCGGATGCAATCTCTTTTGCCGTTTTTGCCCTTCGATGTCCGTCTGGTTTTGGGCCTTTCCTGATGTAAAATAGTTGAATCAAAGTGGGGATACGATGGTAAATGCACAATAGAACCGTAGCTTTACCCTACTGGTTTATTTTTTTTTTTAAACAAATTTCATTTTTGCTCCTAAATTTTGTGCTCTCGTAATTTTGCATTTTGAGCTTCAAAACCGATTAAAAAAAAAAACTCCTTGAATTATAAATGTTATCATTTTTTCTCTTTCCGTTAATTAAACAGATAAAATTGTTAACATAATAATAATTAAAGTGTAATTTAATGTGGACAGATTTTATTTTTCCTCCATGAACTTTAATACTTTTGCAAATTTTGTCCTCAAATTTTGAAAAATGGTGTTTATATCACTCAAATTTTAAATTATTAGTAAGAATGCCACTCAAATTTTACACCACGAGCAAAAATTTCTCTTGTTTCATATTTTGATCATAAAATACTTAGAGAAACTTTATTTTTGCCTCCTATATGTTAGTACATTTGTAACTATACCTCCAAACATTGAAAAACTAGTATTTATACCTCTCGACTTAGTTTTTCAATGTTCAGAGATAAAGTTACAAATGTATTAAAATTTATGAGACAAAACTAAAGTTTATTCTTTTCTTATATGGCCAAAATATGAAGGGAAAAAAAGGTGGGGGGAGGGGGGGAATTCTTGCTAATGGTTTAAAGTTTGATAGGCATTCTTGCTAACTTTTTATAGCTTGAGGGATATAAATACCAGTTTTCAAAGTTTGAGTGGGCACAGTTATAAGAATCTTAAAGTTTAGGGGGCTAAAATAAAGTTTACCTTATTAAATTATACTTTAGTCATTTCAAGTAGTTATTCCGTCTATTTAACTGATAGAAGAAGGAAGGATAATAACATTTCATACTTCATGAAGTATTTTTATCAGTTTTCAAAGTTCAAGTAGCAAAATTACAAGAGTAACAAAGTTCAGGGAGCAAATAAGAAATTTGACTTTTTTTTTTTTTTTTTTGGGTAAATTGCTAATTTTAGACCCCATTTAACATTGCTTTTGAAGGCTATTTTCATATTATAAAAGAATCAATAATAGATCAGGGATGTTTGTTAAACCATGCTTTTACCTAATAGTAAGATTCTTAAAAAAGCCAGGTCAAAGGTTGCTTTTGCACAATTAATAGATCAGGGATGTTTGTTAAACCATGCTTTTACCTAATAGTAAGATTCTTAAAAAAGCCAGGTCAAAGGTTGCTTTTGCACAATTATTTCTACTATCATTTTACCAATTTATTAAAATTTCGTGAATAATAAACAATAATTCCATCTATACACTTTATAACTTTCCATAACAAATAACAAAATTACATTTAACTATTTATTTAAAATTTATACTTAAAAATAATTATAATTTTTTTTTTAAACAAGCAAAACTTTACTTTTTTTTTTTTTTTTGTTTTTTACAAAAGCGTAATTTATAAATTCTAGGAATGTAAAGTATCTTTTGTTTTTATTTTTTATTTTTAACTAAAGTATAAGAATTTGACTACGATCAACTTCTATCACAATCCCAAGTACAAAATTCTTAGAGGAACTATTACTAGATTATCTCTATTATATTAATAAAATAAAGTAAAAGAATAAAAAATCACCAACATAGAATAAATAATATAAATAAAGAAATTAGCATGTTTTTTATTTCATAACAATTCAAAAGAAAAAAAAAATAATTACGCTGTCAAACTTCTAAAGAAAAAATTAATTTTAGCATCTCATAGTTAATCCCTTTATATAATTATACATAAATGTCTAGGTCAAGTATTGATGTGTGCAATTTATTTTTCAGTAATATTATATCATTTTACAGGATAGACTCTCTAATTCTTACTTCATTTTTGCCTTTTGTTTGGAGAGTGAATTTATTAAAACGTAAAATAATCATGTAAAATATATAATATCGTTTAATTGAAGTTCAAATTTTTCTTTCCACATTATGTTACTTGAAATCCTTTTTATTTCATAAATTTTCTTTTTGATTCAACAATAAAAGATCTATTTCTCATTTGAGATTGAAAAAATTAAAGCAGCCACCATGACTAGTTATATACAGAAAGGAGAATGAAGCAGTACTTTTTTGTTCTTTCAACCTAGAATCCAATGGTCAAGTATTTTTTATTTGGTTTAATCCAATGAATTATATTAATGGGTTAATTTCATTAATAGCACATGTAGGAATTTTATTATTAAAAATAATACCACAAGTAGCATGTAATTTATATACTTTATATATATTTATGTAAGTCGTATCATTTACAAATGTTGGTCATTTACATAATGACAGGATTGTCATTTTTGTATTTACCATGCCTTTGTTAGATTCAATACTAGTGTCGGTCATTTTCATAATGACCGGGTGGTCATTTTCGTAATGACCGTGCCTTTGTTAACTTCAATACTAGTGTCGGTCATTTTCATAATGACCGTTCTTTTGTAATGACCGTGCCTTTGTTAGTTTCAATACTAATGTCGGTCATTTTCATAATTACCGGGTGGTCATTTTTGTATTTACCGGGTGGTCATTTTCATAATGACGCTAGTATTGAAGCTAATAAAGGCACGGTCATTACGAAAATGATCACCCGATCATTATGAAAATGACCACCCGATCATTATGAAAATGACCGACACTAGTATTGAAGCTAACAGAAGCACGATCATTACAAAAATGACCACCCGGTCATTATGAAAATAACCGACACTAATATTGAATCTAACAAAGACAGGGTTATTACGAAAATGACCACCCGGTCATTATAAAAATGACCGACACTAGTATTGAATCTAACAAAGTCATGGTAAATAAAAAAATGACCACCCGATCATTATATAACTGACCAACACTTGTAAATGATACGACTTACATAAATATATATAAAGTATATAAATTACATGTTTCTCTTCCTTAGCGGTAAAAGCCGACATCACATCATCAAACTTTACATTTTCGGCGGAGGTCCATGACAACTTACGCGGAATGGCCTCAACATTTTTACCTCTTCAACTTACGATATCTTCTCTTCTACGGAACTTTTCGACTTCTTTGATTCCTTAACTTCAATTTCTCCATGTTTTCTCTTCAACCTTTCCTCGGCCACCCTTCTCTCGCTCTTTGGTACCGGTTTTTTAGAACTTTTCTCGGTCGGTGGCCTTTTATATGCCGAAGCCTTTATTCGGAGAGACCTATTTTCGGGAGTAATTTTTTTCTCAGCCAATTTCGTGGGTTTCGACATAGGTAGTTTTAATAGATTCTTCAACGTTCACAGACTTTCAAGCGGTTTATAGAAGGCTTTCATGGTGGTTTCGGACGGTTTCCGAGCGATTCCAGTGGATGACAACTCTTTCTCTCTCTAGATTTCAATTTCTCTCTTTAAAACACTATAGATGTTGGTTTGAAAAATTTTTTTTGGAGCATGCGAGGGAGAGGGATATTTGGACTGGTGGGAGATGAGGGTAAACCTGTAATTTGACATACATTAAATGCTGATGGGCCCCACATATCAACGGCTTTGAGTGCTAGTAATGAAGGGAAAAAAATGATATTATTTTTAATAATAAAATTCTTACAAGTACTATTAATGAAATTAACCCTATATTATATTAATCCATGTGTCATATTTCTTTTTTGACATCTTACACTATAATTTTGTGCATCATCTCATTTTTGTCTTGTCTTACAACATAATAAGCAATATGCTTTAACTTTTTTTTTTTAAATCAATTTTTTTGTCTTTTTTGTTTCCATGACCATTTAGGCATTAAAAATATTATTTATTTTTTTATTATTAGCATTTCAAATCTGGCGTTTTGAATTATTTCTCCAAAAAAAAAAAAATTCTAAGTCCTCCAAAATATTTACTTTTTCAAATGTGGTTCTAATAATTTTCTTCATCCAATTACCCCCATTTGAGATAATTTTATTAGAGGTGTCCATTTCTTAAAATCTTATCTTTACAATATTCGTGATTATTTCGTCAAAACATAATGGCTCTTTTACTTCAATGTTTGGTGTTAAACAAATGCTAACTTCATTGGCTTTCATTTTTAGAATAAATCATCTATTTATTTTAATGTCTCCCATTAATTTTTTTTTTCTCAAATTTGTCCCTTTTTTTTTTTTTTTTGGTTGAAAGTCCTTTAAATATTTATTCTCAATTATGTCCCTAGATAGACATTTTTGATGTAGTCCTATAATGTATTATTTTCTCAGATGCAACTCAATAAATACTTTTTCCCCCCCCAATTCTCACGTGATAAGTAGTTTTTCCCAAATTTGTTTTTTTAAAGTTTATATTAATATTTAAATATGACCTTCAAAATTTACATCTTGTTTTTCGTATTGAATATTAGATTAGCAAAGTCTTGATTAAATGGGAATTGAAGCACTTTGAGAACACTTCATATTAGAGTTCGAAGTTTAGAGTGGTGACTAAATTAAGACTTACACTTTTTTTTTTTTTAACATAAATACTTGAACTTGTAAATCTGTATCCTATATGATATTAAATATATATATCTATAATGTATAATGAAAAAATATGCATTTGGTTTTCATTTTTTTTAATGTGTCTTGTCTTTATTACATCATATATATATATATTTATAATATAAACATGTTGGTTTTTGCTCAACCATCAATTTTTTTAAAATAAATTTTATAACTTTCAAGTAAATTTATACTATTATTCTAAAATAATTATGATATTATAATTTAATCTATAATATTAGATATATTTGATCTTATTTTTAACTCTATATTTAAATATACAAAATATTGTTTAGTATGTTTACTAATTTGAAATGAATTTTTATAGAAGAATACAAACAGGGAATCCACAAGACTAGTATACTAAGAAATAAAAGCAAATTGAAATCGATTACTTGTAAAGAAAGAAAGATAAGTTGGAAAAGAAACACCAGGATTGGGAACTTAACCACCAAAATGAATTTCCATTTTGAAAAGAACACAACCATGATTCAGTAGTTGGGCCTAGAGGAATAACATTCTAAACGTATCAATAAATTCATGAAGTAGGAAATAGACTATAATAATATGATTCTGAAGGTGATTTGACAATAAGAATGTCCAAACACACATAAGTAACATATGATCTACTCAAAACTTGCTTGCTAAACTCATGTTTCGGCATTCTTAAACTGTATTATAGCATCTTACTTGGAGTTATGGATTGCCATATAGCTGATCTTGGCGTTGATGCCCACGCATGGATACAGATCCATGAGCCTGGTTCGCTACTCATCAGCTTGATCCCACCTGAAATCCAACCACCAGCACAGGCACCAGAACCTCCTTTCCATGTTGGAGACATGGTCGACCAACGGCCCCCTCCAGCCAAAGTCTAACAGGCCGCTGATGTGCCTGCCGACAACTCGGTCAAGCGCTTTAGTAAATGCTGCAAATGATGGTCTATCTCTCGTGGGAATAAGCAACCAATATCAAAATTATAGGTTCACAGATAGCTCAAGAGTTCAAAGAGTCTTCGATTCTGATAACGAATGATTCCAGTACAACGTTATTTGGTTTCCATAATCATCAAGACAACAGCATCCAATATGTCAATAGATGGTCAAGAACAAAAAAAGCGTTTATGCTTTATAGCTAAAAATCAATTTAAGTTTTAGTACTCCTTTCTTTGCAACAACTTCATATGGCAAAATAAAAAAGAGAAAAATTTTGTAGAAGGGAGTGGAGGCTCAGATTCGCCTTTACTCAAACATAGAGAGAGAGAACATGAAGCTACCAATGGCCGATGGCCAGCCGCCACACAGAGGACAGAGTTGTCATTATGCAGGTCGACCCGCCAGGCAACCCAGAGTCTCTCTTCTCTCACTGCCTGATTTTCAGTCTGAAAACATCATCACTGCCTCAAATATATATATATATATATATATATATATACACCCATGCATACACAAATGTTAGAGAGAGAATAGCAGCAAAACACAGGAGTGCCAGTGCAATTCTTCCTGTTTTGTTTTATTTTGTTTTATTTTATATTTTGGGAAAGAGAGAGCTGGAAATCATCGGTTCTGCTACGATCAGAGAGAAGCTAGCAAAACCTAATTTGCTGGGACTCCATGAGAGTAAAACCTCATTCTTAAAGAAAGGGCGCTTTACAGGAATGCCACAAAAACCATGCCTCAGCTTGATTTTTGGCCTACTAAGGCTCCGTTTGGTTCGCCAGTTCAAACAGTTGCTGAATATAATCCAAATCCTAATTTGCTGCGCCTCCATGAGAAGCATAAAAGTTTTGGAGAGAGAGAATCAAAGGCTCAGATTTGCCATTTCCCAGACAAAGCAAGAGAGAGAGAGAGAAGCCACTGATACCATGGCTGCCACCAACTATTGACCGCTGTGGGGAAATGGAAAGAGCCGACATTTTCAGCGGCTCATCCAGGTCGACCCACCGGTAACTGGATGCCCCTCTTTCCCAACACAATGCCCAAGTTTTACAGCTTCCATATATCATCACAGCCTCAGATATTTACAGCTTCTATATATATATATATATATATATATATATATGTTTAGAGAGAGAGAGAGATGGAACCATGGGTTCTGCTTACGATCACAGAAATGCAAAACAGGCAGCCATTGTTACAGAAACGACAACGACCAGGCCTTATTCTGTTGAATTCTCACGAGTGCAAAATGTCATTCTTTCTTATGCCATGTTTGGTGTAAGAGAGAGAGAGAGAGAGAGGGAACCATGGGTTCTGCTTACGATAAGAGGAAAGTAAAACAGATAAGGCAGCCATTGTCACAGAAACAACAATGACCAGGCCTTTCTGTTGAATCTCCACGAGAGCAAAATGTCATTCTTTCTTATGCTTTGTTTGGTGTGTGTGTGAGAGAGAGAGAGAGAGAGATGGAACCATGGGTTCTGCTTGCGATCAGAGAGAAGTAAGACAGATATGGCAGCCATTGTTATAGAAACAACAATGACCAGGCCTTTCTGTTGAATCTCCGTGAGAGCAAAACCTCATTCTTATGCTATGTTTGGTAAGAGAAATGGAAGCTACAAAGGAAAGAGAAGTTTTTTCTTTCTACAAGCAATCGACTTAACAAGTTTTTCTTTCTCGTTTCACGTTGTTATTGTCCTATCACAAAGTTAAGGGTATGTTAATTTGTAATGGTACCAAATGAGTAATTGAAATTAGATTAAGCAATAACTAAAAAGAAAAACATGATCAATTAATATAAGAAGACAGACTATTGGGTTATGTGCTACTAAAATCATTAAGTGAAATGAGACGAAATGTTTGGGCTACTGGGTTACTAAGATCAATTAGTATAAGAGGGCATTTGGTTGGTTTGTTCCAACTAAACAATTCCAATTATTTTCTGTCTTTTTTGTTTAAAAGTAAATTCAGTTTCACTATTAAACTCAGTTCACTATTAAAATCTCCAACTCTAATTTAAAAACTCAAACTTTAAGTCCAAAACTTTGTTATTTCCAGTCGAAATGAGATGATTTTTTTTTTTCAAATTGCCTAAAATTTCGATAACGAAACAAGATCCATATTGATATCTTATTCAATCACATTTCAAGACATTTTAATTTTTTACATTTTTTTAACTCCAAACAATTCATTTCAACCAAACACACAATTCCAAAACTCAACTTAACTCAACTCCACTCAAAATAACTCAAATTCTCCAACCCAAGCAGACTAACCAAACAGCATCTAAGATGATTCTTGTATCTAAATGCTCATAATGACGAGAGAAACAAAACAATATCCCTGTTGTTATATTTTTTTCCGAATACATTTTAGGTTTCAAATTATTTAAACATCACAATTCATTGTTAATTTACATTTCAACCAAACACATATTTTCAAACAATTCACTAATTTCCAATTAAAAAAACTACATCGCCAATTGGTATTCCAAACGGACCCCTATGCAGAATGAATCAAAATGAAATGGATTCCTTAACCAGTTGCATGTAGAGATTGACAAGTTAGAAAAAGAGACCAGGATTTGGAACTTGACTCACCAAAATGAGTATACACATTCATGATTCAATAGTGGGCCTAGAGGAAATTAAATTCTAGATGTATAAATAAACACATGAATTCAGAAAAAAGGTAAAACAGTTTCATAAAAGTAATAAAAGATAAAAAGACAACATAAATAAATTAGGAAATAAACCCCCAGAAAAAAAAAAAAAAAAAAAAAAAAAAAAAACTACTAAATGGTGTGGCAACATGGTGCAAAGAGGGGAATGTGTGGCAAGATAGTTAAAGAATGGAAAAAAGCGGCTAGTTGAGTACTTTACTCCAGTTACCAATGGCTGAGACCGATCGCCGGGCGCCGCATGGGAGAAGGACAGAAGCGTCATTTTCCGCCAGAGCAAACCGGGTCGACCCGCCAAGCAACCGGATCCTCTGCTTCCCGGTGTCTGATTTTCGGTCAGTAAACGTCATCACAGCGAGAGAATCGAGGGCTCAGATTCGCCATTTTCTCAGACAGAGAGAGAGAGAGAGAGAGACGACGCCGCTGCTGCCGTAGCTGTCGCCGACCACCGACAGCCGCATGGAAAGGGACAGAAGCGTCATTTTCCAGCGGTTCATCCGGGTCGACCCGCCGGCAACCGGATCCTCTTCTCTTCCCCCAACACAGTGCCTGGGTTTCACAGCTTGAAAATATCATCACCGCCTCAATATATATAGATATAAAAGGGAGACATAAGTAAATAGTATTTTTACAGAAAATTGAGAGAGACAGAGAGAGATATTTTTCTTTTATTTTCTTTTTGCCTTTTTGGTGCGAGAGGGGGGAAAAATCATCGATTCTGCGTACGATCAGAGAGAAGCAAAGCAGAAAAAGGCAGCCATTGTTACAGAAAGAACAACGACCAAACCCTGATCTACTTGATCTCCATGAGAGCAAAACCTCATGGTCCGTTTGGTTCACCAGTTCAATCCCAATTTTTCAACTCAAATTTTATCTTTTTTCTTAAAAGTCTTTGTCTTTTTCCCAAAAAAATTTTATCTTTTCTGAAAAGTCAACAAAATTTACTATTTCAACTTCAAAATATCAACTCAAACTTACGAACCAAACGGACCATCGTTCTTAAACTAATGAGCCTCTCCCCCCAGAGTCGTCACCTTCGAGGTTCATTTATACGGCCTAAGCTTTTTGCACTTTTTTTTTTTGTTGCCGTTTTTACCCTTGTAAGTGCGACTGGTTCTGGGGATTTGCGGAGGTAAATGGAGGACAGAATAAGAATTGTGGATTAGTGGGGATATGATGGTAAATGCAGGAATAGAACCAGAACAGAGCAAGAGGGCTGTTTAGTTTTGTTGTTGATGGGATTGTGGTGCAAAAGAGTTAACTCAAATCTACCTTTTATTTAGTATAACACAAGTTTAATGCGTTGCACGGGAAAGAAAGAAAAAAATAAATAAATAAACTGAGTATTATATAATAAAAACAGTTAGTTAAGATAAATATTATAATTATAATAAGTATAATTCTTCTCAAAATCTCTTCCAATAATGAAGATATAAAATCAAAATGACAATAGTACTAACAATAATAAAAACAAAAACAAAATCAAAAAAATCAAAAAAATTTCTGTAGTCATACTCATTTAAAGAAAAAAAATTAAAACAAAAATAAAACAAAAAAACAAAAATCTTTAGATTCAAAAGAACTGGAAAAAACAAACTCTAACCAAAAAATTATAACAAAAATAAAATATAAATCCTATTTTCTCCTTTATTTTCACTGTTTTTAAAAAAAAACAAAAAAACAAAAAAAAACAAATTTTTATCAGATTATATACATGTAAAAACATTAAAAAAAAAAAGATTTTTTAAATATAAAACAAAACAAATAAAAAAGACACACAAAAAAATGCATGCAGAGTCCAAAAAAAAAAGGATGTTTAAAAAATAGAACAAAAGAAACAAAAAAGACAAAAAAAAATCCGAAATAAAGATAAAAATTTAAAGAAAAAAATCGTTTAAAAATTAAAAAAAAGACATAGTGAGCAAAAACACAATACAGCAATAGATCGGAATTTAATGTCTAAAATTTAGTATCCATTAAAAAAAATGGCAAAAGCAATATTAAGGGAAAAAAAACTCTAAATAGGGATAAAACTGAAAACACACTGTAGGAAAAAGAAAAGCAACTAAAAAAGAGGGGTAAAACCGGAATAATACTGTAGCAAAGGAAAAAAGCAACTACAAACGAAGGGTAAAATCGTCCATTAATAATTTTAGAAGGACAAAGTTGTCCCAACACTGTATCAAATAGTAAAAGTAACTAAAAACCAAGGGTAAAATTGTCAATTGACCAAAAAAAATAAAGGGTAAAACCGGTATAATACTGTAGCGGAGGGAAAAATAGTTAGTGATGAAAGGTAAAAAAGTCATTATATTGTAGAAAAAGGTTAAAAAAAACACTGTTATTTACTGTTCATCACTGTAGCAGTACTGTAGAGGTAAATTCGTCAATTTACTGTAGAAACAGTAATCGGCATAGCACAGGCAGAAGGGCAAAAAAGTAATTTTACTGTACAATATTGTTTGGTACTGTAGCAGTAGCCGAAAAAGCAAAAAAAAAAAAGGGAAAAAAACACTGTTTTTTACTGTTCAAATAACAGTAAAACGGGGCTCTCCTTTAGTATATAGTAATAATGAGACAAGTGAACTTTTTATTTTATTTAGTAGAAGTTTTTATTGGTAACAAGTTAGGGTACGGTTTTTCTTCGTGGGGTTGAAAAGATACAATAATCTTTTTTTAATAATATTTTGTCTTACAAAAATTTGGATTTGAATCAAACATCACAATAGTAAGTAAGAGCAAGTACGCAAACAAAATGAAAAAAAAAGCCCTGGATGTGATTTTACTAATGACCGGTATCATCAAACACTTTTCCTAGAGCTAAGAAAGGGAATGCATTGCAACGGCCAAAACTGGTTATGGTGACTGTTGAAAACAAATGAACTTGAACTAATGTATACATACAGAAAAAAAATTTAAAAAAAAAACACCAACAATAAGAAGAAGAAGAAGAAATGTCGAAACAACAATTAATGGCCGAAAAGAACACTCACTAGCTCTAGTGAGCTGAATCTATGAAGAAGGAACCTGTCAACAACTTCCCTAGAAAACGTTCCCCACAAAGAGAAAAGTCAGTAAAAAGGTTGCGAACCCCATCAACGAACAGTACGAGAGAGAAATAATCGGTTTACCAAATTCCCTTGTACCCCTTTCCTCAGAATGTTGCTTTCATAGAAACAAAGCAAGGTCTTGACAGAATGGGAGCAATAGCAACTCCATTGAGCAATGCCACTTTTGACAAGCAATTGACTCAACAAGTTCCGATTCAATTAGATGACACTTTCGTTCTATCGGAGTAAACGATGTACGTCCCAACCTACAAAAGAGTGTTGGGGATCAAGGAGAGATTGGTGATGCTTGCAATCCCTCAATGTCAATGGATGAGGTCAAGAAGTATGAAGATTTAGTCACCATACCAAGAAGCACGACTGTCAGCGATTTCTTCACCATGGAGTTCACTGATGTGGCCAAGGAAATGCACGCTGCAAATCTCTCTGTGTATGTCACTCTTACTTCAGTGACCCAATTGTGGAGATTGTTACCTAGTTCAAGTGGATGAAGTTGATGGGTTCATGAACTGATTCACTGGTCATGCATGAGTACGTTTTGCACCCTCTATACCTTTTTTTTTCTTTTCTTTTCTTTTTTTCTTTTTCCTTTAATTTATAATGGAAAGTAACTGAGATTAGATTAAGCAGGCACTAGAAGGATGGGCAAACTAATAAGGAAACGAAGATTGGTTATAGTTTCAGTAAAATCATGAGAAAATATAACGGGAAGAAACTTGACTCTCATTGCAATGTTTTTTAGAAGTAAGAACCAAAATGAAATTGATTAACATTATTTAAACAACTTGTGAATGTTTGATTTATTATTATTATTATTTTTTTTTTATAAAGCAAAAAGTTATATTGCAACGTCTTGTTAAGAAGTAAGAAGCAAAATGAAATTGATCAACATTATTTCAACACTTGCGAACATAGATATATATATATATATATATATATATTTTAATAAAGAAAAAAGTTATAAGAAAAGAAGATGGTGTACCCATATAATCTTCGGGAGTGGTGTATACTGTGTGATTCATATACTCATGTCACCATGGTCCAACTTGTGAACGTAGATTCATTAGTCAGAAAAGAGACACTAGAATTTGGAAAATTCTGGATTGGATGATGAAAATGAATTCCCCATTATGAAAGGAACATAATATCAACACATGAATATGATGATAGGCACTGTCTAAGATCATGACACAAAATTATGACGCCAAACATTTTTGAATAACATTGTAATATTGTGAACCTCAATCTCTTTAGTAAAGTAACATACGACCTAATCAATACTTGCTAGCTAAAGTCATGTTTCAGCATATCCTTAAGCTAATGGCATCTTTCTTGGAGGAAGACTTGATTTTTTTAAAAAAAAAAAAAAGTCAATATAGGATTGAAGATGGAGGTGGTGGGTAGAGGCTCAGATTCGCCTTTTCTCAGGCAGAGAGATAGAGAGAGAGAGAGAGATGTAGTTACCAATGGCTGCGACCGACCGCCAAGCCGCCACACGGCGGACAGAGGCGTCATTTTCCGGCGGAGCAAACCAAACCAAACCAGACCAAACCTGGTAGACCCGCCAGGCAACAGAATCCTTTCTTCTTCCTACCACCACCTGATATTCAGTCTAACAATATCATCACCGCCTCGTAAAACAAACAAGGACCCGTTTGGATGACACATTTGAGAGAGACAGAAGGAAATCGGTTCTGCTACAATCAGAGAGAAGCAAGCAAACCTTAATTTGCTGGGTCTCCATGAGAGCAAAACCCCCCCAAAATCATTCTTGGAATATTTGCCAAAAATGACAACCTCAAAAATTGAAATTAGCAAAATAACCTTCTTTCATTTTAACATGCGAAAAACCGTCTGAAAAACCAGTCGTTCCTGGTCGTCGAAGGCTCAGATTCGCCGTTTCTCAGACAAAGCGACAGAGAGAGAGAGAGAGAGGAAACCGCCCTACCATGGCTGCCACCGGTCGCCGCCGTCATTGTCCAGCTGTTCATCCGGGTTGACCCGCCGGTAATCGGATCCTCTTCTCTTCCCCCACACAATGCCTCAGTTTTACAGCCTCAAAATATCATCACCGCCTCATCACAGATAGATAGATATATATATATAGAGAGAGAGAGAGACACACACACACACACAACACAAACACAAAGAACAAAGAGAGAGAGAGAGAGAGAGATATGGTGCGATTGGGGCATCCACTCCAATCGGAGTTTTGTACGTCTTTTTTTTTTTTTTTTTTTCAATTGCCTTTTTTACGAGAGAGAAAAATCATCGGTTCTGCTTGCGATCAGGGTGAAGCAAAGCAGAAAAGGCAGCCATTGTTACAGAAAGAACAACGACCAAACCCTAATCTACTTGATCTCCGTGAGAGCAAAACCTCATTCTTAAACTAATGAGCCTCTCCGAACCCCATGGTCGTCACCTTCGAGGTTCATTTATACGCCCGTAGCTCTCTGCACCTTTTCATTTTGCCGTTTCTGCCCTTAGAAATGCGACTGGTGTTGGGGCTTTGCTGAGGTACATGGAGGGCAGAATTGAAATAGTGGGGATACGATGGTAAATGCAGAATAGAAAGTAACGCTTCTGTTTCGTTTTTTAACCTTTTTGGTCAAGAGCTTAAGAGCTTCTTCTTCTTCTTCTTCTTCTTCTTCTTATTTTTTTTTTTTTTTTTTTTTCCAAAGGATAAATTAAGAGAACTTTATGAAGCTCTCATGGTTAAAAAAATATTTAATTAGTTTTTTTTTATATTGTATTTTCCAAAAAAAAAAAAAAGAAATCTCATTTTCTTTATATAGTACGATGGGTATCAACAATGTATTTTTTTGAAACATTATACTTGGTTTAAATCATGTTAAAAAATAAAAAAAACCAAAACCAAAATAAAAGCAAATTTCGCATTTGCCCCTCAGATATTGAGTTTTTGTCAACAAATACTCTTGAATTTTAATTTATAACATTTGTTTTCTAAGAACTTTGAAATGTTAAAAAAAATTTCTTTCTATTAGTTTTGTTAATAAAAATTGAGTTCAAATGTCATGTTTACCGCCGACTTTTGTTTAATGTTACAAGATATTCTTAAATTTTAATTTGTAACATCTGTTCACTTAAATTTTGAAATGCAAATAAATTTTTTCCATTTGTAAGTTCGGTTAAAGGAATTGCTAACATGAAAAAATTTATCATTCTCTCTTTCTTCATACCACGAAAATTACCATTCACTCCTTCATGACAATAATTATATTTCTTATTAAAAAAAATAATTATATTTACAGTTTAAATGTTTTGTTGACAATATACATTTTGACACCCACCATCTTCAAGCTTCAACACCTGCCAGCCACATCAGCAACCTCTGATGCGCCTACACGCCACCTTAGTGCCGCACAAGAATTTCTGTATTTATTTATTTAGTTCCATATCTATTTTCTAGCTTTTAACCTTTTGGAATGAATAGTTTCAAGAGAAAATTGTACTTTACCGTAGAAGTTTAAAGTATGTGTTTGGATTGGCTATACCATTGGTACTAAATCAAGAGCAAGTAAGGGAAACTTAACCAATACAGTTAGAGTTTAAACTCAACTGTACTTTACGGTTAGTTTTTTATCTTCTTCTGAAAAAGTCAACAAAAATTATAACTAGTTTTTAAAAAGTCAACCAATCTCAACTTAAAAATTTCATCTCATCTCAAACTCAATCCAAACACCAAACGAAGGCTTACGAGTGTTTTTCTCAATAACAACAAACCAAATGAACATAAATCAATATTTTGTTTTACTTATGAGCGATACTAGCATTAGTATTACCACACTTTCCTAGAGCCAAGAAAGGGCAGTTGCAACTTGAAACTGTCAAAAATAGTTATGCTAATTGCTGAAAATAAAAGGATTCGACCAAATTAAAAAAAATAAAAAAAAATAAAAAAGGGAAGGAAATATGAGAAGATTTCGAGACATTTGAAATACATGAAAATAACGTTGAAAACTAGGTCCTCTATTCAACTTCTCGAAAGTTTTTGTCAGACCTCCCTTTCCCCTCTGTTAGAAGCATAAAATCACTTCTAGTAATGAAAGCATAAGTTAGTACCACACATCAATTAGTAAGCAATTGAACAATTTTAATTTTTTTACTCTTTGTAGTTAAGATGTGATTTTCATACAAGTTAACATTTGAAAATATGCACAATCTTTATATTTTTTTAGAAAATTACTCAAACAGTCTCCTATTTTTATTCATTGACTAACATAAACACAAATTTTAGTTATATTTATGTGTTATATTAATATGATGTCAAATTTTTACACATTAATAAATGGTCTATAAATTTATATGCCCCTCAAATATTGAGCTTTTGTCACAAAATGCTCTTGAGTTTTAATTTGTAATATTCGTTCTCTAAGGACTTTGAAATGTTGCAAAAATTTTCCATACTATTAGTTTTGTTTTGTTTTTTTTTTTTTTTTTTTTGAGTAATACTATTAGTTTTGTTAATGGAAATTGAGCTCAAATTTCACCCCCCCACCCCCCCCCCCCCCCCCCCCGCCCACCTTTGTGCATTATCACAAAATGCTTTTGAACTTTAACTTATAACATCTGTTCTCTCGGACTTGAAACGCTAGTAAATTTTTTCCTTTTGTTAGTTTGGTTAATGAAATTGCCACGTGAAAAAATTCCCCATTCTCTCTTCTTAATACCACCAAAACTACCCTTCACTACGTCATGACAATAAATTATATTCATTGGCTTGAAAGTTTTGATTTAAATGTTTTGTTGACATAATACCTTTTGGCACATTCCATCTTCAGGCTTCAATCCCCTTCAACCACATCAACATCCTCTGATGCGCCTATACGCCACCTAAGTGCCAAACAAGAATTTCTGTATTTATTTGTTTTAACTCCAAATTCTATTTTATAGTTTCTAATCTTTTGATGAATAGTGACAAGAGAAAACTGCACTTTAAAGTACAAGTTTAAAATAAGTACTTGGATTGGCGAGACCATTTGTTCCAAAGCAAGACCAAGTAAGGGCAACTTAGGAGTGTTTTACTCAATTGCAGCAAACCAAATGTGCTAGAAGCAATAGTGTGTTTTACTTATGAGCGGTTCTAGTATTACCAACACTTTCCTAGAGCTAAGAAAGGGCAGTTACAACTTAAAACTGTCAAAAATAGTTATGCTATGTAACGACCCGCCTAGCACAGGCCGTTACCATACATACATACATACTGAACTTCTCGTACATGCTCACATACTTATGAAAAACAGCGGAATTTTTTTTTTTTTTTATATGGCATAAAATATGCAACATATAAACGTATCTTTATCAAGCATATTTAACATACATAAATACATAAGGAACAAAACGCGTAGCAGCTCGAACTCCCACATTTCACAGTTTGCCCCGCCATGCCCTTCCATCTTGCATCAACCATTGCTGATAGGTTGTTTACCTACAGCATAAACGTAAGACAGTGAGCTTTCGCTCAGCAAGTACAACTTCCTATACCGCGACATAAACAAACATAATCTCAATCTTATCTTAAAACCTTCTAGCATAATACATCGTAACATAACTTACTATAACATAACGTCATAACATAACCATCATAACATAGACTTCATAGCATAACATCATAGCATAAACTTATCTTAACATAACTTCATAGCATAACATCATAATGCATGGTCCATTTATGCTCGTATTATGCTTAATTCATTCTTCACTTACTTTCGTTACTTATCTTACTTATGGTCCCCTTACTTGAGTGTTCGTACTCGGCGCGCAACTATGGACTTATTCTTGCCATAGCTCAACCCGACCTCGGACGGGGGGCACGACACAGGCGACTTGCTCGCCATCTTACTTCTTTTCATTTTGTCATGTCATACTTGCTCTTATTATTCTTATAAGATTTCGTGAACATGCTTCGTGTTCTCATACATACATGCTTCATGTCTTAATAATCATAACATAATGTACATCATGAACTTACCTTGACTTATCATACTTCATAACTTAGCATACAACATAGAATTATCATGGCATATAGCATGGCATACAATAACATAGTATAGCAATAACAACATAATATAGCAACCACAACATAGCATACAAATAGGCATACCCTCCTAGCATACATCTAACAATAACATACTTGGGCAAGTACCACAACAAAGCCTATGTTGTAGGCGGTAGTTGTACTTACCTCTCTTGCTATGTCCTGCGTAGTGCTGCTCCTTTTCTGAGTACAGCTGCAGGTTCCCTCCTGCTTGTTGAAGGACATAGATGAGGTTTTAATTAGTATCTGTGGAATGTTGGTGATCTAACGATCATGCTTATATAATCCTAGTTGTATGTCCGTGATACTAGATGTCTTACTGGGTTACAAATAGTAACCCTATTGTTTTAAAACAACCAAACATGGATTAATTCTTAAAAGGTTACATTGGATAACCTTAAGTGCCAAATCTTTATACATACCGTTAGGGTTAGGTTACCTTTCTAACCTTGGGCTTTATTCTTGTCCATAATTATTGGGTTACCTTAATTAACCCTATATCTTAGCCCAATTTATTAATCTTGGTATCCTTTAGGGTTATCTAGACTAACCCTTAAGGTTAACTGTGGTCAAACTCTTAGTCAACCAAAGTCAACTTTTGGTCAACTAAGGTCAACCCTATATGGGTCAAACTTGAGCTTTATACTTTGGCCCAGTAACTCAGGTATTATCCTTGATTACCGTCCGTAATCGGCTTGATTACAATTTTTATCTTAAAAACTCTATTTTCTTATCCTTTTGTTATTTTGAGAGATTTAACTTTAAATCCCTTTAATATTTTTGGTAAAAATTCCAATCTTTAAAACAAATCTTTATAAAGGTCGTTTAAGACTGAGAACTGCCTTTGGAACAGTTTTAAGCAAAAATACAGTTTTCTTTTTCTTTTTGAAACTGTTTGTAAAACTTATGTGCAGGAATTTTCGGTTCCCTGCACACTCTTCATAAAACAATACCAGTTTAAAAATCCATTTGGAATTTGAAAAACTTGTCTTCATGAAAGTTGGAGCTCTCGAAAAATGGTAAAACTTTCATGTTTTACGAAAAATCCATTTCTGCTTGTATTTGTGTCAGTTTTAGTTTGAAACTGGCTGATCCTGTAACTGGGGTCTGGGCAGACCAGCCACGGATTTTTGTAAAAACGAAGGCCATTGGAGCCTCATTTTTAAATTCTGCTCGCGTAGTCTTCTAGGAAAAATCGTTCCGAGCAACTTTTGTGTTTTACGATTTACCCAATTCGGCTTCTTAATGCCTCTAATTTTTACTTTCCCGAAACTGACCAGTTTTGAATCTGAATTGGCAGTTTTGGTTGTCAAGTCCGTTTTACGTCCTATTTCGTGAAATCTACCTCGACCGATCACTTCGGGAGTCTATATGGCAAACACACAGCGTTTCTAACGTCCCACATGAACCCTAAAATCGTCCAATTGAAACCATGCAAACCAAATTCAAAAGCCCTAAGCCTAGGTTTGCATTAACCCTAACTTTTTGCATACATCACATACAAGCATCAAACTTTGCTCCTTAACTAGCATGCTTCAAGCACTGCCCTAGGGCAGATTTTTGGACCAAACTAGGGGACACACAACCCTAAGCATCAAGCATGGAAATCAATCATAAACAAGCACAATAATGCAAGAATTTAAACCATACACCCTTAGATCTACAAATCAAGCACATACCTCAAACTTAGGGCACAAAATAGGAAATGGACTTATGTCCTTACAACCAAATTGAACTACCTTTTATCTTTAAATTTGAACTCAAATAAGAGAGTTAGGGCTCTAGATTTTTACCTTAGACCAAAGTCAAGTTTGGTCACAAAATCTCTTCCTCCACCTAGCCTTCCTTAGCTCACGGCCACTCCTCCAATTTGAGCACCAAAAATTTTGGGTTGGTCTCCTTGGTAGATCCACTCCAAACTGAGCACCACACTAAGGATTTGCCCCAAAAATTCCAACTTTTCTCCTTCCCTCACTCACTCGGCCACACACCCTAAAAGACCTAAAAAAAATTCTAAACTTTTCTTGGCTTTGTCCTAGCTCAAACCCGAACTCTTATGAACAAAAGCCCCAAGAAAATTTCTGATTTTCTCACCCCTTTCTCTTCTCCCAATTTCCGGATTTTCAAGAGAGAATTTTGCAAGAATTTCCCCACATTTCTTGAATAAAATGAATAGGTACAAGGGGGTATTTATAGAGGTTAGATAACTTTGCTTAATTATACAAAAACCCCATGAAAACTAACAATTACACAAGAACCATGCAAGGTGGCCGGCCATATGCTTGGTGAGCAAGAAAAAAAATTCTTTCCAAGCTAAAAAAATAAATTATGATGTCATAATTAAAGGATAAGGTGATGTCATCCACCTTAGGCCTTGTTTGGCTATTTTCTCCAATAACCAGTCCATTTTTAAGCTACACAGATATTTCCAATACTGTGTTCACTTATACACAGTATTTTTATACTGTACTGCAGTCCAAAATTTATCTGTGTAAAAATGGACAGTATAAAATTCTTCTTATTTTTCCGAGCCCTTTTTGTCTTTAATCCTCACTAGGTGTGCTTGATTTTCTAAGGTGGTTTTTAAAGCCTATACATGCTAACTCAATCGTAAAGACGATTTCCGCAGTATCTTTACCATACTGCATTTCATAATTACTGCAAAGTCAACCCTTTGACCATTTTTGGTCAAACTTTGACTTTCTTTGAATCTTGTATTTTTTCGTTCTTTGACTCAAAAGGGCCGTTGCTAATCTAAGCAATCCATTTTGAGTTTTTGTTGAACCATAAAAACTCATAAAATATAAGAAAACTCTTAACCGAGCTTTTTTCAAAAATACCTCCATGGTATACATTCAATTCCTTTGAAGGAAATAATGATATCGGAAAAATCCAGGTATTACATGCTAATTGCTCAAAATAAATGGATTCGTCCCAAAAAAAAAAAAAAAAAGGAAAACAGAAGGAAACATGAGAAGATTTTGAGGCATTTGAAATACATAAGAATAACGTTGAAAACCAGGTCCTCCATTCAACTCCTCGAAAGTTTTTGTCTGTCCTCCCTTTTCCCCATGTTAGAAGCAAAAAATCGTACTGGTAATGAAAACATAAGTTGGTACCACGCATCAATTAGTAAGCAATTGAACAATTTTATTTTATTTTTTATTGTTTCTGTTTAAGATGTAATTATCATATGAGTTAACATTTGAAAAAAATACATTATCCTTATTTTTGTTTTGAGAAAGTTACTTAAATAGTCAGATTTTTGAATCCATTGACCAATATAACACAAATTTTAGTTTTATTTATGCGCCTAATTGGCCTAGTGTCATATTTTTGTATCGTGTTCATATGATGATCTTTAAATTTATGTCATTCAAGTGTTTTTCCCTCACTTTTTAATTTCTCTATATGCTCAACTTAACATTGTTGTCTTATACTAGAAATACAACATTACTAGATTATTATTATTCAATCTCGGTCTTCAGCCTCGTCTTCCAATCTTGGTCCTCACTAATGTTCTCATATTGTTGGCATGTTTACTTATCCAGAGTCAGATATAAGAGTCAAGTCACTTGTTTTCTTGTTATTATTTTTCTTATTGCCTTTGACTTATTTTATGTCAAAATTAGAGTAGAACCCATTTGAATTTAAGATTGAATAATAAGGTTGACAATTCCAAATCCTTGCAAAATGTTAGATTTTAAAAATATGATAGATTTAAACAACAACTTTTTTATTAGGTAAAATAATGTATTTCACCTTTTAACTCTTTTTTTTTTTCATTTAATATTTTATTTAAATGTTTGAAAACTTATGATTAAATGTTGTACAAAAAACAAACCACGACTTAAACTATTATATTCTTTTATTGTCCTTGTCTTATTGTCATCATTTTACTATGAAAAACATTGTCATATATATGCAATTCATCTTTTCATATTGAAAAAGAAAAAAAATAATAATAAATAAGAATTTACTGAAACGATGACAAGATAGTAACTCTAATTATGAATCGTCTAATGCAAGTAAACAACTTATTTGGATTCCAACTCCCGACATACATAAATACTATTACTCTGATTACCCATAAGTAAAAATGCCACTAAAGTTTTGAATCCATTAATAATTCACATGTAGAAACCACCAACTCGCTTAGTTTGTACAGCTAAAGTGTCATGACAATCTCCAATATGGACATCGTCCTAATCTCAACTTTCAATACAACACTAGAATTTGCAAACCACCAAGATCTTGACCCTTAATCCTTCACAATGCCGCATACTTTAGCTTCGAAGCAAGATCTTTACATAGTGATAGCAGTAGAAATGAATTCGACTAGTGTATCCTATTCCTGTCCTGTTCATGTCCAACAAAACCAAGAATCAAAGCAAGATCTTGACATCGTTTGAGCAAGTAGTAGCTGCCTTGACCGACGCCAATTTCGACAAGAAAATTGACTCAATGAGTTTTTTCTTTGTTCTTCTTCTTTTTTTTATTTATTTTTATTTTTTTTAGGGTGTGCTAGTTTGTAAGGGTTCACGTAATCGAGACTAGATAAAGCAGGAACAAACAAGAAAAGAAAGCATGATGAATTAGCATTTTAAGACTGGTTATTATGCGACTAAATCATCTAAATGAAATGAGAAGAGATTTAATTCGTTATGCAATGTTTGTACTAGGAAAATAAAGAGCAAACTGAAATTGATTACTTGTAAGGAAAGATTGATAGGTTAAAAACGAGACACCAGGATTCCAAACTTGACTCACCAAAATGAGTTTCCATTTGAAAGGAACACCATCATGATTCCATAGTTGACCTAGAGGAATAAAATTCATAAATTTGGAAATAAACCATAACAATAACATGATTGTGAACGTAATTTAACCATAAGAATGTCGAACGCACACTCATATAAAGCAACATATGACGTAATCAAAACTTGCTTGCTAAATCATCATGTTTCAGGATTCTTGGAGGAAGACTTGATCATTCTTTGCTTTTCCTTCAAATAGTTACGGATTAGCATATACAGATTTAAAAACCTGGTTAGCTACTCATCAGCTTGATCCCACCTGAAATCCATCCACCAGCACAGGTACCATAACCTCCTTTCCATGTTGGGGACATGGTCGACCAACCGCTCCCTCCGGCCAAAGTCTAACAGGCCGCTGATGTTGCCTGCCGCGACAACTCGGTCAAGTGCTTTAGCAAATGCAGCAAATGTTGGTCTCTCTTGTGGGAATAAGCAACCCAAATATTAAAGTTATAGGTTCACAGCTAGCTCAAGAGTTCAAAGAGTCTTCGATTCTGATAAAGAATGATTCCAGTACAACGTTATTTGATTTCCATAATCATCACGACAACAGCATCCAATATGTCTATAGATGGTCAAGAAACAAAAAAGCGTTTATGCTTTATAGCTAAAAATCAATTCAAGTTTCAGTACTCCTTTCTTTGCAACAACTTCATATGGCAAAATTAAAAAGAGAAAAATTTTGTAGAAGGAGGTGGAGGCTCAGATTCGCCTTTTCTCAAACAAAGAGAGAGAGAACATGAAGCTACCAATGGCTGCAACCGATGGCCAGCCGCCACACAGAGGACAGAGTTGTCATTATGCAGGTCGACCCGCCAGGCAACCCAGATTCTCTCTTCTCTCACTGCCTGATTTTCAGTCTGAAAACATCATCACCGCCTCAAAAAAAAAATATATATATATATATATATATATATATCTATACCCATGCATACAAAAATGTAACAGAGAGAATAGCAGCAAAACACAGGAGTGCTAGTGCAATTCTTTCTGTTTTTATTTTTGTTTTGTTTTTTGTTCTTGTTTTTCTTTCTTTCTTTTATTTTTATTTTTATTTTTTGGGAAAGAGAGAGAGAGTCGGAAATCATCGGTTCTGCTACGATCAGAGAGAAGCTAGCAAAACATAACTTGCTGGGACTCCATGAGAACAAAACCTCAATCTTAAAGAAGCAGGAATGCCACAAAAACCATGCCTCGGCTTGATTTTTGGCCTACTAAGGGTGTGTTTGGTTCACGGGTTCCAATAGGTGCTGAACATTCTCCAAATCCTAATTTGCTGCGTCTCCATGAGAGGCAAAAAAGTTTTGGAGACAGAATCAAAGGCTCAGATTCGCCATTTTTCAGACAAAGCAAGAGAGAGAGAAGAAGCCACCGATACCATGGCTGCCGCCGAATATTGACCGCCGTGTAACAAGGGAAAGAGCCATCATTTTCCAGCGGCTCATCCCTGTCGGCCCACCGGCAACTGGATGCTCCTCTCTCCCCATACAATGCCTAAGTTTTACAGCTTCGGAAATCATCACAGCCTCAACATATATATATATATATATATTTATATGTATATGTTTAGAGAGAGAGAGAGAGAGATTGAACCATGGGTTCTGCTTACGATCAGAGAGAAGCAAAACAGATGAGGCAGCCATTGTTACAGAAGCAACAACGACCAGGCCTTCATCTGTTGAATCTCCATGAGAGCAAAATGTCATTCTTTCTTATGCTATGTTCGGTGAGAGAGAGACAGAGAGAGAGGAAGAGAGAGATGGGACCATGGGTTCTGCATACGATCAGGGACAAGGAAAGCAGAAAAGGCAGTCATTGTTACAGAAATGACAACGACCAAGCCGTAATATGCTAGATCTCCATGAGAGCAAAACCTCATTGGTAAAGAGGGAGAGCACCTGAATGACACAAATTTAACTACTATTGCACCGACATGACACAAAAATAAAACTAGTTTGTGTCTTGTTGATTAAGAGAGGGGAATTTCAGTCAAGTTCGTCAACAGCTGAAAGAAAAATGACTATTTAGAAAATCTTCTCTTAGTTGTTAAAGCCCCTCTGAACCCATAGTCGTCACTTTGAGATAAAATAGCAGCAAAACATAATATATATATATATATTTTTTGTATTATTATTATTTTTTTGTAAGAGAGATTTCTTCAAAATCATTGGTTCTGCTACAATCAAAGAGAAGCCATAATTTGCTAGGTCTCCATGAGAGCAAAACCTCACTCTTAAAGAACTGGCAGATGAATGCAACAAAACCACGCCTCAGCTTGATTTTTGCCACACTAATGGTCCGTTTGGTTGACAGGTTCAAATAGGGGCCAAATATACTCCAAATCCTAATTTGTTGGGTCTCAATGAGAGCAAAAAAGTTTTGGAGAGAATCAAAGGCTCAGATTCGTTATTTCTCATACAAAACGTGAGAACGAGGACGCCGGCCAATACCATGGCTGTCACCGATCACTGAACGCCACGTGGAAATGGACAGAACTGTCATTTCCAGCAGTTCGTCATGGTCAATCAGCCGGCAACTGGATGCTCCTCTTTCCCCACGCAATGTCTAAGTTTTACAGCCTGTATATGTCATCACCGCCCCAATATATACATGTACATATATTTACACACACACACACAGAAACCATGGGTTCTGCTTACGATCAAAGAAATGCAAAACAGATAAAGCAGCCATTGTTACCGAAAGGACAACAGCCAGGCCCTAATCTGTTGAATCTCCATGAGAGCAAAGCCTCATTGTTAAACAATGTCTGGGAATAGAAATGGAAGATAGAAAGGAAAGAGAAGTTTTTTTTTTTTCGACAAGCAATTGACTCAACAAGTTTTTACTTCTTTGTTTCACATCGTCAATGATACTATTATTGTCCTGTCACGAAGTTAAGGGTACGTAAACATGTAATGGTACCAGACGAGTAATTGAAACTAGATTAAGCAGCAATTAAAAGTAAAGCATGATCAATTAGTACAAGAAGACATACTACTGGGTTATGCGCTACAAAAATCATTAAATGAAATGAGACGAAATGTTTAGGTTACTAAGCATGCGTTTGGACGCACAATCCAAACTTTGGAATCACAATCCAATTTTTGTCTTTTTCCTTCAACTTCACTATTCACACAATTTTGTAATTCAAACTTTAAAAGTCCATAACTTTGCATAGACAAGTTCAAATGAGATCAAATTTTTTTTTTAAATTGCATAGAATTTTAAAACGAACGAAACAAGCTCCATATTGACATTTTTTTTTCTGAACACATTTCAAGTTTTTACACTTTTTAACTCAAGCAATTCAAACACCTCGATAAACGCACAAACAATCTAAACCCAAATTCTATAATCCAAACCTTAGCAGCAAACGCATGCTGAGATCAGTTATAAGAGGGCATTTTAGAAACACACATTTCCAAATAATTCACCCATTTCCAATAAAATTAAAAAATTAAAAAAAAAACAACTAATTGGAATTGCAAATAGACCCTAAGAGAATGAATCAAAATGAAATAGATTTCTTCACCAATTGCATGTGGAGATTGTCAGGTTAGGAAAAGAGACTAGGATTTGGAACTTAACTCACCAAAATGAGTAGGCACATTCATGATTCAATAGTTAGGCCTAGAGGAATTAAATTTTAGAAAAAACTATAACAGTATCAAAAAAAGTGATACAAAAATAGAAAAACAAAAATAAGTTAGGAAATAAACCATAAAATCCAAAAAATAAAAAACTAACCAGTGTGGCAATATACTGCAAAGGTGAAATCATGTGGCAAGATGGTTAATGAATGGCCCAAAAAAAAAAAAAAGTGGCTAGTTAGGTACTTTACTCCGGCTACCAATGGCTGTGACCGATCGGCAGTCGCACGGGAGAAGGACAGAAGCGTCATTTTCAGGCAGAGCAAACCGATTCGATCCACCAAGCAACCGGATCCTCCGCTTCCCACTGTCTGAAAACATCATCAGAGCGAGAGTGAATGAAAGGCTCAGATTCGCCGTTTCTCAGACAAAGCACGAGAGAGAGAGAGTGGGAGGACGCCGTCGCTACAATGGCTGCCACCGACCACCGGCCGCCGCGTGGAAAGGGACAGAATCGTCTTTTTCCAGCGGTTCATCCGGGTCGACCCGCCTGTAACCGGATCCTCTTCTCTTCTCCCACACAATGCCTAGAGTTTTACAGCCTCAAACTATCATCACCGCCTCATCATAGATATACATATGTGTGTGTATGTATATAGAAAGAGAGAAACACACACACAAACACAAACACAAACACAGATTAGAGAGAGAGAGAGAGAGAGATACAGATATATATATATATATATTTTCGTTCATTGCCTTTTCGGAGAGAGAAAAATCATCGGTTCCGCTTGCGATCAGGGTGAAGCAAAGCAGAAAAGGCAGCCATTGTTACAGAAAGAACAACGACCAAGCCCTAGTCTGGTTGGATCACCATAAGAGCAAAACCTCATTCTTAAACTAATGAGCCTCTCCGAACCCCATAGTCGTTACCTCCGAGGTTCATTTATACGCCCGAAGCTCTGTGCACCTTTTTATTTTGCCGTTTTTGTCCTTAGAAGTGCGACTGGTTTTGGTGCTTTGGTTAGGTATAAGGAGGGCAGAATAGAAATCGTGGAATAGTAGTGGGGATACGATGGTAAAGCGGAATTTTCTTGCCCATTTTTATTTTTTATTTTTATTTATTTTTTAGTTTTTTAAAGTAAGTGATATGAACACCAACCCCACTCACATAGAGTCTTATTTACATATAAGGTCATTTAAATTTAATTTTATGGATAAGATATTGAGAATGTATAATAGTTAAAATAAACATAAATATATAGAATTGTCAAAAAAAAAAATTTTTTTGAACTCCCTGTTTGTTCTTCTTCGTCGGCCAGGAGGAGGGAACCGATGGCCCGACGATGAGCCCCTCTAATCCCGACCCCGGTGATGAGTCTGCCGGCCCTTGACCTAAAGAAACCCCCTACCCCTTAACCTCTGGCGAGAATGCTCCCCCCCCCCCCCCCCCCCCCCCCAACCCAACCCAACAAAAACAAAAACAAAAACAAAAAACACAAAACAAAAAAACAGCCTGAGACAAAGAAGGGGCCCCCCTTCGATGAAAATTCCCCCCATGTCATCTTCTCCGTTGCCGAGGAGGCCCCCGTCGTCTTCTTCGTTGCTGAGGGGCTCAACCCCCTACTCAATGAACTGAAAACCAAAATCCAGAACCCACCACCATCGCCAAGCTTAGGCAACCGACCTGAGAATGAAGAAGGCCCCCGGCCGGATCTCCGGTGAGGACCCCCCTGAAACATACTTGAGATGAAGAAGGCCCCTGCCCAGAACCGACCTGAGACGAAGAAGGCCCCCACCCCCCGAAACCGACCTGAGACGAAGAAGGTTCCCGCTTGGACCTCTGGCGAGAGAATGCTCGGATTTTAATTTTGCATGTCAAGGGGGCGCGAGAGGTTTGCGATGGGGACCTTCGCAACATCTTTGCATTTTTTCCAGTTTGGTGCTCGGAGGGGACGGAGATATTTGAAAGTTCAGCCAAAAAAAACAAAAAAGAAGAACAACAATAAATCTGCTGCTTCCCATCTCAACTAAAAAACTCCATCTCACCATTCATCTCAAATGGAGATCCATTAACAACCATTAGATGAGTAACTATAGGTAGCGTCTCAAAACGAGACTCTACCTAAGACTTTCCCAATAATTTTTTGATTATCAATTTATATATCATATTTTTTGTAGATAAATACAATCAATTAATCTTACAATATTTTAAACCCTTACCAATTAAAAAACAACAACTCATATGTCACATAAGTTGATACTTAAAAGTTCGGATTATAATTAAGATAAATTACACTTTTTCCACCCGAACTTTAGGTCTTGTTACAAAATGCCCCTTGAACTTCAATCTGTAACATTTTTCCCCTTGAACTTTAGAAAAGTTTGTAAATTTCCCCCTCAATGAAATTTTTGACTAAAAAAATGCACATGACATTCATTAGAAACATGAGTTGAGGAAATTTAATGAAAAATGCTTATAATTGAGTTAAAAAAAATATTTAACGCTGATTGTTTTTTTTTATTTTTTATAATAATTCTCTCTTATAGATAGCTTTATAATTCCATACTTAATAAAGGTAATGAGTGTCTAAAGTACACATCTCTTATGTTGTGACTTGGAATAAAACCTTTTCTGGAAAGGAAGGGAATAGCAATTTATTCCTTTTATAGAACAGAACATCTAGGAACAAGAAGATTTAATCGACAATATCGACAGATTACCGCCTAATCCACTTTTTAGTTATTGGGAGAACCCAAGTACTCTCTTTTGGATCCAGGAAACAGCTCTCAGAGATCTTTTTTCCTTTTGGAAGATACAGGAGCGAAACAATCAACCTATTGATATTGGAAGACCCAAAAGATTCTTCCAATGTATCATTTCTGGGTCCAATGAAATTCATAGGTATAGGAAGAAGCCCGGTCAAATAGAGATTTTTTCTTTCGACCATCTTTCGATTGTTAATACGATATATAAGGACCGCTACTACAAATAGTACTACACCCTTGATCGTGAAATATCGATTGCTTGTTGAACCCTGTAAATGTGAATTGCGTGAAAGTAGGATACTCCAAATTCGGGAGTCCAAGAGTTTTATAAAACGTTCTTGATGGAAAAAAATGTGAATGAAAGATACCACTGAATTCAATTGGGTCCATGAATCCCAATAATTTTTTGATTATCAATTTATATATCATATTTTTTGTAGATAAATACAATCAATTAATCTTACAATATTTTAAACCCTTACCAATTAAAAAACAACAACTCATATGTCACATAAGTTGATACTTAAAAGTTCGGATTATAATTAAGATAAATTACACTTTTTCCACCCGAACTTTAGGCCTTGTCACAAAATGCCCCTTGAACTTCAATCTGTAACATTTTTCCCCTTGAACTTTAGAAAAGTTTGCAAATTTCCCCCTCAATGAAATTTTTGACTAAAAAAATGCACATGACATTCATTAGAAACATGAGTTGAGGAAATTTAATGAAAAATGCTTATAATTGAGTTAAAAAAAATATTTAACGCTGATTGTTTTTTTTTTTTTTAATAATAATTCTCTCTTATAGATAGCTTCATAATTCCATACTTAATAAGGGTAATGAGTGTCTAAAGTACTGCTAATATATGTCATTTCAAAATTTTATACTAAATACCCCAAATACATGTTTCTAACAAGTGTTATGTGCATTATTTAATCAAAAATCTAATTAAATGGGAAAACTCACAAACTTTTTCAAAATTTAAGGGAAAATAATGTTACAAATTGAAATTTAAAGGATATTTCATGGGAAAGCCTAAAATTGGGAAGGAAAAAATATAATTTATCCTTATAATTAATGTCCATAACATTTTTCTTTTTTCTTTTTTACCCCAATATATACCAGGGAGTCTAACTGAGTACTGACTTCGTCTGCCTACCCTTTTTATTGTACTATCCACTAACTAAATTTTAAAATATCAATTAAATTGTTACATCCTATTTAATTTTTCAAAAAAAAAAAAAAAAAACTCGTAAAACAAAATTTTATTTTTTAATTTTTTAACTCCTACAACAATGAATAACACTCTTTTTTTTGTTTTTAAAACAATATTTTTTTAATCAGTTTGGTTACTACTTTCTCTCTCTCTCTCTCTTTTCTTCTGAGAAAGCCAATGATGTTTTTTCAAACCGCAATGATTTTGAAGAAATTCTCTCTCTATGGAGCTATTATTTTAGGGTCCGTTTGGTTTGTCAGTTTGGTTTAAAATAAATTGTATTTTTTTCATTATGTTTTTTGTCTTTTCTCCAAAAGTTTTTTGTCTATTCTGAAAAAGTCAACAAAAATTACTATTTAAACTTAAAAATTTCAACTCAACTCAAACTGAACTTGTACACTAGACAAGCCTTAATGTTTATGACCTGCTAGGTCAGATTTTAGTGTTACTTCTCAATTTTAAATTATCAGTGTACGTGTAGGGTGACATTTTTTGCTGGGGATTTATTGAAAAATAAAATAAAAAACATGATACTGTCAAAGGTGGAAGAAAAGTCGAGGCATGTTGCGTACTGTCAGGATAGATTCCATTCCTCTCAGATGATATCTAGCGACAAAGCCGGCCTCATGGTTGTCTAACCTTTCTAATTCAACTATCCAAGTTTCATAAGGGTACACTCTCAAATACTCTATAGTAAGACAACAAAAAGGACACAAGGACACGATACAAAATTTGAAAGAACACACTGTTTGTGGTAATATTTAAACAATGTCTTATTACATAGTAATAACAAAGATAAACATAGATAAAAAAATAATTACACTAGATAAAAAAAGATAAACATGGAAATGCAGTTGTTGACAAGCTTGCTTCGCATGGCACTCACCTAAGAAATACACAATGGTGGTTATGTTTTCTGGACTTTTGTTCCAATGAGTTTAAGATTAATCACACTGGATTACCAAACTATCGCTTTCAACCTTCTAGGTAAATTTGCACTCTTTTTTCCTTCTAGTCGTTTTGCCATTGGGTTGGCTAGAAGATTTTTAACAAGGCATTTGGAGATGCAATCAAAGTTAGAGTCTTGACTCTTACTTTTGAGATCATCTCTCGTCAATTTGGGTTTAGAATTATAAGATTGAGATGTTTTTTTGACTTATGTTATTATGGTCTGCCTGCATGCAGCTTATTTTTTTGGTGCCTGCGTTCGTATTTTTTTTTGTTTTAATCTCTCGTGTAAACTTTTTAATTTTTATTTTAATAATATTTCAATGGAATGGGAAAGTGATGATGGTGCTAAAAGGGTGCCGACTTAGTCGGGATGTTTTTGTGCACATACTGATTCCTGTAACCATCAATCATTCAAAAAAAAAAAAACTGGATTAATCAACTAAATAACTGAAAATAAAAAAAAGGACCGAATAACTAGAGATGGAAGAAAATAGCAAGAAATGTAAAGTGCTCAAAAGTAAGTAAAGAACTAAAAAATAAATACAAAATAAGATTAGCACGTAATTTTATTAACTGCTAATTTAATTCCGTTGGAAAAAAAAAAAGCAAGAAATGTAAAATGCTCATAAGTAAGTAAAGAACTAAAACATAAATACGAAATAAAATTAGCTCGTAATTTTATTAACTGAAATTGATACTACAAACATAATTCTAATATTTGGGGTTTGTAGCTCAATAGCCTTTGGACTAAGTTCTTGATCTTGTTCTTTTAAGCAAAGAAAGAAAAAAAAATGAGAGCTCTAGAGTTTTAGAAGGTAATTGGAGTAGGATCTAGAATTTAGAAAGTTTGAATCGTAATCTAGGAGAAGAGATAAGAAAAGAATGGCTAGCTATGGGTGGAGAAAGAGAATGGCTGATTACTATGGTTGATATGTATTTTTTTTTCCTCTTTGTCCTTCTACATTCTGAACTGTTTGAGAAGTGTGGTATATATAGAGGTTCCTCCAGCCCCCTGGAATCTAGAACAACTGTCTAAAATTCTAGAGATTAAGAGAGCTATTTGACACCTATTTTACTTGCTGTTTAGGTGTCAAAACACCTGATTTGTTGGCTTCTTTAGTGTCAAAACACATGTTGTGTTGGCTGTT
The DNA here is from genome assembly GCA_008635985.1 of Ficus erecta. NCBI lineage: Eukaryota > Viridiplantae > Streptophyta > Magnoliopsida > Rosales > Moraceae > Ficus > Ficus erecta. Next base: position 277,513 of record BKCH01000133.1, on the reverse strand, counting down.
TAGGTGTCAAAACACTTGTTTTGTTGGCTGTCAGTAAGCTGATAAAGGGTCTTGGAACTTTATTTTTCACAAGTGCCTTTGTATCCTTCCTAGCAACTATAAGTAGCTACCGGTTGTCCACAACCAGCAAACTTTTCGGTTTTTTTTTTTTAAATATATTTTTAAATTAAACACCAAACTTTTTTTTTTTTTTTTTTTAAACCGAAAACACACACCCAGTTTTTACAGGTTCAACAAGTGAACTATGATTGGAACTATAGACAGACAGAAATTAAAAAGAACACTAGGTGATTTATTGATGGAACTTTCGACATATACTTACCATTTTCCGTGCATGAATTTTGATAGCATAGCTATTAATCAATTAAACAATTGTGAATGCTTGATGACTTATAATACTTATTCAAAAAAGTAGAAAGACGTGTGTTTTGTGTGAAAACTCACCTGCCATGCATTACAAATAAACAATTGAGCTTTTGTGAAAACTTCACTCAAAGGTTAACACTTCTTAAAGGACAGGTGTCCAAATTTGATTTAAATAATGTAAACCATATAAATACCCAAAATATTTGAAATACTTTATTCAAAATTTACAACTTTTTTTTAGGGAAAATTTACGACTTTTTTTTCTTCAACATTGTTACGGTTTCACATTCACGGTAACATCATTGGATTTCTCAACCAAAAGAAGTGGTAGTAGTAGAAGAAGAAGAAGAAAGCAATCAAACTGACGGAAAAAAAAAAAAAGACAGAAAAAAAAAAAGGATAGTTGAAACAATAGAGGGTCATTTCTTGCCAGTTGAGTGAAAAAGGATAAAAGTTTGAACTTCATTGTAAGCCCACGTTTGGTGATATAGTTGAGTTTAAACTCAACTGTACTTTACGGTTGATTTTTTGTCTTCTTCTGAAAAATCAACAAAAATTATAACTAATTTTTAAAAAATAAATCAATCTCAATTTAAAATTTTCATCTCATCTCAAACTCAACCCGGACACCAAACAAACCCTAAAGACTTTTTTTTTAAGAATAATTAAAGAGTGACGTAATAAGTATAATTAAATTTTAAAATTTAGTTGGTGTGATTTAAAAATGGGTAATTCATATTTTTGTAATTTGTATTTTACTTTTATTCAGAAAATATATTATGCATTTTGAATTTTTATATTTTCATACCATTAGATTACGTGTAATATATAAATTTATGATTTATCTCGGTAAATACTTAATTTTGACCTTAAAATACCTTAATTATCCTTTAAAAAAAACGAAAACTAAATATTATTTACATTTTTATACCCTGCACTCTATTATTTTTATTTGAAAAGAAACAAAAAGCAAACTGAAATATATTTTTTTTAATAACTTAATCAGTTGTAAGGAAAGATTTAAGTTAGAAGAAAGAACGCGATTTGGAACTCAACTCACCAAAATGAGTTTCCATTTTAAAAGGAGCACAATCATGATTCCCTAGTTGGGCCTAAAACTCTAGACGTATCAATTTATTACATGAATTCGAAAATAAACTATAACTATATCATTATTCTGAATACGATTTAACCATAGTAATGTCAAAAACATTCATATAAAGCAACATATGATCTGATCAAAACTTGCCTGCTAAACTCATGTTTCAGCATTCTTACATTGTATTATAGCATCTTACTTGGAGGAAGACTAGGTCATTATTTTCTTAAGTTTACTTTTTTCAGACATGAAACGCCTGATATAGCTTTGCTTCGGGTTTTGCGCTATGCAAGATGCACGATGCCCATGCACAGACAGATCCAAAAGCCTAGTTCTCGACTCAGCTTGATCCCACATGAAATCCCGGGCACCGCAACCTCCTTTCCATGTTAGAGACATCGTCGACCCACCGCCCCCTCCATTTGCCAAATGCCAAAGTCTATCAGGCTGCTGAATCTGATATGCCAGCCGTAAAACTCGGTCAAGCTCTTTAGCAAATGCTGCAAAATGTTGGTCTTTCACTTGTGGCAATAAGACAAGTTTTTGATTCTGATAAAGAATGATTCCAGTACAGAGTTAATAAATTTCCATAATCATCAAGACAACAGCATCCAATATGTCAAAAGATGGTCAAGAAAGCAAAAGGTACTTATTCTTGATAGCTAAAAATCAATTCACGTTTTAGTACTCCTTTCTTTGCAACATCTTTAAACTGAAAAAAAAGACTGTTTTAGGACCTGTAACTACTAGCCAACAGAATTTGAAGCTCCAAAGACTGAAGAAAAAAATTTTTGTAGAAGGAGGTGAGGCTCAGATTCGCCTATTCTCAAATAAGAGAGAGAGGAAATGAAGCTACCAATGGCTGCAAGAGATGGCCAGCCGCCACATGGAGGACAGAGTTGTCATTATGCAGGTCGACCCAGCCAGGCAACCCAGATTCTCTCTTCTCTCACTGCCAGATTTTCAGTCTAAAACATCATCACTGCCTCGTATATATATACACACACACACACATGCATACACAATTGTTTGAGAGAGAATAGCACCGAAACACAGGAGCGCCAGTGCAATTCTTCTTAAAACGAGAGAGTTGGAAATCATTGGTTCGGCTACAATCAGAGAGAAGCAAGCAAACCATAAATTGCTGGGTCTCAATGAGAGCAAAACCTCATTCTTAAAGAAAGAGTGCTTTACGAAGGGTCCGTTTGGTTCACGAGTTCAATTAGGGGACGAATATACTCCAAATCCTAATTTGCTGCGTCACCATGAGAAGCAAAATAGTTTTGGAGAGAGAATCAAAGGCTCAGATTCGCCATTTCTCAGACAAAGTGAGAGAGAGAAGAAGCTACCGATACCATGGCTGCCACCGATCATTGACAGCCGCGTGGAAAGGTAAAGGGCCATCATTTTCCAGCGGCTCATCCGGGTTGACCCACCGGCAACTGGATGCTCCTCTTTCCCCACAGAATGCCTAAGTTTTACAGCTTCTAAATATAATCACAGCCTCAATGTGCGTGTATATATATATAATGTTGAGAGAGAGAGAGAGAGAGAGAGAGAGAGAGAGATGGAACCACGACTGCTGCTTACGATCAGAGAGATGCAAAACAGATAGGGCAGCCATTGTTACAGAAACGACAACAACCAGGCCTTAATCTGTTGAATATCCATGAGAGCAAAAATGTCATTCTTTCTAAGGCTATGTTTGGTGAGAGAGAGAGAGAGAAAGATGGAACCCTGGGTTCTGCATACGATCAGAGAGAAGCAAAGCAGAAAAGGCAGCCATTGTTACAGAAAGGACAACAACCAAGCCGTAATCTGAGCGATCTCTATGAGAGCAAAACCTCATTAGTAAAGGGGAAAAGTATCTGAATGACACAAATTTAAATACCATTATACCAACATGACATAAAAATAAAACTAAAGTTTGTATCATGTTGGTCAAGAGGGGGGAATTTGAGTCAAGGTCGTCAATAGATGAAATAAAGGTGGCTATTTGGGTAAGTTTCTTTTAGTTGTTAAAGCCCCTCTGATCACACAGTCATCACTTTTGAGCTTCATTTATAGGGTCTAAGCTAAATGCAAGATTGCCATAAATTTGATACCTCCATATACCTCCGTAACATAATATGTATTAGAGATGGAATTGCAGCAAAACATGGTCCAGTGCAATTCTTCCTTTTTTTTTTTTTTTTTTTTTTTGGGAAAGAGAGTTGGAAATCATTGGTTCTGCTACAATCAGAAAGAAGCTAGCAAACCATAATTTGCTGGCTCTTCATGAGAGCAAAACCTCACTCTTAAACGAATACCACAAAACCATACCTCAGCTTGATTTTTGCCATGCTAAGAGTACGTTTGGTTCCAAGGTTCAAATAGGGGCCAAATATACTCCATATCCTAATTTGTTGGGTCTCAATGAGAGCAAAAAAGTTTTGGGGAGAATCAAAGGCTCAGATTCGCCATTTCTCAGACAAAATGAGAGAGAGAGGACGCCGCCGATACCATGGCTGTCACCGACCACTGACTGCCATGTGGAAAGCAACAGAACCGTCATTTTCCAGCAGTTCATCCAGGTCGATCCGCTGGCAACTGGTTGCTCCTCTTTCCCCACAAAATGCCTAAGTTTTACAGCCTGTAAATATCATCACTGCCTCAATACATAAATGTGTGTGTGTTTACAGAGAGAGAGAGAGATGGAACTATGGGTTCTGCTTACGATCAGAGAGAAGCAAAACAGATAAGGCAGCCATTGTTACAGAATCGACAACGACCAGGCCCTAATCTGTTGAGTCTCCATGAGAGCAAAACTTCACTCTTAGGCTATGTTTGGTAAGAGGAATGGAGAATAGAAAGGAAAGTTTTTCTTACTCAACAAAGTTTTTCTTTTTTGGTTCCCATTGTTCATGATAATAATATTCTTCTGTCATAAAGTTTTAAAGAGTACAAGTCAAGCAATTGAGATTAGATTAAGCAGGAACTTAAAACGAAAGCATAATCAATTAGTAAAAGAAGACAGACTACTGGGTTACAGTGCTACTAAAAATCATCAAGGAGTGAAATGAGAGGAAATTAAATATTCCTTTTGCAATGTTTGCACTGGCAAAATGAAATTGATTAACCAGTTGCAAGAACAGATTGATAAGTTAAAAAAAGAGACTTTAGACTTTAGGCAGCCATTGTTGTTACAGAAAGGACAACGACCAAGCCGAATCTGCTGGATGTCCCTAAGAGCAAAACCTCATTTGCTAGATTGCCACAAATATATAGGTTATATGCAAGAATGCCATAATTTGACACGTTATATTTATGCAATTATAAGAAAGAACTCAAAACATGACTCCTTATTGTGCACGCCATAACAATAACGTTTATATTTGTGTCATTTAATTTTATTTTATGAAATAGTTAAAAAATAAGTAATAATAAATGGGTAAAACCCCTTCCCCTATTCTTCTCCATTTTATATTCGTTGGATTTTTTTTATTATTTATTATTATTATTATTATTTTGAAATCATCGGTTTTGCTACGATCAGAGAGAAGTTAGCAACAATAATTTGCTGGGTCTCCGTGAGAGCAAAACCTCATTCCAAAAGAAAGGGAGCTTTACAAGAATGCCATAAAACCATGCCTCAACTTGATTTTTGTCATATACCAAGGCTCAAACAGGGGCGAAATATACTCCTAAGCCTAATTTGCTGGGTCTCCATGAGAGCCAAAAAGGTTTACGAAAGAGAATCAAATGCTCAGATTCGCCATTTCTTAGACAAAATGAGAGAGAGAGAGGATGCCGCCGATACCATGGCTGCCACAGACCACCGACCGCCATGTGGAAAGCGACAGAACCGTCATTTTCTAGCAATTCATCCGGGTAGATCAACTGATAACTGGATGCTCCTCTTTCCCCACACAATGTCTAAGTTTTACAGCCTATAAATATCATCACCGCCCCAATACATATATGTATATATATATTCAGAGAGAGAGAGAGAGAGACCATGGGTTCCGCTTACGAACATAGAGAAACAAAACAAATAAAGCAGCCATTGTTACAGAAAGGACAACGACCAGGCCCTAATCTCTTGAATCTCCATGAGAGCAAAGCCTCAAAGTTATGCTATGTTTGGTTGAAATAGAAGATGGAAAAGAAAGAGAAGTTTTTTTCATTCGACAAGCAATCGACTCAAACAAGCTTTTATGTTTCACATTGTTAATTATACTATTATTGTCTTGTCACAAAGTTAAGGGTACCTTAATTTGTAATGGTACAAGACAGGTAATTGAAATTGGATTAAGTACGAACTAAAAGGAAAGCATGATTAATTAGTATTAGAAGACAGACCACTAGGTTATGTACTACTAAAATCATGAATTGAAATGAGAAGAGATGTTTGGGTTATATGATCAATTAGTATAAGAGGGCGTTTGATTGGTTCGCTCCAACCAAACAATTCCTATTGTTTAATTTTTTTTTTTCCTTCTTCTAACTTCTTAAAAATAAACTCAGTTTCACTATTTCCAACTCCAACTTCAAAATTCAAACTTCAAACGTCCATAACTTTGTTATTTCAAGTTGAAATGAGATGATTCTTTTTAAAATTGCATAAAATTTCGAGAGGAATGGAATAAAATCCATATTGATATATTTTTAAAAATATATTTTTATACTTTTTAACTCCAAACAATTCATATTCAACCAAATGTACAATTTCAAAACTCAACTCAACTCTTATCAAAATAACTCAAATTTGGACCAATCTAATGACATCGAAGATAATTCTTGTATCTAAATGCTTGCAACGACGAGAGAAACAAAACAATATCCATGTTATATTTTTTTGCCAAACACATTACAGATTTTAAAACTATTTAAGTATCACAATTTATTTATAATTTACATTTCAATAAAACACGCCTTTTCAAGCAATTAATTCATTCGCAAATAATAATAATAATAATAATAAAATAAAACCTACAACTCTTCTTGGTGTTCTGAACAGAACCTAAGAAAAATAAATCAAAATGAAATAGATTTCCTAACCAGTTGCATGAAGAGATTCAAATGTTAGAAAAATAGACTTGGATTTGGAACTATAACCAACCAAAATAAGTAAACACATTCATGGTTCAAGAGTTGGGCCAAGAGGAATTAAATTCTATTCTAGATGTATCAACAAACACATGAATTTCAAAAAGGAAAAAAAAAAAAAAAAAACTATGATAGCATCATAACACTGATATACTAAGGTTGAAGAAGACAAAAAATATAAATCAGGAAATAAACCCATAAAACCTGAAAAATAAAAAAATAAATAAAAAAAAAAAACTAGAAAGTGTGGCTACATGGTGCAAAGGGGAAAAAGTGTGGCAAGATAGTTTATAAATGGAAAAAAGGTGGTTAGGTGAGTACTTTACTCCAGTTACCAATGGCTGTGACCGATCGCCGGTTGCAGAACGGGAGAAGGACAGAAGCGTCATTTTTCCGGCGGAGCAAACCTGGTCGACCCGCCAAGCAACCGGATCCTCCCCTTCCCACTTTCTGATTTTCGGTCTGAAAACATCAGCACAGCGAGAGAGAATCGAAGGCTCAGATTCGCCATTTTCTCAGACAAAGCGAGAGAGAGAGAGAGACACGGCGCCGCTGCGGCCGCCGACCACCGGCCGCCGCATGGAAAGGGACAGAACCGTCATTTTCCACCGGCTCATCCGGGTCGACCCGTCGACAACCGGATCCTCTTCTCTTCCCCCATGCAATGACTGAGATTTACAGCCTCAAAACATCATCACCGCCTCAAAATATATATATATATATGTACACACACACAGATAGAGACAGACAGACAGACAGATTTTTGTTTTGCTTGTTTGTTTGTTTGTTTGTTCTCGTTTTTTTTTTTTTTCCCCGCACATTGTGGGTGAGAGAGGCGGAAAATCATAGGATCTGCTAACGATCACAAAGAAGCAAAGCAGAAAAAGGCAGCCATTGTTGTTACAGAGAGAACAACGACCAAGCCCTAGTCTGGTTGGATCTCCATGAGAGCAAAACCTCATTAGTATAAGCCCCTCTGAACCCAAAATCGTCACTTTCGAGCTATATTTATGGGGGTCTAAGCTCTTTGCATTTTGTTTTTCCAGTTTTGCCCTTATGAGTGCCTCTTGTCTTATTTTGGGCTTTCCAATTGTAAAATAGAGGACAACACAGAAGAGTATTTCTGCATCTCCAAAATGAAGTTCCATTTTTTTTTTTTTTTTTTTAAGTTGAAGTTCCAAATTTACGTGTTTTTATCAAATTCTATAACCCATGTTTTGAAAACCTGTCCAATTTGAGAAATTGAAAAGTTTTTGCAAAAAAAATTTTAACCAAATTTTTTTTAATCATTTTCTCATTTAAAAAAAAGTAAAAATTACATTACTTTTAAACTTATTTTATTCAATACATTTTAAAAAAAAATGATTTTTTTAAAATATTCTTACAATCAACTATTCCCAATACTATTTCACATTTCAAACAATTTTTTGTTTTCAAAAAGAAAATTTTTTTACACATTAAAAAAGTAGCTTATTCTTAAAGTAAACTCCTTTAAAATAAGAAAATATTCCTGGTTGAAAATGGACATGTGATCCAAACTTAATACTTCAATGAAAAAAATTTGGTGATAGATTTGTCATCAAATTTAACATATGTCAATGATTACATGTATAATATTGTGATAATTTCATATATAATTCTATATTTAAAAAAAGTATAGAGTTTAAATCCCTTGACCTAAATTTTTTTATTTAATTTTTTTAAAATAGCATATGATGTTATTAAAAGTCAACCAACTTCAAATATTTGGGCTCTATTTGGATCATGTGTTTATTTTCTTGTTTTAAATAGGAGTCTTTTCATTTTAAGATAAGATGATATTTGGATATATAAAAAATTTTAAAAGATGTTGTTGAGAATAGTACATTGTGAGAAAATTTTAAAAAGATTACTTTTCTTTTGTCAAAAAAGTACTGTATAAAATAAATTTAAAATGAGATAGTTTTTCTTTTTTAAAATGGGAAAATGATGGTAAAAGTGAGACAAACACTTTTTTTGTAAAAATTTTTCAATTTCAAAAATTAGATAAATCATCCCGGGCAAGATGTCCTAGAACCATTTTTTCAATGGTCAACTTTTTTTTTTTTTTTTTTTTTTTTGGGTTGGTATGCACCTATGTGCTCCTATAACCCCACTATTACTTTATTACTAATAATATGTGTCTGTCCAAGTTCGAAACTGGGCCAAGGCATTTTAAATTCTTAACACACCCCATCCTCACCACTAGACTAGCCCTATTGAATTTTGAACAGTCAACTTGTTTTATAATAATCATTCCTTTGGAGATACAAATGATAGAATAAATGTGATCAAGACGCAGTTGATCTCTATGCAGTAATTAAAACTAAATTTTTAACAATTTTCAGAGTGAAACAAGTACAAGACAAATTAGTTATTAAATGGCTGATTTTAAGAACTTTTTTAGAATTCGAAAACTAAAATTGAAAGTGGATCAAAAAACTACCGATAAATAAAGTCGGTTCCATCAAACTTCATGATTCTATCGTACTTCTTTTTAGTAAGACTAGTCAGATGGTTTAAAATTTCAAATTAACAATTTTTTTCCCTTATATCCTATTGTAGAAATCTCATAAATAAATACAAAATTAAAAGAACTTAATAAAACTATAATAGCTTGAAAGGGAAAGCAATAATTTCAAAATCCAGGACTTGTTTCGTAGGAAGGGAAAAGTGGAGAGTGAGAGAGTGGTAGAACGATTAATGAATGAATTTTTTGTTTGGTAGTAGGGGAGAAATGAGTTTGGATTGTTTGGTAAATTTTACATAATAGAAATGTCTCTCTAGGTTGTCTATGAGAGGTCTTGTCTCTCCCTTTTGGTGAGAGTTGTGGCGGCGACTATGGAGGAGATGCTAGGGTGTCTGAGTTCGTTTTCGATCACGGAGGAGGAAGCTACGGTGATCGGTATTCCTGACGATGTTATAGAGAACGGTCGAAAGGAGGCGAGATTTGGACTGCTGGGGAAAATCTTATCTTCCAAACCTTATAATAAGGGTTCGGTGATGTCTACCATGATCAAGCTGTGGGCTGCTGAGGGTGATCTCTCTGCTCAGGTAATCGATCGTGATACTTTTCTTTTTTTCTTTTGAGAAGGAGCAGGATAGGGCTAGAGTGTTGGCGATGGAACCGTGGTCGTTTAATAAATCGTTGTTTCTTCTGAAGTTGTCAATGGAGATGAAGTCTTATAGTGGGATAGTTGGAGTTTTACGTATTTAGGATTAGAGTTTATAATCTCCCGTATGATGGGATGATCCGGGAGATTGGTGAGAAGATAGGGAATGGGATTGGAAAATTTTTAGATGTGGTTACGGATAAGAACGGATGTTGTCCCGGGATGTTTATGCGACTGAGAGTGCAAATTGACGTTTCCAAGCCTCTCCGGCGGGGTGTGACGATGCAACTTGGGAGTAATGGTGTAACGGTTTGGACGAGTTTCAAATACGAAAGGGTGCCAGATTTTGCTTTTGTTGTGGTCAAATTGGTCATGGGAGATTGGAGTGTGTTGATGATAAGGTTCAGAACGCGAATGCGTCTAATCGCTTGTTTTACAGTCCGGAGTTAAGGGCGGATACTCGGAGTGAATGGTCCCTAGGGCCGGGGAAGGCTGGTGGAGGACGACGGGAGGGCAACAGTAGCAGGAGTGAACGGTCGGGCGGTCCACAACCTTCCGGGCCGGTTTCCCAGAATTTTCCGACTGAAAATCAGCCTTCCAGAATGGCAGCGAATTTTCAGGAATCACCTGTTCTGCAGATCCCGGTTTCTAAGGAGCCGGATTTGATGCTGAATCCTAATGCCAAGCGTGATTCAGGGGGTGGTGATCGCGATGAAGTCGGACAACAATCTTTCAATTCCAGGGAAGGCTTGGCAGATGACGTGCACTTGTCCAGTCACGTGAGTGGCATAACACCCGTTAATGAAACGGTGTGTTTTGGTGATAAACTAACTACAGCCGGGTCTAGTGTGAATATTTCTTCCTCAAAGCCAGAGTTAATACTGCCAAACCCGGGGAGCATGCATGGTACTGTTCACGTGGAGAAAATGATAGCAGGTCTTCTCTTCTCGGCTGGAGTGGAGGAGCCAGTCAAAAGAAACGTCGGCAAATGGAAGAAAGAGGCACGGCTTAAAGGCATTAGTGGTGTAGGTTCTTCCTCATTAATGAAGTCAAAAAATGCAAAGAGGAAAATAGAAAATGGAATTGGTTGCTGGTGATGCGACTAAACTACGAAGAACAAGTGGACTCTTTTCGGATGTTGCAGAATTGGCAGAGGCTGTGGCTCAGCCCCGCCAAAGCCAATGAGTGTTCTTTGCTGGAACATTCGGGGATTGGGGAGTCCCCGAGCATTCAAAAGGCTTCGGAAACTTATCCGAAGCACTTCCCTAGGTATGGTCTTTCTTTCGGAGACCAGATTGTTCGGGCGGAGAGCGGCTAATCTAAAGAGGAGGCTGGGTTTTAATGGTATGTTTTATGTAAACTATGAGGGCCGAAGTGCTGGTCTTGCGCTGCTTTGGAGGGACACTTGGCAAGTTCGTTTCTGTAGCTCATTGTGTTCTCACATTGATGTAGATGTCATCTCTAACCTCGGTGATAAGTGGCAGTTCATATGATTTTACGAACCACCGAAAAAAAAAGGCTCGTTGTCATGCTTGGGAACTGTTGAAGCATTTGCGTACGAATCCGGAGGTGCCGTGGATTTGTGGTGGTGACTTTAACGAGATTCTAAATCTGTCGGAAGTTACCGGTGGAGGTGAGCGGTCTCTTAATGAGATGTTGATTTTAGGGAGGCATTGGATTGGTGTGATTTGACAGATATGGGCTTGTTGGACCAAAATTAACATGGGATAATCGTAGAAGCGGTGATGCAAACATCTAAGTTCGCCTTGATCGATTTGTTGCTAATACTAGTTGGCGACTTAAATTTCGGAGAGCTAAAGTGGTTGTTTTGGGTTTTTGGGGGTCTGATCATAGGGCCATTTTACTTCAACCTGTGCCGAATAGGAGGAAAAACAATAAAATGAAGGCTAGTGGGTTCTGATTTGAGCCTTTATGGGTGAAACACATGGAATGTTCCAAGATTGTTGAGGATTTTTGGAAGACTCTACAACTTGATCACTCTCCAAGTCGACTTGTTTCTGGGTTGACCTCTTGTGCTGGCACTTTAAGGAGATGGGGATCAAGGACATTTGGCAACATCCCTAAAAGAGTGGCTCGACTTCAACAATCAGTGGAGGCATTTCATAAGGGACCTCACGACGGTGATTCCATGGTTAGAATTCGAGAGGCAGAAAAGGAGTTTGATAAGGTTTTGGGGTGGGAAGAAGAATATTGGCATCATAGATCGAGAGTGGAGGTGGCTTAAAAACGGGGACAGAAATACCAAATTCTTTCATTCTAAAGCCTCCTCTAGGAGGAAAAAGAGTGAGATTCTTGGTTTGGAAGATAAGGAAGGTCATTGGAGGGAAGATGATAAGGAGATTAAGGATGTGGTTTGTAGCTATTTCTCGGAGATTTTTTCCTCTTTAAATCCTCAAGTATTGGATGTTGAGGTGGTGCTTAATTGCATTGACGGGAAGATTAACAGAACGGTGAGTGATTTCCTCCTCTCACCTTATTCGGTAGAAGATATTCGACGGGCGGTTTTTAGTTTGGGGCCGTCTAAGGCTCCAGGCCCTGATGGGTTCCATGCTATTTTCTTCCAGAAAAGTTGGTCAGTGTTAGGTTATGAGATTTCTCGTGTTTGTATTGGGATTCTTGAAGGGAAGTACTCAATTCGATCGTTTAATAGTACTAATGTTGCTCTTATACCTAAGGTGGCGGCCCCTAGGAAGATGGCAGACTTTTGACCCATTAGTCTTTGTAATGTAATTTACAAGATTGTTACAAAGGCTCTTGCTTTCCGTTTGAAGACTATTTTACCAACCTTAATTTTAGCCAATCAGATGCTTTTGTTCCAGGACGTTTAATCACTGATAATGTTATAGTAGCTTTTGAGCTAATGCACTCTCTTGGTAAAATTCGCACGGGTAGGAAGGGCTGGATGGCCTTGAAGTTGGATATGAGTAAAGCATATGATCGTGTTGAATGACCGTTTCTTTTCGGTGTAATGCGGAAGATGGGTTTCCCGGATGCGTGATTAGAGTGGTCACGGATTTTGTTACCACTTCTACTCTCTCTTTTATGGTTAATAGGGACCCTTGTGGTCAACTAGCACCTTCCCGTGGTTTGAGGCAGGGGTGCCCACTCTCTCCCTATCTCTTTCTTTTATGTGCCGAAGGTCTATTGGGTCTTCTTTCGACTGCGGAAAGGGAGTCTTCAATCTCTGGGTTCTCTTGTTCGCGTAATGGACCAAAGGTTAGTCACCTCTTTTTCGTAGATGATAGCCTCATGTTTTGTCGTGCTTCTCTTGATGAGTGTTTGCATATTAGAGAGATCTTGGCTATCTATGAAAAGGCCTCCGGGCAATTAATTAATTTGCAAAAATCTGCTATTACATTTAGTAAGAATGTTCGGGCTGAACTGCGCACTTATATCCTCAGTATGTTGGGTTTGGGGCAAACACAACCTCACGATAAATATTTGGGTCTTCCTACATTGGTGGGTAGGGGTAAAGAGAAGCACTTAGAACAATTAAGGAAAGAGTTTGGAGTACAATGCAATTGTGGCGTGGGAAACTATTTTCTATGGGGGGTCGAGAACTCCTTATTAAATCGGTGGCGCAGTTGTGCCAACTTATACTATGAGTGTTTTCCGCTTTCCAGTAGCTCTTTGTGATGATCTCCAAGCCATGATGGCTAGGTTCTGGTGGGGTAGTGAAGTCGAGTCGAGGAAACTACACTGGTGGCATTGGGAGAAATTATGTTGGAGAAAGGAGGAAGGTGGTCTTGGTTTTCGGGATGTTGCGGCTTTTAATCAAGCATTGGTTGCGAAGCAGTCTTGGAGAATCCTACAAAATCCACATTTTTTGGTTGCTCGAGTTTTAAAAGATAAGTATTTCACAGGTGTTAATTTTCTTGAGGCAAAAGCGAGGAGTGGTGCGTCCTATCTATGGAGGAGCATTTTATGGGGACGAAATGTTATTAATCTTGGGCTTCGACGTCGTATTGGGGATGGGCTTCCTACATGGGTTTTTGGGGATCCATGGCTTCCAAGACCTTCATCTTTTCGTGTGATAACTAAGATGCCAGTAGGAGGGGAATTTTTGATGGTTGCTGATTTGATGGTGGAAGGGAATCGTGTCTGGGATAAGGGTAAGATTGAGAATACTCTTTGGCCGGTTGACCAAGAGCTTATTACGGGTATCCCTCTAGGCAATGGTGTAGGAGGTGATAAATGGGCTTGGCACTTTGATTCCAAAGGTCTTTATAAGGTTCGTTCTGGGTATAGGGCAATTATGGAGTCTAAGCGTAGTGAATCTTCTTCCATTGTCAATTCGGATGTTTTATGGTGGAGAAAGATGTGGAGTTACCAATTCCTCCCAAAGTCCGGTTGTTTGTATGGTGTGCTTTCCGCGAGATTCTTTCGACGATAGTTTCCTTGAGCTATAGAGGTATTGATAGCGATGTTGTTTGTCCAAGATGCAAAGATGTTTGGGAATCCACTTCCCACACAATCTTCGACTGCTTGATATCGCAAGCAGTGTGGAAGATTTCTCAGTTTTGGAAGGTGATTGAGAACAGGAGGGCTATCCCATTGCAGACTTCTTAAGAATTGTGCAGTCAGAAGTTCGTATGGAGGATTTTGCTTTGGTGTGTTGGTTAGCTTGGAAATTATGGTGTGAGAGAAACAAGGTTGTTCATGGTGGAGAGGTTGGAGATCCGCAAGCTATTTTTGACTTGAGTATTGCCAGTTATGGTGAATGGCAGGCTTTGAATAGGATTCCGACCCAATCACAAGCTGCTGACTCAGATGTTTGGTTGCCACCTCAATCGGGTTATCTCAAGCTAAATATCGATGCATCGGTCTTACCGTGTTCGGATCACATTGGTATAGGTGCCGCCATTCGTGATGAGAAGGGGTTAATTTTAGGCGCTGTGGCAAAATCAGTAGAGGGGTTTTTTTTCTCCTTTTTGGCTGAGTGCATAGCACTTCGTGAAGGTTTGAGATTTGCAAAGAAAATAGAGTATGTTAACCTTGAGGTGGAAACTGACGCAATCAATGTTGTTTCAGCTGTTGTGGATAATCGGAAGCTTTCTATGGAAGGTCCGATTCTGGAGGATGTTCAATAGTTGTATGTCCAACTGCGGAGTACAAGTATTCATCATATTTGTCGAAGTGCTAATCAAGTTGCTCATCTTTTAGCTAGATTTGATTTCAATTCTAATTGTACTAATGTATGGATTAGTGAGACTCCCATTGTAGTCTCTAATGCTGTTTCTATTGTTGCTTTTGCTTAATAAAGTGATTCTTATTCAAAAAAAAAAAAAAAAAACTATAATAGCTTGAAATAATATAGCATCGGTAAGATTTTCTTTTTGTTTTCTACCAAACTGTTGGAAAAATCGGATTCGATATCAGAGTTACGGTGCAGCGGAAGTTTTAAAATTTTTATGCCGATTCGGAAAAGAAGCTCATGATGCATATAACAATAAATTAAATTAATGATCAAGCGTACCTTATTTCTTGGATTCCGGAATTGCTAAAGCGATTGACCAAGGTGTCTTCTCTATTATTTTCGAGTTCCACATCTCAGAGTGTGTGTAGGCGCACGTTCTATGAATCCAAGCGACCGGTAATGCTTTCCGAAGTCTAGATCCTTCCTTCTCAATTTCGATGTTCCTCGTTGAGAATATGATCCAACTTCTTTCTTCAAAACTGCAAAACAGGAACCGGTTAACCTCCTATGAAAATGATCACTCGGTTTAACTTTCCTCACAATTTTGATTCAATGGAATTTTCTCTCTTTTTCTCACTCAAGAGTATGGCTGAATTTTATGATGTGGAAGAAACCCAAATTATTTTTCCTCTCACTCCAAAAACGTTTTTCTCCTTAGTGAATGACCAAAAATTAGTTTTTCAAGAATTCCTAGCCTTTATATAAAAGTCCAATCCTTTTTAAAATTTATCCCCTTTAAAAATAATTAATAATTATTTTTCTGAATAAATTTTGAATCAAAAGATCATACAACTTTAGGGCTAGATTCATTGAACCTAAAAACGTTTTTCCAAGAGGAAATCAATCCTCAAAATTACTAGTCAAAAGATCCTAGTCCTATCTAGATTTAAATTTCTTTTAAACATTTTCGAATTTAAATAAGATTCACTTATTTGAATAAATATTTTCCACAAGCATTATCCATATTAATTAATTTAAATCAATAGAATATTTCAAATTTTCTTTCCTCACAAAAACCGTGCACCTCTTTTAAGGAAAGAAAAATCCATCAAATAATCTTCATTATTTAAATCAATTAATAATTTAATGTTAGGAATATATTTAAATAATTTTGAAACAAAATTTTCTTCCTCCATTCAATTAAAAAAACGTGCACCTATTTTAATTAGGAGAGAAAAATTTTGTTTTCCAAAATTATATAATTCAAACACAATCTTATTTCCAAAATTCAAATTAACCAATCACATGTTAACAAATCATTTGTCTACAAATTTCACATGTCCAATCCTTTCTGGATTGCATGTTAGAGAGTACCATGTCTTAATAGACATTACAAAATTCCATTTAAATTTACCAATCTCATTAGGAACAAATCCCGAGACGTTATATGGAACTATATGAGCTAATAGAGGGACCCGATAGAAATATGTAAAGAGGCTCTTATAATTGTGAAAAATTAATCCTAGATTAATTATTCATCAATTATCAACTTCAACACTATTCCACTAAAAGTTTGAAGCTGAACTCCTGTTTACATACCGTATTATGAAAGCTCTCTAACGTAGCGCTTCTTCCATGATTTATTCATCGCTTGCTTAATCCCCATATGTTATCCATGATTGAATTAAGGACTTTTTCCGTTTTACTTTTTCAATCATTTTAACTTAAAGTTTCATTATTCTCTATTGAAAGAATCACCAATTATAAAACCACACAATTGGTAAACCACCAGAGAACACAAAGTAAACCGATGGCCAAGATCTTGTTATACTATATTTCAATCCCCGAATAATGCCTTTAAGTAGATAACATTTACTATCGTTAAGATAGCTATGGATTCCGTATCTATGAATCTTGATTTCTCCATCTATTAGTCATGCACCCAAAACACAAGTATATTGACCATGAATTAACAGTGTCTCACCTGTAGTGTATTAAAGTACAGAAGTCATGGATACGAACTCAAGTAATCATTTCAAGATTAAGATTAATGCATGATGATAATCAAAGTGTGATTGATTTTTATAAACGGATTATTAAACTGAATCAATTAACACTTTAGGTCCAGTCCAATGTCATACCTCAATACTGGTATACATTAAAGTTTCTACTCGGAACCTATCCGATGGTCAAGACAAACCATCCCTTTAAGGAGTATTTTATGTTTGCTCAAAATAACCATACAATCAACAAATGAAAGTAAATAAGACACAACTTATTAAACATGAATAACCTTCTCTTATTAATATCAAAATGTCATATTTACAGAAAATCCCTAATATTGATTTTCTATTCTTATGACACATTTAGATCCCAACACAAACATTTAACAACAACAATTATTACTACTATTACTACTATTATTTTTATCACCATCATCATCAGAGGATTAACCAAATAACATATTTTAAGATTGAAATTTAATAAAATAGTAAATTTTGAAAAAGTAAAAATAACAACATAATTAGTTTTTACTACTTTTTTTTTCAAATTCCGGCGTTACCTCATCCCCATCCTCCTCCCTCTACTACCACCGCTATCATCGTCGCTCACAACAATGAAACCATTTGAAAATCGCGACGGCAAGAAACATAGAGAATCGCGACGACAAGAATCACGGCGACATCCTGCTCAGGTCATCGGGAAAATAGCGAAAAAAAGAGAGGTAAATATCTGGAAAATTTGTGATTTTTCTCCTCGTCACCGAATGCACTAAATCTCTAACTGCACTAAATCTCTAACTCCACGCGATGATTTCGAGAACTGGCTGTAGGCAAGAATAGCAGAGGTGTAAGACATCCCTGTCCACCATTTTTATCAACCCGATGGCGAAGAATCGCAATCCAAAATTCCTCGTCAGCATCAGCGCAACATCGCCGGCATCCCCCACGATTGTCTGCTTTATCCAACTTGCCGACAATCACATCTTCTTCGGCCAAGAGCATGTCAGTGGCATCAGCAGCAACTGGTTAGATCTAGGGTTTGGGTGGTCTGATTTGAGGATTTATTTTTGTTTTTTAAATTAATGGTAAAAATAGCAATTCAATTTATTTATTTAAGGAAATATAATACGGAAAAAATCTGTAAATCCTGGTATTTACAAATAAATATATTGAGTTTACTTCATAAAATATTTGGATTTTTAGGGTAAATATGAAATTCATTAGGAAAAAAAAAAAAGAGTTTACTTCTTAAAAGAGAGATTAAGGATTTACTTGATAAAAATCGGATTTATGTAATTTTTTGTTATGAGCAAATTAATTAATTTACTTTTCTTTTTTAAAAGGAATCTATGTATTTATTAGTAGAATTTAATAAAATGAATCTGGTTATCTAACCTGTTTATTATCAAAACTACACATAATATTTACTAGTAAATTTTACAATGTCATATCTATAAACATATTTAGTAGAACTTATTTACAAGTAAATATCCTAATTACCTTTTTTATTTTTATTTCTAACTTTTTCAAGAATCTACCCATTTTTTTTTAATTTTACCTAATATTAACATATAACACAATATTAACTGGAATATTTACAAAATATATGAATATTTACCAAGTAAATAGGAAGAATTTTAGGACGTGGCTCTTGTTACTAAATTTATTTACTAAAAAAATATTAATATTTACTAGTAAAAATAATATTAACCAAAAAATAATATATTTACGTATTTATTAATTCTTAGTATTTAACATTTGAATAAATAAAGATAAATTATACATATTATCGTAATTACCTTTTTATTTCATTTCTAATTTTTCAGGAAGCTACCTTTTATTTTAAATGTTAGTTATTAACACAATATTAATTAAAGTAAATCAGTATATTAAACAGTTAATCAGAATATTTACTAAGTAAATAGAAATATTTTCATTATTTATTAAAGTACTAGTTGTAGGCACGTGCTATGCACGTGTTTAATCAATTTGTTCCATAAAAAAATTAATTATGAGGTTATAATGAGAGAATAGTTGTTAGAGAACATTGAGCAGAAAATAATTAAGTAGTAATACGTAGAAAGTTAATTGGGTGGTGCAATAAGAAAATAATAGTTGAGTAAGGATGCATTTACAAAAAATTGTATTTTAGGATGGGGAAAAAACGAAAATTAAAAATTAAAAATAATGAAAAAAAAACAAACAGAGAAGAGATCAGCAAAAGGAACGAAAGTAAACAATAATTTTAATAGTAAAAAGAATAATAAATATATATTTATAAAAATTTTCAAACAATTAGAATCAATATTCAAGTTAGGGCCAAATATTATGAAAAAAATATTAGTTAATAATATGAGGATGGTCATGAAAAAAAAAAATTAATAAGTGTGCATTTATTTGAGAGAAGTTTTTGAATGAGGTAAATGGGGGGGAAAAAAATAGCAATTAAAGAAAAAGAAAGAGAGAAAAAGAAAAGGGAAATAATGAAAGAGAATAAAAAGAAAAAGAAAAAGAAAAAAAAGGAGAAAATAAAATGTGTCAAAAAAAGGGAGGAGCCTTTGGCTCTTTATATATGTTAAGAATAATGGTTCGTTTGGCGTCGTTTGAGTGTAAGTTTGAGATGAGGATGAAATTTTGAAGTTTGAGTTAGTTGATAGCTTTTTTAAAATTAGTTATAAATTTTGTTGACTTTTCAGAAAAAGACAAAAATTGAGATTAAAAAGTACAATTTAGTTGGAGATAAACCTGGATTGCCAAACGTGGGGCTAAGATTAAGATAAGATTTATTAATAAATATAATATCTATCACAAAATAATATATTTTTATATTTATTAATTCTTTGATTTATCATTTAAAAAAGGGGAGAAGGCTGGTAGGTCTCTCCCTATAGATTTTAATCGACACGGTTGATATATTATTAGTGGACCATAGTACCATACACCTTACCTAATATAACTTTTCCCACCTTTATCCTCTCCATCGCTTTCGACCTGCCCCCCGACGCCGGCTACCACACCCCCGCCGGCCCTTACCCTATCCCCGGCCACCCCCCCTCTCTCTCTCTTCCCGGCCGCCCCCCTGCCCCTAGCCCGCCCGGCGCCCCCCCCACCCCAGCCCCCCTCCCCTGGCGCCCCCCACCGACGGGAACCCCCCCCCCCACCCCCCCCTCTCTTTCTCCTCTCTCTCTTCCCCTCTCTCTCTCTTCCCGGCCGACCCCCCTGCCCCCAGCCCGCCCGGAGCCCCCCCCCCCCCCCCAATACCCCCCCCATCCCCCCCCCTCTCTCTCTCTTCCCGGTCGGCCCTCTGCCCCTAGCCCCCCGCGCCCCCCACACCCCTGCCCCCCTCCCCGGCGCCTCCCCCCCCCCCCCCCCCCCCCACCACCCTCTCTCTCTCCCGGTCGGCCCCCTGCCCCCCCCCCTCCCCCTTTTTATTCATAAATAATCAAATGATTATTGCACCCAAATTGTTATAATTATTTATCAAGCATGAATGTGTCGATTTGTAACAACACTACATGAAGTGCCAATAACACCGACACTGTCTCATCCAACCTACGTTCCCATAGCTGATCATACCCTAGTAACATTTGAGAATATATTACGTAGGGGTGTGCATAGAATTGAAACTAAATATTTTTAGTATCCATCATCCTATCTGATCATGAAAAAATATTTTTAAATGCAAAAAATTCCGTCAAATTCATTTTTATCAATCAATCATATTTGTTGGATTGGATTGGACTTGAGCATTTAGAATACTTATTAAAACATGTAAAATTGCAAGAACCTTATTGTTATGATACCAATTTAGTTATTTTTTTTGTCAATTAATCATTTGTAATATAAAACCAAAACCATCCTCTATTGTAATAGAAAAATAAATCTCCCAAGTCCAAATTCTTAAGGCATAGAAAATAAATGGATTTAATGATTTCGCTGAACTTGACGATGAGATGACACAAAAAGAAAAAGAAAAAAAGATGTAGGTTTAGAGCTCAAATGGATGGGAGTCTGTGGGGCATAAAGGAATTGATGTTCTACGGTTTGTAAACTATGATGGAAAAAAAAAAAAAAAAAGTTGTTATATTTGAGGGTTCTAGATTTTGGTAGAAAATAAATTGATTTTCATATCTAAAAACATGTTCAAAAAAAAAAAAACCCAAAAGACACGTTAATGAGTATTTAAAATATATGATTATTTTTATTGATAATAGTCTTCGATTATTTCTATATCGATAAATTTCACATATGATGTTCTACTTAAAATTTATGATCTTGTAATGGGACTCAATGGATATAGATTAGATGAGATGCATTAACAATAGATATACTTATTCCCTAATTTATTTATCTTTCTAATTACTAAACTTCTTAATATGATTTTATCATGAAAGCTTTTAACTATTTCTTTGTATATCAGTTACCGTTTTGTGATACACCCATAAAATATTCATTATCGACTCTAGGATAAGTCCGCCGTTCTTATTCTTTTATTCCTTTAAGCTTATCATTAATTTTCCTTTAGCAATCCAATAGATAAATCTTTCTAAATAACATACAATTTAATTAGTTGCTTTTTTTTTTTTTACCAATAACGGATGCATCTATTATTTTACTATCTCAAAATGTGTTTTAAGAAATTATCATTTACTTTAATTTTAGAAAAAAAAAAACTACAAATTTCACATCGATTAATTAATTATGAATATATACTCAACACACCTGTACGACAACTGCATAATTGGAGTTTCACATTTTTTAACTAAAGATATAATCCATAATATGAGTCAATTATTCGTTCAAGATAAAATAGTCTCATTAAAGTGTTTGATTAATAGAAGAAAATATTAAAAAAACCAATTTTACTTACGTCTTGTCTAATGTATGCCACATTTATATACTGAAGATTTAAAAATCACTCTACTTGAAAAATGGTATTTTAATGGTCGAAATAAATCAAACAGGTACTGGATTATAACGAGAACAAAGTGTTCTATTTTTATTTTATAATTTGTGGATTTTTATTTATTGACTTGAAATAATATCTTCTAGCATATGCCTCCTCATGTGTATACTTTAATTTTTTATTTTATTTGATATGTTGAATGAGCTTGTATGAGAAATTTCAATAGTCAAATCCATGATAGTAAATTTAATAGTCAACAAATAAAACTCTTATTATATTAAAAAAAGCATGGGTACATAAATTTATTTTATGTATGATACCAACCCTAGCATGTCATATCTTTGGGTTGGAATAAAAAAGATAATAATTAGACGCATCCTGGGCAACCGTGACCTCCACCACCTGGGCTACTGTGACCTCCGCCGCCTTGGCTTGGTCCATCCGTTATACGTATAACCTCTTGTGTTCCCAACTTGTGAGTTATGAATCCGGGAGAAGACCTGTGACCTGAACCACCGGCCGATGGTCTGTCTACCAAAGGTGTAATCATCTGTGATGCACCATTGATCTTGTTTATTGGCCGAGCTTGGACATCAAAGAGAACAACGCTCAAAATGAGAAGCAGAACAAAACTACACGATATTTTGGATACTTCGACCATGGTTGCTCTTTTTATTTTCTGATTTAAATCTTCTTATGGCAACCAATAGCCAAGAAGAAAACAATATATATGTAATCTGAACCGTTTTCAAACAAAGATATTTTGCTCTACATTGGTGAATGGATTTTGAGGGTAATTTATAGGCACTTGACAATTATAGTACTCAGTAACGTATGTAAATACAGATTCTTTTCATGAAGATGCTTGGACTGTTAGTTTATATTTGGTATAATCAGATAACAGATATTTGAACCTTTATGTGGTTTATAAAATCGGATTGCCAATAAATTATGCATATACTGAGACAATAAATAGTTATTGTAATTTAAATACACTAATATTTTCATATCAATACAATAGTGGTGAGAATAAAGATAGTATGGTAACATATAAAATTGGTTGATTTTGTTTTATTTATTTCAAATAATTTCATTAGGTACTTATCTATATATGGTATAACAAGATATTGAAAGCTATATTTTTTTGTTAAAATATGAAGGATCTGTGAATGTAATCTATTTATTTCTTGTCAGTATATTAATGAAAAAGATGTGGCAATATTTGTGAAATTGGTACAATTTCTTTCTTTTTTTCTAACATAGCGTTCCTTTAGGTACTAGCCTATATTTGTCATAACTAGATATTGAAAGCAATATTTTGTTCCTTAAAAAAATGTTATATTATGTTATTATATTATGGAGGTTATGTTTGTTAAAAAGAAACTGTATACCTCAAATGAAATTTTTTTATTGTCGAATATGACATGATTCAAAATATTATGTTTATGTAATCTTACTTCTACTGTTTGTTTAAAACGCAAACAAGGTGTTATTAATAAAATTTAAATTATGATAAAAAAAAACATTTGTAACGAAAGTAACAGTTTTATGGAAATTCAAAGTTTTCATAAATAAATCAAATGATTATTGCACCCAAATTGTTATAATTATTTATCAAGCATGAATGTGTCGATTTGTAAACAACACTACATGAAGTGCCAATAACACGGACACTGTCTCATTCAACCTACGTTCCCATAGCTGATCATACCCTAGTAACATTTGAGAATATATTACGAAGGGGTGTGCATAGATTGAAACTAAATATTTTTAATATCCATCATCCTATCTGATCATGAAAAAAATATTTTTAAATGCAAAAAATTCCGTCAAATTTCATTTTTTATCAATCAATCATATTTGTTTGATTGGATTGTACTTGAGCGTTTAGAATACTTATTAAAACATGTAAAATTGCAAGAACCTTATTGTTATGAAACCAATTTAGTTTATTGTTTTTGTCAATTAATCATTTGTAATATAAAACCAAAACAATCCTCCTATTGTATAGAGAAAAAATAAATCTCCCAAGTCCAAATTCTTAAGGCATAGAAATAAATGGATATTAATGATTTCGCAGTGAACTTGACGATGAGATGACACAAAAGAAAAAGAAAAAAAGATGTAGGTTTAGAGCTCAAATGGATGGGAGTCTGTGGGGCATAAAGGAATTGATGCTCTACGGTTTGTAAACTATGATGGAAAAAAAAAAAAAAAAAAGTTGTTATATTTGAGGGTTCTAGATTTTGGTAGAAAATAAATTGATTTTCATATTTAAAAACATGTTAAAAAAAAAACACACCAAAAGACACGTTAATGAGTATTTAAAATATATGATTATTTTTATTGATAATAGTCTTCGATTATTTCTATATCGATAAATTTCACATATGATGTTCTACTTAAAATTTATGATCTTGTAATGGGACTCAATGGACATAGATTAGATGAGATGCATTAACAATAGATATACTTATTCCCTAATTTATTTATCTTTCTAATTACTAAACTTCTTAATATGATTTTATCATGAAAGCTTTTAACTATTTCTTTGTATATCAGTTACCGTTTTGTGATACACCCATAAAATATTCATTATCGACTCTACAAATAGTCCGCCGTTCTTATTCTTTTATTCCTTTAAGCTTCTCGTTAATTTTCCTTTAGCAATCCAATAGATAAATCTTTCTAAATAACATACAATTTAGTTGCTTTTTTTTTTTTTTTTTTACCAAATAACGGATGCATCTATTATTTTACTATCTCAAAATGTGCTTTAAGAAATTATCATTTACTTTAATTTATAGAAAAAAAAAAAAACTACAAATTTCACATCGATTAATTAATTATGAATATATACTCAACACACCTGTACGACAACTGCAATAATTGGAGTTTCACATTTGATTAACTAAAAGATATAATCCATAATTATGAAGTCAATTATTCGTTCAAGATTAAAATAGTCTCATTAAAGTGTTTGATTAATAGAAGAAAATATTAAAAAAAACCAATTTTACTTACGTCTTGTCTAATGTATGCCACATTTATATACTGAAGATTTAAAAATCACTCTACTTACTTGAAAAATGGTATTTTAATGGTCGAAATAAATCAAACAGGTACTGGGATTATAACGAGAACAAAGTGTTCTATTTTTATTTTATAATTTGGGATTTTTATTTATTGACTTGAAATAATATCTTCTAGCATATGCCTCCTCATGTGTATACTTTAATTTTTTATTTTATTTGATATGTTGAATGAGCTTGTATGAGAAATTTCAATAGTCAAATCCATGATAGTAAATTTAATAGTCAACAAATAAAACTCTTATTATATTAAAAAAAAAAAAAGCATGGTACATAAATTAATTTTATGTATGATACCAACCCTAGCATGTCATATCTTTGGGTTGGAATAAAAAAGATAATAATTAGACGCATCCTGGGCAACCGTGACCTCCACCACCTGGGCTACTGTGACCTCCGCCACCTTGGCTTGGTCCTCTGTTATACGTATAACCTCTTGTGTTCCCAACTTGTGAGTTATGAATCCGGGAGAAGACCTGTGACCTGAACCACCGGCCGATGGTCTGTCTGCCAAAGGTGTAATCATCTGTGATGCACCATTGATCTTGTTTTTGGCCGGCTTGGACATCAAAGAGAACAACGCTCAAAATGAGAAGCAAACAAAACTACACGATATTTTGGATACTTCGACCATGGTTGCTCTTTTTATTTTCTGATTTAAATCTTCTTATGGCAACCAATAGCCAAGAAGAAAACAATATATATGTAATCTGAACCGTTTTCAAACAAAGATATTTAGCTCTACATTGGTGAATGGATTTTGAGGGTAATTTATAGGCACTTGACAATTATAGTACTCAGTAACGTATGTAAATACAGATTCTTTTCATGAGAGATGCTTGGACTGTTAGTTTATATTGGTATAATCAGATAAAGATATTTGAACCTTTATGTGGTTTATAAAATCAGATTGCCAATAAATTATGCATATACTGAGACAATAAATAGTTATTGTAATTTAAATACTCTAATATTTTCATATCAATACAATAGTGGTGAGAATAAAGATAGTATGGTAACATATAAAATTGGTTGATTTTGTTTTATTTATTTCAAATAATTTCATTAGGTACTTATCTATATATGGTATAACAAGATTTGAAAGCTATATTTTTTTGTTAAAATATGAAGGATCTGTGAATGTAATCTATTTATTTCTTGTTAGTATATTAATGAAAAAGATGTGGCAATATTTGTGAAATTGGTACAATTTCTTTCTTTTTTTTCTAACATAGCGTTCCTTTAGGTACTAGCCTATATTTGTCATAACTAGATATTGAAAGCAATATTTTGTTCCTTAAAAAAATGTTATATTATGTTATTATATTATGGAGGTTATGTTTGTTATAAAGAAACTCTATACCTCAAATGAAATTTTTTATTGTCGAACTTGACATGATTCAAATTATTATGTTTATGTAATCTTACTTCTACTGTTTGTTTAAAACGCGAACAATGTGTTATTAATAAAATTTAAATGATGATAAAAAAAAACATTTGTAACGAAAGAAACAGTTTTGTGGAAATTCAAAAATTTTCATAAATGAATCAAATGATTATTGCACCCAAATTGTTATAATTTTTATCAAGCATGAATGTGTCGATTTGTAAACAACACTACCTGAAGTGCCAATACCGACATTGCCTCATCCCACCTACGTTCCCATAGCTGATCATACCCTAATAATATTTGAGAATATTATACGTAGGGGTGTGCATAGAATTAAAACTTATTTTTTTTTAATATCCATCTTCCAATCTGATCATGAAAAATCTTTTTATGCTAAAAATTAAGTCAAATTCATTTTATCAGTCAATCATATTTGTTCTATTGGATTGTACTTGAGCATTTAGAACACTAATTAAAACATGTTAAATTGCAAGAAACTTTATCATGACAAATCACATTGTCATGATACCAATTTAGTAATTTTTTGCCAGTTAATCTTTTGTAACATAAAATCAAAACCTTCCTATACAGTAATAGAGAAAAATAAAACTTCCAAAAGGCACGTTGATAAGTATTTAACTTATTTGATTATTTGTATTAATAATAGTCTTCGATTATTTCATTACTGATAAATTTAAAATATGATGTTATACTTAAAATTTATAATCTTGTAATGGGACTCAATTGACACAGATTAGATGAGATGCATTAACAACAAATTATTTATTCCCTAATTTATTTATATATTTAATTTCTAAATTCGTAATTATTACACTAAAAATATGAAGCTAACTATTGATTATATCTCGTCATGAAAGCTTTTAAATATTACTTTGTATATCAGTTACCGTTTTGTGATACACTCATAAAATATTACTTATCGACTCTAGGATAAGTTCCGCCTTTCTTATTGTTTTATTCCTTAAGCTTCTCATTAATTTACCTTTAACAATCCAATAGATAAATCTTTCTAAATAAAGTACAATTTAGTTGTTTCTTTACTAAATGACTGATGTCTCTAATAGTTTACAATCTCAAAAGGTGTTTTGAGAAAATATCATTTACTTTTATTTTAGAAAAAAAAAAATTCCAATTTTACATTGATTAATTAATTATGAACCATATACTCAACACTCATGTACGACAACTGCAATCATTGGAGTTTCATATTTGCTTAACTAAAAGATAAAATCCTTAAATATGACGTCAGTTATTGGTTTGAGATTAAATAGTCTCACAGATGACAATCAAAGTGTTTAATTATTGGAATAAAATATTAAAAAATAAATTTTACTTACACTACTACAATAAATAGTCTCACAGATGATAATCAAAGTGTTTAATTATTGGAGCTTCCACGACGGTTTTTTAAAAACGGTCGTGGAAGAGTCTTTTTTCACAAATTTTTTTTTAATTTTTGGACTCTACCACGACGGTTTTTGGAGAAAACCGTCGTGGTATGTTCACATACCACGACGGTTTTTCTAAATAACCATCGTGGTAGGTACTAAGGCGGGAATTTTGAAAAATTTTGAATTAAATTCAATTTTTTGGAGCGTGTATTAAAACCCAAAAAAATATCCTCTTTCGCACCCCATTACATTCCGAATCTTTTTCACTTTTTCACTCTCTATACACACTAACCTCTAACTCCATATCCAAAGCCGCCCAATTTCCTCCCTCTATTTCTCTCTCTCCGTTCCCTTCCTACTTAAAATCTCCAAAAACTCGCTCTATCTCACCACGCCTCCTCTCTCTATCTCACCTTTCAAAATTTTCTTTTGGCTCCATTCTGATGGCCTCCTCCACCACTCACGTGGCCTCCTCCATTCTCCAACGGGTCTACCAAGGAACTCACGCGGCTTTCCCCCTCTCTCACAGCACTCCGCACGTACCCACTCCGCCCGTACCGACGCTCGACAAGCCGGTAAGTTGTAATGTATATTGCTTGGGTAATGCACGGATTTGGGAATTTTTCGTCCAAAATGTTGATTTTGTTGATTGTGGTTGTTGATAAAGGTTTTGTCCAAAATGTTGATTTTGTAGATTATTGAGTTGGGAATATTCCGTCCGAAATGGCCAAAATCCGTCCCCGACATTTTCGGTGATTGTTCATTGTGGTTGTGTTTTAGATTGAATTAAATTAGTTGGGTAAGACACGGATTTGAGAATTTTTTGGAAAAAAGTATTGATTTTGTGATTTAAATGTTTTTGGGGAAATGAAACAAATTTGTAAATTTTTTTTTCTTGTTACCTACCACCACGACGGTTTTTTGAAAAAACCGTCGTGGTAGGCCAACTAACCACGACGGTTTCTCAAGGAAACCGTCGTGGAAGATTACCTTACCATGACGGTTTTTTGCGTAGAACCGTCATGGTATGTTCTTAAATATCCATATTTAGGTCTTATTTTGGTCCATTCCACGACGGTTAAAAAACCGTTGTGGAATCTGAAAAGATTCCACGACCCTGGATTCCACGACGGTTAGAAAACCGTCGCGGAAATGCTACCACGATGATTAAAAACCGTCGTGGTATCCACATTCTGTAGTAGTGTTACGTCTTGTCTAATGTATGCCAAATTTTTATACTTAAGATTTTAAAATCACTCTACTTGAATAATAGTATTTCAATGGCCAAAATAAATCAAACATGTAATGGGATTATATCAAGAATAAAGTGTTCAATTTTATTTTATTATTTGAGGATTTTTATTTATTGACTTGAAATTATATCTTCTAGCATATGCCTCCTCATGTACATACTTTAATTTTTTATTTTATTTGATAGTGGAGTGAGTTTGTATGAGAAATTTTAGTAGTCAAATCTATGATAGTAAATTTAATAGTCAACAAATAAAAACCTTATTATATTAAAAATATTATACATAATCTATTTTATTTAGGATACCAATCCTAGCGTGTCATATCTTTGGGTTGGAATAAAAAAGATAATAACTAGATGTATCATGGGCCAACTTGTGACCTCCGCCACCTGTGCTTGGTCCTTTTGCTAGCCTCTTGTGTTACCCACTTGTGACTTGTGAATCCGGGAGAAGACCTGTGCCCTGAACCACCGACGAATGGTCTGTCTGCCAAAAGTATAATTTCTTGTGTTCCCAACTTGTGACTTGTGAATCCAAGGGAAGACCTGTGACCTGAACCATTGGCGGATGGTCCATCTGCCAAAGGTATAATTTCTTGTGTTCACAAATTGTGACTTGTGAAATCGGGGGAAGACCCATGACCTAAACCACCAACCAATGTTCCGTCTGCCTAAGGTATATCTCGTGTTCCCAACTTATGACTTGTGAATCCGAGAGAAGACCCATGACTTGAAACACCGGCGGATGGTCCGTCTGCCAAAGGTCTAATCATCTGTGATGCAAAATTGATCTTGTTTTATCGGCCGAGCTTGGACTTTAAAGAGAACAATGCTCAAAATGAGGAGCAGAACAAAACTATGCGATATTTGGATCTTCAACCCTGTTTACTTTTTTTTTTTTTTTTTTGTCTAATTTAAATCTTCTTACGGCAATCAATAGCCAAGGAGAAAAAAAAATATATGTAATCTGAAACGTTTTCAAACAAATATTTTATCTTTGCATTGGTGAATGAATTTTGAGGGTGATTAATCGGAACTTAACAAATAATACTTAGTGATGTATGTAAAAAATCGATTCTTGTTTTGAAGATGGTTTAATTGTCAGTTTATTTGGTATAATTAGATAATAAATATCTAAACTTTCATGTGGTTTATAAAATAGATTACCAATAAATTTTGCATATATACTAAGACAATAAATTAGTTAATATAATTTAAATACTCTAATATTTTCATATTATGTGAAAATAAAGATGGCATGGTAACATATAAATTTGGTTTATTTATTTTATTTATTTCAAATATTTGCATTAGGTACTTGTCTATATATGGTATAACAAGATATTGAAAGCTACGTTTGGTTGTTAAAATAGGAAGGATTTGGGAATATGATCTATTTATTTCATATTACTATAATAACGAAAAAGATGTGGCAGTGTATATAAAATTGGTACATTTTCTTTCTCTTTTCTATCATAGCATTATTTTAGATACTAGCCTATATTTGTTGTTACTAGTTATATTTTGTAAAAGTAATTTGTCCGTTTAGTTCCCTAATTTTGAATATCATGTCATTTTGGTCCTTAAACTTTTGATTTTGGCAAATTAGTCCTTTAATTTTTTTATTTTTGACCGTTTTAGTCCCTCACACTAAAATTGACAAATGGTTCTGAAATTTCATATAGATAATCATATTCCTGTCGCATAATAACTAAAAATGATATTACAATAAGTTCAAAATCTTTTAGTTGGAAAGGGTTTTAAGAAGAATAAGGTGGAATTTAATTTCACACTTAGTGTAATTGTTTATTAAAATTTCATGTTAACATGGAATTAGAACATGATTATATACACTAAATTTAAAAATTATCTCATCAATTTCAATGTTAGGGACCAAATGGTTAAAAATCAAAGTTCATGGACTAATTTATCAAAATCAAAAGCTTAAGGACTAAAGTGACAAGATATTCATAATTAAGAGACTAAACAAATAAATTATCCATTCTGTTATTATATATGGAGGATATGTTTGTTAAAAAAAACTCCATACCCCAAAAGTAATTTTTTTTAATGTCTAACATGACATGATTCAAAATATTATGTTTATGTAGTATTATTTCTATTGTTTCGTTTAAAATACGAACAAATATAATTTAAGATAACAATGACATTTGTAACCACAATAACACTTGTATGAAAATTTAAAAAATTTCATAAATAAACCAAATGATTGATGCACCCAAATTATTATAGTTGTTTATCAAATATAAATGTGTCGATTTGTAAACAACAATTCGTGAAGTGCCAACAATACTGATACTGTCTCATTCCACCTATGATCTTGTAACGCCCTATATGCTATATAACTTTAAGTTAGAAAATTAACATTAGAATTAACATAGATATGTGATGAGATAGCAACTTATTAATTCTAATGTGATGTTGAGCTATTTTTTATAGGTGATGCGACGAGATCTCGATGTGCTAGAACAAAGTTCATGCCAAATTGATGAATTTTTTTTATGATGATAATTTTGTGTGACGGCATAAATATATATGGTATGTAGTATTTGTGATGATGTTAATATTTAAAAAAAAAAAGGGAAGTATGTTATCCGAAAAAGGCTTATTTTATATGATGTTAATTTCCAACTCAATTATGAATCTTTAAATGTTGAAAATTGTTCTGTAATTTAGATAAGCTTATAGAGCATTTCATAAGCTTTCCAACGCCTACTCATTTGTGCAAATCCGATATTAGTGTAAGAAGTTATGACCATATACATCCGGATACCTTCTACTCGCCAACTAGTTTACCATGTGTGCGAAAATTCTAGAGGTGAACCTAGTTGTTTCCTTTTTCCTCCCACATGTTTTCACACCCTAATGACAGCCATTCCACAGCAATTAAGAGACAATTAACAAAAGAATTCAACCTCAATTAATTCCAAATTTATTTGGGATTAAATTACTCATAAATTACTTTTATAATTTTCAAAATTTCTCCTTTTACATGCTCTCTCTCTCTCTCTCTCATTTCCCTAGCCTTCATTTTCCTTCTTTCCCATTCTCTTTGTCTGCTCTCTCTGCCCTCTCTCACACACACCAAAAAAAAAAAAAAAAGAATCCGCCAAATCTCCAAATTCTTCCAAGCCGAAAATCAAAGAATTTCAAGGTATGTTTCAGTATTGTTTGATAATGAGGATGATTTTGTTACTTGTTTTAGTTTGGGATTCTTTGAGGGAATGGATGATTTTCTTGATGAGTGTTTTCATGTGAGTTTGAGGAAGGATAAGAATATTTATCGAATGTTGATCGAAAAAAAAAAGTGGTGATATGGTTGATTTTGTGAACAAGACGAAATTAGGGTTTTTGATTCTTTATTTATGATTTCATTGGTGTGGTGATTGAATAATTTTATATGTTAGAAATATGTCTTAGGGCTGTTTTTATGTGTGTGTGTATGAATTATAGATGTATTGTGATGATAATTTATATACATATATTTCTATTTATTTTCGGATTTGACCACTGCCATTAGAATTTCCAGATTCTAAGATAAGAATTCAAATGGTTTTTAAGAGTGCAAATGGACTCCATTTTTAACAAATTTGATATTGTTGGAAACCCTGGATGTCTATTTTCTTTTGAAATTAGTTTCATACCTTTTGGAGTTATGTGTGAATTTTTATTTTTCAAAGAGGCAGACATTCGGCTGCCAGACTCTATACAATTTTAGTGGTCCGTTTTCAAACTATTTTTGAGGATCCAAACGGTCTCCATTTTTAACAATTTGATATTGTTGGAAACCTCTAGATGTCTATTTTCTTTTGAAATCAGTTTCATACCGTTTGGAGTTATGTGTAAATTTTTATGATTTTCAAAGAGGCAGACATCCGGCTGCCATACTCTATAAATTTTAGAAATCAATTTCAAAAATATTTTGGACCGTCCAAACGGTCTTCATTTTCTATGAATTGGTACCATTAGAAATATCAGATGTATAATTTCGCTTAAAATTGGTTTCAGATCATTTGAAGTACTGTATAAATTTTTATGAATTTTTAAAGGGACAAAGGTCTAACTGGCAGTTTCTGCAAAGATTTGTAATTTCATGGAAGTGTTCAATTTTTGTGTTTTGATGTTATTGAATGATGAAATAGGCCTTGTAGTGCTGCTATGATATGATGGATGTGTTTTAATGAATTATTATGAGTTTTTGTTGATTTTATTATATTTATTATTCATGGCATGAACGGTTCTAAAGGCAAGCACTCGAGACCTCAATTGCGCGTCACCATCGGAAAATTTGAAAAGGTTAAGTGAGGCGTTTATGTAAGTACACTCTCACCTGCAACATGAATTAAAGATTTGAGAAGTATATATTTTGATGTTGATGATGATGTTGATGTTCTTAAATAATACTTCTCCTATGATGACGTTTTGATGAAAAGTATATATATGGTATGTATATGTATTTTTATGTTTTAAAATGACGTTGTACACCCTTGATGATGATGATCATGATGTTGTCCGGTGAGCGGACTTTTGTCACCGTTGGTTTGGGATTTGCTACCCCAACCCTTCCGTGACTAGCGCGCTATGATGGTAGAACGCCGGGCCTAATATATGACGGTTTTAAAAGTTAAAAGGTTTTTAAATGATGTTTATACTTATGATGATAAAAGAAAAATGTTTATTTACATTTGTGAGATTTAAGTGTCTTACTAAGCCTTTGCTTATATAAGTTAATTCATGTTGCAGATAAAGGAAAGGGGTAAGATATAGTGTTGGAGGAGCTTGGAGCAGAAGCGGGGCGATATGTGATAGGAAAACGGGAGGAACGATCATAAGATGGACATTTTTTATTTCAAATGAAGTTTTGAGATTTTAATTTATTATTATTTGATTGGATGCTTCATAAGGACTTAAATTTTATTTCATGAGTTAGGTTTTAAAAAATATATATACACTTATATTTATTATGAAGTATAATTTTGATATAGTTTTTTTTTTTAAAAAAATTTCTAGAGTTTTCTAAAATTATCTAAGTAAAGTTTTCAGTTATATAAAGATTTTTATTTTAAGCTTAATCTTTTCCGCAATTTTATAAGAGATGAATGATTAATAAGAAGTCAACTGTAACGGTCCGTGAGGGATCGTTACAGATCTCATAGCAGATCATGCCCTAGTAACATTTGAGAATGTTTTACATAGGGGTGTGCATAGAATTGAAACTGTAACAACCCAAAAATTTGACGAACTTGTGATTTCCTTAGATACAAGGAAAATCTAAGTCTGGATCATGTATGTCAACATGAAGCTCATGATCTGATTTGATTATCAGAGGATATTTGAGTTCTTATAAGTATTATGAGACTCAATAATAATCTATTAAGTAAAAAGAAGGATTTATGATGAAAAGGCCGAACCATGAATTATGATTTTCGTTCAGGCCAATGAATGACCAGGATAATTTACGAAATGATTAAGACGGTACTGTCATATAATAAGAAGTATTAAAATTATACTGTATCTAATCGTCATTACGGATGTAGAATTGAGAATAAGGATTGGAATTGCTCTAGAATAATCAGGAATAATTTGGAGCAAAAACGATTAAGTTGCTTCAAGTCCTAAAAAAACCTATACCCGTCCAGTTAAGTGTAGATAAATTCTAGACTGCAGTACATCAATACTATACTGTTGATAGTTAAAACAATATTGGCACTATCTGGATTATTAAGAAATTAGACTGC
Organism: Ficus erecta; assembly: GCA_008635985.1. Lineage (NCBI taxonomy): Eukaryota > Viridiplantae > Streptophyta > Magnoliopsida > Rosales > Moraceae > Ficus > Ficus erecta. Next base: position 242,857 of record BKCH01000133.1, on the reverse strand, counting down.
GTATTAAGGGAGTGCCAAACATGGCCTTACTTGGAGGCCAAGTTATTGTGGATAAATATGTAATTTTTGAATTATGGAATTTATGGATTTTTTTCCTAACCAAAGCCTCTAACTAGGCCAAATAGCTGGTTACATTGGGTGGCCTTGGGGAACAAGGAAGCAAATTAAAGATAAGTTTGAAAAGATTTTTTTTTTGCTTCAACACATGCATGGCTGGCCAATTGGAGGGACTTGGAATGCAAATATTTTATCTTTAAGGACCAATATGCAATTTAAGGAGAATTTTAGAAATAAAAAATAATTGTGAAAAATTTAGAATTTTCGACCTATAAATAGAGGTGGGTAGTGTTGTGTTGAACCATTTAGTTGGGTTCCTAACTTCTAGTTCCTTCTCAACATTAACTATTCCTCTCTAGACTTAGAGAGAGAGAGAGATGGCCGGTTGTGGTATGGAGGGTGGTGGATCAAGAATTTTGCTCATGCAAGGTCTAGAACCACTCTTTCAAAGCTTTAGAGGTATAATCTCAACCCTCTAACTAAGAATTTCATTTATGGAATTTATGTGTATTTCAAGCTATGGTTTTAAGAGCATAAGCTCATGCTTCTTATTTTATGATTTTTGATGATTGGTTATGCTAGATCTATGCTAGGGTTTGATTTTTATGCTCTATGTTGAGTTTAAGGTTATTGTGCTCATTGCTCACCATGTGTTTGTGAAAATGCCTTCACATGTCTAAGTAAGGAGATTTTATGAATGATGATGATGATGATGATGATGTGAATGCTAAGTGTGTGTGGTTAAGGAATTAACCTAAAACACAATTTGGTAAGCTTGAAAAGTTATCAATGTTGTGTTTTTTAAGAACATTAGATAAATGTATGTTTGAATGTTAAGAACGAATCCGACACATTGCATGTTACATAGGCTCACAGACTTGCCCGTTTGAGGTAGGGTGCATGGATTTTTAAGCAAAAATCAACAAAAAATACAAAACTGGCAATTTTCGGATTTAACTTGATAGTTTTTGGAAACTTAATTTTGAGGTCCTTAGAGGCCGAATTTGAAAAAAGTTATAACTGAAAAGTTGTAGAAAATTGAAAATCCTTGGGGACAATGGAAACAGTAATGCAAACGGTTTTTGAAAATAAGGCTTCAAAGGCCTCTATTTTTATCAAAATCCGTAACTAGTACAGACAGTGTACACAGCTAGTATTTTTCAAAGGAAAAACGAGTAAATTAAAGGTAGATTTAAGTTTTGAACGAAAAAACAAAAGTTATAGGTTTTGAGATCTACAACTTCCGTGAAGAAAGTTTTCCCAAATTTTAAACTGATTTAAAGATAAAACAGGATTTTCAAAACTGTGCAAGGTACTAAAAATTCTTGCACAGGATTTTCCAAACTGTACATGATATAGAAATTTCCTGCACACATGCATTCTAGTAAATTAAAAGGCTATTTTAAAAGCAGTTTTTAAGGTTTTATGATCTCTTTAAAAAGAGACTAAAATTTCATGAAAATGGTTTCAAAAAGGTTTGAATCCAATAGAATTTCCCAAGTGATTTAAAAAAAAAAACATACTATTTTATGAAAGGTAATAAGAAATACTTGATTTATAAAGTTATGATATTTTCAAAACATAAGAATACGATAACAAGTGTATGACTATGGTAATCGAATGGATACCAATTTATTATGTTAGGGCCTGTGTCCATGACTACCAATGGTAACTGTTGGGGTTAGACTTCGTCTTCCATTACACATCGTTAGCCTTCGACTGTTTATCAAATGAACAACGAACTCCTGAGTCAAATCTACAATATTTTCATATATTTGGGCCGGACCAACTTACGATATTACTTTGTTCAATCGTGAACAATGATCGTTCGTATTCGATCGACAAACCTGTCAAATCAAATATGATCGAACGAACATCAAATCTAATATAAGCCACGAACGGCACGTTCGTAAGAACTAGGCCTGATTTCCTAATCATCGTTCATTGCTCGTGTTTGACGATAATTACAAGGGCTACCTGCAATAGCCGCCCTTTTTACTGATTCATGATTTCCTTGTTGAGGAATATGAACGTTTATGTAAAATATCTGATCTGATTTTATCAAATATATTGAGTTCTTATAGCCTTATAAGACTCAATAATAGTTTGCTTAGTCAAGCATGAGGCCTTTTGAGGGAAAAGGCAGAATAAGAATTTATGATTTTATTCCGGTCAACGTTTGGCCAGAATGACTCAAGGCATGATTATGACGTACTGCAGTATAGCAAGCAGTATGGAAATTATATTGCAAAAATCATCATCACAGATGAAAAAGTAAGAATAAGGTATGAGATCACTTTATAAAAATCAAGCACAATTTAGAGTAATAAGGACTAAGTAGCTTTAAGTCCTAAGAAAAAATTTATACGCAGCCTAGTTAAGCACAATGAATTCTGGATTGTAGTCCAGTATGACAGTACTGTTATTAGTTAAAACAATATTGTCATTATCTGTTAGTGATAAATTGGATTGCAAAATAAGGAAAGTACCAAACATGGTCTTATGGGGTACACCTCATTAAAGATAAATAAGCCATTTTTGGAATTAAAATATAAATGGATAATTAAGCATTAATTAGGGGTAAGGTGGCTCATTGTTGGCCGACTACCTCAAGGGTCCCTTAGCAAATATTTTAATTTTGGGTTAGATATGCAATTTTAGGAATAAAAATAATTCTAAAAAAGAAATTAATTTTCACCTATAAATAGGTGAGGTGGGTGAGTTTGTGATCATTTAGTGAAACCCCTAACTTTCTAGTTCATTCTCAACTCTCTCTCCCTCCTAGGAACCGAAGCCAAAGAAGAAGGGGAAAAAAAAGAGAGAGAGTAAGGGTTGGATTTTTGAGGAAGTAAAGTAAGGAGGGAAATTTTTAATCTAAGACCTAAGCCATTCTCAAGGCTTAAAGGTAACCCTCCTAAACCCTTTAAGCAATTCAATTAAGTTGTGATTAAAAGTTTAAGTGTATTTCATGTTGGGTATGTAAGAGCATAAGTTCACATTTTATTTTTCATACAATAGCCTAGATTGCTTGATATGTGCTTGATTAGGGTTTAGTGGTCTTGATTTATAATTTGGTGCATGTTTGTGATACTATGTGTTAGAAATTATGTGGTATGTGCGAATGCCTAGTATGTGTTTGTAATATCCCCACATACTCAAGAAGAGGTATTGTATGAATGATGATGATGTATGATAAATGGAGGATTAAAAATTAACCCAAAACCCTAATTTGGTAAAGGTTACCATTTGGGTTTGTAAGGATGGGAAACCAATGCATGATGATGGAAACCATACGTAATGCTGCATGTTTGTCCTAGCTCACGGTTTCAACCATTTGAGGTAGGGTGTGAGTAATTTTACGTAAAAATCAACAAAGTTGAAAACTGCAGTTTCGGATTAAACTGGGCATCAATCTAGAAATGGAATTTTGAGCCTTTAGAGGCCGAATTTGAAAAAGTTAAAATTACAAAGTTGTAGTGAAACCCTAGGGACATCGTGGACAGATTTTGAAAAATAAGCTCCAAAGGCTTCCGTTTTTATAAAAATCCGAACCTGGTCTGCCCAGACCCTGTGCACGGCCTGGCAGTTTCAACAAGGAAAAAGGATAGGTTAAAGGCAGAATTAAGATTTGAGGGGGGGGTAAATTGTAGGAATCATTGAGGTCTACAACTTTCATAAGAAAACTTTTTCAAATTCAAACAAATTTTAAGATAAAATTGGATCTTAAAAACTGAGCAGGAAACATGAAATTCCTGTACAGGATTTTCAAAACAATGCATGAACAAGAATTCCTGCACATGCACTGATAACTGAAATTATGGAACTGTTTCAAAGATTGCTTTCAGAATTTGACTTTTTTTATTTAAAAGTTACATTTTTATAAAAATACGGTTTTAAGGAATTAAGTTTTACAAAGACTTTTAAAAGAAAAATTAGAGTCTTGTTAAGAAAAGAGAAAAATAAATACATGAGCCAAAAATTATTTGAAAATATAGTAACAAAATGATGACCATTAGTAACCGGATAGGATACCCAAGCTATTGGGTTGGGCCTAAAACCGATGGTTACTAATAATAACCTGATAGGATTACTTTAAAAGTAATTGGGCCTTAGTAACCTAATAGGGTATTAGTCTAAATATGATTGGACTTATACCCATGATACTAATAGTAACCTAACAAGATACTATTTAAGTATAATTGGGCTTTACCCAAGGTTGCATTAAGTAATCAAACACGATACTGTTTGATTGCAATTGGGTCATGTGCCCTAGGTTACATGTAGTAACTGAATAAGATATCATTGTAGTATGTGTGGGACATGTAACTAGGGTTACTGGTGAATGATGGTCATGATACCAGCATTGAATGTAATGATTTATGTAAGATAGGATGATCCTTATCTTACATCCTTTTTGAAACAGTAAAGTAACCTGTTGGAGCAACAAACACAGGACATAGCATAACCTGTAAGTACAACTCCGCCTATAGCACGAAAATGTTTTTACTGCTTGTATGTTTTCAAGCTCATGCATATATGTTGAGGTGCATATGATCTATGCTTTATTATTATGGCATCATGAGCATGCTCACTAATGATAAATCACTTGGTAAGAATGAGAACCAGTTTCAAGTAAGAAACTGTTTTAAAAGACTGTTTTCGAGATGAAAACTATTTTCAAGGAATTGTTTTCAAGAACAAGTTAAGGAAAAGTTTTCAAGTATGATGGCAAGCAAGTTGCCTCGTGTCGTACCGACCTGCACGAGGGCGAGTTTGATCTATGATTTGAGTTGGATTGGACTGGCCACCCCAACCACTCCATGGCTGCACGCCATGGTACGTACACTCATGTTAAATAAGGGGCCCAAAAACGTGCTAACCTAAGACATTATAATGAAAGCATAATTGGTTCATGCATTGTTTTTATTACGAAATGTTTTGCGGATTAAAAGTTGTACTTGCTGAGCGAGAGCTCACGACTTACGTTTATGTGTAGGTAAGCAACCTACGGCAATACTTGATACAAGAGTGGGGCTTGGTATGACTAGTTGTGAAACTTGGGATGGAGACCGCTACGCGTTTTGAATTATAATACTTGTATTTGTTATGCTATATATATATAAATTCAAATAAGTTTGATACTCAAGTACTCAATTAAGAAAATGTACTTATATATATTGTGTGTATATATATATATATGTAAATATGTGATGAGTTAGATTTTCAGTTGGCAAGTTGTTTTTTTTTTTTTAAATATTTTGTATTTCCGTCGAGTTAAACAAGTTAAGTAATTATGTAAGATAAGTATGAAACGACCTACGTTAGGCGGGTCGTTACAATACCCCCCATAACCGTCAAACCCACGATCGACGACATATCATACCTTCCATGATAACTGGCAAGTCCATGATTGAAGATGACGTCATATATTATAACTGCTAAGCCCACTATCTGTGATTCATCCCAATAACCACTAATTCCACATCATGACATGTGTCCCAAAAGACATTGAGCGAGAACCGTCAACACGAATTACGGATTCAGACCCACTATTCTTTCTTTAAATAGGGAAGACCTCCCTTCAGACAGAGACTTCTTTTTTGATTCTTACTTACCCTTACGCTTCCAAAATTTACTCAGAAATTGTAACTCGTTGTATTCGAGCACAATCATATACATTGAAGAAACCACACTCACAGAGGATGTAGCACACATTTGGCGAACCTCTCTAAATTTCGGTATTGTTGATTCTCTTTTAATTTTTCTTACTTGATTATTTCGATACTATAATGCATATAAATTTCCAACGATTTCCATGGGCCCAATCAATTGACTGTTTCATTCCTTTTTACTACGAACTTCTGTTAAAAATTTGACTGTAGATTCCTTGCATCTACAGTTTGGCACCCACCGTGGGGCCCTGGCCATCTTTCACCGGAGATTCATAGAACATTCATGGCAGACGAACTGAACATCAGGAACCTTCGCAAGGCAGCCCTGCTAATCGACCAAAGCCTTAACATCAGGAGAAAATGCCCAAATCGCTAACCTGACGCGTTTGGTTGAAGAACTCACACGGAAACACAACTCCCAGCAAACCAGATGGAAAGTATCAGTGCAGAGAACCAAGCTTTGAAGAACCAGTTGGCTATCAACACACATGCCGCATACTCCTACTACTACAACCCATATGTTGGGTATTTAGTAGGGGCAAGCACTGGGGGCTGGCAGCAAGTTATGCCTTACTATCCTTAGGGAGCAAGAAACACCGTTCACAGCCCTGTGGCTCCAATGCAGCCCCTGTCTACACCTGGAAACATACCACTGGGGAACGAAAGGCGAACAGCAGCAGCACTAGTAATAGTAGCCAGAACACGGATCTATTCCAGAAGACACGCCAACTCGACACGGCGTTGACGCCCGTTTTACCACCACCACCAGAAGGTCCTTTCCACCAGGGACGATGAACGTTGAAGAAATGATGCGAAGCATAATGTCTGATGAAATGAGGACATCAGAAGTGCAGATGGAGCAGTGTTTTTCTTCACATACACAGAAAAACTTCAATGCCGAGGTTCGATGATCTCGCTCGCGGAGTCCGAGAGACACCCCTTACAAAGCGGATTACGAACACTATCACCCCAAAGTTTGGCATCATTTCTTTTCCAAGGTTTAACGGAATGTCAGACCCCCACGATCATCTATTACAATACAAACATATCGTATAGTCGACGCACATTCCGACCGGCATGCTCGACGACATGATGTGCAAACTTTTCGTACACCTAAAAGGAGCAGCCTTGAGATGGTTTTGCAATCTCCCTCCTGAATCCATTGATTCGTTCAACAAGCTCTCACTCGAGTTCTTGAGAAGCTATTCTATTCCCATACAATTGGAAATACCACGAAGGATCTATGGAGTGTGATCCATGGACCACATGAGTCGCTCCGCGCTTACATTAAGCGTTCAGCAAAGCAATCTCTGAGATTTCGAGACTTGATGACGGAATGGCCAGAGAGGCACTAAAGAAAGGACTTAGACACAAGTCACTATTCAAGAACGAGATCTGTGAGATATCCGCCTACAATCCAAGACGTTATGCATCGAGCGAAATGATTTATTGAATTGGAGGAGGAAAACGAACAGTCGAGTGAGACATAGCACGTACAAGGGAAGAAGTAACCAAAGCTCGCGATGAGTGAGAGAAAATGTTTAGACGCAACGTACACGCCCAACAAGATGAATGGAGCATCGAGAAGTGGACTGCGAGGTGTGATCACAAGCGTCCATTTTCACCACCAAAATATGCGCTCGGCATCACCCATCATAGTTGATTGCTCATCTAAAGTACCAAGACTTCGTCATGTGGTCGAAGAAGCTATTATAAAATCCAGCCAGAGACACGATGAAGTATTGCGAGTTCCACAAGGATCATGGTCACCACACCATCGATTGTAGGATGCTAAGAGCTGAAGTTGCCAGCTACTGAAGAAAGGTCACCTTCGAGAATTCCTCACTGAATAGGGAAGAGAGACATATGGACTTGGCAACGAGTCCAAATAACAGAAGATAGTGCAGTAGATCAAGGATACGCTTCACCACCACCCCGTTTGAAAGACGATTGGCGTTATTTGTGGTGGTTCGACCTATAGCGGAGAGACTGTGACAGCAATCAAGTCTCACAGAAGAAAATCCATACAGCCGATTGCAACGATCCTTCCCGATGATCCTACTGAACATTTGGTTCTCACTTTGAACGTTTCAAAAGTAGGTTGAATTCTTGTCGACAATGGGAGCTCAACCGACATTCTTTTCCTCTCGACCTTGAGAAATGGAATGTCTAAGTCGAACATTGAGAATTCAACGGACATTCTAACTGGTTTTAACGGAGAATAGACCATAGCTGTTGGCAAGATTAAGCTTCCTGTTTTTGCAGCAGAGAATAAGATGACAAGTTTTTTAGTTTTGGACTGCCCATCTGCCTACAATATCATACTTGGTAGGCCGTGGATCCATGCTATGAAGGCAGTACTGTCCACATACCGTCAGAGAATAAGATTTCCCACGAAACGGGAATAAGGGAGATAAAGGGGAGCCAAGAAGTCGTGCAAACGTGCTACCTCCGTTCGATGAAGCTGAAGAAAAGCGATAGCTTATAGCAATTAGCTGCGAAAGAATCGAACGATAAGGCCCAATCGGACATTGAGCAGCTTAACGAGATCCAGATTGATCCAGCGAGACTAGATCGGGTCATCAACATTGGCTCATTACTCATAACACAGTTCGTAGTAAATTGGTGAGTTTTGTTAGAGACAACCAAGACTGTTTTGCTTGGTCACATTCCGACATGGCTGACATCGACCTTGAGGTGACGACGCATCGACTTAATGTCAATCCTAATCATGAGCCAATGAAACAGAAGAGGCGGAAGCTCAGTATCGAACGGAATCGTATAGTCAACGATGAAGTGCCAAAATTGATCGAAGCAGGATTTATAAGAAGTTTGTTACCAAGATGGTTGGCGAACATCATTATCGTCAAAAAGAAGAATGGAAAATGAAGGGTCTGCATTGACTTCATGACCTGAACAAAGCTTGTCCGAAAGACAGCTTCCCATTGCCACAAATCAATCGTCTAGTCGATGCAACGGCGGACACGAATTGCCCTCATTCATGGATGCATTTTCTGGATACAACCAGATCCTCATGCACCCAGACAACCAGGAGAATATGGCATTTATCACAAAAAGGGGGATTTATTGCTACAAGGTAATGCCATTTGGGTTGAAGAATGCTGGAGCAACATATCAAAGGCTCGTTAATGCTATGTTCGTTGATCAACTCGGTAGAACGATGGAAGTTTACATAGACGACATGTTGGTCAAATCGTTGAAATCTGAAGATCACATTAGGCACCTGTCAGAGTGCTTTTCAGTACTTCAGTAGCACAACATGCACCTGAATCCATCCAAGTGCTCTTTGGGTGTTCGTCCAGGAAGTTCTTAGGCTATATCGTCACACAGCGAGGGATCGAAGCCAATCCAGACCAATAAGGGCGACTATGAACATGCCATCACCAAGAAACAAACGAGGAGATTCAGAAGTTGACTGGTCGGATCGCAGCATTAAGCAGATTCATCTCTCGATCAACTGATAAATGCCAACCCTTCTTCAAATTACTCAAAGGAAATAAGAAGTTCGATTGGAACGAACAATGTCAATAGGCATTCGACGAGCTTAAAAGGTATCTATCGACACCTTCTATTCTAGCCAAACCTCTAACTGGTGAGAGTTTGTTTCTGTACTTGGCGGTTACAGTGGATGAAGTTAGCGCTGTCTTGGTTAAATATTCGAATGGCGAGTAGTGGTTTATTATGTCAATAAATCGTTGCTTGATGTTGAAACAAGATATCCGGTGGTTGAGAAGTTAGCTCGTGTGTTGTCACTGCTGTCAAAAACTAAGGCCGTATTTAGTCTCATTCGATCATCGTGATGACAACATACCCCTACGAGCCATTCTTCACAGTCCAAGTTATCCGGACATTAACAAAAGGGTGGTCGAGTTAAGTACCGGGCCTGAACTAGCCTGAAATCACAAGTACTTGCTGACTTCGTAGCCGAATTGACACCTAATCCTCCAATGAAGAACACTGAACTAGAAGACTGGTGGACACTTATGGTTGACGGAGCATTCAATGTCAAAAGGTTCTGGAATAGGAGTGTACTGCAGGTCTCCCGATGGCGAGGTTATCGAACAATCATTCCGACTTGGATTCAATGCTTCCAACAATGAAGCGGAATATGAAACCTTGATTGCGGGACTAAGGTTGGCGAAAATGCTGGGGCTCAAAGATTAAAAATTCATAGCGATTCACAGCTCGTTGTAAACCAGGTACTCGGAGAATATACAGCAAAGGATACGAGAATGGAAGCCCACCTAAGTACTGTTCATCGCTTGTAAAGTATTTCGAGGAGTATACGTCCAGCATGTTTTAAGGAACTTGAAACACAAGTGGAACGCTTTGGCTACTTTTGGTTCAACATCTGAGCCAAGCATACGTCGGAGTATTCCTATGGTTTTATTGAAGACTGAGCATCGAAATCGAAGCTACGATCGCTTCAGAGGAAGTTGGAGAAGACTGGAGAACGCCCATTGTAGCTTATTTGAAGGAAGACTACTAGCCGAAGACAAGCAGGAGGAACGAAAGATCAAAACGAAGTCTGCACGATTTTCATTGATCAAAACGTCTTATACCGTCATTCGTTGAACGGCCCCTACACCCGATGTCTTGACGAGAAAGAAGCTGCATACGTTGAAGGAAATACACGAAGGTCAATGTGGGAATCATTCCGGGGAAGGTCTTTGTGCAACAAAACCAACAACAGGGCTATTACTGGCCTACTATGCTCCGCAACAGCGATGACGTTGTAATGTGGTGTGACAAATGCCAAAGGCATTCCCCAGTATTCCATCAACCTATGGAACGGCTATCAAGCATTGGATCTCCTTATCCTTTTATGAAGTACTCAATGGACATAGTAGGGCCATTACCAAGAGCGAGCGGTCAACGCAAGTACCTGCTAATACTCACTGATTACTTACAAAGTGGGTCGAAGCAGAGGCGTATGCGGATATAAAGGATTCGGACATCGAATGTTTCATATGGAAGAACATAATTTGCAAATTTGGTGTGCCCCAAGAAATAGTCACAGACAATGGATCTCAATTCATTTTTGGCAACTTCATAAAATTCTGCCTACGGTGGAAGATCGAGCTTAGCTTCTCTACTCCGAGATATCCCCAAGGAAACGAACAAGCTGAGAACCAACAAGACAATAGTCCAGAATTTGAGAAGAAGAAACTCGAAGCTCGAAAAGGACGATGGGCGGATGAACTCCATGGCGTTCTTTGGGCATACAGGACAACCCCAAGAAGGGCGAACGGGGAATCTCCATTTTTATTGACATTTGGTACAGAAGCGCTTGCTCCAACAGAAATTGGTGTTCCCATACTTCGGGACAACAGCGAAAGAAAACTACATTGGGCTCCAGCAATTCAATGATCTCTGTGACTTGGGTATCAAGGTCACTCGCCACGAGCGCTTGCGTAAGTTCGAAAAGCGCAGTCCTTTGTTCTCCATAGCACCATAGCAATGGGGATCAAAAAGCACCAAATTTGATGACTTATTGGGAAAGACGAAATAAGAGCATGCTATTGAAGATGCTACAACATATGTCGGGGAGGCCTCCGTTGATTGACTATCCTTTGAAAACGAGGATCAGAACCAAGAGATGCTCAACGACAGTCTGGTTGTACTCGATGAGAAACGAGATCAAGCACTGGTACGCATGGCGAATTATCAGCAATCTGTGGTGAAATATTACAACTCAAAATTTCACCCAAGAACTTTCAACGAAGGAGACCTCGTGCTGCACAAGGTTTTCCAAAACACTATCGAACCAAACGCTGGAAAGTTAGGAGCAAACTAGGAAGGCCCTTACAGGATTTCAAAAGTCATCCGTCCGGGGTGTTTACTGTCTTGAAGCAAATGATGGAGTTGAAGTGTTTCGTAGCTAGAATTCTCATCACCTTCGCAAGTACTACTTGTAATTTTCTTGTAATTTTAACAAGTTCTTGTAATTTCCTGAAACTTTGTTTACATTTGTAAAGGCTAGATCCGTTTACAATGAATGTTCGATGCAAGATCGAACCTGTAGGTCTAAGCCTAAGACTACATTGTACAATTGAACTACGTTCGACTTGATCACAACGTGGGTACGTAGGCAGCTCGTATACGCTTGTACGAGTCCAGTCATAAAAATCAGACAACTACATTGTAAAATTGAACTACGTTCGACTTGATCCCAACATGGGTACGTAGGCAGCTCGTATACGCTTATACGAATCTAGTCACAAAAATCAGACAACTACATTGTAAAATTGAACTACGTTGGCTTGTTCCCTAAACATTGGGTACGTAGGCAGCTCGTCATATCTGAATGAGTGCAGCTACGTTTCCTAATTAAAACGTGTTTTCAGACAAGAAACGCGTTGTTCCTCACATTCACTATTGATTTGTCCAAGTTTGATTATGGATATACATTTTCAATTCCTTTGTGTCAATCCAACTGGCACACAACCTTGCCGACCATTAACTTCATGGTTAGGTTTTTAAAGGTTCAACGTTCGTCCTTTACGAACTATACGATTCATTGTCGTACAATAATTCTTCACCTTATCGCAGCACGATCAATGCTTGATTCGTCATACAACATTCAACATTTCACATCATCATTACCTAAATAGATGTGGATAAAAATTCTGTCAGAGTTTCTGACAAATAGATAAATCATCAATGTTTACAATTTTGATGTTCAAATAAAAATAAAAATAAAAACACTACAACTATTATATCTTATAATCTACTGTCGCGTCTCGCAGTCTTTTGAAGGATTAGCATTGACAGGGGGCTCGACGCCAATGGATTTTGGATCATTCGACGTTGACATGGCTACATCAGTAGGGGTAGATGATGGACCTCTAGCCTCAGCGAGGGAATCCTCGTACAGCTTGATCTCTTCATCAACATCAATATCGACAAGGAGTCCTTGTTTATACTCCTTGAGGAGATCGTATCAAGTCTTAAGAGTTTTCTTTTCATACGCGTCAATGATCTAAGCAACGAGTGTGGAGTTATCAGCTTCAAGAGCCTTGATCTTGGCCTGCGCCTCGTCGAACCTGGTCGACCATGAACTTCATCATGTCCGTCCTCTCTTTTGCTAATTGGGTGACCTTTTTAAGCTCCCCTACCAACTCAACAGTGCTTGCCTTGACGCTTTCAAAATTTTGCTCAATGTTGAGCAACTTCTGCCCACGATCTCTGTCCTATCTTCGAGCTTCTTAACAAGGTTTTTCTGCTCGACAACCTTATGCTTGTACGGAAGATCAACCCATTACTCGCAAATTACTCTGCAATGCAAAGACATGGTTAGATAAACCTTTTCTAATGATTGTCAAGTTGAGATTCGAACACAAAGGTTAAGAAAATGTACTTTCAAACCATCCCATAACATTCATCAAGATGGTTTCGGATTCGACCCTCATTAATAGTGTCAAGATCAACATCGGATAACAACTGATGCATGATACCAACACCAAGATCCCTGTTTTGAAGGATAGTTGCCCTTGGTGGCAAATCCACCTTTACGTTCTAGTCATCTTGCTTGGACTTCCACAGCTCGGCGTCCGTTTCTGAGTTAGAGGCCTTTGAGGCCTTCTTCCTTTTTGCCAGAACCTTTCTCTTGGGTTTTTCATCTGCCTTCCTTTTCTTGGCAGGGGATTAAACAGGCACCATCTAGAGGTTCCGGAAAAGATTCGATGACCGGCAAGGGCTGAGGTTCGTTTTCACGAGCAGCCTTTTCAGCTGCGGCTACTTTCGCAACTTCTTTTTGCGCCTTTTTCTTGCAAGAAGGTCTTTGGGGTTAAGGAATTCCACACTAATCGTATCCAAGGCTAACTCTTCGATTAAAGCCTCTTCGATTAAAGCCTCTCATCAGAAAGTGGCTCGATGAACAGCAGAGTGCCGAAAAGTCTCCTCAACACCCCCACTGATCACGAACGACCAATCAACCCAGGAAGGAACTCATTTAACTATACCTGTTGTGATGTTGATAAAGTCCTTCCAAAGACTTGACGCCCCTGAGTCTTTTGGGAACGTTCATCTTGTCCCACTCTCAGTTTGGCTATGCAAGCAAGCGTTCGAGCTTTTACTCGAATAAAAGAGCCTTCGGAGGTGGCTTCTTTAGCTCCTTGCCTGCAATACAAATAGCAAATTACATCAACATTTCAACAACAAAACACTTTGTTTAACCCTCGATGTTCTTCATTCAAAACTTACGGAAGAATACCCCATAAAGGGTAAAAGCATTGGCTAGTCTGCCCATTGACTTTTCGTTCACATGCATAAAAAAGTAACGGTCTTGCCAATATCTGTCGGCGTTCTTCATTTCGCCAGCCACCTGCTTCTTCCTCCTTGGATACATCAAGTATCAACCGTGATCTTTCGAGTTTTCTTGTGGGTAATATATAGCGAGGATGTCATCTACTGACATCTCGACGCCCACCTCAATCCGCTAATACAATTAAACCCAAGAAAACTCTCATACCATTTGGCATCAATGAGGAATTACCAACTGGTAGTGATGCATGCTCTGGATGAGAAGATGAGGAATCGGAAGTCGAAGCCCCACGTTCAAAGTAGATGGTTGTACATGCAGATCCACCCCTCTGACACGGTGTATGCTCGCTCGTTTGGAAGGGGGAGGCAAAGTTGGACTTCGTTTGGAAACCCATATCGAACCCTAATGTCTGACAAATCTTCGTCCGTCAAAACGGAATGAGGATTCGATGTTCGTAAGAACGATTCTGTACTTATACGACGCGGAGGTTTACTTGGTCGAGCTATCGGAGGAATCGACAAAACTCCAGCCCCTGATGTTGTCGCCAGTCAACTCCTCTCGGTTGCCTCGTTACTCGTACGCACCCTTTTGACTTTGATGGAACTCATATTCAAATCTCAAACGACGAATGGTCGATGCCCATTCTTCGTCATCAAGAACTACTATTGTCGGACATCACTGCTCGTCCAGTCTACAACTACGTCCTCGACAGGTTGCTTCCCTCTATCTAAATCCATGGTTTCACTAACGATATTCGGAACGAAGAACGAAAGAATTTTGGATCTAAAAGCCTATATATTTAGTCAAAACCCTATGAAGCTAAAGATGAACATGAAGAATAGCCAAACCAAAAAATCAAGAGAAACCCAGGAAAACTCGCCAAATCCCCTCAACTAAATCACTCACCCAAAAGAAATGCAGAAGAAAGATTAACTAGACAGACTCGAAAACAGAACAAAAACGATCCTACCAATCAATATTACTCAAAATGGAAAAAAAGAGAAGAAACTCTTGCCTGAGACTCGAATGGTCTTGGAAAAACTCTCGGACTCTGATTTTTCAAAGGCTCCAAGTGTAGAAATAGGGGAATAAGGGGGAATGCGAAGTGTTATATAGCTTCGCAAAACACCAACGGTCCTGATTTTCAGGTGGTGACGCCTGATCAACAACGGCATGAATCACGAAACTTTTTCGCATTCCCACTCAGAGATCTTACGTCACAACGATGTCACAACGGTTCAAATTTCAAAAAGGAGAAGCCGTCGTTTCCGAACACCCAATCAGTGCATGCCACGTGTTTGAAGTGACTTTCTTCCTGGGCTAAAGATTTTTTAATCAAGAATGTCAGTACATTCGAATTACCCTAATCTAACACATCAGAGATGATACTGCATTCCTCGCCAATAATCAAACACTTTATCAAGGACCCATCGCTCGATAGAGTGGGGGGGGGCTATCTGTTGGGGTTAGACTTCATCTTCCCATTACATCGTTAGCCTTCGACTGTTTGTCAAAAGAACAACGAACTCCTGAGTCAAAATCTACAATATTTTCATATATTTGGACCGAACCCAACTTATGATATTACTTTGTTCAATCATAAAGAATGATCGTTCGTATTCGATCAACATACCTGTCAGTTCAAATATAATCGAACGAACATCGAATCTAATATAAGCCACGAACGGCATGTTCAAAGAAACTAGACCTTGTTTCCTAATCATCGTTCATCATTCGTGTTGACGAGAATTACAAGGGATACCCCCATAACCGTCAAACCCACGATCAACAATGACATGCTGACCTTTCATGATAACTGATGATAAGCCCATGATTGACGATGACGTCATATCTTATAACTCCTAAGCCCACTATCTTGATTCATCCCAATAACCACTAAGTCCACATCATGACATGTGTCCCAAAAGACATTGAGCGAGAATCGTTCACCACAAATTACGGGTTAAGACCCATTATTCTTTTCTCTATAAATAGAGGAAGACCCCCCTTCAGACAAGGGACTTCTTTTTCTGATTCTTACTTACCCTTATGCTGCCAAAATTTACTCCGAAATTGTAACTCATTGTATTCGAGCACAATCATACACATGAGAAACCACACTCACAAAGGACGTAGCACACATTGGTGAACCTCTCTAAATTTCGGTATGATGATTCTCTTTTAATTTTTCTTACTTGATTATTTCGATACTATAATGCTTTATAAATTTCACCAACGATTTCCAAGGGCCCAATCGATGGACTGCTTCATTCCTTTTTTACTAACTTCTGTTAAAATTTGGCGGTAGATTCCTAGTATCTACAGTAACCGGATAGGATACCGGTTTTTACTATGTTAAGGTACCCAATGGTAATCGGATAGGATACAGCTTTTAACAATGATAGGATTTGTATCTATGATTACCAAAGGTAATCGAATTGGATATCGATCTAGTATGTCATGGTTTATAGTAAAATAGAACGACTCTTATCTTACGCTTTGTTTGAAACAGGAATATGACATGTTGTCATGCCTTATGGAACGATAGACCGAGAGCCATAAGACAATTTGTAAGTGCAATTCCGCCTTACAACATGGGCAAAATATTTTTTTTTTACATTGCATGTTTTTCAAAACATTCATGCACTTGATCTACATGATGTACATATGTTTTATGTTTTATGTTTATGTTTTATTATTGTGACATCATAAAAGTATGTTCACTAAATAATAATCACATTAATAAGAACAAATTAAGTTTTCAAGTATGATCAATCTAATGAACAAATTTCATGTAGTAAGATAAGACAAGCAAGTTTTTCTTGTGTCATACCGACTTGCCATTAGGGCGGGTTTAAACTGTATGGTTCATGGTTTGAGTTGGATTGGACTGGCCCACCCAATCACTCCATGGCTACACGTCACGGTACGTGCACTCATGTTATGTAGAGGGCCCTAAACCAAATTAACATTTGAAAGCATAATGGATTCATAAGAAAGCAATTCGGTTCATGCATTCTTTTAGTACAAAAAGATATTATGCGGAATAGAAAGTTGTGTACTTATTGAGCATAAGCTCATAACCTTACGTTCATGCTGTAGGTAAGCAATCTACCGGCAATTGCTGATTGCAAGACTATGGAGAGATGGCACTGCAGACTGTGAAATTTGGGTCTGGGACACCGCCACGGGTTTTGGAATATATGTTTTGTAAAATGTGTTTGTATTATATTATGATAAGTCGATGGTACTAGTATATGATAATTGGTATGTTTTGTAAAATGTGGTTTAAAGCTCAGTACTCGAGTGAGTACATATAAATAAGTATGAGTTTTGAGTTTAAAAAGAAAGGAAAAAAAAAAAACATTTCCGTATTTTTACAGAAAGCAAAAGTAATTTTTAAGATAAAATATGTTTAAGTAAGCATGGTAAGGTAGTACGGTCCCACGAAATCGGGTCGTTGCAAAGTTGGTATTTAAGTTAAGTAAATACGAAGTCACGGCCCTACGTAGGTCAGGTCGTGACAGAAACCAACTTTTTTTAGTATCCACCATCCAGTCTAATCATTAAAAAATCTTTTTAAATATAAAAAAAATAGGTCCAATTCATTTTATCATTCATTCATATTGAATTGGATTGAATTAGATGATTGGATTATAATTGAGCATTCAATAAACTTATTAAAATATGTTAAATTGCAAGAACTTCAAAATGACAAATCACATTGTCATGATACCAATTTAGTCATTTTTCGTCAATTTATCATTTGTAACATAAAACCAAAACCACCATATATGGTAATAGAGAAAAATAAATCTCCCAAGTTCAAATTCTTAAGACATAGAATAAATAGATTTAATGATTTGGCAGTGGACTTGACAATGAGATGACACAAAAAGGAAAAAAAAAATGTAGGGTAGGGCTCAAATGGATTGCAGTCCGTGGGGCGTAAAAGAAGTGATGTTCTACGGTTAGTAAAACTATGAGGGAAAAAAAAATGTTGTTGTGATTTGAATGTTTCACTAGGATTAGTTCTTACTTGCTTTATAAATGAGTTTTATCATATTAAGCTATATAAAGGACCGGAAAGCGTATTTGATGAAGTAACGACCAAAGTGTAGAATTCTAGAAATGACATAAAACACCGATTTGGACGTTTTCAAAATCTGGTCTCTTAAACCATAGTTGCTGCGCTAAAATCAATTCTATAACCTTTTAGTTTATATTATAAGCTTCTTGTGAGCGCAAGAATCCCTCAATCAGGCACTCGTAGCTCAAGATATACTCTTTTGACGTTTAGAACTCAAAGCTGATTTTCTGCAATTGTCGATCTGGTTTAATGTATTTTTCTGGACCTTAACAGTCTCAGAATCTAGTGTATGATAGCTCGATTTGAAGCTCCATGTGTCTACTGTCAGTAAGAACCATGTTTCAGAATATTTGGAGCTATAAAAATGTTTTATGCGCATTTCTGTAGCAGTCGCCAAACAGCATTTTTATCTAAAACCAAAAGTTCATGATATAGGACGCCAAATCCTAAAACATGGTTGCTGCCACCAAAATCACTCTTACCATCATTTAGTGTACATTATAAGTGACCTGTGGCGTTTGGAATCACCTTGATTAGAATTTTGTACCCCAAGTTGTGCGCATTTGAAGTTTCACACAAAAACTTCCAAAATGCTGACAAAACAAGAAAGATCAGAATTTGATTTTGCACTACTACAGAATGTGGATAC
The DNA here is from genome assembly GCA_008635985.1 of Ficus erecta. Lineage (NCBI taxonomy): Eukaryota > Viridiplantae > Streptophyta > Magnoliopsida > Rosales > Moraceae > Ficus > Ficus erecta. The sequence goes on along the minus strand of BKCH01000133.1, from coordinate 224,102 downwards.
CACGACGGTTAAAACCGTCGTGGTAATATTTCCACGACGGTTTTTCTAACCGTCGTGGATTCCATAGTCGTGGAAACTTTTCAGATTCCACGACGGTTTTTTACCCGTCGTGGAATAGGTAAAAATAAGGCCAAAATTTGATATTTAGCAGCATATACCACGACGGTTTTTATTGGAAACCGTCGTGGTAATGATATTGCCACGACGGTTTTACTTATAAACCGTCGTGGTTAGAAGCCTTACCACGACGGGTTCTATAGCCCACCGTCGTTGTAGTTCAGCTTACCACGACGGTTGACGACAGTGGTTTAAAAACCGTCGTGGTATATACCTACCACGACGGTTTATAAAATTCACCGTCAGTGGTAGTTCTTCTTACCACGACGGTGGCTGACACGGAGCTACAAACCGTCATGGTATTATTGCCATACCACGACGGTTTTATAATCCACCGTCGTGGTATTTCGTTTACCACGACGGTGATTGATATGAACAAAAAACCGTCGTGGTATTTGACGTACCACGACGGTTTTGATGAAAACAGTCGTGGTATATTGATTTCAACGACGGTTTCTGTTGGAAACCGTCGTGGTATATTGTATTCCACGACGGTTTATGAAAAAACCGTCGTGGTATGTGTAACGTAAAAAAAAAAATATCCATTCGTGGAATTGAATACCAATTCATTCAATCATGTTCATTCATTCATGATATGGAAAAGAATTTTTGCAAAGAATAAACTATAACATAATTGATATGGCAAATACAATGTACAACAATCAATATAGAATGAACAGCTACTATAAAAATGAAATTCTATTAGAGACTTTGCCTCAAGATTGTACGAAGCTCATGACATATGTAGTCCACTCTTGCCTAACAAAATTCAAATCATCTTCAGTATACGAGTCTTGTTTTGCAGTGAGGCAAGTCCATCGACGTTCAACGTTATTTCCCGCATGAACCCCAATACAAAATAGCCACACTGCACATTTCCTTGCTGTTTCGGGCATCGAGCAGTCTGAATCAACGTCTTGCAGTTGCGTCGCTTTGTTATTCCTCGTCCCACCATCAACTTCCAATCGTTTAGTGCCCTAGACAATTTAACAAATATCAAAATCACCGGGGCACAACAATTATAGAATCTCAAATCTTGGAACTATAAATCAATTTGAGAATACTTACAACGTTATTAGCTGTTGAAAATCTTCACCCGGATCGTTTCCAAGAGGATTAAAATAGAGGACGGAGTCATCCCACGGATCAATAACAGCCAGTATCCAATGTTGGCCGCTGTTATATGGCATGAGAACGAGCCGTCCCCTTGGTACGTTTGTTATGATCCGGATGATATTGTCGGCTCTCTCTCGAATGTAGGCTACGCGATCTACATTCTGTTGAACTGGCGAGACAAGGAATGGAGAGATAAACTCGAAGCGTTGATCCCAATCCTGCTCTTGCACAACAATCCGATAAGTAGCTGCAAAACATTAACCAAAACCTGTTACGCGTGCAAAATCAACATATATATCTATCTTTCAAGCCATCTAGAACAATAAGCATTGTTTAAGAAAAAAACAATTACCTGATGTAAACCATTTATACTGCTTGCACTGATTTCTTTAAATGTTATGAAATGGAATACATCTTCATACCCAATATATATGGGCATTTCATCGGGTTGTTGTGGTGGGCACGCAATCTGGCTACCGTCAATCAAGGAACTTTGTGCGTAATAAGCCAGCGGTCTCATTCCTTCGGGAATTTCATTGAAGTCAAACGTAAGATCTTCTTCTTCCGTTTGCTGTTGTTACCATCGGTTGTGACTGTGGTTTCTTCCTCCCGGCTCTCTTTTTTATTCTTTTCCTTCCCGTTGCTTCTGGGTCGGGAGCTGACTTGGACCTCGACTGGCCTGGCTTATACTACTCTGAAGCATGACTAATTTTTTGGGCCAAGCAACAAAGCCCCCGACAGCCTCTTCAACATATGTAGCTTCATGCGTCGGAACCGGAAGGAGTTGCACGTTTAAATTTTGGGACCTGATTGTCACTCGCACATTCTCGTCGCCCAAAGGAATCCCATGGACTGTGTCGGTTGGAACACAGTCCATGTATGCCCTGCCTATCGCAACCAAAACTTCTCCACCATTAATAAAATCCGTAAGGAAAAGCTGGCATTCCTTACTTGCATTAGGCGTGGGCTGCGGGTTCCGCCGCCTCGGCTTCTTCTCGTTGAGGGTGCAACTAGCCTTGAAACTGTTGTGCTGATCAACGGTAGGTGGGGCTGCCTCCTCGGACATAGTCTCACGGTTGATACCGTGCTTCGCACAAAGTTCCTGCACCGTTCTTTCCAATGAAGCCAGCTGTCGTTTCATAAAGGCGACTTCAGGATTCTCCCTTGGTACGCCCATGGCATTGAAGTATTGCGCTTGCTTGACAAATTTTGATTGCCCACGAAGACGACCGGAATGCTCGGGATTGCCCAAAGACTTGGTCAAAATGTCTTCTGTACCCACGGATTCGAAGCTTCCTTGGGTCTCTTGTTGTGCTAATTCGTCCTATAACAATTACACAATACGTTATTGAGCCCATAAACATAATGGAAACAATCTTACTTTTTATTCGAAATAGGATCCGTAGACTTACTATTGCTTCGCCGATAATTTTAACCGATGGATTCTTGTACTCTCCATCGGGTTTGATCCGCGTGTCCCGCCAAATAACATGCCGGTTCGCATACTCCCCCGTCTCTTCGAACTGCAATTTAGTAATTAAAGTTAGTAAACATAAATAACACACGTAAATATAAATTAAATTTAAATAGACTTTAAGCTTTTTTCCCAATTAATGTACGTACGATTGCTTGATCACGTTTCCTATAGCCGTCTCGGCCTGTGGTAGAACCATATTTGCTCTTTTTCCTTATCTCGCTTCCTTGTTGGGATAGCCTTTTGAAATCTGCCGTCCGTCGATAGGTAATAAACCTTTCCCAATCGTCCTGGCTGATTGTTGGGTAATTGTGAACCACTTTAGCCGGACGTTGCCAGACGGTTTCTTCACCAATATGATCCCTAACAAAGGCTTGGTAAAGATCATATCTGAAACCTTTAGCCGCCTCCCCACAGGACTTCAATACTTGCTTTTTGTGCGATTCATCAACCGTGAATGAAGTTTTAACTTCCAACCATACTCGTTCTTTCCTCGGTTCCAAATCAGCACTTCTAAAATCAGCAATCCAAATTGGAATGTGCTCCCGGGCTAGCACTCCAATCTAACTCTGTAGTTCATCACCTTCCTTGCCAATTGGTTGGCCTTTTGAGTCAAACGAAACCTTAATTCGTTCTCCCCCTCGTCCTAACAACGTGCACTCTTTTAAGGAGAGTTGCTCTTCGCTTCCCCTCCTCGTCGGCATTGAATCTTGCAGAGTTGGTTCTTCGTGGTTTTCCAACCTGAGTTTGGGTAGACACTTCCTCCTCGTGATCATTCGACATTGTAAATCAATCTAAAACAACAAAACACCCGACATGAGTATGACAGTGGCATTTAATCGAAACTGTAGTTTGCAAACAATCACCACAAACAAAAAAATTGAATTTTATCTTCTTCATTCACAAATCCGAGCCTTACCTATAAATTTAATTCAATCTACAACTAATTCTCACACAAAACTACCTTTAATCAAACACGTAATATATAAACAATTAACTAATAACAGAATCAAAAAATCTTAACAAATCCGTGCCTTACCCAACCATTTCAAATCATACAAAACTACCTTCACAATCAACAAGAAATTGTAATGGTTTTCTCTGGATTTTGCCCATTTCGGCCTTGAATATAATCAATTTCGACAACCACAATAAACAACCACACTCAACAAAATATTGTTCATAGACCAAAATTACCCACATTTTTAGCATTACCCAATCAATATGCATTAATACAACTCACCGGATAATAGAGAGTGGGTTGTGGTCGGCGAGAGAGCCTGGGAAAGTCCAAAAAACGAAGATGGTTGGTGGAGAATGGCGTCGGATAATGGATGAACCGCTCGAGTGCTGCACGATGCCGTCGGAGTTTGAGTGTTCAGAGAGCTTTTGAAGATTTTAAAGGGACGGAGCGACGAGAGAAAATTGGGGGGAGGAAATATTCTGGGTATGGAAGTTCAGGCGTATTAGAGACTGCAAAAGTGAATGTGTTTGGGGAAAATGGGGTTTTTTTGGGGTTTTATTAAAAGCGGCAAAGAGTTGAACAATTTCCAAAAATTTCAAAAACTGCCGCTAAAATATATATCACGACGGTCTCAAAAAAACCGTCGTGGTATAACATATACCACGACGGTTAAATTTAAACCGTCGTGGTAAACACTATACCACGACGGTCTTTAAAGACCGTCGTGGTAGATTTCATGTCTATGGCACCATACCACGACGGTTTAATGCGAAAGACCGTCGTGGTAAACTGCTGTGAGCATGCAAACCACTGGAATCTACCACGACGGTCTTCATTGTTAACCGTCGTGGTAGATTGGCGGTGGGGCCCTACCACGACGGTCTTCATTTTAGACCGTGACCGTCGTGGTAGATTGGCGGTGGGGTCCTACCACGACGGTCTTCATTCTTGACCGTCGTGGTAGATTTCATGTAGATGGCACCATACCACGATGGTTTAATGCAAAGACCGTCGTGGTAAACTTGCTGTGAGCATGCAAACCACTGAATCTACCACGACGGTCTTCATTGGTTGACCGTCGTGGTAGATTGGCGGTGGGGTCCTACCACGACGGTCTTCATTCTTAACCGTCGTGGTAGATTTCATGTATATGGCACCATACCACGACGGTTTAATGCGAAGACCGTCGTGGTAAACTGCTGTGAGCATAAAAAACCACTGGAATCTACCACGACGGTCTTTATTGTTGACCGTCGTGGTAGATTGGCGGTGTGGTACTATCACGACGGTTGTGAAAAAAACCGTCGTGGTATATGATTTACCACGACTGTTTTTTTCATTAACCGTCATCGTAGGTAGAAAATTTCATAAAACCGTTTTCCAAATTTTTAACATAATCCCTCTACGTGCCCATACCTGTATGTTGTGCAATCATTCATTCTGGATTCTCATTTGCTTCCAAACGTATATGCATGTTTAAATAATTCCCATATAATGTGTGTAATTAAAAAACCTTATCTAAATGTTTACAACGAGCTTAAGAAAATAAAATATTTTGTGAAGTTTTTTTTTTTCTGTTTTTTTTGGGCTTCTCAACACGTGTCCACTCGACGTCCAATCGAAGTAAGTGTGAAACATCATCGTCAAAATCATCAATCTCCTCCACCGGTGGCAAACCCGTTGTAAATGATGGAATGTCGGTGCAATCGTCAGTATCTTCTTGGCTATCCCGGAATATTCTTGACTTCATTGGCACAACTAAAGACAACCCTAAATTTGCGGGATCCGTTGTATAAAATACTTATACCGCCTGTGACGTCATGATGAAAGGATCATTTTTGTATCCCAAGCGCTTAAAGTCCACCACTGTCACGCCGTCACTATCAACCTTAACATAATTATTGTCAGCCCACTTGCATTTAAAGAGTGCTATTCGCAAGCCGCAATAATCAAGTTCTCAAATATCTTCAATGAACCCGTAGTAATTCATGGAACTATATACCGGATTCTTGTCCTTTGCGGAGGAAATATACATAGACTTGGCCCGTAGGGTGACACCACTATTCTGAACGGGATGCTTCTCATCTCTGTCCCGAGTGTAGAAGGAGTTGCCATTGACAAGGTACGATGTATATCTTGTGACTATCGATGATGGACCTCTGGATAGCTTCATTACGTCTTGTGAAACGCCAAGATTCGTATGCAAATATTTTCTTATCCACTCCCGAATGTCCGATTCTGCTCATCTTGAATCCACTTCTCACTTCTTCCTTTTCTTGGATTCGCAGCTCTTATTTCCGCCATATGAACCTGAAAGAAAGGCTCCATTTCCTTAGCATTGTGCAAAACATACAAACAAGCCTTTTCCCATAACGTACAATCTACTGATGAATGAGCGGCCACGGATAGTCCTTTCGACGTAAATAACTCGGTAGTTGGCAATCCTATTGGGTCCGCGTTCGACAAATACTCGGAGCAAAATTCAACTGATTCCTCGGCTATGTAGTTTTCCACTATACAACCCTCCGGCCTATTTCGGTTCTTCACATATCCCTTCAAAACCTTCATGTACCTTTCAAAAGGATACATCCACCTCAAATACACCGGGCCACATAACTTAACTTCCCGAACTAAGTGCACACATAGATGGATCATTATATCGAAAAAGGCTGGTGGGAAATACTTTTCAAGCAGACACAATGTCATAACCAATTCCGATTGTAGCGAATCTAGCATCATTGGATCAATTACCTTGGAGCATATTGAATTGAAAAATGAGCATAACTTCGTAATTGAGAATCTCACATCTTTTGTTAAAACTCCCCGCAATGCAAGAGGTAATAATTGTTGCATCAAGATATGACAGTCATGTGTTTTCATTCCAACGAGCCGCAAATCTTTCATCGACACCAACCTTTTGAAGTTCGAAGAGTACCCACTTGGAACTTTAACGGAAGCAAGCCACTTACAAAGCTTACTCTTTTCGTGTCTAGATAATGTGTGCTTTACTGGTGGTAAGTAAGTGCCGTTCGATCTTTTCTCGGGGAGCAAATTCGTTCTAATCTTCATCTCTTGAAGGTCCAACCGTGCCTTTTCACCATCTTTAGTCTTATTTGGAATGTCAAGCAATGTGTCCACTATCGATTCACAGACGTTCTTCTCAATATGCATAACATCTAAGCAATGACGAACGTAAAGTGACTTCCAATATGGAAGTTCATAGAAGATTGACTTCTTCTTCCAAGGTCCATCGACAACTGGATCCTTACGTTTCCTCTTTCCCAAAACTACCTTCACATCTTTAATCATCTCAAATACATCCTCGTCAGTCAAAATCCGAGGAGCGGTTCTTTCTTCGGTTTTGCCATCAAAAGCCTTCTTCTGTTTGCGATATCGATGATTTTTCGGCAAGAACCTCCTGTGACCAAGGTAAACGGTTTTCCTACCGTTTTTCAACCGGATGGAAGATGTTTCCTTCATACAAACGGGGCATCCTATAGAACTCTTCACGGGATAACCAGATAGGTTGCCAAGTGCAGGAAAGTCGTTAATTGACCAAATCAACATTGCACGAAGATTGAACGTATCTTGACGGTAAGAATCTCTTACTTGTAAACCATCATCCCACAACCTTTTTAGGTCATCGATTAATGGTGTCAAGTAAACATCAATGTCATTCCCCGGTTGTTGAGGGCCTGAGATCAATAATGTCAACATCAAGAACTTCTGCTTCATGCAAACGTCTGGAGGGAGATTGTAGTTGACAAGTATGACTGGCCAGGTACTATGCCGACTACTCATGTTACTATGCGGGTTCATTCCATCCGTCGACAAACCGAGCCGTAAATTCCTTGGTTCTGCACTAAAATCTGGATGATTCTCATCAAAGGTCTTCCATTGCGGTGCGTCGGCCGGATGCCTAAGCTTGCCATCGTCAACACGTTTATCATGATGCCATGTCAAACTCTTAGCATGCTGTGCATTACGGAATAAACGGCGGAAACGTGGAGCGGGTGGAATGTACCATAAAACCTTCACCGGCACTCCTTTACTACCATTCGATGGCACCTTGCCCTTCTTCCATCTTGACTCATTACAAACCGGACATTCATCTAACTCTTCATATTCTCTCCGGTAAAGCACGCAATCATTTGTACAAGCATGTATCTTCTCGTATTCCATTCCCAACGTGCTCAACGTCTTCTTCGCCTCGTACATACTAGGTGGCACTTTGTTATCCTCCGGTAAAACATCTTTTAGAAAAGCTAAAAGAGTCGTGAAACTAGAATTCGTCCACCCTCCCGACGCTTTCATATTCCATAATTTAACCAATGCCCCTAATTTTGTATATTTTGTACACCCGACATACAAGGGCGTTTCGGCATCATTAATCATTTCCTCAAATAACTCCGGACGGTGCACAAAGTTTTCTTCCAAATCATTAACCATATTGTACATATTATCATCATGACCAACGTTTTCCTCAACAATAGGCTCTTTACCTTTAGTACTAGTTGATGTATACTTAACATGGACAAAATCTTCGCCATGTAAATACCACGTTTGGTAAGAACAAATAATCCCATAAGCGCGCAAATGCCCTCTAACATCATCAATGGAATGGGATCTATGATTACCACAAACTTGACACGGACACCGAATCTTATCGTCTTGTGTATGAGATTTCGCAAATGACAAAAATTCTTCAACACCATCTTCATATGCTTTAGTCAATCTATCAAACCACATCCATTTCCTATCCATGATTTGCGCGCAAATCCTAACCAATAAATCAAAGTTCTCAAGGTCAAGGTGTGCATATTTATAAATTGCATGCATGAATATCATTTGCATTTAATAATTAGTTACGTTATATATATATAAATACGTACCCCCGGCAAATGCATTAATTAAATCAACATTATATTTACTAAAAAATTCCAAATAACATAATACAAATAATTAAAAAACCGGCCCATTGTTATTTAACATAAAAATCCAAAATAAAAATACATCGTCATTTTAAAAATACATTGATTAGGATTTAACTAAAAAATCAAAACTAAAAATCCAAACTACAAAAAAAACCAATCGATCTAAAAATACAATGATTGTGATCACTGAACTAAACACTTTGCAGTAGTTAACGTATCAAAAGCAATCCAAAAAAATACAGGACAAAATTAATATTCTGGGTTCGTAAATAAAAAATTAATACAGATCGAGGAAAACATCAAAAAGATGAGTTAATTTGTATCATCATGACTTACAAGAATGATGATCGACCAGTGGATGGTGGTGGGTGGCGTCTAACAGCGGCGAATGGAACTGTTGTCGGAGCGATCTGAGCTGATTTTTTGTTCACTTTAGCTGGCACATGTATCGATGTTGGAAAAACATGACTACTCGCTCTGATATGTGTGAAGAAAAAGGTCGATGATTCCACGACGGTTTCCATGAAACCGTCGTGTAAATCTTGATTTCCACGACGGTTTTATTTAACCGTCGTGTAATAAGCGATACTTCCACGACGGTTAAATATAACCGTCGTGGAAGTAGAGACTTACACGACGGTTTCATGGAACCGTCGTGGAAATTTATACTTCCACGACGGTTTTTAAACACCCGTCGTGGAAGTCTCGAATTCCACGACGGTTTTCGGTGACCACTATTTGCTCCGTGTTTTTTCCTCATCATCCACGACGGTTTTTAAATAACGGTCGTGGAATCTCCGTTGTGGTATCGACATTCTGTAGTAGTGTTGTTTTTGAGAGGTTTAGAAGACTTTAAATAGGGCCTATAATAGTTCGTTAGAAAGCTCTGCATGTCTACTTTTAGTAAGATTCGATTTCATATTGTTTAAGGGGATGAGGAATATCCCGTAAATATTCTTTCTTAGGACGTTAGATCTGCCCACAAATGTTAAAATAAGATAGAATGAACATTCTAGGTAGTTTCACGGCATTTAAATCTAGAAAAACTCCCAAGTGCATAGTTTTAGAGAGAATTTAGAAAGTAGATCTAAGAGTGAGACGCTTGATACATTCTTATTAACATTGGATTATATTTGATTTATATATGATATGTTAAATGTGATGTATATTCATATAGAATAGATGTACATATATATTAGTTGATTGGCTAATTTGGCTCGTAGCCATATGATTTATCTCATTTAAATATTGGATAGATGCTAGATGGGTAGCTATGCACTACTATTGATATGTTTCATATATTTTGGATTATGATTTACTGAACTTACTCTAAGCTTGATCACAAATATGTTTATTTGCACATTTTTGCATTCAGCATATGAATCACATAAAATTGCATTGGTCTCGGTTTTCCGGCAAGCGACTCCATACATGAAGGCCGTGATGCTTTTTAGTTTAGGTTGATGTATGGTAAAATGGTAAATGAAGATTCATAGCGATATAAACTCTGATGGTCTGGATTTATTTAATGTCATTCAAATTTCTGTTCTTTACATTTATGTTATTGGCCATGCTGGGCGATCGTCCCACTCCGATCGGAAAGCTTCCGTGTGGGTTACAGATGATAGCGCATGGTGTCTAGTTATAATTTTCTTTATTCAGATATCTTCAAATTGATTGAAAGACTTCTAGGAACATATTCAGGTATGAAAGCTTTAGAAGACCTATAGGTTTGCCTCTTGCACGCCCTAGCATGCATTTTCATGATGAATAATATATATATGAATTTGAATTTTGGCTACCATAAGAGTTTATTTAATGATTTGTTTGCATACGTTCATACCCTTGCATTTCTTTGACGTGATTGTTTGAAGTCGTTTTATTGTGGTTTCCCTTATTTCTCCCTACTCATGAGCATTAGGCTCAACCATTTTTTATGTTTTTTCCCCTCCAGGTTTAGCAGATGTTCGATTGTAGTTACTTGAGGACTTGTGAGTCAACTTCTATCGATAATTTATTATTTTTAATTCTGAGTTGTACTGTAGCGTGGTGTATAAAACTGTATATTAGTCGGCAAAGTCCAAGAGTTGTATAATCTTCGAGAAGCTGTAAATAGACCATTTTACAAATACGTACTATTTTGAATACTCTGGAGCAATATATGTTATTCTTTATTTTGTGAACAATTTTTAATGGGTTTTGTGTATAAATCCTGAATTAATTTCAATTAATTACTTTTAACCATAATTAATCACAGTCCCCAGGTTTGGGTCGTGACAATGTTACTCCATTGTATCAGGATTAAGAAGTTCAAAATAAAAGAACGTAGGTCTTAGACATCGTCTTTGACTAAGACTTTAAGTTGGAGAATAACATTAGGTGCATTTTTTGGAAGAATAAAATATGAATTCTTCTTATTGAATTAGGCAGCGCGCATTACATAAATAGGGACCTTCAGTTTTCCTGATAGCCTAACCAACCGAAAAAAAAAAAAACTAAAAAATCAAATCACCTAAACAATTCAAACAGAAAATCAGATCATAACTTGAAATTTAAATTTAAATTCCCTAAATATCTTTGACGCACCCCCTTAAGTTCGAGTATAGATATCTATCATGACCAACTTGTTAACAAGAAGTTCAAAATTCGGTTTGAACAATCCCTTAGTTAGGATATACGTAGTTTGTTGCGTGGTAGGACAAACAACATGCAAATGACTCATGCCTCCAACTTATTAATAAAATGCCTATCAATCTCAACATGCTTGGTTCGGTCATGTTGCACTAGGTCATGCGCTATGCCGATCGTAGCTTTGTTCTCACAATACAACTTCATCAAAGCTTCTACCGGTTCCTTCAACTCCTCCAAAATTTGTAGGAGTCATAGGATCTCACACACCCCATTAGACATTGCACGGTATTCAACTTCGACACTACTATGAGCTACGACATTTTTTTTTTGGCTTCTCCAAGTCACAAGATTTTCCCATACGTACCTACAATAGCCTTGGTCGACTTCCTATCCATCACTAAGCCTGCCCAATCTGCATCTATGTAGACTTCAATAGTCTATTGTTCACCCTTTAAGAATAACATGCCTTTACCTGGAGAACTCTTCATATATCTTAATATCATGCAGGTGGCTTCAAGATGCTCTATGTATGGGACATGCATAAATTGCCTAACTAGGCTAACGGCAAATGCAATGTCGGGCCTTGTATGTGACAAGTAAATCAACTTGCCCACCAAACATAGGTATTGGTTAGTATCAATTGGACCTCCTTCCTTGCTATCTCCAAGTTTCTTATTTGGATCAATAGGGGTGTCGACTGGCTTGCAGGTACTCATCTCTGTCTCCTTGAGAAGATTTAGAATATATTTTCACTGTGAGTGTAACAACCCAAAATTTTAACGAACTTGTGATTTCCTTAGATACAAGGAAAATTTAAGTTTGAATTATGTATGTCAACATGAAGCTCATGATCTGATTTGATTATCAGCGCATGTTTGAGTTCTTGTAAGTATCATGAAACTCAATGATAATTTATTAAGTAAAAGATAAGGCTTTATGATGAAAAAGGCCGAATCATGCATTATGACTTTTGTTCAGACCAATGAATGATCAGGATAAATTATGACACGATTAAGATGGTACTGCAGTATAATAAGAAGTATTAAAATTATGCTATGGCCGATCGTCATTACAAATGAAGAAGTAAGAATAAGAAATGGGATCACTCCAAAAAATCAGAAATAACATTTGGAGCAATAAGGACTAAGTAGCTTCAAATCCTAAGAAATCTTATATGAGGTCCAGTTAAGTACAGATAAATTCTGGACTGCAGTCCAGTATTCCTAGACTGTTGATGGTTATAACAGTATTGACACTATCTGGATTATCAAGAAATTATACTGTGTATTAGGGAGAGTGCTAAACATGGCCCTATTTGGAGGCCAAGTAATTGTGGATAAATATATAATTTTTGATTTATGGATTTTCTGGATTTTTTTTAACCAAATCCTTCAACTAGGCCAAATGGCTGGTTATATTGGGTGGCCTTGGGGAACAAGGAAACTTATTAGAGATAAGTTTGAAAATATTTTTTTTTGGGCTCCAACACATGCATGGCCGGCCACTTGGGGGACTAGAAGGCTAATATTTTGTCTTTTAAGGACCAATATGCAATTTAAGGAGAATTTTAGAAATAAAAATAATTGTGAAAATTTTGGAATTTTCCACCTATAAATAGAGGTGGGTAGTGATGAGTTGATCCATTTACTCGGCTTCCCAACTTTTAGTTCCTTCTCAACTATTCCTCTCTAGACTTAGAAAAGAGAAAGAGAGAGAGAGAGAGAGAAAGGAGAGAAAGGGGGTGGTAGCCGGATGTCATGGTGGAAAGTGGAGCAAGAATTTTTGCTCATGCAAGGATCTAGAACCACTCTTTCAAAGCTTTAGAGGTATAATCTCAACCCTCTAACTAGGAATTTCATTTATGGAATTTATGTGTATTTCAAGCTATGGTTTGTAAAAGCTTAAGCTCATGTTTTTATCTTTCTATGTTATGATTTTTATATGCTTGATCTAAACTTAGATTATCTTGCTTGGTAAGTTTTAAGCATGGATTTGAGTTTATACTCTAGAATGAGTTTTAGAGTTGCATATGCCTATCAAATGTTTGTGAATATGTCTTCACATGTTTAAGTGGGGAAAAGTTATGTATGATAATGAATGATGAAGATGATGATGATGATGAATATGTGGGTTAAGAAAATTAACCTAAAAACACAATTGGGTAAGCTTGAAAAGTTTATCAAATATTGTGTTTTTCACGAGATGAACAAGGGAATGATTGAATAATAAATATGTATTCAACATGTTGCATGTTAATGTAGGCTCACGACTATGACCGTTTAAGATAGTGTGCATGAATTTTTAAGCAAAAACCAACAAAATACAAAATTGTCAATTTTCGGATTTAACATGACAGTTTTATGGAAACTTAATTTTGAGGTCATTAGAGGCCGAATTTGAAAAAAGTTAAAACTGCAAAATTTTAGAAAACAGAAAATCCTAAAGGGAAGCGTGGATAGTTTTTGAAAATAAGGCTCCAAAGGCCTCTTTTTTTAATCAATTTCTGAAACTGCCTGTCCAGCCACTATACACGGCCAGTATTTTTCAAAAGGAAAAACAAGTAAGTTAAAGTAGATTTAGGTTTTGGACAAAAAATTAAAGTTGTAGACTTCAATGAGATCAACGAGTTTTGGACAAAAAATTAAAGTTGTAGACTTCGATGAGATCTACAACTTTCATGAGAAAACTTTTTCAAATTATAAACTAATTTAAAGATAAAACGGGATTTTCAAAACTGTGTAGAGTACAGAAAATTCCTACTCATGATTTTCAAAATTGTGCATGATACATGAAATTCCTGCACATGCACTTTCAAACGAACTAAAAGGATGCTTTAAAAGCAGTTTTTAAAGTTTATGATCTCTTTAAAAAGAGACTGAGATTTTATGAAAATTGTTTCAAAAATGTTTAAATCCAATGGAATTTCCCAAGTGATTTTTAAACGTACTATGTTTTATAAAAGGTAATTTCAAGTATTATGATAAAAAAATACTTGATTTATAAAGTTATAATATTTTCAAAACATAAGAATATGGTAACAAGTATATGACCAATGGAAATCGGATGGGATACCAATTTGTTATGTTAGGGCCTGCACCCATGATTACTAATGGTAACCAGATAGGATACCGATTTACTATGTTAAGGTACCAATGGTAATCGGATAAAATACCAGTTTACTATAATATGATTTGTATCTATGATTATCAAAGTTAATCGGATTGGATACCGATATAATTTGTTATGGTTTATAGTAAGATAGAATGACTCATATCTTACGCTCTGTTTGAAACAGGAATATGACTTGTTGTCATGCCTTGATGGAACGATAGACCAAGAGCGTAGGACAATTTGTAAGTACAACTCCGCCTACAGTATGGGCAAAATGTTTTTATTATATTGCATGTTTTTCAAAAATTCATGCATTGATTTACATGATGTACATATGTTTTATGTTTTATGTTTTATGTTTTATTATTGTGACATCATAAAAGCCTGTTCATTGATAATAAATCACATGATAAGAACAATATTAAGTTTTCAAGTAAGAAACAATTAAGATTCAAGTTTTCAAGTATGATCAACTAAAAACAAGTTTTCATGTGATATGATAAGAGAAGCAAGTTTTCTTGTATCATACCGACCAACCACGAGGGCGGGTTTAAATGGTTTGGTCTATGGTTTGAGTTGGATTAGATTGGCTGCCCCAACCTCTCCATGTTAAACAATTTGGTTCATGGTTTGAGTTGGATTGGACTGACGGCCCCAATCACTCTATGGCTACATATCACGGTACGTGCACCCATGTTATGTAGGGGGCCCAAAACCAAATTAACATAAGAAAACATAATTGATTCATAAGAAAGCATAATCGGTTCATGCATTCTTTTACTAAAAATGTTTTGCGGAATAGAAAGTTGTACTTACTGAGCATAAACTCATAACTTACATTCATGCTGTAGGTAAGCAACCTACCGGCAATGCTTGATGCAAGACTGTGGGGAGATGACACTGTAGACTATGAAATTTGGGTTAGACACTGTCACGGGTTTTGGAAATATATTATATTAAATGTGTTTGTATTATGTTATGATAAGTTGATGATACTAGTATATGATAACTGGTATGATTTGTTAAAATGTGGTTTGAAAGCTCGGTACTCGAGTGAGTATATATAAATAAGTATGAATATAAGTTAAGTTTTAAATTGAATTTTAAAAAGAAAGAATAAAAAAAAACATTTCTGTATTTTTTACATAAAGTAAAAGTTTTAAGATGAAGTATGTTTAAGTAAGCATAGTAAGATAATGGCCCCACAAAATCGTTTTAGTTAAGTAAGTACAAAGTCACGGTCCTATGTAGGTCGGGTCGTGACAGTGAGACTACTATTCAAGGAACATTTAGAATATATTTTCACTACGGGACTACTAATCGATCAAGTGACTTCTATTCTAAGGAAATACTTGAGAGACCCCAGATCTTAAATCTCGAACTCGGCTACTACGCTTGCTTTCAATCAATCCATTTCTTTATGGTCGTCTCCTATGAGTATGATATCATCCGCATAAACTATCAACACGGTTACTCTTCCATCTCCCAAGTGTTTGATGAACGTGGTGTGATCAATTTGAGCATAACTATAGCCCTGTTTCTTCACCAAATGAGTGAATTTCTCAAACCAAGCCCTCAATGATTGTTTAAGGCCATAGAGTGACTTTTCAAGCCTACATGATCTTGATCAAACCATTGTTCAAAGCCCGGAGGAGGATGCATGTAGACTTCCTCTTCTAAGTCCCCATTCAAGAAGGTGTTCTTGACATCCAATTGCTGTAGTGGCTAATCAAGATTTATTGCGAGAGACAAGAGTACCCATATTGTGTTTAGTTTTGTCACTGGTGCAAAGGTCTCCAAATAGTCGATGCCATAAGTTTGTGTAAAGCCTTTAGCCACCAATCTCGCTTTATACCTATCCAAAGTCTCATCCGACTTATACTTGGTGGTAAACACCCATTTACAGCCAATAGTAGCCTTTCCTTTTGGTAGAGCTTCCATTTCCCATGTTTGATTCTCTAGTGCCCCCGTCTCCTCAAGTATCACCGTTCTCCACTCTAGAATTTTTAGAGCATCCTACACATTTTTTGGAATCTCCAAACAAGAAAGTTGCTAAGTAAAGGCGGAAAAAAAAAAAAAAAAAAAACAAACAAACAAACAAGCAAACAGATGAAAGATTTTTGTAGGACACTGATTTAGACATAGGATACAAGACGACTCATACAAGATCTATTATCTTTCTTAACCACTATGGGAACCTCTAGATCGTTAAATGACATGGTTTGAGATGTAGGGTTAGACTACGAGTTTCTTGGGGAATTTTGGACTTGACTCGAAATCATTCATAACTAGGATGGCAAATGTTGGCTCTATTCCTCTAGTCCTAACTAGCTATATTTTTTGAACATGTTTCTCTTCTACATTCTACACATGTACTATCGTGATCTAATGGTAGCATTACAGAAATATCAGATCCTTCAAAAAACATTTTTTCCGTCCGATTTTGATTGGTTTCAATATTGAATTTTGAATTTCGAATTTTGGATAGCATCTCCAAGGATCTAATCCGTTTGTTCAATAGACACCTTTCAAATTTTGAATTTTGGTCAATATCTTTCTTTTTTTTCCAACAGCCTATTTGGATTTTTAAACCAATGTTTCAAAAATTTGAAATATTTTCAGAATCTTCCATGGAAGAATCTCGAGTAGGAAAATCTGATTTTTCAAAAATTGAAAAAAAAAAATTTATTACCTATAGAAGTCTCTCGGTTAGAAAATGTTGGTTTTGGAAACCAATTTGTAAAAAAATTTTGCGGAAGCTAGATATGGCTTAAATCACATATATAAAAGTTTTTCTAAAAAATTTTATCTGAGAATCAATATTTATATTAATTTAATGAATAATATAACAAGAAAGTTTAAAGATTGACCGTTTAACGGGTCAAAAATTTTAAACTTCACCAAAACCACCCTAGGAACTCCAAATCCTTTTGAAGGCCACGGATTCTTTCTCAGCATTCTCCATATCACGATAAACACGAATAAGTGGGCTTTTCTAATTTGGGTTTGATCACACAACTGAATTTCAGTTCACTTTATATTCTCAACACATGCAACAAAGTAAAGGAGGGAGAACAAAACTCTCCGGGAAAAGGTATGTTGTTTTTCTCTGTAAATTAGAATGGTCTTATATATATATATATATATATACACACACATCACAGGTACCCCTTTCTAATACTACAGAAATAACTGAGGCCTCTTTTCTTTTTTTAATTAATCAAATTAATTAATTAATTCACTCCCTCACACAAGGGAGAAATCACACGCCCGCTATTAGGGTGGTCGGCGTTTTTTTGCAGATAATGGAGAGAGAAAATACCAACACTACCAAGATCTTGACCCTCCAAGATCGTGACCCTCCTCAAAATGCTGAGTACTTGCATCAAAGCAACTGCCTTGAACATCACCACTTTCGACGACTTTTTCATTTTTCACATTGTTAATAGAAAGAAAGCAAGATCAATCAGAATTCAACGATGGGTATTGCGCTAACAAAATCATCGTGAACGTAATGTCTGTACTAAGAAATAAGAAGCAAACTGACTACCTAACTAGTGTAACGAAAGATTGACAAGTTAGAAAAGAGACCAAGATTCGGAACTCAACTAACCAAAATGAGTATCCATTTTTACAAGGAACACATTCATGATTCTATAGTTGGGCCTAGAGGAATTAAATACTAGATATATCAATAAACACATGAGTTTGAATTATATAAATAAATAAATAAAACACACACACACACACACACACAACTATATAATTATATCATGATTCTGATTATTTAGCCGTAAGAATGCCAAACACACTCATATAAAGTAACATATGGTCTAATCAAAACTTGCTATACTCATGTTTCAGCAATCTTAAAATGTATTATAGCATCTTACTTGGAGGAAGACTTGGTCATTCATTTCTTTTCCTTCAAATAGTTATGGCACCATATCCGAAAGTACTCGACTTGTTGCTGTGCTTTGGGTTTGAACTTTGCAGGGTGCCCATACACACATACAGATTCCAAAATGAAATCCAAATGAAATCCAATCACATACGCAATATTGGCAGCTGATCCCTGGTTCTCTACTCAACACAATTCCAAATGAAATCCAATCACCAGCACTAACACCGGAACCTCCTTTCAAAATTCAAAGTTAAAGATGATGCCGACCCACTGCCCTCTCCGGTGGCCGAAGTTTATCAGGCCTCTAATGTGCCTGCTGCAATAACTCGGTCGAGGTGCTTTGTCAAAAGCTGCAAATGTTGGTTTTTCACTTGTGGCAATAAGCAGCCCTAAAGATGGTCAAGAGAGAAAAGGCATTTATTCTTGATATCTAACAATCAACTAAATTTTGTTTACTCCTTTTTTTTTTTTTTTTTTTTGGGCTACACCCTTTAAAACTAAAAAAAAAAAAGACACATCTTTTACGTCTTGTAGCTAAATCAATTCCTTAATTATGCAGTTATTAATTAGATCTCTTTTCAGCCACTGCTTTTCTTGAAGAGTTCTCTTCACTTTATTTTTTTATTCATTTTTGGGTTTTCATTAGTTTCCTTTAGTGGATGTTGGGAGAGTTGACCAGGTTCACAGTTCCTTAGAAAGGGGTGGAGGCTCAGATTCGCCTTTTCTCAGACCAAGAGAGAAGACATGAAGCTACCAATGGCTGCGACCGATCACCAGCAGCCGCACGGAGAAGGAACACACCATTTTCCAGCGGAGCAAACCAGGTCGGCGTGCCAGGCAACGGAATTCTTTCTTCTCCCACCACCTGATTTTCAGTCTAACAATATCATCACTGCCTCAAAAATAAATAAATAAATAAATAAACAGATAGATACGTGCATAAGCAAATGTTAGGAGAGAATAGCAACAATACACAGAAGTGTCGGTGCAATTCTTCCTATTTTTGTTTTTGTTTGTTTGTTTTTTTCTTTTTCTTTTCTTTTTTTTTTTCCTTTGAGAGAGAGAGAGACAGAGAGAAGGAAATCATCGGTTCTGCTACGATCAGAGAGAAGCAAGCAAACCCAAATTTGCTGGGTCTCCATGAGAGCAAAACCTCATTCTATAAGAAATGGCACTTTACAGGAATGCCACAAAAACCATGCGTCAGCTTGATTTCTGTGATACCAAGGGGCTCTTTTGTTTCATAGGTAGGGGCCAAATAAACTCCGAAACCTAATTTGCAGCTGCAGGTCTCCACACGAGCAAAAAATGTCTGGAGAGAGAATCAAAGGCTCAGTTTCGCCATTTCTCAGACAAAGCGAGAGAGAGAGAGAGGATGCCGCCAATACCATGGCTGCCACTGACCGCCGGGTGGAAAGCGACAGAACTGTCGTTTTCCAGCGGCTGATCCGGGTTGACCTGCCGGCAGCTGGATCCTTTTCTTTTCCTCCACACAATGCCTGAGTTTTACAGCCTGTAAATATCATCACAGCCACACTTACAAAGAGAGATTTCTTTTTTTCTTTTTTTTCCCCGAGTAGCAAAGGAGATATCTTTATTTTTCTGAGAATAGAAAAAGAGAGACCTTTAAGATACCAGGGAAGGAGAAATGGATATAATAGAGATCAGGGAGAGAGAGATCTGAAGTGAGCAAGGAGATAAGGATAAGAAGAGAAGGATAGAGAGATTTTTCTTTCATTTCCCCTTTTTTTTTTTTTTGTTTTTTTGTTTTTTTTTTTTTTGGAGATAAGAGGGAGAGAGAAAGATACCATGGGTTCTGCTTACGATCAGAGAGAAGCAAAACAGATAAAGCAGCCATTGTTACAAAAAGGACAATGACCGGGCCCTTATCTATTGAATCTCCATGAGGGCAAAATCTCGTTCTTATGCTATGTTTGGCAAGAGGGATGAGAAATAGAAAGGAAGGAGAAAGTAAAATAATATCAAGGTGAGAAAAACTTGAAAGAACGAGACTTTTTGTTTGGTACAAGAGAAGAAAAGAAAGAAAATGTCTAATCTTCCACATATTCCAATTATATCTATATACAAGTAAGAAAATGAATTAAATTTGTCTGGAGCTCTCACTCAAATTTTCAAAAGTTTTTTGTCTCTCTCCAAAATTAAACCAACTTTACTATTTATGTTTCCAAATATAATTTTTTTCATTAAAAATTTTCCCTCTTCTTTTATTTCTAAAGTTCTTCAACCAGGATCTCGCCCGTTTCCTAAGATGTTGACATAGTGGGAGCAGTAGTTACTGCCTTGACCAATGCCACTTTCAACAAGCAATCGACTGAAAAAGTTTTCTTCTTTTTAGTTCTTCACATTGTTGACGATACGATTATTGTCATGTCACAAAGTTTTAAAGGGCACATTAATTTGTAATTGTACAAGACAAATAATTGAGATTACATTAAGCACTAACTAAAAAGAAAAGCATAATCAATTAGCACAAGAAGCCTGGCTACTAGATTACCGCTACTAAAATCATCAAGAAGTGAAATGAGATGAGATTTAATTCCTTTCAAGATAATTATGCTAAGAAAAATGAAGCAAAAAATAGAGAAAACTCAAGTCACCCAAATGAGTTTCCATTTTAAAAGAAACACATTCATGATTCCATAACTCGGCCTAGAGGAATTAAATTCTATGTCCCAATAAAAACAAGAATTTCGGACAAACTCTAATAGTAAATGACTCAAGTTGACCAAACTTCTATTGATTTATACTTGCATGATAAACTATAAGAGTATCAACAACAAAACTCTCGTAAAGAAATAAATGATTAAATCAAAACTTAATTGGAGTCGATTTTCCATACCCCAATATTGTCTACTCAGGTTGATCTCACCTGAAATCCAACCACCAGCACAGACAGTCAAGACACCAGAATCTCTTCTCCTTGGTCAAGTGCTTTCGAAAATGCTGCAAGTGTTGGTCTTTAACTTGTGCAATAAGCAACCCAACATCACTTGTTGGTTCACAATCTGCTCAAGAGGAATGAGATAAGAGAAAAGTTTTCGATTCGGATTAAGAATGATTCCAGTGTAGTGTTAATAGATTTCCATATTGAACAAGACAACAGCATCCAATATGTCAGAAGATGATCATCAAAATTGAAGTATAACTCAAGTTTAAAGTACTCCTTTTCTTTGCAACACCTTTAAACTGAAAAAAGACTCATGTTTTAGGACCTGTAGCAAACGCAACTTCTCAATTATGCAGTTATTAAATGTAGAGTATATTTTGAAAATAGATTTGAAAAGGAAAATTCAAAAAGATTCTAATTCAAACTCATAATCTTTTTGAATTCACTTATGGAAGAGAAAAACGCACGCGGTACAGATTTTGGAATAATGAAGAATTTAAGTTGAATTAAAATCTTTTTGAAATAAAGTTTTCAAACTTATGTGCCAAACATAAGCTTAATCACTTTTCAGTCATTGGGTTTTTAAGAGTTATCTTCACTTGTTTTTGCTTTCACGATGTTCCTTCATTGAGTGGATGTTGGGAGAGTTGACCACGTTCACAGTTCCTTTCTAAACAAAACAAAAACCAAAAACCAAAAATCAGGAAAAAAAAAATTAAGAATAAAAGGAAAAGAAAAACTGAAGATGCTGTTTGGAACATACACTCCAATTGGAGTTTTCCAAATGTTTTTTTGTCTTTTTCTCCAGAAGTAAATCAATCCCACCATTCACATCTCCAAATCTCTCTTTTTTTCGTTCTCAAAAAACTCAAACATGTAAAGTCCATCACTTTCTTATTTCAAGTCGAAATAAGATGATTTTTTTAAAGTTGCATAGAATGTCGAGAAAAACGAAACAAGATCCATATCAAGTTTTTACAATTTTTAACTATCCCAGTTCATTTTTAACCAAATGCACATCTTCAAACATTCAATTATTTCCAATCAAAACATCTCCAAAAAACAAAAATAATAATCCAAAAATTTATTATAGAAGGGGGGTGGAGCCTCATATTGCCTACTCTCAGAGAGAAAGAGAGGACCAGCAGCTACCAATGGCTGCAACCCATCGCAGGGCACCACACGGATAATGACAGAAGCGTCATTTTCCAGGGGAGCAAACAGGGCCAATGCACCAGGTAACCAGATCCTTCCCTTCCGGTCTGAAAACATGATCACCACCTCAAATTAGACCATCTCCAATGTATATGCCAATGCCAGTGCCATAGTTGTCATAAAAATGAAGTGGAATTCATCTAATTCACCCAAGTAGGTACATATAAATGCATATATATACACACACGCATACATGCATACACAAATGTACAAAGAAAATCAACAAAACACGAGTCTGAGTAAAATCATTGGCTCTGCCAAGATCAGAGAGAACCAAGCAAACTCTAATTTGCTGGGTCTTTTTGAGAGTAAAACCTCATCCTAAGAATAACAAACACACTCCAAACTGTAATTTGCCGCAAGCAAAAAGTTCTGGAGAGGGAGAATTGAAAACTCAGATTCTCCATTGCTCAGACAAAGCCAAAAAGAGAGAGAGAGAGGGAGAGAGACGACGCCTTTGCTACCATGGCTGTCACCAAACATAAGCCGCCGTATGGAAAAGGACAGAACAGTCAATTTCCAGCAGTTCATCCGGTTTGACCCGCCGACAACAGGATCCTCCTCCCTTTCCCCACACAATGCCTGAGATTTACAGCCTCAAAATATCATCACCGCCTCATCATAAACATATATATATAGGTATAGAAAGAGAGGTTTTTCTTTTCTTTTCTCCTTTTTTGGAGAGAGGGAGAGAGATCACGGGTTCTGCCTACAATCAGAGAGAAGCAAAGCAGATAAGGCAGCCATTGTTATAGAAAGAACAACTACCAAGCCCTAATCTGTTGGATCTCCATGAGAGCAAAACCACGTTTTTAGAGAAAATTAGGGGAAGAGCCACTTTTTGGACACCCTCTTATTTTTATGTCTTCTAATTGTTCATCTCTTGTGTTTATGCCCATTGTCATTTTTTTATCACTGAACTATCTTTTTTGTCCCAGTTTATGGGTTATGACCATTTTACCATAAAAGTTCATTTGTTTTATTTCCTTATCTCTCTGCTTTTTTCTCTCCTCTCTCCCTATCCTAGTTCCTTTCTCTCTCCTCCCTCACCGCCCATCTCCGTCTCTCTCTCCTCCCTCTAGCCATTCTCTTCCCACTCTCTCCTCCTCCGGTCGTCCATGTCTCTCACTCCCCTCCCTCCAACGGCTGATCTCAGCGTTTCACGATCACCATAGTTGGGCCTAGAGAAATTAGACTCTAAATTTATCATTAGAGATACTAACTTGGGACAAACTACAAAAGTACATGATTCGCATTGAACGAACTGCTATTGAATTATACTAGCATATAAACTATAAGAATATCAACCACACAACTCTCATTAAGAAATCAATGATTCAACCAAACCTTGGTGGAAGTAAATGTTCCATACCAATATTGTCAATCAGGTTGATCTCACCTGAAATCCAACCACCAGCACAGACAGTCAGACACCAGAATCTCCTCTCCCCAGTCAAGTGCTTTGGAAAATGCTGCAGATGTTGGTCTTTCACTTGTGGCAATAAGCAACAAAAGTTTTCGATTCAGATTAAGAATGATAAAGATGCAGTGTTAATAGATTTCCATATTCAACAATACAACAGCATCCAATATGTAAGAAGATGGTCAACGAAATTATAATTATTTATCCTTGATAGCTAAAAAGTCAACTTAACTTCTAAATATACCTTTTCTTGGCAACACTTTTTCAGCCACTCGGTTTTTTAGAGTTCTATTCACTAGTTTTTCCTCCATTTTTTGGTTTTTCACTAGATTACTTGGGTGGATATTGGGAGAGTTGACCAGGTTTTGAGTTCCTTTCTAAACAAAATAAAAGACAAAAATCAGAAAAAAGAAAAAAGAAAACTAAGGGCCGCTTGAGGCTGCATTTCCAAATGGCATCCAAAACTCCCAGTTCTATGTTAAACTTCCACTCTCTTTCATTTTCAAAATACTCAATCTTAAAAGTACATAAATTTCGCAATTCAAATCGAAATAAGATGATTCTTATGTCAAAATGCTCACAACGACGAGACAAACAAAATAATATCCATTTTGTATATTCTTTTCTTAACATATTTCAAATTTTTGCACTTTTTTCTATATCACATAACTTTTCCAAAAGTTTGCCCCCCAAACATACATTTCCAACCCAACCTCCTAAACACAGTCTCCAGACATCCTCCAAACAGGCCCTAAAAAAACTAAAAAAGGGAAATTCTCTAAAATCATAACCAAATGGACTTAGGTTTTGTCTTCTTAAAATCAACTCAGTTTCACTATTTACAATTTCAACTCTGACTTAAAAACTCAAACTTTAAAAGTCCATAACTTTACAAATACAAGTCCAAATGAGATATAGTAGTCCGAGCCGAACGAGACAAGATCCAAATTGATATTTTTTGTCCGAAAAAATTTGAAGTTTTTACATTTTTTAACTCTAATCAACCAAATGCACAACCCTATTTTCAACTCAACTCCAACTCAATTTTTTCATCTCAAACGAGAACCCCAAAAGCACGATCGTGGAGACTCAGATAGCCTATTCTCAAAGAGATAGAGAGGAGAGAGGACCAGCAGCTACCAATGGCCGCAACTGATCGCCGGGCACCGCACGGAGAATGACAAAACCGTCATTTTCCGGTAGAGCAAACCGGGTCAACCCGCCAGGTGACCGGATCCTTCCCTTCCCACTGTCTGATTTTCGGTCTGACAACATCATCACCTCCGATGTAAATGACAATTTTAAGTGGTATCATCTAATTTCAATTTTTAAGGTTGTCACTTTGGCAAATTTCTCATATATTACACACATGCATACACAAATATAGAGAAAGAATCAGCAAAACACAGTAGTCTCAGTGAAATCATCGGCTCTGCTACGATCAGAGAGAACCAAACAAGCCCTAATTTGCTCGGGTCTCCATGAGAGCAAAACCTCATTCGTATTCATGTCTTGAATAGATTTTTGCAATGAAAATATACGAACCAAACAGACTCTACGAATACCAAATGCACTCCAAACCTTAACTTGCTGATAGCAAAAAAGTTCTGGAGAGAGAGAATCGACGGCTCAGATTCGCCATTTCTCAGACAAAGCCACAAGAGAGAGAGAGAGACGACGCTGAAGCTACCATGGCTGCCACCGACCACCGGCAGCCGCGTAGAAAGGGACAAAACCGTCATTTTGCAGCAGTTCATCCGGGTCGATCCACCGGCAACCGGATCCTCTGTTCTTCCCCAACACAATGCCCGAGATTTACAGCCTCAAAATCTCATCACCGCCTCATCATGATTCATATACATATACACACACATACATATTCTTTTCCTTTCTTTTTTTTTTTTTTTTTTGGGGAGAGAGAGAGAGAAACCATGGGTTCTGCTTACGATCAGAGAGAAGCAAAGCAGAAAAGGGAGCCATTGATTGCGGAAAAGAAAACGACCAAGCCCTAATCAGTTTGGATCTTCATGAGAGCAAAACATCAGAGAAATTTAAAACAGCCCCTGAACTGAACTGAACCCGTGGTCGTCACTTCGAGCTTCCTTAGTGCCTGAGCTCTTTGCACATTTTTCCAGTTTTGCCCTTAGAAGTGCCTGGTGTTGGGCTTTGTCGATGGTAGAATAGAGGACAGAATAGAAATAATGTACCACGCATCTCCATTGATAACGATATGTAATTTCAATACTAGTCGAAATATGCGTGCGGAATACACAATAACGATATAAACAAAAAATAAAAATAAAAATTATTTTTATTTTCTTAATTTATTAATTTTTAAAATGTGAGTTTATTTAAATTATCACGTGATATGTATAGGACCAAGTGAAATTAACAAATAAAACAAAATAAAAGCAAATAAAACAAAAAATTAAAAAAACTATTAAAATTTCAATTTTTTTAATTTTTATTTAAAACGCCACGGAAACGGGCTTAGGACCCGCCACGTAGTGGGATGAGGCTAGGACGAAAGGCAACTAAAATAGTGTCTTTCGTCCTTTTAAATAAGAGTATTAATTCCAGCAAAAAAAAAAGGGTCAAATTTTAATATTTAATTAAGAGCCTGTTTGGTGGAATATTTGAAGATGGTGTTTTAAAAATTGGGTTGAAAATATGTATTTGGGAGGAAAAACTTTTGAAAAAGTATATAATATAGAAAATAATGCAAAATTTGAAATATGTTTGGGAAAAATATGCAAAATAAAACTTTGTCTTGTTCCTCTCGTCGTTACGAGCATTTTGACATCAAAATCATCTCATTTTAATTTGAAATGAAAAAGTTATGAAGTTTTAAAATTTGAGATTTTTTTTTAATAGAAGAGAGGGAAAGTTTGATATAGAGTTTAGATTTTAAAATCCAGATGGTGTTTTATCATTTCCAAAATGCTCATCAAACAGGCCCTAAAAAAGATTGTTATCCATAGAGTGTTATTTTGATGCTAAACCTAAATTGAATAAATGCTAAATTTCACTCTAAATTTAACCTTTATCAAATTTGGCATTTGATTAATAATATAAAAATATATAAATTCCTATTTCTTACCACGGAGTGCTCTAATAATTCAATTCGAAACCTTTTTCTTTTTTGTGGATTGAATTTCACTTGCAAAGTATGGACAATTAGAGAGTATGTCATAAAAATAAGTAGTGGATTGATTTTTGCCACAAAATAAAATGTTTTGTAAAAATAATAAAAATAATAATAAATAAATAAAACCCAACAACAACGGTAGCAGCTCTCCTTTTGGAAGCCAAGGGAAGACATCAATAATCACCACACTAAGCAACATGTATAGCCAAATCAACAACAAAACCTTGAAGGTGATTTTCTTTTTAATTTTCTTTTTAATTATTATTTTTTTAATTTTTTTTTTAATTTTTATTATTATTATTTTTTTTTTGTAGTTCTTTCATTTGATTAAAATATAGCTATACATGATTAAATTTTTAAATGGTTAAAATTGAATTGTTTAATTGATATTTTGATTATGTTTTGGAGAATAGAGTTTGATATTTTTGAAGAGAAATGGTTTAATTAGCTAAATACATTACACTCACCAAAAGTAAATATTCATGGGTTGCAAATTCCAATTTTAGAGTATAATCCAAATATCCGTGATGAGGTTCATCGATGGTATGCACAAAAAGGTCGTTGTCAAACTGGAGACCATAAATTTCCATTGACATAATTTGGGAAACAACCAAGAAGATTCAACAAAGCTTGTTGGTTTGATGAATATGCTAATTGCTTAGAATACAATGTTTCAAAAGATGACTTGTTTTGTCTACGTTGTTTTCTTTTCAAACCAAATATTGGAGGACAAGCAGGTGGTGACTCTTTTGTCGGTATAGGGTTTACAAATTTTAAAAAGAAAGAAAAGAATTCAGAAGCATGTTGGAGGCCCTTATAGTGCTCACAACCAAGCTTGGAAGAAGTATGAAGCTTTGAAAAATGACAAGCAACATCTTGAAGGATTCTACGCAAAGCAGTTAGACAAATCCCATAGTCATGGTTATCGAAGTCGCTTGACTGCATCAGTTGATTGTGTCCGATTTCTACTACGACAAGGGCTTGCTTTTCATGGTGATGATAAATCAAATAATTCGAGAAACCAAGGTAACTTTCTTGAGCTTCTGCAGTTTCTTGCTCATCGCAATGATGATATCAAAGCTATTACATTAGAAAATGCTCCTGCAAATCTGAAATTGACATAGCCTGATATTCAAAACGATATTGTAAGTGCTGCAGCGGCTAAAACCATTGGTGTTATTATGAAAGATCTTGGTGATGTAATGTTTTATATTTTAGTTGATGAGTCACGGGATATCTCAGTAAAAGAGCAGACGGTTGTTGTTTTGTGTTATGTGGACAAGAATGGACGTGTGATCGAACGCTTTATAAGAATTGACATATTACTAGTACCACGGCTTTTTCACTAAAGACTGCTATTGAAAAAATTGTTAGATAGACACAACTTAAGCATTTCCAGAATACGAGGGCAAGTTATGATGGGGCAAGTAACATGGAAGGCGAATTCAATGGTCTCAAGACACTTATTCTGAAGGAAAATCCATGTGCATTTTATGTTTCATTGTTCTACTCATCAACTTCAACTTACTCTTGTAGCTGTCGCAAAGAAACATATTCAAGTGGCATCACTTTTCAGCACGTTTACTAGTATAGTCAATGTTGTTGGAGCTTCATCAAAGCGTTGTCATATTCTTCTGGAAAAACAAAAGGCCATAACTGATAAAGCAGTCAAGAATGGTGAGATCTTAAGTGGGCCATACTTCAACATTATGGTACTTAGCTTGATAACCATGTTTTCACCTATAATTGACGTCCTAGAAATAATTGCAGATGATGGAGCATACTCTGAACAAAGATTGGAAGCCCATAATTTTTTAGAGTGATTTCATAATCACTTTGCATTTGATGAAAACTTTGTTAGAAGTTACAAATGAAATGTCAAAAGCACTTCAACGGAATGATCAAGATATTGTAAATGCCATCAAATTAGTAAAAATTTGCAAGCAACGGTTACAAATGATGAGGGACGATGGATGGGATTCCTTTTTTGATCGTGTCTCTTATTTTTGTCGAAAGCATAGCATAGTGTTCCAAACATGGAAGACACGTTTGTAACCCGAGGCCGATCACAACATAAAGTACAAGAAGTCACAAATTTGCATCACTTTCGTGTCGAGTTATTTTATGTTGTCATCGATATGCAAATTCAAGAGCTGAATGATCATTTTAACGAGGTAAATACCAACTTGCTTCTTTGTCTCGCATAGTTAAGTCCATATGATTTATTCTCAGATTATGACAACAAAAAGTTGATCGAATTTGTTAAGTTTTATCCAGAAAATTTTTCTGATATAGAGCTCAATGTACTTGAAGCACAACTTGAAACATAAATATTTGATATGCATTATAGTGAGTAGTTCTTGGAATTAAAAAGTATTGGTGGTCTTGCACAAAAATTGGTTGAGACAAGAAAAAATTATGAATATCCATTAGTTTATCGGCTTCTAACGTTGGCATTAATTTTGCTGGTTGCCACTGCTACTGTGGAGAGAGTAGCTATGAATTTGTGAAGAATCAGCCACGTAATAGAATGGGAGATCAATTTATGAATAACAATTCTTTTTTACATTGAGAAAGATATCTTCAATAGCATTGATAATGAAGATATTATACAACATTTTCAAAGAAAGAAAACCCGTCGAGGACAATTATAATACATTAATGTTATTAATTTTTATTGATCTTTTGTTTTCATTGATAGCTCCCACTAACCTAAATTCCTAGCTCCATCCTTGCTAGTTGGTAACCAACTGGTTACCCGTCGGCAGTCCGTAACAAATAGTTGGTAACCAACTTGTTACCCGTCGGCGACTGTGGTTACCAATCGGTAGAGCTGTAAATATGGGCCGGGTTAAGCTGATTAGCCCATTCCCTCACTTTTGGCCCGAGGGCGGGCCCAGCCCTGCCTGTCAAATGTCGAGCCCAGGCCCAACCCGATGCAAGCATAAGGGACGGGTTGGGCCTAACCTTTGAGCCCAATGGGCCAGTTTGGCCCAACACGATTAGTTTGGCCCGGCAGGTCGGCCTAAGCTCGGTATGTCCAAATTTTATTATTTATTCATTTAAAAAAAACCAACATTTGTTTATCATTATGACCACATTATATTTAATGTAAATATTTAGATTTAAGATTATTAGAATTTATGACTATGTTTTTTTTTTTTAAATATGATTGTGCAACGACTATATAATCATATTACATAGTGATAATAGATTATTTTTCCTTCTTTTTTTTTTTCAAACATTTCGTGGAAATTTTTTTTTATGTTGGTATTTGAAAGTTGATATAATTTATTTTTCTTTCCTTTTTTTAATTATATTTCACTCTACTCTATTCTTAATTTCCTAGTTCCATATCTATCTATCTCTTTTTTCTTTTCTTTTCTTTTCTTTTTTTTTTTTTTTTCAAAATCCCATTTGCCCGGCCCGATTTTATGCCCGCAGGGCTTAAGTTTTTTCAATTTGGGTTATCGATCGGAAACCCGCCGGTGGTTGGTAACCAACTGGTTGCCATTTGATAACCCAGATGGTTACATCAAGAATATCAATTAGTAGTTATAGTTGATATTTTAAAATAAATATTTATGAAGTTAGATAATGACATTTCTTGCAAGAATTTTTTCCTGAGTTGTAAAAATCAATCCAAGGCATGATTTTATTACATTTTTCTGAAGTCCCCCAAAATCTTTTCTCAGCTTAGTGGCTTTGTGGGATTTGTGAACTCTTTCTGTCCCCCCTTTGTGGGATTTGTAAACTCTTTCTGTCCCCCTTTTTTTTCCCCTTAACTAGCTGGTGTAATTTTAAAACCCTACACCATATTCTTTGTGTCACTTATAACTTCTAAGCACCAGCTGCTTCTTCCTAGTTAAAGACGTCATCAACCTGCCATTTCCTCCGGCGACCACAATCAATCAGGCAACTGAAGCACCCGCCGCGACAACTCGGTCAAGCGCTTTGGCAAATGCTGCAGATGTTGGTCCTTTGGTGGCAACAATGGGCTTTGCTTTGCTCTCTTTAGGATGTCAGGATTCCCAAATCACTTGAGGAAGAACGTATTCACCTAAACTTCTTTCCCCACCAATGTATGTGCATTAATTGCCCCATCAATTATAAGTAAAACAGAATATGCTCATAGAAAATTATCCACTGTTGATAGCTAATATTTTATTCAAGTTTTAAGGGATTTTTTTTTCCCCTCCCCTTCCTAGTCTTCTTTCCAATACCTTTAAAACTCAATTTAAAAAATATATATATCATTTTTTAAAAATACCAATATTTCAAAACAACTGGGTTCAAAGAGTTTTTTCCTGCAGATAAATTAACCCTTTCTTTTTTGGGGTTTCAATAACTATCAGGAGAGCTGACTACTTCACAGTTGGGCAATACAAATACGAAAAATAATAAATAATAAAATAAATAAAAATAAGGGAACAAGAAATTTTATTTTACTTTTTAAAAATTAAAATTCTTTAAAATTATAGATAGATGGTTTAGGGAGAGATGGGGTGGAGGCTCAGATTCGCCATTTCACAGACACAGAGAGAGAGAGAACGGACGCGCAGCTACCAATGGCTGCGACCGACCGCCGGACGCCGCCCGGAGAAGGACATAACCGTCATTTTCCGGCGGAGAAAACCGGGTCGACCCGCCAGGGAACCGGATCCTTCCCTTCCCAGTGCCTGATTTTCAGTCTGAAAACATCATCAACGCCTCAAAATTAGGGTTTAGGATTCAGGGCATACAACAATATATACACACACACATACATATATACATATAAATAGAGAGAGAGAGAGAGAGAGAGAATCATCAAAACACAGGGGTGTCAGTGCAATTCTTCCCCTTTTTTTTTTTTTTTTGGGCAGATAAAGGGAGAGGAGGAACAGGAAATCATCGGTTCTGCTGTGATCAGAGAGACGCGGGTAAATAGGGCAGCCATTTTTAAGGAACGACCAAACCCTAAGTTGCCGGGTCTCCATGAGAGCAAAAGCCTCATTCTTAAACTAATGAGCCTCTCTGAATCCATGGCTGTTCCTTGGAGCTGTTTTTATTACGCGTTTGAAGTCCTTGGATTTATATTTCCGTCTTTGCCCCTGGAATTTCGTCTGGTCAAGGGGCATTGATGAGGGTAGAATTTGGAATTGTTGAAAGATTGTGGGGTCAATATTGTAAATATGAAAGTGGGCTTAAGTAATGCTTCTGTTGTTGGGGGATGAAGGCGACGAAAGAAATGGATTGCGTTTATTTTTTAAAAGGAAAATTTTTTTAAATAAAAAAAGTATTTTTATTTTGAGAATAAAATAATATTTGAATTTTTTTTTTGAAAATAAAAAGTTATTTAAAATGAGAAGAAAATAATAATATGAATAATATATTGTGAAAAGATTTTAAAAAAATTTCTCTGTTTTTTTTAAAATAGTATTGTATAAAGTAAATTTGAAAATAAGATAGTTTTTTTTTTTCAAAATGAGATAATGATTAAAAAAATTGAGACAAATATTTTTTTTTTGTAAAAATTGTTCAATTTCAAAAAATAGACATTTCATCTAAACACACAGGAAAAGTGGAGGGAAAAAATATTATGGAGAGATATCAAGATGAAAATTTAAAAATTATAGTGTTTATTGAAGTGATTTTTGGAGCGGGGGAGAAAAATAGATTAACTGAAAAAGCTTGTGATACCTATATATATATACATATATATATATATATATTTTTTAATTCTCTTCAAAATTAGAGAGAAAAGTGGAGAAAAAACTCCCTCCAAAGGTTAAATAAACATTTGAACAACAACATATTTTTTTGTAGAGGATGAACAACAACATTTAAATTGTCATCTAAATTGGTATTTAGATGTTTTATTCTAAAAAGAAATATTTAAATGTGGTTAGAGAGGAGAGAACCGAGTAAATTTTAAAAGAAACTGTATATATCATTTTCGGATGGGTTGAAATTAAGGGGTGTATCTTTTTAGATTTATGTCTAAATGGAAAAATGGAATTTTTTTTTTTGAAAGGGTAAAATGGACTATGTAGATGGTTCAACTTCACCTCAATAAACTCAATTTTGAACGTGTCATTTATATGAAATGGTTAAGATTATGTCAAATGGTTACCCCCAAACACAGGGTATATCATCCTCATGTATTAGTAAAATCATCTTTGATCTTTTTTCCTTTTGAAAGATACAGGAGCGAAACAATCAACCTATTGAAAACTATATAATAGAGACAAAAAAAAGAAAAAGAAAAAAAAAGGCATAAATAAAAAAGTAATTGCATGAATAATATTTTTTTCTTTCCCTCTACCTTTACTAACAACACCAAATAAAAAAGATAATTTTAACTTTTTTTCTCTTATGATACCAAATAACAAAATATTATTCTCTCCCATTTATTTTCTCTCTCTTCTATTTTTTCCTTTCCTTCTTATCAAACCATTTTTTCTTTACATTCTTATCAAACATACGTTGCAGGACTGTATTTTGAGTGTAAAACGAGACGCTGTTTAGATCCCCTTTGTCATGCCTCTGTGTTGCTAATGGAATTCATATTAGGAGTTTTTTTTTTTTTTTTTTTTTAAATCACTTCCAACTATTAAAATATGGATTTTTATTTGCATAGACTACTTTCTTTTGAATAAGTTTTACGCTTTACATGAACTAGCATATCTGCACTTACTAGACTTAAAATAAATAAATAAATAAACTTTAGGTAAAGGAGTACTAATGGCTGATCGTTTGCTATCTTGGGAATTTTTTTTTTTTTTCTTGGAATTAGCTTGCGTTTGATTCGTTGGTTAGAGTTGAAAATTTTAAATTGGAATTTGTTGACTTTTCAAAAACTAATTATAAATTTTATTGATTTAAAAAAAATAAAAATTAAGATAAAAAAGTACAGTTTAGTTGGAGTTAGATTTAAATACCAAACAAAATGACATTGTTCTGGAATTAGATTTTTTTTTTTTTTTTTTGGCTAAAGGTTCTGGAATTAGATTGATCTACCCATCATAGATCTATTTAATTGCATCAAGTTTTAAGTTGTCTACTCATAGGAATAAAAATAAAAAATTTAAGTTGTCACCTATTAAATTCTCAACTTTCTCAATTGCTTCCAAAAAAATGTTGCTGAAAATTTTCATCTGATTCCCTTATTTTTTTTATCTAACCGGGAAAAAAAAAGTCCATTGATCACAAAGGGGATTTATAGACTTGCATTTGTTACCGGGTTAATTTCACTTTTAGCACCTGTAGAAATTTTATTATTAAAAATAGTATTATTTTTTTTTCCATTCATTACTAGCACTTAATATGGAGCCCAGCAGCATTTAATGTATATCAAATTACGGGTTTACCCTCATCTCCTTCAGCTCAAATATCCCTCTCCCTCGCATGGCCCAAAAAAAATTTTCAAACCAACATCTACAGTATTTTAGAGAGAGAAAACTGAAATCCAGAGAGAGAAAGAGTTACCACCCACCGGAATCTTTTTTTTTTTTTTTTTTTTTTTTTTTTTCACTTTTTCGCCTAGCCCCCCACCCTATTTTGAAACTCAAATCCTCATATAATAGAGAGAAACTTCCATTTAGAGAGAGAAACTTCCATCGAAGTTTTTTTTTTAAATCTAACATTTTTAGCCATTTTTGAGTAAAGGTCATTCATGTTATGACCATTCGGTCATAATAATTATGACCTATGTTAAAAAAAATTTTAAAAAAAAATCTAATATTTTTGACCATTTTTTAGTACAGGTCATAATGGTTATGACTACCCGGTCATATTCATTATGACCACCTGGTTGAATATGACCACCTGGTCATAACTGTTATGACCACTACCTGATCTGACTACCCGGTCATAATCATTATGACCACCTGGTCATAACCGTTCTGACCACACTGTTATGACTACCCGGTCATAACCATTATGACTACATGGTCATAACCATTATGACCACACTGTTATGACTACCCGGTCATAATCGTTATGACCATCCGGTCATAACCGTTATGACCACACTGTTATGACTACCCGGTCATAACCGTTATGACCACACTGTTATGACTACATGGTCATAACCATTATGACCACCTGGTCATAACCGTTATGACCTGTACTAAAAAATGATCAAAAATGGTAGATTTTTTTTTAAATTTTTTTTAATATAGGTCATAATTATTATGACCGGATGGTCATAACATGAATGTCATTTATTCAAAAATGGCTAAAAATGTTAGATTTAAAAAAAAAAAAACTTTTGATGGAAGTTTCTCTCTCTAAATGGAAGTTTATCTCTATTATATGAATATTTGGGTTTCAAAATGGGTGGAGGGCTAGGCAAAAAAGTGAAAAAAAAATAAGATTCCGGTGGGTGGTAACTCTTTCTCTCTCTGGATTTCAGTTTTCTCTCTCTAAAATACTGTAGATGTTGGTTTGAAAAAATTTTTTGGGCCATGCGAGGGAGAGGGATATTTGAGCTGAAGGAGATGAGGGTAAACCCGTAATTTGATATACATTAAATGCTGCTGGGTCCCCACATTAAGTACTAGTAATGAAGAGAAAAAAAAGTAATACTATTTTTAATAATAAAATTTCTACAGGTGCTAAAAGTGAAATTAATACTTTGTTACCCAGAGATGGCATCTAAAAAAAAAAAAACAAATAAAATAGAAAATAAATTTTTGAAGAAAAACACACAAATATAAGAGAAGAGTCAAGAAAGAGAATAGAAGGCTCAGATTGACCATTTCGCAGACAGAGCGAGAGAAAAAGAGAGGACACAGCGGCTAACGTAGCTGCCACCGACCATCGGCCGCCGTGTGGAAAGGGACAGAGCCGTCATTTCCACCGGTTCATCCGGGTCGACCCGCCGGTAATCGATCAGTTGCCTCAAATACCCGATAATACAGAGTTCCGCTTGCTATTCGCCACTTCACGTTCACAACCTCCTTCAATCCAAGGTAGTAACCCTGAGACAATCAAATTCTTAGTACAGACATTACTTGGAAAAACCATTAATCTTTTCTTCTTCCAACAAAATTCATTCTTGTCCTGGAAAACAATGACCACAAAAACCCCAACTTTCTTTTACTCTTCCACTGCAAATCTCTGGATTTGGGCGTTCCAAGATGGAGCAAAACTGCAATTCTAATGCCTTGCGGCTTCACCAATCTGGTTTTATAATGCTACCTTCCACAGAGGGCTTTACAAGTCTAAGTAATAATGGAATGTTTGATTGGAACTAAACTTGATTAATTTTCTGCTAATTATTTTGTTTGCTTTCTCTAATTTATTGTGTGTTTTGCTAGTACTGTACATTATATCCGTAATTGCTGCTCTGCTTTTCTTGAATTGAAGTGAGACTCTTACACCAATTTCTCATCTTTTATATGTCGTTTTCCGTTCATTGCTGTTTTTGTTGTCGTTTTATGATGTCTTTAGTGTTTAGGTAGTTTGATGTATTTTTGTCGTTTTCATACTATGTTTTTTTTTTAGGGTGTCTGTTATTATAATTGTAATTGTTTTTTTTATTTCATTTTATTTTTGCATACTGAGGTATATTTTTAGCTGTTATATGCAACTGCCGCTCCGTTTTACTTGAATTGAAGTGACTCTTACACCAATTTATCATATTTTATATGTCGTTTTCCGTGCATTGTTGTTTTTGTTTGTAATTTTTGGTTGTCGTTTTATGATGTCTTTAGTTTTTAGGTAGTCTGATTTTTTTTTTTTTTTTTTTGTCTTTTTCATACTTAAGGGTTTTTTTTTTCTTAAGGTATATTTTCAGCTGTTATATGTGGATTTATTTTCGTATTTCCATGTCCTCGTTTTTATTATCATTATAATGTTTGTCTCTTTGAATAAAAAGCTTCCTTGCAGTTCTTAGAACAGTGTCAATTGTGATATTTATTGTCGTTCTGTAAAATTGTTGTCATGCTAGTGTTTCCACATCTGACGTATGCAGTACTACATTTCCTTGAAGAATTAAAATGCAACGCTAAGTAATTAAAATGCTACTTATGATGTTCATTTTGTATTTTAAACATGTTATATACTCTCTTGATTTTATCCAACCGGAGAAGATGGAAATTTCTTGCTGTCCTATTTAGGGCTAGTTCTCAATCGGATAGTCCAAAAGATTAGAAAATAAAATAAAATAAAAATACATGTCAAAACTAACATTAACATAATTCGTTTGTGTTTCACATGATTACTCAAGGTTTATAATTTAATTATATCACAAAAATCCCTTTGTAACTAATAGAGATTCATTATAAGGAGAATGCTGGATTATCATCATCATCATTATTATTATCATAATTATCATTATTATTAGTATCATTTTTTACTTCAAATATCAAAAATCAGGTGGTCCATGATCTTCGACATGATTTGGAAAAAGGTGAAGCATCTTTGTCTATTTGAATTTCGCTCATTCCATTATCTATTAGAACAAAAAATGACATTAATTGTGGAATTCCAAATACAAATGAAATGAGTAATGACGAAGATTATTTCTTTCTTTTCTCGCTTTTCGGTATATTATTCAGTAAATCATGAGCCAGTTGATTACTGACACTTGAAAAATATCAGCCGAATTGCATTGGAATTTGGAAGTGGGCATTGTCTGATGAAAAATCAAATGTCCAGCCCAAAAAATAAGTTAGACATCCGTGAATTTTGTCTCACTAGAAATACTTAGTCTCTGTTTGGTATTACGGTTGGAGTTGAAATTTTTTAAGTTAGAATTGATTGAATTTTTAAAAACTAGTTATAATTTTTGTTGACTTTTCAGAAAAAGACAAAACTGAGATAAAAAATTTAAGTTTGAGTTGAATTACCAAACGCAATGTTAGACTTGTATTCCATTTTGGAACAATAAGTTACAATCATCTAGATAACTTTTGGAAATTTTGTACGTAATGGACGGCATAGATTAGTGTGCAAAGGTCTACTTTTTGCATGTTACAATATGGCACATCCAATTATCACCAATTAATTATAAAACGTATTGTTATGATTTGTTTCGTAATTATGAATTTAGCAAATTAGGGGCGTCTGACATGAAATGTTTTAGCAATGCATGTTTCTCTATATATTCTTTTTTTTTTTTTTTTTTTTGCGTATTTATGTATTCTCTGATTTTCAGAGCATTGCATCTTCCTCTCTCCTAGGAGGTCTTTCATAGTCATAATCCTAAGCTGATTGGAAAAAAAAAATTTGAATATGCATTACTCATTGTAGCTAGATTGTTATTTTTTTCACCTGTTAATATCAAAAATAAATATCAGGAATATTAAGTTTGTTATAATACGAATACAATTACTATCATAAAAGATAAATTACATATAAACTTAAAAAAAAGAGAGATATAAAAGAAAATGAGAGAATTTTCTTATTATCCATTGTCTTATTATTGTTGCGTACATACAAGTTTACAATGGCCATAACAGGACTTGTCATCATGAAGCCTTAGTATTGCTGGTATAAGTCATGAATTGATGGGATATGGAACCAATTTAATTTAATTTAAACCAGAAGATACATTATAGATGAGAGCAGATTTCGTTATTGAATAGGTGCTTAGTCTCGTTCCAAAGTCTCTAAATGTTTTCTCCATGATCAAGACAGTTTTCATCCGTTGGTTTTTCAAACTCGAGTTACGAGGATCTAAGATGACTTGGTCATTGATATTGTATCGTTATATTTCAATCTCAATCTCTTCATTCATCATCTCTCTTGTTATATCCTTTTCATAAAGCCGTGTTTAACACAATATGATAAAAAGAAAAAGTCATAAGTTTTATAATCTTTATTTGTCAAAATAGTAAATTCCTTTACAAAGAACACGACCCAATTTTCCTCTATGCATTTAATGAAAGTCTTGAGTAACGATCTCCATGAGTTGAACCTGCAAATTATGAATTAATTGAGTAGTCTTTCAGTAAAATACCATTAAACTACCACTAAACTGCCATTACAAAATTAAAATAAATTTTAGAAATTGTCAACTTTCTATACTTGTATTAAAAATATATGGCTATGACTTTAAATCATCTGGATGACCACCTAGATCCATACCTACAAGGAGAGAAGACCACTATACTAGCCAGAGAAGATAAGGTGAAATAGAAAGATTGACAAGCTCTGAAATTTTGATTCTCTCTATTTTGATTTATTTGAAATATCAAATTTCAAATATGATTATTTAAGGAAAAAAAATTTAAACATTCATATAAATGTAATAATTAAAAGAATTCAGGGGAAAACGCGCCTCTAACCTAACATTATTCGTTTGTGCTTCACATGATTATTCACGATTTGTCATTTAATTACACTACAAAAATTTCTTATATGTAATGAGAAGATTCGTAAATAACAAGGATGCTGCAAATTTCTAATTTCTTTTCTTATTTTATTACTATTCTTGTCAAGTGGGTCCAACAAAGCTAATATATTCTTATATTGACTTATTCCAAACAGAGTTAAATCACGGACCACCTGATATTCGACATTTGGAGAGGTTTATATTCTACTTTAATTTTGGTCATTTCATGTCTACTTTAACAACAAAAAAAGACATTAGTTGTAGAATTTCAAATACAAGGCTTAAAAATAACATTCACAAATATTTCATTCTTTCTTTTCAGTAGCTCATGGGCCACTTGAAAGCTGACACTAGAAAATAGGGTTACTTTCATTTTTAGCACTTGTGAAAAAAAATATTATTAAAATTGGCATCATTTTTGTTTCCTTTCATTCCTAACACTGCCACGTCATCACCATCAATTAAGATGGATATAAAAAGTCAAAAATACACTCAGGCAAGCCTAAATCTTATTTTTTTTCACATTCCCGCCCAGCCCCCCACCCATTTTGAAACTCAAATCTTCATATAATATCTTAATTTGATTTAAAACTATTTTCACCATTTTAGAGAGAGAAACTTCCATCTAGAGAGAGAAACTTCAATTTAGAGAGAGAAACTCTCACCGTCGGAAACCACTCCAATGGAAACTGTGGGAAACCATCATCAACGCCCTCTATAAAGCTTTTTTGAACTCTGTAATAGCTGGAGAATATTCTTAAACCACCCAAAACCAATTGAAATTTCTTGAGTCTCCCATATCCAAACCCAAGAAGTTGGCGGAGAAAAACATTACTCCCGAAAAGAGAAATGTTCGGCTAATGGCTTCGGTAGAGAAAAGGTCATCGGCGGAGAAAAATCCTCAAAAACCGGAACAAGAGAAAAAAAGAAGGGTGCCCGAGAAATGGTCGAAGAAAAATAAGGGGGAAATCTGCATTGCTAGTTGATTTCTGAAAAAAAAAATTGCATAAAAATTATAATGTTTGTATTTTTATTTGATTTTGTGACATAAACTAAATGTTTGTTAGTTGGGTATTTCGATTTTGAGAGGAAAGTTTAGTGAATTGGTTTATATAAATTTTTATATTATATTAAATATTATTACTGTTGGTGTCATTTACAGGGGTTGGTCATTTACAGAATGATCGGATGATAATTTTTTTAATGACCTTATTTTTGTCTGTGTGAATGGCCAAAAATATTAGAATTTTTTTTAAAATTTTTTTTAGACATAGGTCATAACTGTTATAACCGGGTGGTCATAACTGGGTGGTCATAACTGTTATGACCGCGTGGTCATAACTGAGTGGTCATAACTGTTATGACCACTGGGTGGTCATAACTGTTATGACCTTTACTAAAAAATGACCAAAAATGTTAGATTTAAAAAAAAAAATTTAGACATAGGTCATAACCATTATGACCGGGTGGTCATAACAGGAATGACCTTTACTCAAAAATGACCAAAAAATGTTAGATTTTGTTAAATTTTTTTTTTTTTTTTTGTAAAATGGAAGTGTTAAATTATTTTTTTTCCGACGGTGAAAGTTTCTCTCTCTAAATTGAAGTTTCTCTCTATAGATGGAAGTTTCTTTCTCTAAAATGGTGAAAATAGTTTTAAATCAAGTTAAGATATTATATGAAGATTTGGGTTTCAAAATGGGTGGGGGGGCTGGGCGGGAAAGTGAAAAAAAATAAGATTTAGGCTTGCCTGAGGGTATTTTTGATTTGTTACATCCATCTTAATTGATGGTGATGATGTGGCAGTGCTAGGAATGAAAGGAAACAAAAGTGATGTCAATTTTAATAATATTTTTTCCACAAGTGCTATAAATGAAATTAACCCTAGAAAATATAAGCCAACTTGCATTGGAAATGGGTTAGTTTAGACGAATAAGAAAATGTCCAACCCAATATAAAAAATAGAGAAAATTAGATGGAGAGTTATGTTTTGAGTAACTACTTATAATTTTGCTCACTCTAACATTAAAGTTGATACTTTTAGTATCATAAAATGATAAAATTATCAATTTTAATGTTATGATGGGCATAATAAATATAATGAGGTATTAAATTTATGATATTCTTGCATATAACCCCAATAAATAAGCTACACAAGTAATCAGATTCATTTCAGTTACCTCACAAATGATCCGTAAGATCTATTTGGTGGAATCCACATTAGACTATCTGTGCATGAATACTGATATACAATCCATTTCAACTTAACATTGGTCGGTTGTCGTTTTTATTATCTTGTCGTTTCATCTAGTCGGAAGAGATTTCTTGTCATTTTCTAAACTCATATAATTGTTTCTAAAGTTTTATGTTGTTTTTAAAGATTTGATAGAAAAGTATATTAAAATTAGTCTTAAATAGTAAATTATTTATGATTTACATCAGTTAAATTTTTAGTGTTAATGAAAAGGACCATTTTTTTACGATTTTAAAGAGTTTTGAGAACTTTTAAGCACAAAAGAAAGAAAAAAAAAATTGAAGATCTAATCATCACTTCATAAAAAGGTTAGGAATGTATAGCAGTAAAATTCTTTATATCATAGATGTTGACTTAAAGTTTAATTATGTTAATTATTTGGGATACAGTTGGAAGATGAAAAAAATAAAAAATAAAAATAAAAAGTAGAAGAAGAAAGTGAGAGGCCATTGTTGGACTTGCTTGGAGTTGTCATTATGATGTTACACATGAAAGGCCATTAATGATAGACAGCCACCCAAATTGAAAAACGAAACCAATTTCAACGAAAACCAACAAGAAAAGTAAATGAATAATCTTCGTAAACACACAACGTTAGCTTTGAAGTTTGCTTATAAATGAGCATGGATGCATACCCTTTCATTGCATTCAACTACTCCAAAACATCCAGAGTTCAAAACATACTTGCCGGTATTAATTTCTCCAAAAAACGATGATCTGGTTTTCGTGCTTGTGTCTCTTTCTCTTCTCACTTCCTTCTCTATCGTGCTCTTCCTCATTTCTGCCCTCTCCTTTTACTCCTCGTCAACTATGCCATCCACATGAAAGCTCTGCTCTGTTCGATTTTAGGAATTCTTTTTCCATTATAAATGACAGTTTAAAATCGTGTCTTCCGGAAAATGGAGGTATCCATAATCCGAATAGTACACTGTCTTGGGATATAAGCAAGGATTGCTGCACATGGAGTGGAGTCACATGTCATGAGGTGACGGGTCATGTCATTAGGCTCGACCTTAAGTGCGGTGGGCTTCGAGGTGCTATTCACTCGAACAGTAGTCTCTTCTTCCTCACTCATCTGCAAACTCTAATTCTCTCCTCTAATAATTTTTCTGGCTCCGAAATTTCACCACAGTTTGGCAGGTTTGCAAGTATGATTCACCTTGACCTTTCTCTCTCTTTTCTCATGGGCCATGTGACTTTGAACTTGTCTTACTTGTCTAGTTTGGTTGCACTTGATCTTAGTTCGAACACTAATATGAGGCTAGAGACATCTAGCTTGAAACGAATTGTTGCAAACATAACCCATCTCAGAGAATTGTTCCTCTCCATGACGTTAATATGTCTTCTGTCTCGCCTAATTCCTTTTTAAATTTGTTTACTTCTCTGGCATCACTTGTTCTTAGTCGTAGTCGACTGACATGAGAGTTTCCAAAACATATTTTTCACCTTCCCAAACTTCAGAACCTCGATTTAAGTATTAACTTGGGTCTCAACGGTACGTTTTCTCAATATAATTGGAGTAGCCCATTGAGAAATCTAAATCTGTCCGAAACTAAATTTTTGATAGATTTACCTTATCTCACCAAAACTTTGAAGTCTTTGAATACTTTGTTTCTCAGAGCCTGCAATTTCGAAGGATTGTCTCATGTGTTCCTGGGCAACTTAACAGAGATCAAATCCTTAGGCCTCTCCAGAAATAATTTCCATGGTCAAATCTCCTGGTCCTCTTTAAATCGAGAGAAACTTACTTAGATCTTTCTACAAACAATTTCTCTGGTAACCTCCCTGAAATTTTTTATAGTGCACCAAATAATACCTTTTCAAGTGACTCTTCTGAACATCAACCAGTGGGCTTTCTTCCATTGAATTTAAAATACTTGTACTTATCTGATAATGTACTAAATGGAACGATACCTACTTGGTTATATTCCCTACCATATTTGCAGGATTTAGATTTGGCTAGAAATCAATTCACTGGTCCCATTGACGAATTCCAATCCACTTCTTTGGTCACGCTTAGCTTGGAATCTAACAAATTACAGGGCCTTATTCCACAATCAATATTTCAGAAAGTGAATCTTTCTTTGTTAGACCTTTCATCAAATAACTTGAGTGGGGTCATGCAGTTAGACCAGTTTTCAAAGTCAAAAAATCTCCAGTTTCTTGATCTCTCTTTTAATAGGCTCATATCACTGGATTCCATCAACTCCATCACATCTGCCTTGCCCAATACCCTTCGATCCCTGTCTTTGTCTTCGTGCAACATGAGTGAGTTCCCACACGCTTTAAGAAGCTTTAAAATTTAGAATGATTGAACCTTTCCAACAACCAAATTGAAGGGATTGTTCCCTAGTGGTTTTGGAACAATTTGATTGGGAGCATTCCTCCATGCTCTGGACTCTCAAGAGTAACAATGGGATCTTGAACCTTCATGGAAACCAGTTGGAAGAGTCACTGCCCCTTTTTTTGCAAGACTGTGAAAATTTGGAAATTTTAGATGTTGGAAACAACAAGCTTAATGGATCCTTTCCCCATTTGTTGGCGTCTCTTCCAGAGCTTCAAATTCTTATCATGAAATCTAATAGATTTCATGGTCCAATAAGCAATCCAGAGGTGAGATTCCCCTTCCACAAGTTAAGAATCATGGACGTCTCCAACAATGAATTCACAGGTCTTTTACCGGCTGAATATTTTGGGAATTTCACGGCCATGATGGATGCTCATTCAGCTGCTTTGAAGTACATGGGACGATATCCAGT
Organism: Ficus erecta; assembly: GCA_008635985.1. Classification (NCBI taxonomy): domain Eukaryota; kingdom Viridiplantae; phylum Streptophyta; class Magnoliopsida; order Rosales; family Moraceae; genus Ficus; species Ficus erecta. The sequence continues at coordinate 179,819 of BKCH01000133.1, read as the reverse complement.
GGGTGGCTCGTACTACTCTGTGACAGTGGCAATCAAAGGAAACTCCATGGATATGCCAAAAATCCAAACGATGTTCATGACCATTGATTTCTCAAGTAATAACTTCATAGGAGAGATTCCAAAGGTGATTGGAAAGCTCAATTCACTCAAAGGACTGAACTTTTCTCACAACAAGTTGTTTGGTCTCATTCCTCAATCGTTGGCAAACTTGAGCAATCTTGAATGGTTAGATCTCTCGTCAAACAAGCTTTCTGGACGTATTCCATCGCAATTAGCAGAAGATTTGAATCAACTTTCATCTTTAAATCTTTCCAACAACAGACTCGAAGGACCAATACCTCGTGGGAAGCAATTTGAAACATTTAACAGTGACTCCTACTGTGGAAACTTGGGATTATGTGGATTCCCTCTGCCCCAATCATGCACCAAAGACGAAGCACAACAGGACCAAGGTGATGATGATGGAGAGCACGACAGTGGAATGACTGAATGGAAGGTGGTGATGATGGGATATGCAAGCGGACTAGTGATCGGAATATTTGTGGAATACATGGTGCTTTTCAGTAGATGCTTTGACCATTGGTTCTTCAAAAGATTTGGAAGACGACGACGTTGCAGAACCAACACTCGCTCAAGAGGGAGGAGAAGGTCAAACTAGCAAACAGAGGAAAACAAAGTCTCATTAGAAAGTATAGAAAGGTAAGTTATGTGTTTCTGGTTAAATATACTTATTTCATATTTAGAACCGAACTTTATTAGCTTTATTATTATATGACTTCTTTTTTTCTTTTTTTCTGTGTGTTTTTGGGTTTTGCTTCTATACAGGAAGGTGCTGGAGAGATACCGTTTATCTAAAAAAACCCCACAGCACATAACTTACTTTTCTATACTTTCTAATGAGACTCTGTTTTCCTCTGCTTGCTGGTTTGAACTTCACCTCCCACTTAAGCGAGAGTTGGTTCTGCAACGTCGTCCTCTTCCAAATCTTTTCAAGAACCAATGGTCAAAGCTTCTACTGAAAAGCACCATGTATCCCACAGATATTACGATCACTAGTCCGCTTGCATATCCCATCATCACCACCTTTTATTCAGTCATTCCACTGTCGTGCTCTCCATCATCATCACCTTGGTCCTGTTGTGCTTCGTCTTTAGTGCATGATTGGGGCAGAGGGAATCCACATAATCCCAAGTTTCTGTAAGAACCGAAATTTTTACGGAATCGCGATTTCCTTAGAAATAACAGAAATCTAAGTCTGTACCATATATGACAATGTAAAGTTCATGATCTGATTTGATTATCAGAGTATGTTTGAGTTCTTATAAGTATTATGAGACTCAATGACGACCTACCAAGTCAAGTATGAGGCCTTTGGTGAAAAAGGCAAAATCATGATTTATGATTTTATTTTAGCTAATGAATGATCAGGATAATTTACGACATGATTAAGATGGTACTACCATATAATAAGCAATATTGAAATTATACTATGGTCAACCGTCATTATGGATGTAGAATTGAGAATAAGGATTGGGATCACTCTAGAATAATCAGGAGTAATATTTTGGAGAAAGGAAGACTAAGTAGTTTCAAATCCTAAGAAAAACCTATATGCAGTCCAGTTAAGTGCAGATAAATTCTGGACTGCAGTCTAGCAATACTATACTGTTGATAGATAAAACAGTATTGGTACTATATGGATGATTAAGAAAATATATTGCGTATTAGAAGGAATGCCAAACATGGCCATACTTGGAGGCCGAGTAATTGTAGATAAGTATGAAATTTTTTTTTTTTAATGGTTTAAGCCTCCACATGGCCGGCCATTTTGAGGGACTTGGAATGCAAAAAATTTTATCTTTAAGGACCAATATGCAATTCAAGGATAATTTAAGAAAAAAAAAAATAATTGCGGAACATTATGAATTTTTCACCTATAAATAGGGCTGGGTAGTAGAAACTTGCACTCTTTAGTTGGCTTCTCAAACTTCTAGTTCTTTCTCAACAATTCCTCTATAGCCCTTAGGAAAAAAAAGAGAGAGGGGGGGGGGGGGGGGGGGGGGTGTTGGCCGGTTGTCTTGGTGGAGAAGTAGAGATCAAACATTTCTCCCATCCCAAGGACTAGAATCAACTCTTTCAAAGCTCTAGAAGTATTATCTTGGTCCTCTAACTAAGATCTTTATTAAGCTTTGATTGAGGAATTTATGTGTATTTCAAGTTATGGGTTGTAAGTGCATAAGCTCATGTTCTTATTTTGCTATATTATGGTTTTTATATGGTTGGTTTATGCTAGATCTATGCTTAGGTTACATTGTTTGCTAGCTCTATGCTTAGGTTATCTTGTTTGCTAGCTCTACGCATGGGTTTGATTTTATGCTCTAGGATGAGTATTAAAGTTATGTGTGCTCAGCATGTATTTGTGATTATGCTCTCACATGTTTAAGTAGGGAGATTTTATGAATGATGATGATGATAATGATGTGAATATTATGAGTATGTTGGTTAAGAAATTAACCTAAAGACACAAGTTGATAAACAAGTAAGTTATCAATATTGTGTTTTTTAAGAACATGAGATAAGTGAATGGTTGAAGTTTAAGAATGAAACCAACGCTTTGCATGTTGACGTAGGCTCACGGCTTTGACTGTTTGAGGTAGTGTGTGCGGATTTTTAAGCTAAGAATCCACAAAATACAAACTGTCAGTTTTTAAAATAATCTGGACAATTTTCTGGAAACCCAATTTTGAGTCCCTTAGAGGCCGAATTTAGAAAACGTTATAATTACAAAGTTGTAGAAGACAGAAAATCCTAGGGGATACGAGAACATTTTTTTGAAAAAAAAGAGCTCCAAAGGCCTCTGTTTTTATCAGTTTTCAAAACTAGTTAGTCCAAGTACTATACACAGCTAGAACTTTTCAAGGGGGAAGAAAGAGTAAGTTAAAGGTAGATTTAAGCTTCAAAAAAACATGAAAGTTGTAGGATTCGATGAGATCTACAACTTCCGTGGAGAAAAATTTTCCAAATTCTAAACCGATTTAAAGATAAAACTGGATTTTCAAAACTGTACATGGTACAAGAAATTTCTTGCACAGATACATTCAAGCAAATTAAAAGGGTGTTTTGAAATCAGTTTTAAAGGTTTTATGACCTTTTTAAAAAGAGACTGATTTTATGAAAATAGTTTTAAAAATGTTTAAATCCATTTGAATTTTACAAGTGAATTTTAATACATATTATGTCTTACAAAAGGCAATTTCATGAAATTTCAAGTATTTATGTTAAGAAATACTTAATTTGTAAAGTTAAAATATTTTCAAGTAAACAAGTTATTTTTAAGAAAAAGGAATTTTAATAAAATAAACCGAAGTTATTTATAAATATAAGTAACAATTCTATGACGGATCGTAATCGGTTTGGAGACCCGTTTACCTTTACTATGTAATGAATATGTTATGGTTTGTAGTAAGATAGAACGATTCTTATCTTATGCCCTGTTTGAAAATAGGAATATAACCTATTGTCGTGCCTTGCTTGAACGATAGATCGAGAGCATATGACAAATTGTAAGTACAACTCCGTCTACAGCATGTGCAAAATATATTTATTGCATTGCATGTATTCCAAAAATCAAGCATTGATTTACATGAGGTACATATGCTTATATTTTATTATTGTGACATCATGTAAGCATGCTCACTAATAATAAATCACACGATAAGAACAAGATCAAGTTTTCAAGTAAGAAACAATTAAGATTCAAGTTGTGAAGTGTGATCAAAACAAGAACAAGTCTTCACGTAATAAAGCAAGTTTCTCATGTCGTACCGACTACCACGAGGGTGGATTTTGGTTTGGTCCATAGCTTGAGTAGGACAGGGTTGGTCGCCTTAACCACTCCATGGCTACGCGCCACGGTACGTACACTCATGTTCATGATACGTAAGGGGCCCAAAACCCAGTTTACATAAGAAAGCATATTTGATTCATAAGAAAACATAATTGATTCATGCATTATCAATTCATACATTCTTTTACCGAAATTATTTTACGGAATAGAAAGTTGTACTTACTGAGCATAAGCTCATAACTTATGTTCATGTTTTAGGTAAGCAACCTACCGGACAAGCTTGATGCAAGACTGTGGAGAGTTGGCATTGCAGACTGTAAAATTTGGGTTGGACACCATCACATGTTTTGTAAAATATGTTTATGTTATGATATGATAATATAATGGTACCAGTACTTAAAATATTTAGTACTGGGACAATATTTAAAGTTTATTATAACGATAATTAGTATGGTTTATCAAATGTGTTAAAATGGTTTTACAACTCTGTACTCGATTGAGTACATATAAATAAGTATGAGAATAATATAGGTCTTAAATTTGAATTTAAAATGAATAAAGAAAAATAAAAATATATTTCCATATTTTTACGAAGTACAAGAGTATATTTAAGTAAGTTAAGTATTTAAATCAAGTAAGTATGGTATGTAAGCACGGTAACGGCCATACGTAGTCGGGTCGTTACAAAAAAGATATGATAATGCACCGCTTACTTGATAAACATAAATTGAATAATCATTCTAAACACACAACGTTGGCTTTGAAGTTTGAATAATCATTCTAAACACACAACGTTAGAATTAAAGCATTTTCCTCTAAATTAAATGAAATAAGATTTTTAGGGAGAGAGAGAATGATTACGAATATGAATATGGATTGTTTAAACGCTATAAATGGCCTTCATGTAGAGCTCTGGATTTATTTTAATCCAATTGCTCAAACACAAGACAAGTCATGTAGACGTATTCCTTTTTTTTTTTTTTTTTTTTTTTTACTTAAACAAAGGATTGATTTTTTTTTAATTACTTATTTAAAAAAATTTGAAGAAATTCCTGGATTTTTTTATTTTTTATTTTTATTTTGGGTCACCGCCAACAGTTTTGATCGTTTTTTTTTAAAACTAATTTTCAGTCTACAGTCGTTTTCAAGGTTTGTTGTCATTTTGTCATAGTGATATTGTCGTTAATGAGTTCTCAATCTCTTGTTGTTGTCGTTTTCCAGGATGTTGTCATCTTTCATCAAATAGTAATATTCCCTAGTCATTTATTGAATATTGCAGATAACTTTCGTCTGAAATTTTTGTTCCTTGTATTTAGGATACGTATTATGTTGTTTACGCTGATGTTGTCCTTTTCCCATTTGTCGTTTTTTTTTCATTGTCGTGTTCCCAAAATTTTGTCGTTGATCAACTTGTCTTCACCAAAGCAGAGCTTTCTCGAACATACATGAGTTGCACTTCCCAAAACTCCCCAATTTGCGTTTCTATCTCTCTATCCGCTTCTCTCTCCATATATATATATATATATATATATATATATATATAAATAGGTATATATCCACTACACCGGGGCACAGTTAGCTTTTGTGGTTGTCGCCTCTAAAAGTCGTCTTGTACTATGTCACGGGCTTCAAAGGTGATTGCTAGTTTCATAATGAACATGTATTTCAAATCTATTAAGTCTGAAAAAAATGAAGCTTCTTTAGTTTGAATCAATATATGATCTACCCAAATATAAACTGGATAGTACTAATTTGTGAATGTTCAAAATACTAGATCAAGAGAAAAAACCGACATAACAAAACAGAACACAAGAAACGACGACAAAATTTACATGCAAAAATTAATGACAATCCATGACATGCGGACAATGCATAAATAAAATATTTTTCTCAGATATTTATTTAGGACATAGTTGGAAGATGGGGAAAAAAAAATAAGTGAACGGCCATTGTCTGACTTGCTTGGAGTTTTCATTGTGATGTTACAAATGAGTGGCCATTAATGGTATATAGCCACAAAAATTGAATAACGAAACTAATTTCAACGAAAACCTGCACGAAAATACGAAATAGATTGAATTAAATCTACTTATAGAGAGCGACGTTTATCTCCTTGCAAAGACTTATACTGCTTGACTTGATAGACATAAATAAATCGGTAAACCATAGTGTAAAAATATCACCCTTCAGAGGTTCAAGATATTTAATGATGAAAGCGGATTAAAATTCAACATAAATTCCCAGCTTTCTTTGAGGTCCTATTTTGGTGCGATGTGGTAGAGCAATTGAAACATATACTGTGCATCCAAAATCTCTTAGATGGGAAATATTTTGTCCTCGACTAAATGAAAATTGTGATGAGGAGTAATTTTTTTTTTTCTTTATAGCCTACCAGCTTATGCAAATAAGTGCTGCAACTTGCAATATGGCATGTACCCAAGTGGAAACAGACAATTTTGTTCTCATCAACTAGTTCTAGCAATTAACCGGAGGCATTTAATAAATGATTCAGCTAGACCATTCTATGTGTATATGGGCAATATGATGCTCAGCGATAATACCGATAGACATGAAACAACCATTAAAGTCTTGGGAAATAAATTCACCATCATTGTCAAGACAAACTATCTAGATTATACAATATGAATATTGTTTTCTTAATTGGATTGCTTGAGAAAAAATCTCGCAAATGCAACATCATGAGTTGATAGCAAATAGACATGTGACCAACATGTTGATACATCTATCAACACCAGGAAATATCTAAATGGTCTACATGTTGATTGTATAGGCCCACCTTTGCAGGATATTCAATAACAACTTTCATTGGAGACCACCTTATAATTAATTTTCCCTGAGGATAAGCAGCGTAACAACTTTCATTGGAGATGACCTTATAATTAATTTGCTTGAAAACAAGCAGCAGATAAAAAATCACCACTACTACAAAAGTTGGATTACACGACGGAGATTACACGACGGTTTCACAACACCATCATGTAAACGGAGGTTTACACGACGGTTTAAACAAAACCGTCGTGTAATCCGAAGATTACACGACGTTCTTAGGAACCGTTGTGTAATCCCCCGAAAAACAAAAAAAATAATAAAATAAAAAAGATTTTTTTAATTACATCCAATGGGGATTACACGACGGTTCCACTGGAACCGTCGTGTAATCCACTTGATTACACGACGGTCTAAAGAACCGTCGTGTAATTCTAGGGGGATTACACGACGGTTCCTATCGTGTAATCAACGAGATTACACGACGGTTGTAATCCTCCAAAAATTTTGAAAAATTTCAAATTTCATGCTTCAAAATCCGCGCGAAAACCTATTACTTAAATACAATTGCCTTTTCATTTCTCTTCATATCCGAGCGAAATCCACCCTCACCCTCTCTAGTTTTCTCACCCTCTCTAGATTTCTCCAAGTACCCACCCACCTCCTTCGCCCACCCGCCACCACCTCTCTCTTAAACTCCGATCAAGCCGCCGTCGCCGCCGCCGCCGCCGCTCTCTCGCTGTGGCCGTGCCTATTCGTCTTCAAAGAAAAGCAAGGTGACTTCCATATTGCTCAATTTATTGTTTTGTAACAAAACAACTAACACACAATGCTTATTTGTATTCTTGTTTGCCACTTAACACATATTTTAGAACAAGAATGGTTTGTGAATGGATTTGGCACTTTACATACATTTATGAACATGAATTTTGTCCGCCCACAACATGCTCAATGAAATGCCGAAATGGGTTTATCTTTTGGAAAATCATATAGAATTTGATAAATATTCATAGCATAACTATAACAATATTACATCAAGTAGTTGAGCATGAAAATACATGAAGAATACACAATACATGAAGAATACACAATAGGAAATTTTTTTTTAAGGCACATTACACGACGGTTCTCCCGAGAACCGTCGTGTAAAATGGGTATTACACGATGGTTTTTCCGAGAACCGTCGTGTAATGTGCCTTAAAAATTTTTTTTTTCCTCCACGATTGATTACATATTACACGACGGTTTGGAGTCGGAACCGTCGTGTAATATTCAACATTACACGACGGTTTGGCTCAAAACCATCGTGTAATGTAGCCAATTTGTCACTCTCTGCAACTGTATTCATTGTTTCGACGACCGTTTTAACCGTCGTGTAACATTGAGATACCACGACGGTTCTTTGAACCGTCGTGGTATCTTCCACGATGGTTGTGGAACAGTCGTGTAAACTTTACACGACAATAAAAAACCGTCGTGTAATCCACAGTTTTTACTAGTGCACCTAGACAAAAGAATCTTTTGGTTCTTTAATAGATGTCCATGTGAATTCTCAATTATTGACCCAAGGTGACCAAGACGGTCATGCCAAAGAGAGAACATTTTTTCTTGGATCAGAAGCTTTTTGGGTCATCGCCATATGTGACTCAATTTTAAAAATCTATGTACAAAAAAACACGGAAGAGAAAGTGGGTGATTTTATAATATTTACTTCCATCTAAAGACTCTTGAAGTAGTGTAAAGATAATCTACATTAATCTCATTTATAGTCTCAACATGATATCTATTACGACATATATATATATATATTTAAAATTCAACATATTTCTTCTGGATCTACTAAGGAATAATGTGTCATTTATAACAAATTTTGTTCCTCTTGGCAACATAATATTGGCTCTTCCAAAAAGTCAGGTTTGCAGCAACTGAGATTGTATTCACATTAGCCTTTAATAATGTTAAACTTGAAAAATGCTTTTCATATTCAAGAATTGTGTGCATTCTTGCACTGTCTTCTAGACATAAGATCCATATTTACATGACAATAAAATGCAATGATAAAAATTGAGTGCTCACATCAAAAAAAGACAAATAAATACTATATCATGATAAGATTGTGGAAACCAAAAATTATAAGCTAAGGGACAGAAATTGAAAAATTATACAAGGAAGATTGTTAAATGCTATCATAATATTAGATATCATAGACATTTTCGTTGCTAGTCATATTATCAAATTTTTCATCACAATTCTCAAAGAAGTTTGAAAATACTAAATGCATAATGCCAATAGGATCATGATATCAGACATCCCTGTATTTTGTCTCACTAGAAGGACTCTTGTATTGCGTTTTGGAACAATAAGTAACAATCATCTGGATAACTTTTGGAAATTTTGTACGTAATGGACGGCATAGATTAGTGTGCAAAGGTCTACTTTTTGCATGTTACAATATGGCACATCCAATTATCACCGATTGATTATAAAACTTATTGTTATGATTTGTTTTGTAATTATGATTTTAACAAATTAGGGGCGTCTGATATGAAATGTTTTAACAATGCATATTTCTCCATATATCTTTTTTTTGTTTTATTTTGTATTTATTTATTCTCTGATTTTCAGAGCATTGCATCTTCCTCTCTCCTAGGAGGTCTTTCATAGTCATAATCCTAAGCTGATTGGAAAAAAAATTTGAGTATGCATTACTCATTGTAGCTAGATTGTTATTTTTTTCACCTGTTAATATCAAAAATAAATATCAGGAATATTAAGTTTGTTATAATACGAATACAATTACTATCATAGAAGATAAATTACATATATACTACTTAAAAAAAAAAAAAAAGAGATATAAAAGAAAATGAGAGAATTTTCTTTTTATCCATTATCTTATTATTGTTGCGTACATACAAGTTTACAATGGCCATAACAGGACTTGTCATCATGAAGCCTTAGTATTGCTGGTATAAGTCATGAATTGATGGGATATGGAACCAATTTAATTTAACTTAAACCAGAAGATACATTATAGATGGGAGCAGATTTCATTATTGAATAGGTGCTTAGTCTCGTTCCAAAGTCTCTAAATGTTTTCTCCATGATCAAGACAGTTTTCATCTGTTGGTTTTTCAAACTCGAGTTACGAGGATCTAAAATGACTTGGTCATTGATATTATATCGTTATATTTCAATCTCAATCTCTTCATTCACCATCTCTCTTGTTATATCCTTTTCATAAAGCCGCGTTAAACACAATATGATAAAAAGAAAAAGTCATAAGTTTTATAATCTTTATTTGTCAAAATAGTAAATTCCTTTACAAAGAACACGACCCAATTTTCCTCTAAGCATTTAATGAAAGTCTTGAGTAACAATCTCCATGAGTTGAACCTGCAAATTATGAATTAATTGAGTAGTCTTTTAGTAAAATACCATTAAACTACCACTAAACTGCCATTACAAAATTAAAATAAATTTTAGAAATTATCAACTTTCTATACTTGTATTAAAAATATATGGCTATTACTTTAAATCATCTGGATGACCACCTAGATCCATACCTACAAGGAGAGAAGACCTCTATACTAGCCAGAGAAGATAAGGTGAAATAGAAAGATTGACAAGTTCTGAAATTTCGATACTCTCTATTTTGATTTATTTGAAATATCAAATTTCAAATATGATTATTTAAGGAAAAAAAAAATTTAGACAATCATATAAATGTAATAATTAAAAGAATTCAGGGGAAAATGCGCCTCTAACCTAACATTATTCGTTTGTGCTTCACATGATTATTCACCATTTGTCATTTAATTACACTACAAAAATTTCTTATATGTAATGAGAAGATTCGTAAATAACAAGGATGCTGCAAATTTCTAATTTCTTTTCTTATTTTATTACTATTCTTGTCAAGTGGGTCCAACAAAGCTAATATATTCTTATATTGATTTATTCCAAACAGGGTTAAATCATGGACCACATGATCTCCGACATTTGGAGAGGTTTATATTCTACTTCAATTTTGGTCATTTCATGTCTACTTTAACAACAACAAAAAAAGACATTAGTTGTAGAATTTCAAATGCAAGGCTTAAAAATAACATTCACAAATATTTCTTTCTTTCTTTTCAGTAGCTCATGGGCCACTTGAAAGCTGACACTAGAAAATATAAGCCAACTTGCATTGGAAATGGGTTAGTTCAGACGAATAAGAAAATGTCCAACCCAATATAAAAAATAGAGAAAATTAGGTGGAGAGTTATGTTTTGAGTAACTCATTATAATTTTGTCCACTCTAACGTTAAAGTTGATAATTTTAGTATTATAAAATGACAAACTTATCAACTTTAATGTTATGGTGGGTATAAATATAATGAGGTATTAAATTTATTACATTCTTGCACATAACCCCAATAAATAAGCTACTCAAGTAATCAGATTCATTTCAGTTACCTCACAAATGATCCGTAAGATCTACTTGGTGGAATCCACATTAGACTATTTGTGCATGAATACTGATATACAATCCATTTCAAGTTAACATTGGTCGGTTGTCGTTTTTATTATCTTGTCGTTTCATCTAGTCCGAAGAGATTTCTTGTCATTTTCTAAACTCATATAATTGTTTCTAAAGTTTTATGTTGTTTTTAAAGATTTGATAGAATATGTATATTTAAATTAGTCTTAAATAGTAAATTATTTATGATTTACATCAGTTAAATTTTTAGCGTTAATGAAAACGACCATTTTAACGATTTTAAAGAGTTTTGAGAACTTTCAACTACAAAAGAAAAAAAAAAATATTGAAGATCTAATCCCCACTTCATAAAAAGGTTAGGAATATATAGCAGTAAAATTCTTTATATCATAGATGTTGACTTAAAGTTTAATTATGTTAATTATTTGGGATACAGTTGGAAGATGGAAAAAAATAAAAATAAAAAATAAAAAAAAAAGTAAAGTGAGAGGCCATTGTTGGACTTGGTTGGAGTTGTCATTGTGATGTTACACATGAAAGGCCATTAATGATAGATAGCCACCTAAATTGAAAAACGACTTTCAACGAAAACCAAACAAGAAAAGTAAACGAATAATTTTCCTAAACACAGAACGTTAGCTTTGAAGTTTGGAAGGCGATTGGTTCTTTGAATCCATGGAGCTGCTCATGTACATCAACGGCTCGAAATTTCTTTTTTCTTATTATTATTTTTTTCTCTTCTACCAAAATGCCCCAACTTTTTTTTTTTTTTTTTTTCATTATTTTCCTAGTGGAATAGCTAACATCTTTGCAACATGGAAATATGTCAGTTCTTCCTAATATAGTCAAGTAAACCGTGGGAACTAAACAAAGACATTTATATCATATATAAAACATGGACCACCTAATTTATGAAACAGGAAAAATGGAGCATTTTGTATGAATCAAACTTATCATACTTGAGTAAATATGATTTTCAGATCTCCCCATTAATTCATGTGGACCTTTATGTGAGTGGTGACTCTTCAAAGACGGTGCAAAATTTTGAAATTGATAGAGAGAAGTATGTTCCAAGTCCTTGCCGAAAGAAGACCTACACAACGATATCCCAAACCCTTAATGTAAGAAGACCTAAGAGCTCGTTTGAAAGAACTTTTACTTTTACTTTAGTTAATAAAAGGAGAGAAGTAAAGACTATGATTTTTCAGTACGAATAGTAACAGATATACATGTATTGACTGCTTATAAATGAGCATGGATGCATACCCTTTCACTGCATTCAACTACTCCAAAACATCCAGAGTTCAAAACATACTTGCCGGTATTAATTTCTCCGAAAAACGATGATCTGGTTTTCATGCTTTTGTCTCTTTCTCTTCTCACTTCCTTCTCTATTGTGCTCTTCCTCATTTCTGCCCTCTCCTTTTACTCCTCGTCAACTATGCCATCCACATGAAAGCTCTGCTCTGTTCCATTTTAGGAATTCTTTTTCCATTATAAATGACAGTTTAAAATCGTGTTTTCCAGAAAATGGAGGTATTCATAATCCGAATAGTACGTTGTCTTGGGATATAAGCAAGGATTGCTGCACATGGAGTGGAGTCACATGTCATGAGGTGACGGGTCATGTCATTAGGCTCGACCTTAAGTGCGGTGGGCTTCGAGGTGCTATTCACTCCAACAGTAGTCTCTTCTTCCTCACTCATCTGCAAACTCTAATTCTCTCCTGTAATAATTTTTCTGGCTCCGAAATTTCACCCCAGTTTGGCAGGTTTGCAAGTATGATTCACCTTGACCTTTCTCTCTCTTTTCTCATGGGCCAAGTGCCTTTGAACTTGGCTTACTTGTCTAGTTTGGTTGCACTTGATCTTAGTTCGAACACTAATCTGAGGCTAGAGACATCTAGCTTGAAACGAATTGTTGCAAACTTAACCCATCTCAGAGAATTGTTCCTCCATGAAGTTAATATGTCTTCTGTCTCGCCTAATTCCTTTTTAAATTTGTCTACTTCTCTGACATCACTTGTTCTTAGTCGTAGTCGACTGACAGGAGAGTTTCCAAAACATATTTTTCACCTTCCCAAACTTCAGAACCTCGATTTAAGTATTAACTTGGGTCTTAATGGTACGTTTCCTCAATATAATTGGAGTAGCCCATTGAGAAATCTAAATCTGTCCGAAACTAAATTTTTGATAGATTTACCTTATCTCACCAAAACTTTGAAGTCTTTAAATTCTTTGTTTCTCAGAGCCTGCAATTTCAAAGGATTGTCTCATGTGTTCCTGGGCAACTTAACAGAGATCACATCCTTAGACCTCTCCAGAAATAATTTCCATGGTCAAATCTCCTGGTCCTCTTTAAATCTAGAGAAACTTACTTACTTAGATCTTTCTACAAACAAATTCTCTGGTAAACTCCCTGAAATTTTTTATAGTGCACCAAATATTACCTTTTCACGTGACTCTTCTGAACATCAACCAGTGGGCTTTCTTCCATTGAATTTAAAATACTTGTACTTATCTGATAATGTACTAAATGGAACGATACCTACTTGGATATATTCCCTACCATATTTGCAGGATTTAGATTTGGCTAGAAATCAATTCACTGGTCCCATTAACGAATTCCAATCTACTTCTTTGGTCACTCTTAGCTTGGAATCTAACAAATTACAGGGCCTTATTCCACAATCAATATTTCAGAAAGTGAATCTTTTTTTTTTAGACCTTTCATCAAATAACTTGAGTGGGGTCATGCAGTTAGACCATTTTTCAAAGTTAAAAAATCTCCAGTCTCTTGATCTCTCTTTTAATAGGTTCATATCACTGGATTCCATCAACTCCATCACATCTGCTTTGCCCAATACCCTTCGATCCTTGTCTTTGTCTTCGTGCAACATGAGTGAGTTCCCACACGCTTTAAGAAGCTTTGAAAATTTAGAATGGTTGGATCTTTCCAACAACCAAATTGAAGGGATTGTTCCCCAATGGTTTTGGAACGTGGGGAAGGATTCATTGTGGTATCTAAATATTTCTCACAATCTCTTAACACATATCGAACAAATTCCTTGGAAAGAAGTATATTATATTGACCTAAGCTCCAACCGGCTTCAGGGTCATCTTCCAAATCCACCACCTTCAACTAGAATGTTTTCAATCTCAAACAACCAATTCGTTGGAGAGATATCTTCTTTGTTTTGCAACTTTACTTTGGTTGACACCCTTGATTTGTCAAACAACAATTTGATTGGGAGCATTCCTCCATGCTCTGGACTCTCAAGAGTAACAATGGGAAACTCCTTGAGGATCTTGAACCTTCATGGAAACCAGTTGGAAGGGTCACTGCCCCTTTTTTTGCAAGACTGTGAAAATTTGGAAATTTTAGATGTTGGAAACAACAAGCTTAATGGATCCTTTCCCCATTTGTTGGCGTCTCTTCCAGAGCTTCAAATTCTTATCATGAAATCTAATAGATTTCATGGTCCAATAAGCAATCCAGAGGTGAGATTCCCCTTCCACAAGTTAAGAATCATGGACCTCTCCAACAATGAATTCACAGGTCTTTTACCGGCTGAATATTTTAGGAATTTCACGGCCATGATGGATGCTCATTCAGCTGCTTTGAAGTACATGGGACGATATCCAGTAGGTGGCTCGTACTACTCTGTGACAGTAGCAATCAAAGGAAACTCCATGGATATGCCAAAAATCCAAACGATGTTCATGACCATTGATTTCTCAAGTAATAACTTCATAGGAGAGATTCCAAAGGTGATTGGAAAGCTCAATTCACTCAAAGGACTGAACTTTTCTCACAACAAGTTGTTTGGTCTCATTCCTCAATCGTTGGCAAACTTGAGCAATCTTGAATGGTTAGATCTCTCGTCAAACAAGCTTTCTGGACGTATTCCATCGCGATTTGCAGAAGATTTGAATCAACTTTCATATTTAAATCTTTCCAACAACAGACTGGAAGGACCAATACCTCGTGGGAAGCAATTTGAAACATTCAACAGTGACTCATACTGTGGAAACTTGGGATTATGTGGATTCCCTCTGCCCCAATCATGCACCAAAGACGAAGCACAACAGGACCAAGGTGACGATGATGGAGAGCACGACAGTGGAATGACTGAATGGAAGGTGGTGATGATGGGATATGCAAGCGGACTAGTGATCGGAATATTTGTGGAATACATGGTGCTTTTCAATAGAAGCTTTGACCATTGGTTCTTCAAAAGATTTGGAAGACGACAACGTTGCAGAACCAACACTCGCTCAAGAGGGAGGAGAAGGTCAAACTAGCAAACAGAGGAAAACAAAGTCTCATTAGAAAGTATAGAAAGGTAAGTTATGTGTTTCTGGTTAAATATACTTATTTCATATTTAGAACCGAACTTTATTAGCTTTATTATTATATGACTTCTTTTTTTCTTTTTTTCTGTGTGTTTTTGGGTTTTGCTTCTATACAGGAAGGTGCAGGAGAGATACCGTTTATCTAAAAAAACTCCACAGCACATAACTTACTTTTCTATACTTTCTAATGAGACTCTGTTTTCCTCTGCTTGCTGGTTTGACCTTCACCTCCCACTTAAGCGAGAGTTGGTTCTGCAGCGTCGTCCTCTTCCAAATCTTTTCAAGAACCAATGGTCAAAGCTTCTACTGAAAAGCACCATGTATCCCACAGATATTACGATCACTAGTCCGCTTGCATATCCCATCATCACCACCTTTTATTCAGTCATTCCACTGTCGTGCTCTCCATCATCATCACCTTGGTCCTGTTGTGCTTCGTCTTTAGTGCATGATTGGGGCAGAGGGAATCCACATAATCCCAAGTTTCTGTAAGAACCGAAATTTTTACGGAATCGCGATTTCCTTAGAAATAACAGAAATCTAAGTCTGTACCATATATGACAATGTAAAGTTCATGATCTGATTTGATTATCAGAGTATGTTTGAGTTCTTATTAGTATTATGAGACTCAATGACGACCTACCAAGTCAAGTATGAGGCCTTTGGTGAAAAAGGCAAAACCATGATTTATGATTTTATTTTGGCTAATGAATGATCAGGATAATTTACGACATGATTAAGATGGTACTGCCATATAATAAGTAATATTGAAATTATACTGTGGCCAACCGTCATTATGGATGTAGAATTGAGAATAAGGATTGAGATCACTCTAGAATAATCAGGAGTAATATTTTGGAGAAAGGAAGACTAAGTAGTTTCAAATCCTAAGAAAAACCTATATGCAGTCCAGTTAAGTGCAGATAAATTCTGGACTGCAGTTTAGCAATACTATACTGTTGATAGTTAAAACAGTATTGGTACTATATGGATGATTAAGAAAATAGATTGCGTATTAGAAGGAATGCCAAACATGGCCATACTTGGAGGCCGAGTAATTGTAGATAAGTATGAAATTTTTTTTTTTATGGTTTAAGCCTCCACATGGCCGGCCATTTTGAGGGACTTGGAATGCAAAAAATTTTATCTTTAAGGACCAATATGCAATTCAAGGATAATTTAAGAAAAAAAAAATAATTGCGGAACATTATGAATTTTTCACCTATAAATAGGGCTGGGTAGTAGAAACTTGCACTCTTTAGTTGGCTTCTCAAACTTCTAGTTCTTTCTCAACAATTCCTCTATAGCCCTTAGGAAAAAAAAGAGAGAGGGGGGGGGGGGGGGGGGGGGGGTTGGCCGGTTGTCTTGGTGGAGAAGTAGAGAGCAAACATTTCTCCCATCCCAAGGACTAGAATCAACTCTTTCAAAGCTTTAGAAGTATTATCTTGGTCCTCTAACTAAGATCTTTATTAAGCTTTGATTGAGGAATTTATGTGTATTTCAAGTTATGGGTTGTAAGTGCATAAGCTCATGTTCTTATTTTGCTATATTATGGTTTTTATATGGTTGGTTTATGCTAGATCTATGCTTAGGTTACATTGTTTGCTAGCTCTATGCTTAGGTTATCTTGTTTGCTAGCTCTACGCATGGGTTTGATTTTATGCTCTAGGATGAGTATTAAAGTTATTTGTGCTCAGCATGTGTTTGTGATTATGCTCTCACATGTTTAAGTAGGGAGATTTTATGAATGATGATGATGATAATGATGTGAATATTATGGGTATGTTGGTTAAGAAATTAACCTAAAGACACAAGTTGATAAACAAGTAAGTTATCAATATTGTGTTTTTTAAGAACATGAGATAAGTGAATGGTTGAAGTTTAAGAACGAAACCAACGCTTTGCATGTTGACGTAGGCTCACGGCTTTGACTGTTTGAGGTAGTGTGTGCGAATTTTTAAGCTAAGAATCCACAAAATACAAACTGTCAGTTTTTAAAATAATCTGGACAATTTTCTGGAAACCCAGTTTTGAGTCCCTTAGAGGCCGAATTTAGAAAACGTTATAATTACAAAGTTGTAGAAGACAAAAAATCCTAGGGGATACGAGAACATTTTTTTGAAAAAAAAGAGCTCCAAAGGCCTCTGTTTTTATCAGTTTTCAAAACTAGTTAGTCCAAGTACTATACACGGCTAGAACTTTTCAAGGGGGAAAAAAGAGTAAGTTAAAGGCAGATTTAAGCTTCAAAAAAACATGAAAGTTGTAGGATTCAATGAGATCTACAACTTCCGTGAAGAAAAATTTTCCAAATTCTAAACCGATTTAAAAATAAAACTGGATTTTCAAAACTGTACATGGTACAAGAAATTTCTTGCACAGATACATTCAAGCAAATTAAAAGGGTGTTTTGAAATCAGTTTTAAAGGTTTTATGACCTTTTTAAAAAGAGACTATAATTTTATGAAAATAGTTTTAAAAATGTTTAAATCCATTTGAATTTTACAAGTGAATTTTAATACATATTATGTCTTACAAAAGGCAATTTCATGAAATTTCAAGTATTTATGTTAAGAAATACTTAATTTGTAAAGTTAAGATATTTTCAAGTAAACAAGTTATTTTTAAGAAAAAGGAATTTTAATAAAATAAACCGAAGTTATTTATGAATATAAGTAATAATTCTATGACGGATCGTAATCGGTTTGGAGACCCGTTTACCTTTACTATGTAATGAATATGTTATGGTTTGTAGTAAGATAGAACGATTCTTATCTTATGCCCTGTTTGAAAATAGGAATATAACCTATTGTCGTGCCTTGCTGGAACGATAGATCGAGAGCATAGGACAAATTGTAAGTACAACTCCGTCTACAGCATGTGCAAAATATATTTATTGCATTGCATGTATTCCAAAAATCAAGCATTGATTTACATGAGGTACATATGCTTATATTTTATTATTGTGGCATCATGTAAGCATGCTCACTAATAATAAATCACACGATAAGAACAAGATCAAGTTTTCAAGTAAGAAACAATTAAGATTCAAGTTGTGAAGTGTGATCAAAACAAGAACAAGTCTTCACGTAATAAAGCAAGTTTCTCATGTCGTACCGACTACCACCGGGGTGGATTTTGGTTTGGTCCATAGTTTGAGTTGGACAGGGTTGGTCGCCTTAACCACTCCATGGCTACGCGCCACGGTACGTACACTCATGTTCATGATACGTAAGGGGCCCAAAACCCAGTTTACATAAGAAAGCATATTTGATTCATAAGAAAACATAATTGATTCATGCATTATCAATTCATACATTCTTTTACCGAAATTATTTTACGTAATAGAAAGTTGTACTTACTGAGCATAAGCTCACAACTTACGTTCATGTTTTAGGTAAGCAACCTACCGGACAAGCTTGATGCAAGACTGTGGAGAGTTGGCATTGCAGACTGTGAAATTTGGGTTGGACACCATCACATGTTTTGTAAAATATGTTTATGTTATGATATGATAATATAATGGTACCAGTACTTAAAATATTTAGTACTGGGACAATATTTAAAGTTTATTATAACGATAATTAGTATGATTTATCAAATGTGTTAAAATGGTTTTACAACTCTGTACTCGATTGAGTACATATAAATAAGTATGAGAATAATATAGGTCTTAAATTTGAATTTAAAATGAATAAAGAAAAATAAAAATATATTTCCATATTTTTACGAAGTACAAGAGTATATTTAAGTAAGTTAAGTATTTAAATCAAGTAAGTATGGTATGTAAGCACGGTAACGGCCATACGTAGTCGGGTCGTTACAAAAAAGATATGATAATGCACCGCTTACTTGATAAACATAAATTGAATAATCATTCTAAACACACAACGTTGGCTTTGAAGTTTGAATAATCATTCTAAACACACAACGTTAGAATTAAAGCATTTTCCTCTAAATTAAATGAAATAAGATTTTTAGGGAGAGAGAGAATGATTACGAATATGAATATGGATTGTTTAAACGCTATAAATGGCCTTCATGTAGAGCTCTGGATTTATTTTAATCCAATTGCTCAAACACAAGACAAGTCATGTAGACGTATTCCTTTTTTTTTTTTTTTTTTTTTTTTACTTAAACAAAGGATTGATTTTTTTTTTAATTACTTATTTAAAAAAATTTGAAGAAATTCCTGGATTTTTTTATTTTTTATTTTTATTTTGGGTCACCGCCAACAGTTTTGATCGTTTTTTTTTAAAACTAATTTTCAGTCTACAGTCGTTTTCAAGGTTTGTTGTCATTTTGTCATAGTGATATTGTCGTTAATGAGTTCTCAATCTCTTGTTGTTGTCGTTTTCCAGGATGTTGTCATCTTTCATCAAATAGTAATATTCCCTAGTCATTTATTGAATATTGCAGATAACTTTCGTCTGAAATTTTTGTTCCTTGTATTTAGGATACGTATTATGTTGTTTACGCTGATGTTGTCCTTTTCCCATTTGTCGTTTTTTTTTCATTGTCGTGTTCCCAAAATTTTGTCGTTGATCAACTTGTCTTCACCAAAGCAGAGCTTTCTCGAACATACATGAGTTGCACTTCCCAAAACCCCCCAATTTGCGTTTCTATCTCTCTATCCGCTTCTCTCTCCTCATATATATATATATATAAATAGGTATATATCCACTACACCGGGGCACAGTTAGCTTTTGTGGTTGTCGCCTCTAAAAGTCGTCTTGTACTATGTCACGGGCTTCAAAGGTGATTGCTAGTTTCATAATGAACATGTATTTCAAATCTATTAAGTCTGAAAAAAATGAAGCTTCTTTAGTTTGAATCAATATATGATCTACCCAAATATAAACTGGATAGTACTAATTTGTGAATGTTCAAAATACTAGATCAAGAGAAAAAACCGACATAACAAAACAGAACACAAGAAACGACGACAAAATTTACATGCAAAAATTAATGACAATCCATGACATGCGGACAATGCATAAATAAAATATTTTTCTCAGATATTTATTTAGGACATAGTTGGAAGATGGGGAAAAAAAAATAAGTGAACGGCCATTGTCTGACTTGCTTGGAGTTTTCATTGTGATGTTACAAATGAGAGGCCATTAATGGTATATAGCCACAAAAATTGAATAACGAAACTAATTTCAACGAAAACCTGCACGAAATTACGAAATAGATTGAATTAAATCTACTTATAGAGAGCGACGTTTATCTCCTTGCAAAGACTTATACTGCTTGACTTGATAGACATAAATAAATCGGTAAACCATACTGTAAAAATATCACCCTTCAGAGGTTCAAGATATTTAATAATGAAAGCAGATTAAAATTCAACATAAATTCCCAGCTTTCTTTGAGGTCCCATTTTGGTGCGATGTGGTAGAGCAATTGAAACATATACTGTGCATCCAAAATCTCTTAGATGGGAAATATTTTGTCCTCGACTAAATGAAAATTGTGATGAGGAGTAATTTTTTTTTTCTTTATAGCCTACCAGCTTGATGCAAATAAGTGCTGCAACCTGCAATATGGCATGTCCCCAAGTGGAAACAGACAATTTTGTTCTCATCAACTAGGTCTAGCAATTAACCGGAGGCATTTAATAAATGATTCAGCTAGACCATTCTATGTGTATATGGGCAATATGATGCTCAGCGATAATACCGATAGACATGCAACAGCCATTAAAGTCTTGGGAAATAAATTCACCATCATTGTCAAGACAAACTATCTAGATTATACAATATGAATATTGTTTTCTTAATTAGATTGCTTGAGAAAAAATCTCGCAAATGCAACATCATGAGTTGATAGCAAATAGACATGTGACCAACATGTTGATACATCTATCAACACCATGAAATATCTAAATGGTCAACATGTTGATTGTATAGGCCCACCTTTGCAGGATATTCAATAACAACTTTCATTGGAGATCACCTTATAATTAATTTTTCCTGAGGATAAGCAGCGTAACAACTTTCATTGGAGATGACCATATAATTAATTTGCTTGAAAACAAGCAGCAGATAAAAAATACCACTACTACAAAAGTTGGATTACACGACGGAGATTACACGACGGTTTCACAACACCGTCATGTAAACGGAGGTTTACACGATGGTTTAAACAAAACCGTCGTGTAATCCGAAGATTACACGACAGTTCTTAGGAACCGTCGTGTAATCCCCCGAAAAACAAAAAAAAATAATAAAATAAAAAAGATTTTTTTATTACATCCAATGGGGATTACACGACGGTTCCACTGGAACCGTCATGTAATCCACTTGATTACACGACGGTCCAAAGAACCGTCGTGTAATCCTAGGGGGATTACACGACGGTTCCACGGGAACCGTCGTGTAATCAACGAGATTACACGACGGTTTTTAAAAACCGTCGTGTAATCCTCCAAAAATTTTGAAAATTTTCAAATTTCATGCTTCGAAATCCGCGCGAAAACCTATTACTTAAATACAATTGCCTTTTCATTTCTCGTCATATCCGAGTGAAATCCACCCTCACCCTCTCTAGTTTTCTCACCCTCTCTAGATTTCTCCAAGTACCCACCCACCTCCTTCACCCACCCGCCACCACCTCTCTCTTAAACTCCGATCAAGCCGCCGTCGCCGCCGCCGCCACCGCTCTCTCGCTGTGGCCGTGCCTATTCGTCTTCAAAGAAAAGCAAGGTGACTTCCATATTGCTCAATTTATTGTTTTGTAACAAAACAACTAACACACAATGCTTATTTGTATTCTTGTTTGCCACTTAACACATATTTTAGAACAAGAATGGTTTGTGAATGGATTTGGCACTTTACATACATTTATGAACATGAATTTTGTCCGCCCACAACATGCTCAATGAAATGCCGAAATGGGTTTATCTTTTGGAAAATCATATAGAATTTGATAAATATTCATAGCATAACTATAACAATATTACATCAAGTAGTTGAGCATGAAAATACATGAAGAATACACAATACATGAAAAATACACAATAGGAAAAAATTTTTTAAGGCACATTACACGACGGTTCTCCCGAGAACCGTCGTGTAAAATGGGTATTACACGATAGTTCTCGGGAGAACCGTCGTATAATGCTAACATTACACGACGGTTCTTCCAAGAACCGTCGTGTAATGTGCCTTAAAATTTTTTTTTTTCCTCCACCATTGATTACATATTACACGACGGTTTGGAGTTGGAACCGTCGTGTAATATTCAACATTACACGACGGTTTGGCTCAAAACCATCGTGTAATGTAGCCAATTTGTCACTCTCTGCAACTGTATTCATTGTTTCGACGACGGTTTTAACCGTCTTGTAACATTGAGATACCACGACGGTTCTTTGAATCGTCGTGGTATCTTCCACGACGCTGGATTACACGACGGTTGTGGAACAGTCGTGTAAACTTTACACGACAGTAAAAAACCGTCGTGTAATCCACAGTTTTTAATAGTGCACCTAGACAAAGGAATCTTTTGGTTCTTTAATAGATGTCCATGTGAATTCTCAATTATTGACCCAAGGTGACCAAGATGGTCATGCCAAAGAAAGAACATTTTTTCTTGGATCAAAAGCTTTTTGGGTCATCGCCATATGTGACTCAATTTTAAAAATCTATGTACAATAAAACACGGAAGAGAAAGTGGGTGATTTTATATTATTTACTTCCATCTAAAGACTCTTGAAGTAGTGTAAAGATAATCTACATTAATCTCATTTATAGTCTCAACATGATATCTATTACGACATATATATATATATTTAAAATTCAACATATTTCTTCTGGATCTACTAAGGAATAATGTGTCATTTATAACAAATTTTGTTTCTCTTGGCAACATAATATTGGCTCTTCCAAAAGTCAGTCAGGTTTGCAGCAACTGAGATTGTATTCACATTAGCCTTTAATAATGTTAAACTTGAAAAATGCTTTTCATATTCAAGAATTGTGTGCATTCTTGCACTGTCTTCTAGACATAAGATCCATATTTACATGACAATAAAATGCAATGATAAAAATTGAGTGCTCACATCAAAAAAAGACAAATAAATACTATATCATGATAAGATTGTGGAAACCAAAAATTATAAGCTAAGGGACAGAAATTGAAAAATTATACAAGGAAGATTGTTAAATGCTATCATAATATTAGATATCATAGACATTTTCGTTGCTAGTCATATTATCAAATTTTTCATCACAATTCTCAAAGAAGTTTGAAAATACTAAATGCATAATGCCAATAGGATCATGATATCAGACATCCCTGTATTTTGTCTCACTAGAAGGACTCTTGTATTGCGTTTTGGAACAATAAGTAACAATCATCTGGATAACTTTTGGAAATTTTGTACGTAATGGACGGCATAGATTAGTGTGCAAAGGTCTACTTTTTGCATGTTACAATATGGCACATCCAATTATCACCGATTGATTATAAAACTTATTGTTATGATTTGTTTTGTAATTATGATTTTAACAAATTAGGGGCGTCTGATATGAAATGTTTTAACAATACATATTTCTCCATATATCTTTTTTTTTTTGTTTTATTTTGTATTTATTTATTCTCTGATTTTCAGAGCATTGCATCTTCCTCTCTCCTAGGAGGTCTTTCATAGTCATAATCCTAAGCTGATTGGAAAAAAAATTTGAGTATGCATTACTCATTGTAGCTAGATTGTTATTTTTTTCACCTGTTAATGTCAAAAATAAATATCAGGAATATTAAGTTTGTTATAATACGAATACAATTACTATCATAGAAGATAAATTACATATATACTACTTAAAAAAAAAAGAGATATAAAAGAAAATGAGAGAATTTTCTTTTTATCCATTATCTTATTATTGTTGCGTACATACAAGTTTACAATGGCCATAACAGGACTTGTCATCATGAAGCCTTAGTATTGCTGGTATAAGTCATGAATTGATGGGATATGGAACCAATTTAATTTAACTTAAACCAGAAGATACATTATAGATGGGAGCAGATTTCATTATTGAATAGGTGCTTAGTCTCGTTCCAAAGTCTCTAAATGTTTTCTCCATGATCAAGACAGTTTTCATCCGTTGGTTTTTCAAACTCGAGTTACGAGGATCTAAAATGACTTGGTTATTGATATTATATCGTTATATTTCAATCTCAATCTCTTCATTCGTCATCTCTCTTGTTATATCCTTTTCATAAAGCCGCGTTAAACACAATATGATAAAAAGAAAAAGTCATAAGTTTTATAATCTTTATTTGTCAAAATAGTAAATTCCTTTACAAAGAACACGACCCAATTTTCCTCTAAGCATTTAATGAAAGTCTTGAGTAACAATCTCCATGAGTTGAACCTGCAAATTATGAATTAATTGAGTAGTCTTTCAGTAAAATACCATTAAACTACCACTAAACTGCCATTACAAAATTAAAATAAATTTTAGAAATTATCAACTTTCTATACTTGTATTAAAAATATATGGCTACGACTTTAAATCATCTGGATGACCACCTAGATCCATACCTACAAGGAGAGAAGACCTCTATACTAGCCAGAGAAGATAAGGTGAAATAGAAAGATTGACAAGTTCTGAAATTTCGATACTCTCTATTTTGATTTATTTGAAATATCAAATTTCAAATATGATTATTTAAGGAAAAAAAAATTTAGACAATCATATAAATGTAATAATTAAAAGAATTCAGGGGAAAATGCGCCTCTAACCTAACATTATTCGTTTGTGCTTCACATGATTATTCACCATTTGTCATTTAATTACACTACAAAAATTTCTTTATGTAATGAGAAGATTCGTAAATAACAAGGATGCTGCAAATTTCTAATTTCTTTTCTTATTTTATTACTATTCTTGTCAAGTGGATCCAACAAAGCTAATATATTCTTATATTGACTTATTCCAAACAGGGTTAAATCACGGACCACCTGATCTCCGACATTTGGAGAGGTTTATATTCTACTTCAATTTTGGTCATTTCATGTCTACTTTAACAACAAAAAAAAAAAGACATTAGTTGTAGAATTTCAAATACAAGGCTTAAAAATAACATTCACAAATATTTCTTTCTTTCTTTTCAGTAGCTCATGGGCCACTTGAAAGCTGACACTAGAAAATATAAGCCAACTTGCATTGGAAATGGGTTAGTTCAGACGAATAAGAAAATGTCCAACCCAATATAAAAAATAGAGAAAATTAGGTGGAGAGTTATGTTTTGAGTAACTCATTATAATTTTGTCCACTCTAACGTTAAAGTTGATAATTTTAGTATTATAAAATGACAAACTTATCAACTTTAATGTTATGGTGGGTATAAATATAATGAGGTATTAAATTTATTACATTCTTGAACATAACCCCAATAAATAAGCTACTCAAGTAATCAGATTCATTTCAGTTACCTCACAAATGATCCGTAAGATCTACTTGGTGGATTCCACATTAGACTATTTGTGCATGAATACTGATATACAATCCATTTCAAGTTAACATTGGTCGGTTGTCGTTTTTATTATCTTGTCGTTTCATCTAGTCCGAAGAGATTTCTTGTCATTTTCTAAACTCATATAATTGTTTCTAAAGTTTTATGTTGTTTTTAAAGATTTGATAGAATATGTATATTTAAATTAGTCTTAAATAGTAAATTATTTATGATTTACATCAGTTAAATTTTTAGCGTTAATGAGAAGGACCATTTTTTACGATTTTAAAGAGTTTTGAGAACTTTCAACTACAAAAGAAAAAAAAAATATTGAAGATCTAATCCCCACTTCATAAAAAGGTTAGGAATATATAGCAGTAAAATTCTTTATATCATAGATGTTGACTTAAAGTTTAATTATGTTAATTATTTGGGATACAGTTTGAAGATGGAAAAAAAAAAAAAAAAAAAAGTAAAGTGAGAGGCCATTGTTGGACTTGGTTGGAGTTGTCATTGTGATGTTACACATGAAAGGCCATTAATGATAGATAGCCACCTAAATTGAAAAACGACTTTCAACGAAAACCAACAAGAAAAGTAAATGAATAATCTACCTAAACACAGAACGTTAGCTTTGAAGTTTGGAAGGCGATTGGTTCTTTGAATCCATGGAGCTGCTCATGTACATCAACGGCTCGAAATTTCTTTTTTCTTATTATTATTTTTTCTCTTCTACCAAAATGCCCCAACTTTTTTTTTTTTTTTTTTTCATTATTTTCCTAGTGGAATAGCTAACATCTTTGCAACAAGGAAATATGTCAGTTCTTCCTAATATAGTCAAGTAAACCGTGGGAACTAAACAAAGACATTTATATCATATATAAAACATGGACCACCTAATTTATGAAACAGGAAAATCGGAGCATTTTGAATGAATCAAACTTATCATACTTGAGTAAATATGATTTTCAGATCTCCCCATTTATTCATGTGGACCTTTATGTGAGTGGTGACTCTTCAAAGACGGCGCAAAATTTTGAAATTGATAGAGAGAAGTATGTTCCAAGTCCTTGCCGAAAGAAGACCTACACAACGATATCCCAAACCCTTAATGTAAGAAGACCTAAGAGCTCGTTTGAAAGAACTTTTACTTTTACTTTAGTTAATAAAAGGAGAGAAGTAAAGACTATGATTTTTCAGTACGAATAGTAACAGATATACATGTATTGACTGCTTATAAATGAGCATGGATGCATACCCTTTCACTGCATTCAACTACTCCAAAACATCCAGAGTTCAAAACATACTTGCCGGTATTAATTTCTCCGAAAAACGATGATCTGGTTTTCATGCTTTTGTCTCTTTCTCTTCTCACTTCCTTCTCTATTGTGCTCTTCCTTATTTCTGCCCTCTCCTTTTACTCCTCGTCAACTATGCCATCCACATGAAAGCTCTGCTCTGTTCCATTTTAGGAATTCTTTTTCCATTATAAATGACAGTTTAAAATCGTGTTTTCCGGAAAATGGAGGTATTCATAATCCGAATAGTACGTTGTCTTGGGATATAAGCAAGGATTGCTGCACATGGAGTGGAGTCACATGTCATGAGGTGACGGGTCATGTCATTAGGCTCGACCTTAAGTGCGGTGGGCTTCGAGGTGCTATTCACTCGAACAGTAGTCTCTTCTTCGTCACTCATCTGCAAACTCTAATTCTCTCCTCTAATAATTTTTCTGGCTCCGAAATTTCACCCCAGTTTGGCAGGTTTGCAAGTATGATTCACCTTGACCTTTTTCTCTCTTTTCTCACGGGCCAAGTGCCTTTGAACTTGTCTTACTTGTCTAGTTTGGTTGCACTTGATCTTAGTTCGAACACTAATCTGAGGCTAGAGACATCTAGCTTGAAACGAATTGTTGCAAACTTAACCCATCTCAGAGAATTGTTCCTCCATGACGTTAATATGTCTTCTGTCTCGCCTAATTCCTTTTTAAATTTGTCTACTTCTCTGACATCACTTGTTCTTAGTCGTAGTCGACTGACAGGAGAGTTTCCAAAACATATTTTTCACCTTCCCAAACTTCAGAACCTCGATTTAAGTATTAACTTGGGTCTCAACGGTACGTTTCCTCAATATAATTGGAGTAGCCCATTGAGAAATCTAAATCTGTCCGAAACTAAATTTTTAATAGATTTACCTTATCTCACCAAAACTTTGAAGTCTTTGAATTCTTTGTTTCTCAGAGCCTGCAATTTCAAAGGATTGTCTCATGTGTTCCTGGGCAACTTAACAGAGATCACATCCTTAGACCTCTCCAGAAATAATTTCCATGGTCAAATCTCCTGGTCCTCTTTAAATCTAGAGAAACTTACTTACTTAGATCTTTCTACAAACAAATTCTCTGGTAAACTCCCTGAAATTTTTTATAGTGCACCAAATATTACCTTTTCACGTGACTCTTCTGAACATCAACCAGTGGGCTTTCTTCCATTGAATTTAAAATACTTGTACTTATCTGATAATGTACTAAATGGAACGATACCTACTTGGATATATTCCCTACCATATTTGCAGGATTTAGATTTGGCTAGAAATCAATTCACTGGTCCCATTAACGAATTCCAATCTACTTCTTTGGTCACTCTTAGCTTGGAATCTAACAAATTACAGGGCCTTATTCCACAATCAATATTTCAGAAAGTGAATCTTTCTTTTTTAGACCTTTCATCAAATAACTTGAGTGGGGTCATGCAGTTAGACCATTTTTCAAAGTTAAAAAATCTCCAGTCTCTTGATCTCTCTTTTAATAGGTTCATATCACTGGATTCCATCAACTCCATCACATCTGCTTTGCCCAATACCCTTCGATCCTTGTCTTTGTCTTCGTGCAACATGAGTGAGTTCCCACACGCTTTAAGAAGCTTTGAAAATTTAGAATGGTTGGATCTTTCCAACAACCAAATTGAAGGGATTGTTCCCCAATGGTTTTGGAACGTGGGGAAGGATTCATTGTGGTATCTAAATATTTCTCACAATCTCTTAACACATATCGAACAAATTCCTTGGAAAGAAGTATATTATATTGACCTAAGCTCCAACCGGCTTCAGGGTCATCTTCCAAATCCACCACCTTCAACTAGAATGTTTTCAATCTCAAACAACCAATTCGTTGGAGAGATATCTTCTTTGTTTTGCAACTTTACTTTGGTTGACACCCTTGATTTGTCAAACAACAATTTGATTGGGAGCATTCCTCCATGCTCTGGACTCTCAAGAGTAACAATGGGAAACTCCTTGAGGATCTTGAACCTTCATGGAAACCAGTTGGAAGGGTCACTGCCCCTTTTTTTGCAAGACTGTGAAAATTTGGAAATTTTAGATGTTGGAAACAACAAGCTTAATGGATCCTTTCCCCATTTGTTGGCGTCTCTTCCAGAGCTTCAAATTCTTATCATGAAATCTAATAGATTTCATGGTCCAATAAGCAATCCAGAGGTGAGATTCCCCTTCCACAAGTTAAGAATCATGGACGTCTCCAACAATGAATTCACAGGTCTTTTACCGGCTGAATATTTTGGGAATTTCACGGCCATGATGGATGCTCATTCAGCTGCTTTGAAGTACATGGGACGATATCCAGTGGGTGGCTCGTACTACTCTGTGACAGTGGCAATCAAAGGAAACTCCATGGATATGCCAAAAATCCAAACGATGTTCATGACCATTGATTTCTCAAGTAATAACTTCATAGGAGAGATTCCAAAGGTGATTGGAAAGCTCAATTCACTCAAAGGACTGAACTTTTCTCACAACAAGTTGTTTGGTCTCATTCCTCAATCGTTGGCAAACTTGAGCAATCTTGAATGGTTAGATCTCTCGTCAAACAAGCTTTCTGGACGTATTCCATCGCGATTTGCAGAAGATTTGAATCAACTTTCATATTTAAATCTTTCCAACAACAGACTGGAAGGACCAATACCTCGTGGGAAGCAATTTGAAACATTCAACAGTGACTCATACTGTGGAAACTTGGGATTATGTGGATTCCCTCTGCCCCAATCATGCACCAAAGACGAAGCACAACAGGACCAAGGTGACGATGATGGAGAGCACGACAGTGGAATGATTGAATGGAAGGTGGTGATGATGGGATATGCAAGCGGAATAGTGATCGGAATATCTGTGGGATACATGGTGCTTTTCAGTAGAAGCTTTGACCATTGGTTCTTCAGAAGATTTGGAAGACGACGACGTTGCAGAACCAACACTCGCTCAAGAAGGTGGAGAAGGTTAAACTAGCAAACAGAGGAAAACAGAGTCTCATTAGAAAGTATAGAAAGGTAAGTTATGTGTTTCCGGTTAAATATACTTATTTCATATTTAGAACCGAACTTTATTAGCATTATTATTATTTGACTTCTTTTTTTTTCTGTGTGTTTTTGG
Source organism: Ficus erecta (assembly GCA_008635985.1). Lineage (NCBI taxonomy): Eukaryota > Viridiplantae > Streptophyta > Magnoliopsida > Rosales > Moraceae > Ficus > Ficus erecta. Next base: position 149,443 of record BKCH01000133.1, on the reverse strand, counting down.
GTTTTGCTTCTATACGGGAAGGTGCAGGAAAGATACGGTTTTTGATCAGATGCAACTGTTGCTGAACCCTTGATGAGGCGTGGCTCTGGTGACTCTCTTATCTTGTCGTTTGTGTATCATCTTGTTTCCAAGAAATGTACCCAAAGCCCATAATAATGATGTATTTTCTATCTTTTGCTGGTAGATTTGGAATTCTGTAATGATTGTTGAGGTTTTAGTCGTACGAAGTCCTAGGTTTCTGGAGTTTTGTATTTTTGTTACATATGTTCAATGGAATTTTCATTTTATGTCCTTTTTATCCTCTAATAAGATGATGGCATTTGTTTATCATCGTTTGTTTTCATGTTCCATTAAAGTGACACAAGAAGAAGTTTATTCTTAGTTGTGTTATACTACACACATATATAATGGTTCAAAAATTGCAAGATATTTATCTAAAAAAAAAAAAAAAAGCAATTGTAAGAACATTTTTTTGAATATTTGAGAAGCTATATATATATATATATAATATATATTGTATGATTAATGGGATAAGATTCATGAGATATTCCGGTGGATAACAAAATCATTTTTAGTGGTTTTTAATCACTTTTCATATTTTATCTTTCATTTTTGGGTCCCTCGTCAAATTTTAAAAGTTCCTATTTTCTCTTCCCTTTATTTATTTATTATTTTAAAGCCGGGAGTGGCTTTTTACTAGTTTTATTATTTTCCTTAGAATTGTAGTTTTGATAGTAAGTCTGTCGTTTTTGTCGGTTGTCCTTTTTGGGCGGTCGGTTTTTTGCTGAAATTTCATGTCGTTTCGTCTAGTTGGAAGAGATTTCTCGTCATTTTCGATGCTCATCTAGTCCGTTTCTAAAGTTTTGTGTTGTTTTTAAGATTTGATAGAATATGTATATTCAAATTATCCTAAAATATATAGTAAATTATTTGTGATTTACTGTGACATTTTCTATTAATTTTTAGTGTTAACAAAACGATAATGTTTTACCATTTTAAAAAGTTTAGGGAACTTTTAGCCACCAAAAAAATATATAAAAAAAGTTGAAGGTCTAATCACAACTTTCATAAAAAGTTTAGGAATGTATATTAGTAAAAATAGACTGGTTTGTACTAATATGATTTATTATTTCGTTGTGAATAGTCCATCTCTAAGCAAGATCAATCTCAATATTAGGATTATTCTTAATTCATAATAATGATTTTACGTTAATTAAATTGACCATATTATGTCATTTTAAAGAGTTTGGAGAACTTTAGCCACAAAAAAAATAAAATAAAATAAAAGTTGAAGATCTAATCGCAACTTCGTATGAATGTATAGCAGCAAAATTCTTGATATCATAGATGTTGACTTAAAGTTTAATCATGTTAATTATTTGGGATACAGTTAAAAAAAAAAAAAAAAAAAAAAGTGAGAGGCCATTGTAGGACTTGCATGGCGTTATCATTGTGATGTTACACATGAAAGACCATTAATGGTAGATTTAGCTACATATATAAATTGAAAAACAAAACCAATTTCAACGCAAACCAACAAGAAAATATGATAATGCACCGCTGACTTGATAGACATAAATTGAATAATCATTCTAAGCACACAACGTTGGCTTTGAAGTTTGAATAATCATTCTAAACACATAACGTTAGAATTAAATCATTTTCTTTTAAATTAAATGAAATAAGATTTTTAGGGAGAGAGAGAGAATGATTATGAATATGAATATGGATTGTTTAAACGCTATAAATGGCCTTCATGTGGAGCTCTGGATTTATTTTAATCCAATTGCTCAAACACAAGACAAGTCATGTAGACGTATTCCTTTTTTTTTTTTTTTTTAGCTTAAACAAAGGATTGCTTTTTTTTTTAGTTACTTATTTAAAAAATTTTAAGAAATTCTTGGATTTATTTATTTATTTTTATTTTGGGTCACCGCCAACAGTTTTGATCGTCGTTTTTTAACTAATTTTCAGTTTACTGTCGTTTTCAAGGTTTGTTGTCATTTTGTCATAGTGATATTGTCGTTAATGAGTTCTCAATCTCTTGTGGTTGTCGTTTTCGAGGATGTTGTCGTCTTTCATCAAATAGTAATTTTCCCTAGTCATTTATTGAATGTTGCAGATAACTTTCGTCTGAAATTTTTGTTCCTTGTATTTAGGATATGTATTATGTTGTTTACGCTGATGTTGTCCTTTTCCCATTTGTCGTTTTTGTTTTCATTGTGTTGATCAACTTGTCTTCACCAAAGCAGAGCTTTCTCTAACATACATGAGTTGCACTTCCCAAAACCCCCCAATTTGCGTTTCTATCTCTCTATCCGCTTCTCTCTCCTCATATATATACATATATATATATATAGGTATATATCCTCTACACCGGGACACAGTTAGCTTTTGTGGTTGTCGCCTCTAAAAGTCGTCTTGTACTATGTCACGGGCTTTAAAGTGATTACTAGTTTCATAATGAACATGTATTTCAAATCTGTTAAGTCTGAAAAAAATGAAGCTTCTTTAGTTTGAATTGTTCAAAATGAATACTAGACCAAGAGACAAAAACGACATAACAAAACAGAACACAAGAAACGACGACAAAATTTACATGCAAAAATGACAATCCATGACATGCGGACAATGCATAAATAGAATATTTTACTCAGATATTTATTTAGGACATAGTTGGAAGATGGGGGAAAAAACAAAGTGAACGGCCATTGTAGGACTTGCTTGGGGTTTTCATTGTGATGTTACAAATGAGAGGCCATTAATGGTACATAGCCACAATAATTGAATAACGAAACCAATTTCAACGAAAACCAGCAAGAAAATACGAAATGGATTGAATTAAATCTACTTATAGAGAGCGACGTTTATCTCCTTGCAAAGACTTATACTACTTGATCGACATAAATAAATCTAAGACTTCACGTGGATCTTAGAGTTTTTATGTGGACGAGTTTTACCGAATAATTCAAATAACTGATATTAGATGAATCTTCATAGTATTAATGCTGTGATATGACCTCTGAATTTGTAGAAAAAACGTTCAACCCATAAGATAAGTCAAGAATTTAATGGACCCAGAAAATACGTTGTGGGATCAAGCAAACATCAAGACCATATTCATCTGCAAAGATTTCATCTTCTGATGGATTGGCTAATGACTTTTCAGTTAAATTGTGTGGACCATATTCATCTGTAGCCTCTTGAAAGTCCACTATAGAAAGTGACCATTAGAGGTCTTGCCGTAAGAAGACCTCCGAACTTGCACAGCACACCGGTAGACATGTCACGAAAGATTTTGATGCCTAATCAATTTTCTTTGTCGTTTTTTTTACAAACCATGTTATTTGTTTGTTTTTATTGTTGTAATAGTCTACATCATTGTACTTACGCAATTTACTCATTCAATAAAAATTTGACATTTAAGTACTCATTCCTCTTTTTTTTTTTTTTTTTGGTTCTATCTTCTGTTTTCTAATATGTATTAGCTTAATTATTGAATTAAAATCACAATAAATATTTCACCAACATCCCTTATTTTTAATCGATTAACTTGGGAATATATATATATATATATATTATTTTTAAAAGTTATTTTCATATGTTTAAATTAATTAAAATAGAAACGGCATTGTAATTTGTTTTCTGTTTAATAACTTCAGTGCCTAGACTGAGAAAACTACATCATATAAATAAACTAAAAATGAAGAGATAGAAAAAAAAAAACCTTATTCATGTGTACATATACACGTGAAAGACAATTCTTAATCATACTAGTTTTGTGGAACGTGCCTGGGCACGTTCCCTATATGTATTCTACTAAAAAAAATTCAATTTAAATTAACAAATATACGTAAATTTTCATATATTTAAATACAGAGAAAAAATAGAGTAAAATATTAATCTTACAAATTAAATTATATCGTCATTGTTATTTTTGAACAATAGAATTAATTTAGTTGAAAGTTATGAAATTAATTTAAACATTGATTGGCTCAAATGAATCACGTATATTATAAAAATTTGATTTTAAAAATGGACGCTTCGGACAAAATTATCTTAATTGAGGCAACTGGCTGAAAAAAAAAATATGTACTTTTGAGAAGTAATTCAAAATGCCAAATTTAAAAAACTAATAATAAAAACATAAACAATTTATTTAACGCCTAACTGGTAATGCTAAGAAAAAAGAGAAAAAAAAAATGATTCACAAAAAAAAAAAAAAAGTCACATGAATTAATATAAGCCATTGGATTAAACTAAATGAAAAAAGAAAAACTTCTTGACCATTGAAATTCTAGGTTAAAAGTCATTCTCTTTTTTTCACATATTATAAATATATTATATAGAGAAGATGTGAAAGACAATAAGGATAAATGTATATATATATATATATACACACACACACATGTATTTCTGTCAACATGAAAATTGAAGAAGATAACTCATGCTTTTCAAATATATTGTAAAATATGAAGGAAGGTTTTTTTTTTTTTTTTTTTTTTTTCCTACTTCTTGATTTTCAGTTCATTATTATGAGGAAAGTTTTCTTATTCCAAGCAATGAAGTTTTCGTTTATGTTAAGGGGGAAAAACGTCTTTAAAAAATTTAGATATAAATTATTTTTAAAAAGAAAAGATGATATTTATTAAAAGTTGATTGATTAATGTTAAAGATTTTTTCACGTTATTAATACAAAGCGTTTTCCTTAAAAAATACAAATGATTTAGGTAGATATTTATGGTGATTTTGATTCTATTACTAAAGTAATATATAAGAGAAAAACAACTTAAAGATGACATTGATTAAATACTAATATGAACATTTTATTAAATGGGTGTAGCATTTAAGCATGATACTTATATCCGATTTATTGAAGAATGTCTCAGAACGTTGATAGAAACCTAACTGAAAAGTTAGTAGAGCCTACAGCACAAAGGAAGAAAAATCAAACACTCCAATCCAAAATTTAAATTATGGTGATTTATAACAGGACATACGGTTTATATTTGTTTCCCTTAGACTTTGACTCATTTTCGTTAACTCTTTCATCCAAATATGGTAGTTCTATTATCGATTCTTTACACAGTTTAGCCTTTGGAAATTATATATGTAATACCAAGTCAGACATTTTCCTACACTATAAGTGTGCATGGTCGCATAGCCTGTTATTGCACACAAATTATTCCCACATCTAGAGACCAAGACGTAGTTTTTGGTTTTCTTTTACTAAGAAAATGATGGTTTGGTTTCTTCCATGGCTGAGTCTTCTTCTATTTCTCCTTCCTTCTCTATTCCACTCTTCTTCTTCATCATTTCCACCCTCTCCGTTTACTCCTCCTTCCCCTCCACTGTGCCATCCCTGTGAAAGAAAGCTTTGCTCTTCTCTACTTCAAGAACTCTTTTCACATAATAAATTATACATTTTACTGTCTTTTTATGGAATTGCTAATCCTTTATGTGACTCTTTTATGTGACTCTCTTCCATTGAATTTGAAATCCTTGGACTTATCTGGTAACTTACTTAATGGGACAATATCATCTTGGCTATGTTCCCTCCCGTCTTTGCAATCTTTAGAACTAAGGTGGAACCAATTCACTGGTCATCTTTGTGAATTCCAGTATAATTCTCTGCTCTATCTTGATTTAAGCTCAAATAAACTACAGTGCCTCATTCCAACATCAATTTTTCAGCAAGTGAATCTTTCAAATCTATATCTTTCATCAAATAACTTCAGTGGTATCATTCAGTTAGGCCAGTTCTCGAAGTTGAAAAATCTCCAAACTCTCGATCTTTCTTTAAATAGCCTATTAATGGATTCTATCAACTCCATCATATTTGCTTTGCCTAATACCCTTCAGTACTTGGCTTTGTCTTTATGCAATATCACTGGGTTCCCATACTCTTTAAGAAGTTTAGAGTACTTAGAAGAATTGGACCTTTCCAACAACCGTATTAACGGGACTGCTACCCAGTGGTTGTGGAACGTTGGAAACAATTCATTGTTTTTTCTGAATATTTCTCACAACCTCTAAACTCATGTTGGGAAAATTCCATGGAAAAACCTAAATTATATTGACCTCAGTTCCAACCAACTTCAAGATCATCTTCCAATTCCACCGCCTCACACGGTTGTGTTTTCAATCTCAAACAATCAATTGGTTGGAAAGATATCGTCTTTGTTTTGCAACATTAGTGGGATTAGAGTTCTTGATTTATCAAACAACAATTTGAGTGGAAACATCCCTCCATGCCTTGCAAATTTTAGCAGACTCTATGTTTTAGATCTACGGATGAATAGGTTCCACGGACTGACTCCTCAACCTTTTAAAAAGGGAAACTACTTGAGGACTCTGGACCTTGAAGGAAATCATTGGAAGGGCCATTGCCTCCATCTGTGATCAATTGTGAGTGGTTGGAGGTTTTAGACGTTGGAAACAACAAGCTTAACAGATCTCTCAAAGGGTTGAACTTTTCTGGAAATAAACTATCTGGTCCCATTCCGGCATCATTAGAAACATAACCAGTCTTGAATGGTTAGACCTTTCCTCAAATGATCTGATCGGACAGATTCCTCCGCAATTGGCAGATTTGACAGAGCTTGAATTCTTAAACCTTTCTCTAGTCACATCTCTCGTGATCCTGCTATGCACTCGAGGTCTTTCCCCGCTAGTTCGACCCATGAGCAGATGATTAGATCCTCTACCCCCGTGGTCTGCCACCGACAACACCCGATGCCTACAAGTCCCACCGACAACACCTGAAATTTTAGTGGTCGTTCCTTATTTTTTGTGGTCGTTCCGTGTGTTTTGAGGCAAATCATACATGACAAAAGTCACTAATCCGGTTATTTTTGCCTTTCGTTTACATAGCTCTGAGCTGCCATGTATTACCTCCTTCAGCTTCTCAAAAAACCAAGTTCATGAATCATTGTTCTCAGTGTCACCCAAACCCCACGCAATGGGATAACTGTGATACTCACTATCTTGTGTGGCAGCAACCATCAACACCCCCTTATATTTAGTTTTGATCCAAGCCCCATCTATGTCAATAACTTTTCTCATGTTCTTAAACCCCCGTATAGCTGCTCCTAAAGTCATTGAAAAATACTTGAACTTATTCTCCGAATCAACTTCAATGTGCGTAACTGTACCCTTATTAACCTGTTTGAGCATGTAACAATACGAGGGGAGCATGGCGAAACTGTGTTGTGGCATCCCTCTGATCAAATTTCGAGCAAATTGCCTTCCTTTCCATACCTTCCAATAATTTACTTGAACCTTTAATTCCTGACTCATGAATCCCATGATAACTTTTGGATTGGATGGTTGCTTACAATCGATGAAGTGTCCTTTCATCTTTCTATCAGCATGAGAAAGCAGATGCTCTTAGCAAATCCTCCAAGTCGAAAGCAGGAATTTCCTTGTCAAAGAATTCCAACTCCACACTCCTTTCAGGATCCCTTTTGCTCTTTGGTGAAGGTGTTCTCTGTTTTGCAAACACTTTACAAATCTCTCTTATTTCCCTAAACAGAATCAAATGAGTGAAAAAGTATCTTACTTTTTTTCTAATGACTTTTCCTTTTCTAAAACTTTTATAAAGAATTATTTTCTTACTGTTATATAGTTGCATTTACAATATGTATGGTACAAATTATATAACACACAACCTTACTATCTAAAATGACATTATGTGACAACAAACACCTTTCATTATCCTTCCAAAAAAAAGAAAATGAAAAAAAAGAAAAAAGAACACCATTCAAGTAAATTATCTATCAGATGAAATCATATTACTATCTCAACAATGAAATCCTTTGTTCACTGCATAATAAGTTCTGAATTCTAGCCCAGACACATCATTTTCTCAACTAGTCTACATTAAAAGAAAAGAACTAAAAACACCCTTTTACTAAAATCCTTTGTTTTCACATATGATCATGTCCTAAATTTGTTCCGAATATGGGTTTTCTAGTGCATTTAAAATAAAAAATAAAAAAGAAAGATGAAAAATTCATGGCATTGCTGATAGAGAGGCCGGCGAGAAAATCTGCGCGAAGAGCAGGGGCGTTTTCGGTAAAGGAGAAGGCGTGGTGGAGGTGGTGGCGGAGCTTGTGGTGGTCGGAGGGGACGCAGGGCGGGCCGGAGCTTGTGGTGGCGTTTTCGGTAAAGGAGAAGGCGTGGTGGAGGTGGCGGCGGAGCTTATGGTGGTCGGAGGGGACGCAGGGCGGGCCGGAGCTTGTGGTGGTCTCCGGATCTTCGACGGCGTCGTTTAGAGTGGCGGCGACGGCGGAGGTGGAGGCGGTGGATTTGGGGAGACTCTTTTTGGGGGAGGGAACGAGGAAGAAGAAGCGCAGGGAAAGGGAGGGAACGAGGAAGAAGAAGAAGAAGAAAGGGCAGTTGAGTTAGTTTGGACGAAGAAGAAGAACGGGGAAGCTGCCAGGATTTTGGTTTGTTTTTTTGTTTTTTGTTTTTTTTTAACCTTAATATCTTTATTTTTTATATTATTTTTTTAAAACAAAAGTCATTTTGCTAATTAAATTTTTTTAAAGGTCATTTTGCAAATTTTAGAAAGTTAAAAGTTCATTTTACTTAAACACTCTAATCAAATGGAGTTGGACGCATGATAGTTTCGCGCGCCAGATGACATCTACACCGTTTAAATGCAATATGGTAAAAAATATTTACCCCATTCATTAGGTAAAAAAGCTTACATCATTGTAGAATTGGCTTTTGCATAAATAAACTCTTAAAAAAAAAAAAAAAAGGCAATTCTCTAAGAATCTATAAACTAAATTCATAAAAAAAACTAAAACATTAAAACACTAAAAATTCAAATTATATATATAAACATGTAAATATAAATTTTTATAATGATGAATATAAGTAGGATATGTGCAGGATATAGGGGAGTTTCCACTATCCTCACTCCACATGCATATGTATAGGGGGTTAATCTTAACTATTATACTGACCTCCATGTTCATATACTTTCTCCCATACTCATCCATAATGGAGTGGATACCCGCACGGGTAAAAATATTATCTCCATCTTTTAGGGTTGTCACTTTAAGATAGGGTAATGAATGGAAAACAGCTACATATATAGATGTGTGTTGTATATCCCATCATGTGGATTACTTGTGACATTAACTTCCACCGACAAGGAGCCAAGGCCTTATCATGTTCACAATTTTTTTTTTTTTTTTTTTTTTTTTTTTGTAGTTCTAATTTGTTAGATTTTCATCCATTTTTATTAATTTCTATATTTTTTGTTGCAATGTTATATAATTATTCCAAATTATGTTAGGAATTTTTTTTTTCATTTAGTAAAATAGTAGATGGTCATCAAAATTTTGATTGATTCATCCAACGACTTATTGATAAAAACACAAATTAATATTAATCATGATCAATCAATATAGTGTATTATATAATTGACCATTTTAAAAAATTGATTGAATAATATTCTTGATTTTAAAAAAATTCAACCACATTATAAAAAATCAATAAATAAAAAATAAGTAAAAAACCAGCTTAAACACGATGAAGTTACCAATATCCCTTGAAAATAGTCTTTGAAAAGAATACAATGACTTCAACATACAATATCAACCACAAGTGTCAACAAAAACAAAAGATAACAAATAAGATATACATTGTCGGTCAAGTATTTATTTATCAACTAAATCCAAAGCCAGACAAACTTTTGCAGTCGCGCTTGAATGATGGTTTTTTGTTTTCGTTTTCTTTTTTGAGTAATTAGTTAAAATAGTTCTTGAATTCTTAATAAGGTGATGGTTTGATCCCTATTTTTTTAATTTTGGTCAAAATGATTTGAAACTCTCTAAATGTTAGCAATCTTAGTCATTTTCATCCAATTCCGTTAAGTATCTAACGGAATGAGTTATGTATAATGTATATGATCTAATTTATGAGGGTATTTTAGTAATTAACAATAATTAATTTAACAAAAATATAAAAAATTTAAGATTCATCTCTCTTTTTCTCTCTCTCTTCATTTCTCAAAACCCAAATCGACGACCGGGGGGGAAGGATTGGCGATGGAGAAGAAGGTGGGGTTGGCTCTTGAGGCTGAGTCATGCTGAGTCTTGAGTTCGTTTTGTTGGGGGAGGGAATGGCGAATGGTGGGGCGGTGAGGGTTGAGGGGGCTGGGTTTTCTGGGATTTGTGGGTGGAGAGAGAGAGAGAGAGAGGTGGGCGACGGAGAAGAAAGTGGCGCTACGTTTTGGAGCTGTGTTCGACGTATGGCGGGGCAGGGGGGGTGAACGGTGGGGTGGTGGGGGTTGAGGGGGCTGGGTTTTCTAGGATTTGTGGGTGGGGAGAGAGAGAGAGAGGAGGCTTTTTTGGTTTTTTTTTTGTTTTGTTTTTGTTTTATGTTATTGGCGTGAATAAGGGTACAAATTTTCATCTTTTCATGGTTAATTGAGCTCATGTGATGAGTCACATGACTCATTCCATTAGAAATTTAACAGAATTGGACAAAAAGGAGTAAGATTGCCAACATTTAGAGTTTACGGTCATATCGTTAAAAATTAAAAAAGAAGAGACCAAATCGTCACCTTATAAAGAGTTCATGGATCATTTTGGCCAACTTAACAGTAAAGTTTGTTGAAAGAAAAATATTTGAGATATTAATTCTAATCCCAATTTTTGAATATCAATTTATGTGGCATATGAATTATCATTCTTTTATTAATAAGTGTTTTAAAAGTTTTCATATCAATTGATTCTTAAAAAGTTAAGATTAGAGTATTAGAGTTGGTGTTTTTAACGAAAAGTTTGGAATATGTTGCATCAATTGACTACATAAAGGTTTTTTTTGTTAAATTTTTTTTTTTTTACTAAAAAAGTTTTTGTTTTTTGTTTTTGTTTTTTTGATTTTGTAAACGACTAAAAAAAAAGTTAAAAGCAATGGATCTTGGTCATAGTGAGCATACTAAGACAAGTAGAAAGAGAAACGACAAATAACTTTGCCACCATGACATTTATGGAAAAAATAATAATAACTTTGCCACCATGATAGTGCAAAGGTGACGTAATATTTATTAATATTATTAAACAATTTGAATGGTTCATTTACGTGGGGATAACAATATTCATATATAATTGGTGTACATATTAATGAGCTTTCTCAAGTACCTATAACAACGACAAAACCACAAAGAAATTGCCTTCACTTATATCCCTAAGCCAAAAAAAAGTTACTGCTTTTGGATCTCTTGGCTGTAAGTACAATCGTTTAGTTGTGTGTTTTTTTATCGTGAATAGTTGTCATTCATAAAAGTGACTAAGCAGGCGTTTGGATATCAGGTAGGAACTTAAAATTTTCAAATCAGTTTTTATCTTTTTCTGTAAAGTTAACAAAATTTATAATTAATTTTTGAAAAATTAACTAACTTTAACTTAAAATTTTAATTTTTAACTGATGCACCAAACGTATCCTAAATCTTAGTGTATCTTGGGATGTGAGATTTATTTAATAGGGAGACCTCTATTTTACTAACAGAGGGATCCGCTTTCCACTAAATTAGCGTCTCACTAATTTACCAAAAAAAAAAAAATAGCGTCTTACTACTAAGGACATCTAAGATCTGTGAGATTTTAATTATTTATTTAATTAAAATCTAATTCTAATTAAAAAATAATAATGTCATATGGGTCAGGTTCACTGTTGACGTCCAATTGGATCATAATTAGATCAAAAGTTCAATCGATTGAATATGGCCCACTTTAACAAAGAGGCCAATATGATGATAATATATGCAGTGCAGTAGAAAATTCTTGAAGCTTTCATTTTGATCCCTAACTTTTACTTTATAGTTACATCGAATTATGTTAGCATTATCTAAATGTCCCTCCCATGATAAATGGTTTTGTTAACTTTTCGATGAAAAGTGATCGTGCGACAATCATGTGATATGTTGTAAAAAATATATATATATATATGGGGGTTACTCCTCTCTTAGAAGAATGAAAATTAAGGGCTAAATCTTTTTCTTCTTACAATGCTTTGATCCTTGCACAGAACATTGAAGGATGGCCTCTATCTTCTCTTCACAACCGAAAATCTTCATGCCAAAATTAATAATTCGGGAACAAGTAAGACCATCTCCAATAAAATATATCTAGGTAATACTATATTTGCTATAAAAGAGTATGAAAAATAACATTACTCAACTTTATACTCATTTCATAATGTCATTTATAGTGCATTTTTTTACTTTTGTCATCATTATTATGTGTTAAAACTTGTAAAAGTGAACTTTTAACATTTAAATAATTTAAGAATAAAAATATGATACTAGGGTAAATTGCTTATTTAATCCATAAACTTTTAAGTTTGTGCAACTTTGGTCTATGATCCTTTTTTCGTAGCTATAATGCCCTTAAACTATTAAGATGTTGCTATAATAGTCATTTTCGTTAATTTTTGGATGCAATCCATTAGTAATTTGATCAAAAAGTGATGTTAATTAATGGATTTCGTCCAAAAATTAATTGAAATGACTATTGTAGTAACATTTTAATAATTTAGGGGTATTGTAACTTTGATCCATGTTCTTTTTTTCGTAGTTCGAATACCTTAAACTATTAAAATATTACTACAATAGTTGTTTCAGTTAATTTTGGATGGAATCCGTTAGTTAGCATTTACTAATGGATTCCGTCCATAAATTAACGAAAATAACTATTGTAACAATATTTTAATAGTTTTGGGACATTTCAGCTACGAAAAAAAAAAGTTCAGAGACCAAAGTTGCACAAACTTAAAAATTTGGAGACTAACTTAGCAATTTACTCTATTGTATTAATTTCATGAGAAAGTGAAAGCAACAACTAATTAAAATCGAATATTTTGACATTGGATATAGCTTGTGACAAATTTGCCACAAAGATCAATATATGAAAAATTTGACATGAACGGTAGTACTACATTGGAGAACATTTTTTCGTTCAAATATCAAAATTTATCATTATCATAACAATTTAACATTATATTAGAGATGCTTTAAGGCCTAAAGAGAACAATAGTGCTAAAAATTCCCCTCAAGATCTGCCGTTTTCACCATTCTACTTTTAATGAAGGCTCACATGATGTCATGTTTACATCCAAAATTTGACAGAAAAACATATAGAGGGGCCATTTATATAATATCAAGATAGTTTGGGGTAACTTGATATGTAAAAAAAATCTGATTCAAAATGGGACAAGCGCTAAATTCAGGGGGTCTACTTGTAAAAATTAATCCAAACAATTCAAAACAAAAAAGAACATCCTTTGACTACTATCTACGCATGTAACCCAAAAACAGGGGACGCCAAACCCAAACCCAAACCCCCGAACACACATAAAAAAGAATATATTTATATTTAAAAATTAAAAAAAAATAATAATAACAACAACAACAACAACAATGGCGGAGAAAGAAAAAGCATATGCGCAACTGTTTGAGCTCCTCTCAAATCTCCTCCATAAGGTATTATCACAAATCGATTTCCTTTCTCGTTTTCATACCCATTTTATTTTATTTTTTCTTTTTTCCTGTCATACGCGCAATTTAAAAATCTCGTTCCTGATTGATTCTTGTTTTAATCCACTAGAACACGATGAATTTTGACTGAGTTTGATCGAAAACTCTTCAATTCCTCGATTTTTTACTTTAAATCTATGACATGGATTTTGTTTTGATTTTGATTTTTGATTTTAAAGAAGCTAAGAAGGGTGAGAAAGCAGTAATTTTTTTCCCGCTAGGCTACAATTGAATTGGACAAAATTATAGAGGTGATTCTGCAAATTTTTGTAGATTTCTAGATTTCAAAAATCAGTAGAAACCATGTTGGTATTTCATGTCATGAGGAGCATTTGTAAAGAGACTAGAGTGTCAATTATCTACATTATGTGACAGTGAGAGATCGGACCAATAATATTCTTTTTCGATTAGGTAACCATTCGTCAAGCCCGGAAATTGGTTAACCATAGACATATTTTAGTTAATGGCCGTATGGTGGATTTATCAAGTTATAGCTGCAAATCTCGATTTATGATTGCTGCAAGAGATGAACGAAACTTACAAGTCTCTTGTGAAGAGGATTTGGTGCATGATTCATAATTTTCTCAGTCGAATCTACTCCTCTTTTCTACTTGTCACGCCTTTTATTAAAATAAGCTATGGAATAGACATGAAAGAAATTTGGCTTTTCCTATCAACCACTTTTGTAATTCAGATAAGATTCATCTTAATTAAGTTTGACAATCGTTTTTTTTCCAGTATCGTTAAGCTTCTATCGCATATTCTCGCATTTTTAAGTTTTTTTGTGCTGTTAAAAGTACATTGTCATGTCATGAGACAACGAAATAGGAAGGATTGTATGCTATCTGTATAAATAGGTAGCTTCAAGAAAATTTAGGACTGAATCTATTCGTGATGCGAAGAGAAAAGAGGAAGATATATATCTTTATTCTGAAAGGACTGTACCAAAAATCGCAGGATGACCACCGTTGATTTTATTCATTTTAGCTGCCTAGGACAACTGATGAAGATGTGACAGATAAGTTTAGTTAATCCGTGCTTAATACTTATAAATTTCTGGCCAAATTTTATAGGATTTGTTATTCGATTTAAGACTGAGAAGTGATAATTGAATAAGTCAATATTTACTCTACCATGAGATTGTCATAACCTAGAGATAGTTATGAAACTTGTACAGCATCATGAATTTCTGGTTCTTAATTAATTATTATAAGTTATTTGAGACCGAGAGGTGATAAGGCTTATTATAATAAATTGTTAATGTTTGAGAAAGATTAATGAATATATTAGAGAGATTCACAGGCAACATAAGTAAAATTGTGTTTGAGTATGTTTCTGAAAATATTTGTTGACTATGTAAGCTTTAAAAAAAACTGAAAACTACAATGGGAAAACAACTTTATTTTATTTTCAAATTCACAAAAAACAAAAACGATTTTTTTTGTTTTCATTTCTATTTTCTGAGTTGGTGCAAAACAAATGCTATTTCATAACTATTTCCAAAAAAGTTTTATTGGAAACTATGAGATACATTTCCAAAACGTTATGGAAACAATACCTAATGGGCCCATATTTTCCCTTTACCTTATTTGCTATTTGACCCCTATTCTTACCAAAAAGAAAATAAAAAAATTTACAAAGAAATATAATAAAAAGTGGGAAGAGGAATTTTGTACCTATCATATATCTTGGGTGAGCGGTAGTGTTAATTTGAATGTTCAATTTTCTTATGATGTGATTCATCTGCACAGGTGGTTTCATCTTCATTTGGCTCAGACTCTTCATTCGTAACATCTATTTCCTGATATCAAGTATTGATAAAAACCATTAAGCTCACAAAAAATTCGGCAAATCGATCAATATCAAGTCGAGCAAATGAGCAAAATAAATTAAAACAATCCAAAAAAAAAAAAATCCAAGTGAGAAAGGGACCATGCACAACATCACAATCATAGTCAATTTCCAAATCCTTTAGATCGTCGTGATAAAACATGTGGATACCGCACTGTTTCACTTCTTTCGTGGAAGACTCGACACAATAACGGATCTCATTAACAAATGAAAACTCAAGGGAGACATCTACTGCATTGTGACGATCATTGTAGTCCTGATGTTGATACCACAACAACAGATGATTTGAATTCTAAGGTAGGACTGATCCTACTATCAATTCTCGTATGACTTTAAAAAGCAACCAGTTAAAACTGCAGATCTCTTCAATATCACTGATTCTAAAATTGAATTTGCACTTAAGGTCGCAAAGACCTTCACTAGAATTAGAAAATTCCTTGTAACCTTTCCCATTAATAACAACGCAGAATGCGAAACCCAAGAAGTTGGCATTATGCCATTGTGGAGTGAGCACGATAGTATATGAAGACCCTTAGATTGATAATCGAACCACTTTGAAATCTCATTTCCTGGATAACACACAACTGTGGAGTCACATCTCTGTTACAAAAGGACACCAGTTATTTTTACTAGAACTAATGTATGAAAAAATTAGACAGTCAAATAATAACAATACATCAGATTAGGAGGCATACCCGATAAAGTTTATACTGTATTGCTTTGGCCAAAACTCTCAACTGGTAATCACTTGAAATTTCATCCCGTGAATTTTTATCCATTTTCAAGCACTTAAAGAAATTCGAGTAATTCATTGTTACCCCATAAGTGTGGAACCTATGCCGAGCCCAAAACCATTGTCTAAGTACTCTCTTAGAACTCGACACCCTCTCCAATGATGTGCATCCGCTTGCGTCGAGAATATTTAGAGACAACGGAAGTTCTGGTATAGATTGTAGGTTCTTGCAGTTTCCAACGATAAGATGCTTCAGCTTATACAGTCCTACAATGCGAGTATTTTGATATAAAAATCATCTCATTTCGATTTGAAATAAGAAAGTTATAGACTTTTAATGTTTGAGTTTTTTAAAATAGAAAAGAGGGAAAGTTTGATATAGAGTTAATATTTTGAAATCTAGATGATAAAATACCATCTGGAACTAGAGTTAAAGCGCTTTTTGCACTTTTTTTTTTCCTTCAGTTTTTTGGATCAATAATTTGTTCTTAACAAAATAAAATACATGGATATTGGATATTTTGATTTGATAGTGCTAAAAGAAAGAAACAGATCCAAAAGTTCCATGATTTAACACAATGTAAAGTCGACAGTTTTAATGACATTGAATATTAAAGATATTAAACTACTAAACAAAATGAAATTAGGATCCAAAATTTAACAATCTCGTTTCGCTCCTCATTAGTTCTTCGGTATTTTTAATTATTTTGAATAGAAAGTCTTTATATATAGAATAATATGGATAGATATAAAACATGTACACATTTATAACAAAAGGGCTTCGACTTGTGCAACCAAACTATTGTGGTTTAGAATGTGTTAGGTTGCACCAAATTTGAGCTCATTATTCTTCTTCTTCCTTGAAACAAAATATAAAACAGAGATTGTACCGCCTCTGCAATTTCCTCCGCAATAATTTGAATCAAAGCGAGTTAGTGAATTCTCAAAAAATAACAAAAAAAAAAAAAACCCAAAACTCGTGGGGTGCAGCAATATTTGGCATTTATATCATGTTGGGACTACCCCAAGACCAAATAAGGTAATTTTTCAGTTTGCATAGGGTATTGATGTTGTCAGATTTTGACCAAAAAGTAGTGTTTTTTCGTGGAAGCAGGCCAATGAGCAATACATGCCGCTACATTGCTTTTCAGTCAAATTTCATCATTTAGGTATTCGAAGGTTTGTTTTTCCCTTTTTTTTATAGTAATTTTTGTTTTTGTAATAAGGTCACTTAGAGATATCCATTTTCAATTCCAATTTTTTTTCTTTAATCCTTCAGTTTAATTGTTTGAATTTATGTTTCCCGTTAATGATTTTCTTTTTTTATAAATATCTTCTTCTTTTTTAATTTTTATTAACATTAGGTTGTTTTTGTTTAATTTTCCATTGTACTTTGTCAAATAATTAAGGATGTCCTCTTATAATGAAAATAAAATTATGTGGAATGAAATTTGACTATTTACTCATCTTTTTTTTTTTTTTTTTTTTTTTCAATTCTTCATATTCACAGTGAATCAACAAATTTTTATATCGATTTCCAGTATTCTATATAAATCAAGAGATTTTAAAGCGATTTTCATGACAATCGATGTCAATCCAAATATTAAATTATCTTTCTCTTTATTTTATTGTTCTTATTTTTCTAACACACGTTTTCGCTGCATTAGATATTGTTTTAACCGCTTTGTCTTGATACACATATTGGTGTTTTACCACACATGCCATTCTTCAATAAACAATGTAGCCCACATGCTAAAATCCACAATGTATATATATATATACAACATACGAAGAACAAATCTCAAATCACAATCTTTATATTGATGTTCAGCTAATTAGTTTCTCAACTAAGTACAAAAGAACATTTAAGAGAAGGGTCACAAAACACACCAGACTCTCTTTCGACGCATTAAACGACACACTGAAGAGTAACACCACCGACTGCTCTAACTAGTACACAAACGACAGAAACGACAGAGTTATTAAGAAAACGAAGGAAAAAAAATGGTCATGCAGGCTATCAATCATTCATATAACCAATATTAATATATATCTTATACTGACTGATTATGATTAATCACTAATTAATAATCATTTTCTAAATAAAAAAAATTCAATCATTTATTTAAATAAGTGTTGAAAAATTGTTATTTACCAATTTTTCCTAGAAATATGTATAGTATTGTGGTATGTACATATTCCTAAACAGATTTTATTTTATTTTTTTAAATAAAGGAAAAAAACACAGACTGCCGAGGTGAAAAGTACTACAAACTAAGTAATATATAGTCCTGAGCCCGTTTAGGGGGCGTTTTGGAAATGATTTTATTTTGTATATAAAATAGAAATGAGAATGTATTAAAAATGATTTTGAGATACTTTTTTTTAGCTGTGTTTGATTATATTTCTAGAGAAATTGGATTGAGTACAATAAAAAGTAATATTGTGTTTGGGTATGTTTCTGAAAATTTTTGTTGATTGTTTAAGCTTTAAACAAGTAGAAAAACAATGGTGGGTTTATTACCCCACATTTTGCTTTTCTTACCAACTTTTTAAAACCACTTGTCATCTTAATTTTAGAATTAAAAAATTACTTGTTCCACCACTTAATTTTTCCAAAAATCCTTTATAAATAAATTGTTTACTTTTTTCTTCTCCTCCCATTAAAATCTAAATTCCTATACATTTTTTTCCTTTTTTTTTTTTTAAAAAAATGTTTTATTTTGTTGTTCTTTTTTAATTTATTTTCAGAAGAATTTTTTTTACAAAGAATATTCTTTTATTTTGTTTGTTATTATTCCTATATTTCAATAGTTTTTGTAGTTCCATGTTATAATTAGTTTTTTGTTTTCTAAAAAATAACATGCAAATGGAAAACATACGTATACATGATGTGGATATAAAATCAAATATATTGATTTGAGAAAATTTGTAAGGAATTCATGTAAACTCTAAAATTGTGAGCTTGTTCTAATTATCTAATAAAAGTATTGAACAAACTCATAACATTTTCAAACTTACTTGTGGAATACTCAGCTTTATCAGTGTATTATCCTCAAGTTTTAATCGTCTCAAGAAGAAGTGTACCAAAGAATAAGATCATAGATTTTTATCTCAACATATAAACTGATGAAGAATTTTTATTGGATATCTAAAAAGCAAAAAAGAAAAAAGAAATCTTGAGAGGAAAAAATTATAAATAAAAATAAAACAAAACAAATTAAAAAAAATTGCGGAGAGATTTAGATTTAGTATGTAGAGAAAGAAGAGAAACAAATAATTTAGTTATAAGGGTTTTTTCAGAAAATTAAAGGGTGAAACAAGTAATTTTTTAATTCTAAAATTAATTTGTTGATGATTTTGAAAAGCGTGTGGAAAAGCAAAATTGGGAGTGTCAATAGACCCACCCAAAACAAAAATGGGAAAGCAACTTTATTTTACTTTCGAATTCCTTAACAAAAAACAAAAACGATTTTTTATTTTCATTTCTTTTTTCTCACTTGGTGAAAAACAAACGTTATTTAAGAACTATTTCCAAAATAATTATATTGGAAACCATGAGATACATTTCCAAAATGTTACGGAAATAATACCGAACAGGTCCATATTTTCCCCTTTACCTTATCTGCCATTTGACTCCTATTCTTACCCAAAAATAAAAAATAAAAATAAAAATAAATTTAATAAAAAGTGGGAAGAGGAATTTTGTACCTATTATATATCTTGGGTGAGCGGATAAGGTTAATTTGAATGTTTGATTTTCTTAGGATATCTTTCATCTACATCGATGGTTTCATCTTCACTTGGCTCATCTTCATGCGTAGCATTTGATTCCTGATATCAAGTGTTGCGAAAAAGCATTAAGATCATAAAAAATTCAACAAACCGATCAATATCAAGTGAAACAAATGAGCAAAAATAGATTAAAACAATCCAAAAAAAAAAAAAAATCCAAGTGAGAAAGGGACCACGCACAACATCACGTTCGTAGTTGATTTCCAAATCCTTTAGATCGTCGCGATAAAGCAAGTGGATATTGCACCGTTTCACTTCTTTCGTGGAAGACTCGACACAATAGCCAATCTTACTAACAAATGAAAACTCAAGGGAGACCTCGACTGCATCGTGACAATCATTGTAGTCCTGATGTTGATACCACAAGAACAGATGATCTGAATTCAAAGGGACTGATCCTAATTGTTGTGGGACGTTAAAAATCGACCAGTAAAAACTGCGAACCTCTTCAGTATCTCTGATTTTAAAATTGAATTTCCACTTAAAGTCGCGATAACCAACTCTAGAAGTTGAAAATTCCTTGTAAGCTTTCCCATCAATAACAATGCAGAATGCGAAACCCAAGAAGTTGGCATTATGCCATTGTGGAGTGAGCGCTATAGTATATGAAGATCCCTCATATTGATAGTCGAACCACTTCCGAATCTCATTTCCCGGATAACACACAACTGTGAAGTCATGTCTCTGTTAAAACATGACACCAATTATTTTAACTGAAACTCATGATGAAAAAATTAGACATTCAAATAATAACAATACACCAGATTAAGAGGCGTACCCGATAAAGTTTATGTTGTATTGCTTTGGCCAAAACTCTTAGCTGGTAATCACTTGAAATTTCGTCCCGTGAATTTTGATCCATTTTCAAGCACTCAAAGAAATTCCGGTAATCCACCGTTACCCCATTGGTGTGGAACCTATGTCGAGCCCGAAACCATTGTCTGAGTACTATCTTAGAACTCGACACCCTCTCCAATGACGTGCATCCGCTTGCATTAAGAATATTTAGAGACAACGGAAGTTCTGGTATAGACCGAAGGTTCTTACAGTTTCCAATGATAAGATGCTTTAGCTTATACAATTCTACAATGCCTGGAGGGATCTCTAATATATTCGAGTTACTGAGCTCCAGATATTCAATACTCGAATAGCGGAAACCAATTGGTGGAGGTACATTTTCTAATTTCTGACAGTTAGAAAGCTCAAGGGTTTGAAGACGAGTCAAATTATAGATGCTGTCTGGGATTGACTCAAGATTTGCACAGTTCTTCAGGTTTAGTACTTCAATACCGATAAGATTTCCAATCGACAGAGGTAGTTGTCTAATCCCTGTGCACGCTAATCCAAGATGTTCTAAACTCTCCAAAGGCTTTGAGATTTCTGGGAGACTCTTCAGATTTGAGCAATCGTCAAGATAAAGATTCTTAAGAGATCAGAACTCAAAAATATTGCTTGGTACACTCTCAATCATTTTGCAACCCTGCAAGTAAATTTCCTGGAGACCAGGGTAATCCTCAATTGATGAAGAGGGAATTTCTTTTATTGCCGTCCAACTCAAATCTAACGTTTCAAGATTCCATGGAAGCAGTACAGGAAACTCATCAAGAAATGAGCACCGAGCTAGTCCGAGATATTTCAAGGACTTCAGCTTATGTATACTGCTAGGAATATTCGAAAGGGATTTGCAGTTGTTGAGATTTAGTTGAGACAGATTTTCAAGATAACCAATTGACGAGGGCAAAGACTGTATTCCGGTTGAATCTAAATTTAAGTACACTAGACCTCGGGATATGGTCTCTGGAAGAGCTGTAATTTTAACATTAGAGCCCTCCACATTAAGAGTTTTGAGGGTGCTTAGGGCAAAGATTCTTTCTGGAAGAGTACTTGAAAGTTTTCTGCAGCCTCTCAAATTGAGATCAATAAGCTTGTTACTTCGCAAAGTATTCCAAGGAACTTCAACCAAGCTTATGCAAGATCAGAGATATATCCTTTCAAGATTTGGAGCACGAGAAAGATCTGGAATTTCTTTCAAGTGGAGTGAGTAACTGAGATTAATACATTTTAATTTGTCAAGTTCCTGAAAGAAGAAAACAAAAACAAGAAAAACCAAGAGAGATTTCATTAATTCTATATATAAAGAACACAACAAATTAGTAAGCATATGCCATACCTGAACTCCGTCCCAAAGTTGCTCAAGTTTGCTATTTGGTACGTGAAGCTCAACAAGATTGCTTGGCTCAAAATTTGATGGGAAACACTTCGAAGGATATCCATACCAATAAAAATACCGAAGAGAATGAGGAAGGAATTGAAGATCTTGATTAAGGTACATTCTACCTGAACCGGTACACCAACGAAGCATGAGTAACCTCAAATTACACATGTTGTGGAAGACTTCAGGCCTCAAGTGTAGGTCGTTTTTAATTTTAAATAGGTCCAAGAATATTCCTTCAATTTTTTCAGTCCCCTAACATGATTCAAGAAAAGAAGTTTAGATGGATCTAAAGCATAAAATCCCAACAAAACAGAAGAGCGTAAGAGGAAGAAGATCAGAACTTAATTAATTAACTCCTAATTAGGAAACTATTCTTAACGTTGATGTTTTTTTTTTCCTAATTTAAGTTTATGCAACATTTTAACAAATTACTTCAACATTTATATATTTCTACGCTTACCAGATTGTTGTTCAGGACACGATATGCATCTTCCGCTATCCACAACCTACTGCATTTTCCAAGTTGCTCTTTTGATTCTTGACGTACAATCTTCTGACCAATCTCTTGTAGCAAATCATGCATCCAGATGTTTTTATCTGGGGGTACAATCCTCTGACCGATCTCTTGTTGATATCCATACCAGAATCTTTTATCAGAGGGCTTGATAGTTATGAGAGACTTATCAATGAGATTATTCATACGTATACGTGCTGAGCCACAACCATCTAATATACCTTCTACAAAATCTCTGTCCATCCCTTTAAAGAAACACGCGATATCAAGAAACATAGCCTTCTCCGCATTATTCAGTCCATCATAACTTATTCTTAATATCTTCTCGATATTTCCATGGCAATTTTCTTTCAGTACATTAAGAATCGGTTCCCAACTTCTGCCCTCGGGTTGAATTGAGCGCAGCTGTGAAGCCAAAAGCTTTATAACCAGAGGGATGCCTCCAGTATATTTTACCACCTCGTCTATTAGCTCGTGATAATACGGTGCTGGAGAGTTTCCTCTAAAAGCTGTCGACTCAAAAAGCCGAGTAGCTTCATCATCACTTAATTCGGCAACCTCGTACGTTTCATCAACTTCAACATGCTTGAGCACTTCTTTATTCCTTGTTGTGATAATAATTCGACTACCATCACAAAACCACAAAACCTGGGACGATTATGACCAAGTAAAACTTGTAGCTGCTCCGAATCATCCACATCGTCTAACACAACAAGTACTTTTGTACGGTGGAGCCTCTCCTTCAAAAAAGGTGGTAAAGATTTGGTTTCCAATTTTATATTCTCATCCTCCAATAATACCCTAACTAGCTTCAACAGCAAGTTACTCAATCCATTTTTCTCTGATTCCTCCCTAACATCTGCAAGGAAGCAACGACTCTTAAATTGATCGGAGAGTTTATTGAAAACCACTTCTGCAAGGGTTGTCTTGCCTAGACCACCTATTCCCCAAATTCCTACCATACGAGTATTTGGAGAGTCGAGACTTAACAATGATTTGATTTTCTCGATGTCCTTCGATTCCAATAAGGCCCTCAAAATCGTCAATCAATGGCACATCCTTCAATTTTCTTAAAATATCTTCAGCAATTGCCTCAACTAATTCCGACTCATCCCTAAAATATTAAAGGATAAACTGTTGTTAGTAACAATAATTTGCAACTAAGCAAAAATTGTAACGACCCGCCTAGCACGGACCGTTACCGTACATACATACATGCTTAACATACTTATTTATTTAACAAAAGTAGTGAATTTTTTTTTTTTTCTACTACTGAAGTACTGTTTGGAATAATATAAATATTAAACATAAAATTCTGCGGAAGACATAGCGGCTTATCCCTTCTTTCACAGTTGCCCCGCCAACTCCATCATCTTGTATCAAAATTCGCCAGTAGGTTGTTTACCTACAGCATAGACGTAAGTTGTGAGCTTTCGCTCAGCAAGTACAACTTTATTTTCCGCAACATAAATAATTATAAACTTAACATAGTAAATCATAACATATTCTAATTATGCATGATCCAATTATGCTTTATTATGCGTAATTGTTTATGGGCCCCTTATCATGGGTGATCGTACCGGGCGCGCAACTATGAAGCGGTTGGGGCGGCCAAACCAATTCCAACTCGATCCACAGTCCTACCCGACCTTGGACGGGTCGGTACGTCACAGGCAAGCTCGCTCGCCATTACACTTATTTGTCATCTTGACCTTGTTCTTATTAATTGTGAACATGCTTCATGATGTCACATGCGTATAACAGGTAATCATATCTTAGTCATGCCATCTACTTGATAATTTAAATCATAGCACATAACATACATTGTATCATGTTACACTTAAAAAGCCTATGCTGTAGGCGGAGTTGTACTTACCTCTCTTACTATGTCCCTCTTTAGTACTGTTCTCTTACTGGCACAGCTGCAGGCCCTTTCCTGCTTGAATAGGGACATAGGTGAGAGTTCAATTCTCATTGTGCAGTGTTGGTGTCCTAACCAACATGCTTACTAATTTCTAGTTGTATGTCCCCTATACTTGATATCTGGTTTAGGTCACAAATATAAATCCTTCTGTTTGGGAGGATTTATATTTAAAAAGATTATTTTGGATAAACCCTTGGGCTAATTCTTTGACAAAAATGCCGGGTTTCTTTAAGACCTTAAGCTTTGGGACTAGGCCCGGTAACTCAGGTATTATCCTTGATTACCGTCCGTAATCGGCTTGATTACAATTTTTATCTTAAAAACTCTATTTTCTTATCCTTAAGCCATTTTGAGAGATTTAACTTTAAATCCCTTCATTATTTTTGGTAAAAATTCCAATCTTTAAAACAAATCTTTATAAAGGTCGTTTAAGATTGAGAACTGCTTTTGGAACAGTTTTAAGTAAAAATACAGTTTTCTTTTTCTTTTTGAAACTGTTTGTAAAACTTATGTGCAGGAATTTTCGGTTCCCTGCACACTCTTCATAAAACAATACCAGTTTAAAAATCCATTTGGAATTTGAAAAACTTGTCTTCATGAAAGTTGTAGCTCTCGAAAAATACTAAAACTTTCTTGTTTTACGAAAAATCCAGTTCTGCTTGTATTTGCGTCAGTTTTCGTTTGAAACAGGCTGATCCTGTAACTTGGGTCTGGGCAAACCCGCCACGGATTTTTGTAAAAACGAAGGGCATTGGAGCCTCATTTTTAAAATCTGCTCGTGAGGTCTTCTAGGAAAAATCGTTCCGAGCAACTTTCGTGTTTTACAATTTACCCAATTCGTCCTCTAAATACCTCTAATTTTTACTTTCCCGAAACTGACCAGTTTTGAATCCGAATTGGCAGTTTTGGTTGTTAAGTCCATTTTACGTCCTATTTCGTGAAATCTATCTCGACCGATCACTTCGGGAGTCTATATGGCAAACACACAGCGTTTCTAACGTCCCGCATGAACCCTTAAATCGTCCAATTGAAACCATGCAAACCAAATTCATAATCCCTAACTTCTTGCATACTTCACATACAAGCATCAACTTTGCTCCTTAAATTAGCATACTTCAAGCACTGCCCTAGGGCAGATTTTTGGACCAAATTAGGGGACACACAACCCTAAGCATCAAGCATGAAAATCAATCACAAACAAGCATAACAATGCAAGAATTTAACCCATACACCCTTAGATCTACAAATCAAGCACATACCATAAACTTAGGGCACAAAATAGGAAATGGACTTATGTCCTTACAACCAAATTGAACTACCTTCTATCTTTAAATTTGAACTCAAATAAGAGAGTTAGGGCTCTAGATTTTTACCTTAGACCAAAGTCAAGTTTGGTCACAAAATCTCTTCCTTCCCCTAGTCCTCCTTAGCTCACGGCTACACCACCCAAAATGGCACCCAAAATTTTTCGGTTTGATCTCCTTGGTAGATCCACTCCAAGCCGAGCACTCCACCAAGATTTGGCCTCAAAATTTTCAGTTTCTCTTCTTCCCTCACTCACTCGGCCACACACCTCAAAGGCCCTAAAAAATTTCTAAATTTTTCTTGGTTTGTCCCTAGCTCAAATCCGAACCCTTATAATCAAGATCCCCAAGAAAATTTCTGATTTCTCTCACTCCTTTCTCTCCTCTGATTTCAGATTTTTTTGTGGAAAAATTTGACAAGAGCTTGGCTGTTTTTCTCTGATTTTTCCAGCCAAAAACCGCCCCCCCTTAGGCCTATTTATAGGTGAGTTTTTGGGGTCAAATTGTAATTAACTTTTGTTCACCCTTTTTAAATAATTCCATGAAGAAAAACTATTTCTAATTTGGCCCCAAAAAGTACCGGCCACCATGCTCTAGAATGCTCCATTATTATCCAAAATTTTTTTCTTTTTAATCACCTTAATGATGTCATAAATCAAAAGGTTGGTGAGGTAAGCACCATTAGGCTTGTTTGGCAATTTTTCTTGCTAAGCAGTCCAAATTCAAGTTAACACAGATATTTTAATACTGTTAACTATTAATAACAGTATTTTATCACTAAACTGCAGTCCAAAATTTATCTGTGTAAAATTTGACTGTATAAAATTTTTCTTATAATTTGAAGTCCTTTGGCCCAATATACCCTAATTTATGTGCTTGATTTTTCTAGGGTGATTTTAAATCTTAATCTTAACATCTTGTCCGAAAAATGGTTTTTCGCAGTATATTTTCCATACTGTTTGACCATAAATCAGTATATCGTATGGTTGACTTTTCTGGTCAACCCTTGACTTTTTGGGTCGACCTTGACTTTTTAGGTCAAACTTTGACCACCATGCAAGACCATGCAAACGTGAAATTTTCTACTATTCTAACCCAAAATGATACGTACTTGTTAAAGCAATCATTTTTAAGTCTCATAGGATCATGAGAACTTAAAATTTTCAAATATAAAACCCATCTCGGATTTTCATGAATATATTCTAAACATCGCATAAGTTTCTTTACAAAACAACGTAAGGTCGTGAAAATTTGGTTATTACAATCTTCCCCCCTTAAAAATTTTCGTCCTCGAAAATTAGAATAAACCGGGGTAGTTCTTTCTCATTTCATCTTCCAATTCCCAGGTTGCTTCTTCAACCTTGTGGTTGCGCCATAAAACTTTAACCAGGGAAATGGTTTTGTTTCTTAGGACCTTCTCGTCTCGATCCAGAATTCGAACTGGCTTTTCTTCGTATGTCAAATCCGTTTGAACTTCCACCGGTTCTTGACTAAGCACATGCGACGGATCTGGTACATACTTCTTTAACATGGAAACATGAAAAACATCGTGCATTGCAGCTAATTCTGGTGGCAAAGCAAGCCTGTAAGCTACTTTCCCAATCCTTTCAAGGATTTCAAACGGTCCTGTATATCTCGGACTGAGCTTCCCCTTTTTGCCAAATCTCATTACCCCTTTCATAGGAGCAATCTTAATGAACACGGCCTCTCCAACTTGGAACTCCAATGGTCTTCTACGTTTATCGGCATAACTTTTCTGTCTGCTAAAAGCTATGTCGAGCCTCTGCTTAATCTTCTTGATATCTTCAGAGATCTTCTTGATGAAGTCTGTTGTTTGTAGCTGCTTCTGTCCAACCTCTTGCCAGTGGATGGGAGATCGACATTTCCTTCCATATAGGGCTTCGAATGGTGCCATACCAATTGAAGCGTGATAAACTGTTGTTGTAAGAAAATTCGATCAATGGCAGCTTCTGATCCCAGTTTCCTTTGAAATCCAGAACACATGATCTCAGCATATCTTCCAGTGTTTGGATAGTTCGCTCCGACTGGCCGTCAGTTTGGGGGTGAAAAGCTGTGCTAAACTTCAGTCTTGATCCCATGGCATTATGAACACTGGTCCAAAATCGAGAGGTGAAACGTCCATCACGGTCTGAAATGATTGATTTTGGCACTCCATGCTGCTTAACAATCTGAGATACGTAGACTTCAGCCAACTTTTCCACTGAGAATGTGGCTTTGATAGCAATGAAATGGGCTGATTTGGTCAATCTATCCACCACAACCCAAATTGTGTCATTTCCACTTGTCGTCCTGGGTAATCCTACTACAAAATCCATAGTAATTTGCTCCCATTTCCATTCAGGGAACTCTATTTTCTGCAATTCTCCTCCAGGATGTCGGTGTTCAGCCTTAACTTTCTGGCAAGTTAGGCATTTTGACACGTATTCTGCTACTTCATTCTTCATTTTGGCCACCAAAAGTTCTCCCGGAGGTCCTTGTACATTTTGGAAGCTCCTGGATGTACCGAGTATGGCGTCTTATGAGCCTCTGACAGAATCTGATCCTTCAAAAATTCAAAGTCGGGAACACAGATCTTTTCCTTGAAGTAGATAGTGCCATCGGCAGAGGTTTTGAACTCCTTGTTTTTACCGCCAAAAGTTGTGCCTTTAGCAAAAACGGATCTTTTTCCTTGATGCGCCTTGATGGATTCCAATAGATCGGACTGAAGAGTCAGAGAAGATAATTTCCCCGTGATCATTTCCAGGTTGAACTCAGAAATCTCTTTTTGTAGTGGCTTAGGGAACGCTTCAATAGACATTAGCATGCCCGAGGATTTTCTACTTAAAGCATCTGCTACCCTGTTTGCCTTCCCAGGGTGATAAAGGATCTCGCAATCGTAGTCCTTTACAAGTTCCAGCCATCTACGCTGTCTCATGTTGAGCTCCTTCTGAGTAAAAATATACTTGAGACTCTGATGATCAGTGTAGATTTCGCATTTGTTTCCATACAAATAGTGTCTCCAGATCTTAAGTGCGAAAACTACCGCTGCTGCTAGCTCTAGATCATGCGTAGGATAATTCCGTTCATGATTCTTCAATTGTCTTGATGCGTAGGCTACTACTTTCCCATTTTGCATCAGAACAGCTCCTAATCCGTTCTTGGAAGCATCACTGTAAATTACGAAATTTCCCGCATCTACATCTGGAATTATTAACACGGGCGCACTTGTCAGCTTTTTCTTGAGCTCTTGGAAATTCTCTTCACACTTCTGAGTCCATTCATACTTTTTATCTTTTCGAGTGAGAGCGGTAATTGGTGCAGCAATCTTGGAAAATCCTTCGACAAAATGTCGGTAGTATCCGGCTAATCCAAGAAAACTTCTTATTTCCGTCACACTCTTGGGTACTGGCCATGAACTGACTGCTTCCACCTTTGCAGGATCTACGGAAATTCCCTCTTTCGACACAACATGCCCCAAGAAATGAACTTTCTCCAGCCAAAATTCACATTTTGTGAACTTAGCATAAAGCTGATTTCTCCTCAACGTTTCCATTACCATCCTAAGATGCTGCGCGTGTTCCTCCTTGGACCTTGAATAAATCAAAATGTCGTCAATGAAGACAATGACGAATTTATCCAAATATTCCTTGAATACTCGATTCATAAGATCCATAAAGGCGGCTGGAGCGTTAGTTAATCCAAAGGGCATCACCAAGAACTCATAGTGCCCATATCTTGTGCGAAAAGCTGTCTTTGAGATATCTGCCTCCCGAATTCTGAGCTGATGGTACCCTGATCGTAGATCGACCTTTGAAAACACAACCGCTCCTCAGAGTTGATCAAAAAGATCGTCAATCCTTGGAAGAGGATACTTATTCTTGATCGTAATCTTATTCAGTTCACGGTAGTCGATGCACATTCTCAATGATCCATCCTTCTTTTTGACGAATAAAACGGGTGCTCCCCATGGAGAGTAACTTGTCGGATGAATCATTTGTCAAGCAGTTCCTGCAACTGTACTTGAAGTTCTCTCAGCTCAGCTGGCGCCATACGATAGGGGGCTTTCGATATTGGGGCAGCTCCAGGTAGTAACTCAATCTCAAAAGAAATTTCCCTTTCTGGCGGAAGTCCTGGCAAATCCTTCGGAAAAATATCTACAAATTCCTTTATAACAGAAACGTCTTCCGGTGTCAGCTCCATTTCTTGGTCCTTGTCTACCATGTTAGCTAAATATCCTTGACAACCATTAGCTAACATTTTCCAGGCCCTTATTGCTGAAACAAATCGAGTTGCTGGACTCCGAGACTGACCATAGAAGTTGAACTCGACTTCTCCGTAAGGGTTGAACGTCACGGACCTCTTGCGGCAGTCAATCTTGGCGTTGTATTTACTCAAAAAGTCCATTCCTAAGATCACATCGAAATCCTGAAGCTTGATTGCAATGAGATCTACATATAATTCTCTGCCACAAATTCCTACGGATGTGTTTCGTATCCAGAAATTGGACCACAAAAATTCTCCGGATGGCAGAGAGGTTTTGAATGGTTGTTCTAAACTATCCACACCCCTTCCTATCTTTTGAGCAAATTCCAATGATATGAACGAGTGGGTGGCACCAGAATCAAATAGGACAATTGCATCATAGGTGGCGATAGAAATCTGACCTGTCACCACATGCGAAGTCCCGGCTTCTGCATCTCCCTTGGTATAGGCGTAGATTCTGGCTTGCGGTTCAGGAGCCTCTAATCTGCCTTGAGCGATTGAGGGTCCTTCGAGCTTTGCCTGGACTGCATGTAACTGGCTGTTGGGGTTCCGGCTTGGGTATGAAGGATTCTGGCCTTGGGTGTTCAAAGTGCAGTTCTTTGCAAAATGACCCTCCTTGCCACAGAGATAACAAGCATTTGATCCCATTCGGCATACTCCCGGATGTTTTCTCCCGCACTTGGCACACACCGGGTAGCTATTGCTATTGCCCTCATTTCCACGAGCAACCTTTTTCTGAGGATAGTTTCTTTGCTGACCCTGGCCAGTAGAGTTCTCATTTCGTTTATTCTTCCCAAACTGTTTAGAACCTTGAGCAAAATTGCGGGGGCTGGCCTTTTTGGTTCATTTCGGGATTCTGACGGGGTTGCGTCTGCTTCCCCATGGCCTTTTCTTCCTTCTTTGCCTTAAAGAACTTAGCTCGCTCTTCCTTGTCTCGGTTAATCCAATATTCTGCTCTTATGGCTCGGCTTATACAATCGGATACCCGAGTAGGTGGACTATCACCAGCACTGACTTGCTTAGCGATATCTGACCGAAACATCTTCATCATCAATCTAACTTTTTCGGTCTCACCTGGCACTAATTCTGGGCACAATCGGGCTAACTGCTCAAACTTATTAATAGCCTCCATTACCGTCATCGTTCCCTGCCTCAAACTGGTAAATTCATCCTGCTGGGCTGCCAGGATTTCTCTGTTAAAGTACATAGTTCGGAACTCCGACACGAAATCTTGCCAACTCATGGTCGTAACATCGCGACACATCTGGACGGTCATCCACCAGTGTCTAGCGTCTTTCTTGAGAGCGAAGGAAGCACAAAGGACTTTTTCTTGCTCTGTCAGCCGCATGAAATCCAAAATAACTTGGATATCAATCAACCAATTGTCAGCGGCAATCGGATCTGTTGGTCCTTCGAATTCCGGCGCTTTCATCCGCCTAAATCTTTCATAAAGCAGATCTTCCCGTACTGGAGGTAAGTTCGCTTGCAACCCTACTGGTGCTACTGGAACCTCTGGCTGAACCTCTGGTTGAACATCAGGTACCGCAGGTACAACTGGAGGTACTCTGACATTTTGAGGGGGAACCTCATTAGCCTGAGGTCTCTGATTAATTTGAGCTAACTGCTCCCGGAGTCTATTGGTCTCCTGTTGCTGCTCAAGTAACTGTCGTTGCAAATTTGCTACAACAGTTGCTAGATCCGGTGCAGGAGGATTCTGGTTCACAGGCATTGTTCTGCGAGGTCGTACCATCTTTTATTTCCTATTAAACCATAAGAGAAGATATTATCGAACTAGTAATATCTTTTCTTTCATCATACATTATATCGTAATACATTGGATCATAACATAATCATGCTCATCATAACATGGCTTACATAATCGTAACATATCGTATCATAACATGATTTTCGTGATCATAACGTAACATGGTACTTGATCTGTTTCTTGGATATTTACAGAAAGTACATCATATTTGCCAAAATAATATATACAAGATTGTTACATCATTCTTGTAAATACATATCTGTTTTATAGCATTTTATGTACATGGACAAAAATGGTAATGGGAGTGTCTAACACTTCACCATCATACATAGTCAAAAATGGCGATGGAAGTGGCTACCACTTTCCATCATACATCAGTACAAGCCTACTATCCCAAAAAATAAGCGAGTACATATCAGTCCTAAGGTCAAAATAAATATACATGATCGGCCAGAATGATGATCTCCATCGACATCTAAGCGGCTCCGTCGGAGTCAGTCTCCCAATCTCCGTCGTCAAAAATGATCTCCTCTGGGTCATCAACAAAATCCTCCTGACCCTCTAACCATCATGCCTGCTCTGGCTCGGGTACCGGCTCCATCTCCTCGTCGTCATCCTCCTCCTCACTGGATATATCGATGACAATAGGATCTGCTGGTGGATCTGCTGGTATATCCTCGTCGTCATCATCCTCGTCACTGGAGATGTCCACGACAGGAGGGTCTGCTGGTGGGTCATGGGGTATAATCATAACATCGTCCCTCCTCTGGGTCCACTGCATCTGGGTCACCCTCAGCATCCCCCTGCCCCTCGGCCTCATGAGCTGACACCTCCTGCTCCGGGACTGCGGGGAATCGGCTCCTCCGGGGGTGCTGGTCCTACCTCGTGTAATGGCTCCCCTATGCCAGCATCATCTACGGGTGCCTGATGATCACCCTCAGCTGCCTCCGCCTGCTCCGCGTTCCGCGTGTACCTCAGCCTCTAAAATATCCTCAATCAGGTGTCCCACAGACATCCTGGGTGTAGGAAAAGGGACATGCTGGCGAATACGACCAGGTAAGCCGTTTCGCAAAACGGTCAGTGCCTCCATCACGGGTGGTCTATGTCCTGTGGAACGTAGGGCAACATGGCCTCCTGAAATCTCGCGCAGTAATGAGCCATGGTCTCGAGAGGGTATGCTCGCCACTCAAGCGCGTAACTGTGGTATCGCGTCTCGTACATGTCCCTATAAATGTCGGGATCACGCTGAGGCGCTCCTGGCCCGTAATCCAGTATCGGTCCAAACCGTCCAATCATCAGTGCACGGAAATGTGCCCAGGTCCGGCTGGGTAGCTGTGGCTCTCCTACTGATATCCACCAAAGACGGGCGTCGCCACTCAAACATCGACTACCCAACGAGACCTGCACACGATCCGGGATATGACTAGTACGAAAGATGAGCTCCATGTCATACAACCATACTCCTAAGGGCATCGTCCGTCTCGTAGCGTCAAATAATAATGGACGTGCCTCGTAAAAGGATGTCGCTGCATCTCGGTCCGCATCTACGTGATCCGGATCCATATCGACGAATCTACATACCATAATCACATAATAAATATTTATACATAAACTAATTTTAAACTTACAATGATAGTGGCGATGGCTGGCGAACTGTGAAATCAGGTAGCAGGGAACCGCTCTGATACCAACTCTGTAACGACCCGCCTAGCACGGACCGTTACCGTACATACATACATGCTTAACATACTTATTTATTTAACAAAAGTAGTGAAAATTTTTTTTTTTTCTACTACTGAAGTACTGTTTGGAATAATATAAATATTAAACATAAAATTCTGCGGAAGACATAGCGGCTTATCCCTTTTTTCACAGTTGCCCCGCCAACTCCATCATCTTGTATCAAAATTCGCCAGTAGGTTGTTTACCTACAGCATAGACGTAAGTTGTGAGCTTTCGCTCAGCAAGTACAACTTTATTTCCGCAACATAAATAATTATAAACTTAACATAGTAAATCATAACATATTCTAATTATGCATGATCCAATTATGCTTTATTATGCGTAATTGTTAATGGGCCCCTTATCATGGGTGATCGTACCGGGCGCGCAACTATGAAGCGGTTGGGGCGGCCAAACCAATTCCAACTCGATCCACAGTCCTACCCGACCTTGGACGGGTCGGTACGTCACAGGCAAGCTCGCTCGCCATTACACTTATTTGTCATCTTGACCTTGTTCTTATTAATTGTGAACATGCTTCATGATGTCACACGAGTATAACAGGTAATCATATCTTAGTCATGCCATCTACTTGATAATTTAAATCATAGCACATAACATACATTGTATCATGTTACACTTAAAAAGCCTATGCTGTAGGCGGAGTTGTACTTACCTCTCTTACTATGTCCCTCTTTAGTACTGTTCTCTTACTGGCACAGCTGCAGGCCCTTTCCTGCTTGAATAGGGACATAGGTGAGAGTTCAATTCTCATTGTGCATTGTTGGTGTCCTAACCAACATGCTTACTAATTTCTAGTTGTATGTCCCCTATACTTGATATCTGGTTTGGTCACAAATATAAATCCTTCTGTTTGGGAGGATTTATATTTAAAAAGATTATTTTGGATAAACCCTTGGGCTAATTCTTTGACAAAAATGTCGGGTTTCTTTAAGACCTTAAGCTTTGGGACTAGGCCCGGTAACTCAGGTATTATCCTTGATTACCGTCCGTAATCGGCTTGATTACAATTTTTATCTTAAAAACTCTATTTTCTTATCCTTAAGCCATTTTGAGAGATTTAACTTTAAATCCCTTCATTATTTTTGGTAAAAATTCCAATCTTTAAAACAAATCTTTATAAAGGTCGTTTAAGATTGAGAACTGCTTTTGGAACAGTTTTAAGTAAAAATACAGTTTTCTTTTTCTTTTTGAAACTGTTTGTAAAACTTATGTGCAGGAATTTTCGGTTCCCTGCACACTCTTCATAAAACAATACCAGTTTAAAAATCCATTTGGAATTTGAAAAACTTGTCTTCATGAAAGTTGTAGCTCTCGAAAAATACTAAAACTTTCTTGTTTTACGAAAAATCCAGTTCTGCTTGTATTTGCGTCAGTTTTCGTTTGAAACAGGCTGATCCTGTAACTTGGGTCTGGGCAAACCCGCCACGGATTTTTGTAAAAACGAAGGGCATTGGAGCCTCATTTTTAAAATCTGCTCGTGAGGTCTTCTAGGAAAAATCGTTCCGAGCAACTTTCGTGTTTTACAATTTACCCAATTCGTCCTCTAAATACCTCTAATTTTTACTTTCCCGAAACTGACCAGTTTTGAATCCGAATTGGCAGTTTTGGTTGTTAAGTCCATTTTACGTCCTATTTCGTGAAATCTATCTCGACCGATCACTTCGGGAGTCTATATGGCAAACACACAGCGTTTCTAACGTCCCGCATGAACCCTTAAATCGTCCAATTGAAACCATGCAAACCAAATTCATAATCCCTAACTTCTTGCATACTTCACATACAAGCATCAACTTTGCTCCTTAAATTAGCATACTTCAAGCACTGCCCTAGGGCAGATTTTTGGACCAAATTAGGGGACACACAACCCTAAGCATCAAGCATGAAAATCAATCACAAACAAGCATAACAATGCAAGAATTTAACCCATACACCCTTAGATCTACAAATCAAGCACATACCATAAACTTAGGGCACAAAATAGGAAATGGACTTATGTCCTTACAACCAAATTGAACTACCTTCTATCTTTAAATTTGAACTCAAATAAGAGAGTTAGGGCTCTAGATTTTTACCTTAGACCAAAGTCAAGTTTGGTCACAAAATCTCTTCCTTCCCCTAGTCCTCCTTAGCTCACGGCTACACCACCCAAAATGGCACCCAAAATTTTTCGGTTTGATCTCCTTGGTAGATCCACTCCAAGCTGAGCACTCCACCAAGATTTGGCCTCAAAATTTTCAGTTTCTCTTCTTCCCTCACTCACTCGGCCACACACCTCAAAGGCCCTAAAAAATTTCTAAATTTTTCTTGGTTTGTCCCTAGCTCAAATCCGAACCCTTATAATCAAGATCCCCAAGAAAATTTCTGATTTCTCTCACTCCTTTCTCTCCTCTGATTTCCAGATTTTTTTGTGGAAAAATTTGACAAGAGCTTGGCTGTTTTTCTCTGATTTTTCCAGCCAAAAACCGCCCCCCCCTTAGGCCTATTTATAGGTGAGTTTTTGGGGTCAAATTGTAATTAACTTTTGTTCACCCTTTTTAAATAATTCCATGAAGAAAAACTATTTCTAATTTGGCCCCAAAAAGTACCGGCCACCATGCTCTAGAATGCTCCATTATTATCCAAAATTTTTTTCTTTTTAATCACCTTAATGATGTCATAAATCAAAAGGTTGGTGAGGTAAGCACCATTAGGCTTGTTTGGCAATTTTTCTTGCTAAGCAGTCCAAATTCAAGTTAACATAGATATTTTAATACTGTTAACTATTAATAACAGTATTTTATCACTAAACTGCAGTCCAAAATTTATCTGTGTAAAATTTGACTGTATAAAATTTTTCTTATAATTTGAAGTCCTTTGGCCCAATATACCCTAATTTATGTGCTTGATTTTTCTAGGGTGATTTTAAATCTTAATCTTAACATCTTGTCCGAAAAATGGTTTTTCGCAGTATATTTTCCATACTGTTTGACCATAAATCAGTATTATCGTATGGTTGACTTTTCTGGTCAACCCTTGACTTTTTGGGTCGACCTTGACTTTTAGGTCAAACTTTGACCACCATGCAAGACCATGCAAACGTGAAATTTTCTACTATTCTAACCCAAAATGATACGTACTTGTTAAAGCAATCATTTTTAAGTCTCATAGGATCATGAGAACTTAAAATTTTCAAATATAAAACCCATCTCGGATTTTCATGAATATATTCTAAACATCGCATAAGTTTCTTTACAAAACAACGTAAGGTCGTGAAAATTTGGTTATTACAAAAATACCAAGACATTTTTGTCGTTAGGTTATCAATAATGCTATGTTTTCTGTTTTAGTTCCTCAGCTTTTGATTTTATTAAACTAGTCCCTAAACTTTTTGGTATTGATAGTTTCGGTCCCTGTCATTAAAATTAATGAAATTTTTTTAAAATTTAATGTATATAATCCTGTTTTAATTCCATGTTGATATAAAATTTTACATAATTAGTTACACTTAAATGTAAAAATGTCTTGCTTATTATTAATAAAACCCTAAAAAACTTGAATATTTCATAATTAGTGTAATAATTTCTTTAAATTTTTTTCGTTATCATGGGTTAGGGCTGCTATATTTGTCTCGAATAAATTTCAGAAATCATTTGTCAATTTTAGTGTTATGGACCAGTAAAGACCAAAGTGACAGAATTTTCATAGTTCGGGGACTAAACGGAAAAATTATCCAAATAAATTAGAGATCAAAAGCTTCTTGGTGGTAATTCTTTTTTGAATATACAAATCATCTATCTTGTAGCAAGAGTCCGGATAATGTGAACAAAAACTAAATTAGTCATGTAAAGATTTCATTAGGCATATATGTAGGAAGAAAATTAGTTCATATTAAAGTAAATAGAGATAACCTGAACTCTGAGGCTTTTGAATCAAACCCTGAAAGATTGGCTGCTTCACGCAAAGCCTCCCTCCAGTCTTGCACCCGCGTGTCATTATTGAATCGTTGTTCATGCCGTACAAATGCATCTCCAAAACTTCCTTGTTGGTTTCGTATATGACTCGGATCGACGTCATAGAAAACAGGAATAACGGTTTTTCAATAATTTTTGTGGCATTTAATTATATGATCTAGTTCAGCTAAACACCATGATTAAAGAAGCATAGTTTTCTGAGAAAATGACAACAGAAATCTTTGATCTTTTGATTGCTTCTAAAAGCTCGGGTTTAATTTCATCTCCTCGTTTGAGATCATTGTCATCTTTAAAAGTTTTAATATGCTTCCTGAGTAAAGCAGCATAAAGATGGCTCGTGAATCCCCAACGAATGTCTTCACCTCGGAAACTGAGAAATACATCGTATTTCTCCGAATTCGGGGTGGAAGAAGAAGAAGGAACATCGGCTGTAGCCATATAAATACCCCCAACAAATCCTCACCCTTTGTATTCTAGAGTGAACGCTCTGTGCTAACAAATTG
This sequence comes from Ficus erecta, assembly GCA_008635985.1. Lineage (NCBI taxonomy): Eukaryota > Viridiplantae > Streptophyta > Magnoliopsida > Rosales > Moraceae > Ficus > Ficus erecta. Next base: position 111,325 of record BKCH01000133.1, on the reverse strand, counting down.
ACTTTGGTTGACTCAAAATTTAGTAGTTTGACTTCCCTGCTTACAAAAGCAACAGAACAAGATTCAGACTCTGTTCTTGATTTGTTTACAAATTTCTAGAATTAGAAGATTACCAAAATTTAACTTGTGAGAAATTAAAAAATAAAAAAAGAATTGAAAAGATGAAAGATACACAAAAGAAAAGCAGAATTCTCCATAACTTAAACTCCAAAATAAAATTAAGAAGAAAAAAAACTGCAAATTCCAAATAAAAAATGACGGGACAATTCTAATATCAAATGGGGTTTTTCCAAAGTAGACAAAAAAAACTTAGAGAGAGAAAGAGAAGGAGAGAGTGAAGCAAGTAAACTCATGCCAGTTGAAACTAAATTAGAAGAAAGAGAGGCAAACTTACTTGTACAGTTCTGAGAATATGAAGAGTCACTAATTTTTCATAATTTTTTTTTTTGGTAACAGAAAAACATGCAGTTTAAAGTCTTCTTCACGACATAGAACCTCAGCCCAGATCCAACTCCTTTCTTCTTCTTCTTCTTCTTTTTTTCAAACAGTAGATCGATCCAACTCTTCTTTTCTTTATTTAAAAAAAAAAAAAAAAAGAAGATCCAACTCAATTCAAACTGAAAACAAAAAGAGGCAGGTGACGATGAAGAGGTGATTCCGAGGTTACGATGGCGCCGGTGGTCTGCGATGTGGTGAGCATGGTCGTCGCAGTCCAGAGCTTTTGGTATTGTGGTTGATTTTTTATTTTTTTTATTTTTTTATTTTTGGTTAACTGTATTGAAGAGAAAATTGAGTTTTTATTTTTAGAAAATTCTTTCCACGCTGCGGGAATCAATGACATCACGTGGGTGAAGAGGTTAGCAGACTCGGGCTAACTAGCAAAGTTCATTATTTAAATATTAAAAATTCACTTTTATAAGTTTCAAAATACAATAATAAAAATAGCATTATGTATTTAACTTAAGAGTGAACAAAAAACCAAATATATATAGAGAGCAGAATGGCTTTTTTTAGCTTTTTAAAAAAAAAATAAATGTCTCTAGTTTTATTAAATTATGAAATGAACATTTTCTTGAAAATAGTCATTACTCATTGATAATTACTAGTGCATCATTTCTCAAAGAAATGGCTTTTTATTTAAGTGTCTGATAATTACCATCTGACCTCATTTCTCAAAGGGAAAAAAAAAATAAAATAAAATAAAATAAAATCATAGATCTATTTTCCTGATTTGCTGATTATCTAGAGGATTAGTGTCTGACACATTGTCTTAATTGGTTAGAATTTTAGTTAACACATGTAGCTAGTAATTGTTATTTAGATTATGTAGGAAGAGAATAATTAGTTAGATTTTTTTAACAATGCCATATGAAAATAGATGAAAGCATGTAATATATATATATATATATATATATATCGATATGGAGTGAAGGGAACCTATTTTATCAATTTGAAAAAAAAAATTATCAAAATTTTGAATATGAGACCTAAGATTTTGAAGCGGTCTCCACCCGCTGAGTGCACACGTGTAATAGTTCTTTCTATTTATGATATCTAAAGCTATTAGTTGAGTACGAGATGAGGTGGGGGAAAAAAAAAAAAAAAAAGGAAGAGATGAGGCGAAAAAAAGAGACTGTAAATATTTTGAAATTCTTATACCCTTTTACCGCAGTTTCCTTAGGGAAAAAATAATAATAATAGTTCAGTAAGTTTTTCTTCGTAGATTTCGTTTTTTTTCCATAATTGTTATTTATTGGGGTTGTCACTTCAATGCAATGTTTTATGTACACATGTAAAGTAGTTCACATCACTGTCCAATACTACTTTAGTTTGTCTTTCTTTTGGTTTTCTAAGGGAAAGAAAAAGTTTGATTCCTTCTTTACTTGACCATTAAGAAATAGTATTAAGGTCGTGAAATGGAAAACGGCTTTATATATGTGTGTGTGTTGTCCATCATGCGGATTACTTATGACATTAACTCCCACTAACAAGAAGCCAAATCATAATTAAATTCACGTTATAAAATAAATAAAAAACAAAAAACAAATACAAAAACAAAAGGATGAATTCAATAAATTCTCCTTGAATTATGTATCATATTTCATTTTACCTTTTGAATTATCAAAAATCGTTTAACGTGTTTTTTGATATATGTAAAATTATTCAAATCGCTCTTTATATTTACTTCTGTTAACTATCAAATAGAAATACTGACATGACAACCCATTACCATTAAATAAATATTTTATGAAATATTTCCTGATAATAAAAACAAAAAATAGTTTTTAATTAAAAACAAATTAAAAAGTTATCTCACTCTCTCTCCTCTCCTCTCTCTCCACAGTGAACAATCATCAGCCATTCTTTGAAACAATTCGCGGCAGCTTTTATGGGCAAATGGGCTTTTTCCATAAGCTCTAAAATGACGATGAAACACTTCTCAATCAAGATTTTGGGTTTAATCCGGTCCAAAATCTTATCCAAGGAGAGAAAATCGGCGGAGTTGGCGTAGTTGTGGATGAGGAAATAAAAAGTAGAATCACCCAGTTTGTAGGAACCCACCCACGAATTCGGAAATCTGACCGACGTTCACAAACACAGTGGAAAAGGAATGAAGAAGAATAAGAGGAAGAGGAAGGAGGACGAGGCGAAAACACAGCGTCCTTTTGAAGATTTTCTTTTTTCTTTTTTAATCTTTTTTTTAACAAGAAAACTCCCTTATCTATGCGAACTAGCACAGGCAAAACCAAGAAGTTTCTGCACATTTTTTTGTTAGGAAATTCATTACAGTAGAGAGAAGATGAGATAGAGAAAAACCAATTACTTTTTAATTACTTTTTAATTCAGATTTATTTTTTAAAACATTTATTTAATGGGTGCCACATCAGCATTTTGGTTAAATAGATAAACGGAAATAGATGAAATTGAGAATTTAAATGATTATATAGAATATATATCTATCAAGAAACGTAATGGTTTTGATAATTTAAGGAGTAAAATGAAATAAGGTACATAATTGAGGGGGTTTCGTAAACTTAATCCAGAACAATAGCAAAGTATGGAAAAAAATTTTGATAGGTAAAAAAAAAAAAAGAATTTATACTATATAGCATATTATAAATGCATAGTTTAAATATGTAGCATATTTGTTTTATTTTTTTGGTAGAAATATAACATATTTATTTATTACTGTAAAATTATAGTAGATTTTATGTTTTTGAATTTGTTGATTTATTTTTTTACCCTTAATGGTTATTATGTTTTTGAAGGTTTGAAGTGAGAAAGGTTTGGGCTTTGGAAGGATTCTGAGTTAAGGGTATTTTAACATTTCCATTTTAATTTTTTAATCTAATTATGCTATTTGGTTATAATATTTTGATTTTTGCTATAATTTTAAAGGATGATAGTCTAATATGCTATTTTAGCCTTTCTCTCTTAAAACAATCCTATAAAAGATTTTGTAGTTCTAAATTATTATATTTTCATCAAATTTTATTAGTTTCCATATTTTTTGTTGCGATATGATCTAATTATTCCAAATTATATTAGGAATTTTTTTATTTGAGAAGTCATTTTTAAGTTGAAGTTGGTTGATTTTTTAAAAATTAATTATAATTTTTGTTGATTTTTCAGAAAAAAGATAAAAATTGAAACAAAACCTTAGATTGACACTTGAGAATCAAACAAACCAAAAATAATAGTAGATGGTTATCAATATCAGTCATATTATAAAATTGATCGATTATTTATCAAAAACGTTCAATTTTCTGATCTTAAAAACTTCAACCATTTAATTAAAAAAAAAAAAAGCTTAAAAACGATTATTTTACCAATATGTCCCTTAAAAAGTCTTTGAAAAGAATGCAACGGTGCAACATACATTATCAACCACAGGTGTCAACGAAAACAAAAAGATAACAAATAAGATATACATGGTTGGTCAAGTATTTATTTATCAACTAAATCTAAAACCAGACAAACTTTTTTCAGCCGCCCTTGAATGATGTTTTTTTTTTTTTTTTTTTGGCTATAATTTCTCATGGTTACTTAGTAGAAGAGAAATAAAAAGTTGTTAACAAAGATATGCATTGCCTTTTGTGGCTTTTTCCTAGGATAGCTCAAGAGTAGAGTTTATTGAAAGTTTTGAAAATGTTGCATCAATTGACTTACAAAAAAAAAACAAAAAGGTTAAAAGCAATGAAATTTGGTCATGTTGATCATAATTAAGATATATTAGAAAGAAAAATGATAAATAACTTTGCCACCATAGTGCAAAGGTGATGTAATAATAACGATAATATTATAATTTTGTATGAAGATGAAAATAACAGAGAAGAGGTCCTTCCAATCATTGATGAAATCGAAGAAATTGACTTAATATATATCCCAAAACTAAAAATATTAACTATTTTTATATCTATATATTATCTCTTATATTGATCTTTATATCTATATATTATCTCTCCTACCCATTTTTAATAGAGTGAATACGGAGTGGGTATAAATGTTATCTCCATCTTCTTTAGTGGGGATTTGCTTGGGGATCTAGGGTAGGGTTGTCACTTTTAAGATAGGATAATGAATGGAAAACAGCTACATATATAGATGAGTGTTGTATGTCCCATCATACGGATTACTTATGACATTAACTTCCACCGACAAGGAGCCAAAGCCTTATCATGTTCACACACACACATATATATATATATATATATTTTTTGTGTTCTGATTTGTTAGATTTTCATTCATTTTATTAATTTCTATATTTTTTTTGGGGTGAATCTGTGGTAGAAATCTAAGGTCTCTATCAGTAAAACCCTTTTTTAGACCGTTAAGATTCAATCGAATGGTTAAAACGTTGATGGTGTACGATACTTATCGTACACCTTACCTCACATAATCCTTCTCACCCAAACCCTTCTCCGTCACCGGCGATCTTCTCGCCGCCGGTGACGGACGCCTGCAACTCACCCCCGACGCCGGCGACCCACCTCCGGCCCCCCCAGCAACGGCCGCTGGACGCCGGCCGCCGGCGACCCATTTTCTCTCTCTTCCCCTTTCTCTCTCTTTTCTTCTCTCTCTTCCCCTCTCTCTTCTCCTTTCTCTCTCTTCTCCTCTCCCCCGACGCCGGCGACCCACTCCGGCCCCTCCACCACCGATCCCAGCCCCGGCCGGCCGGCCGCCGGCGACCACCGTCTCTCTCTTCCCCTTTCTCTCTCTTCTCTTCTCTCCCTCTTCCCCTCTCTCTCTTCCCCTTTCTCTCTCTTCCCCTCTCTCCCGCCGCCCCCCACCCCCAGCCCCCCGATACCCCCGTGCTCCCCCCCCCTCCCCGGCCTCCCCACCCCCCCGCCCCCCGGCACCCCCCCCCGACGACCCCCCCTCTTTCTCTTCCCCTTTCTCTCCTTTTCTCCTTCTCTCTCTTCTCTTCCCTCTTCTCTCTCTCTTCCTCTCTTCTCTCTCTTCACGGGCCGACGGAGGGGGTGCCGGGGGGCAGGGGGGGGGGGGCACGGGGGAGGGGGGCCGCAAGGGGGGCCGGGGGCTGGGGTGGGGCCGGGGTGAGGGGCGGCGGGAGAGAGGGAAGAGAGAGAAGGGGAAGAGAAGAGGGGAAGAGGGAGAGAAGAGAAGAGAGAGAAAGGGGAAGAGAGAGACGGAGGTCGCTGGCGGCCGGCCGGCCGGGGCCGGGGCTGGGATCGGTGGTGGAGGGGCCGGAGTGGGTCGCCGGCGTCGGGGGAGAGGAGAAGAGAGAGAAAGGGGAAGAGAGAGGGGAAGAGAGAGAAGAAAAGAGAGAGAAAGGGGAAGAGAGAGAAAATAGGTCGCCGGCGTCCGGCGGCCGGGGCTGGGGGGCCAGAGGTGGGTCGCCGGCGTCCGTCGCCGGCGAACGGAGAAGAGTTTGAGGGGAGGTATTGTGTGAGGTAAGGTGTATGATAAGCATAGTAAATCAACAACATTTTAACCGTCCGATTGAATCGGACGGTCTAAAAAAAAGGTATGTACAAAGGGTCTCTACCACAGCCATGCCCTTTTTTTTGTTGCAATGTGATATAACTATTCCAAATTATGTTAGGAATTTTTTTTCATTTAGTAAAATAGTAAATGGTCATCAAATTTTGATTGTTCATCCATTGACCGATAAAAACACATATTAAGATTAATCATATGATCAATCAATATAGTGTATTATATGATTAATCAATATATTGATCATTTAAAAAAATTAATTGACTATTTATCAAAAACGTTCATTTTCCTTATTTTAGAAAATTCAACTACATTAAAAAAAGAAAAAAGAAAAGGAAAAAAAAACAAGCTTAAAAACGATGAATTTACCAAGATCCCTTAAAAATAGTAAGAATACAATGATATTCAACATACAATATCAACCACAAGTGTCAGCGTTGAACATTAAAACATAGTAATCTACTAAACAAAATGAAATTATAATCCAAAATTTAACAATGTTGTTTCACTCCTCATTAATTCTTTGTTATTTTTAATTATTTTAAATAAAAATAATCTTTATAGAATAATATCCATAGATATAAAACATGTACATATATAAAACAAAAGGGCTTGGTCTCGCGCAACCAAACTATTGTGGTGCGAATGTGTTAGGTTGCACCAAATTTGAGCGCATTATTCTTCTTCTTCCTTAAAACAAAATATAAGACAGAGATTTGTACCACCTTTGCAATTTTCTCTTCAATAATTTGAATCACAGCGAGTTAATGAATTCTCAAATAATAATATAAAAAAATTAATTTATCAACTAATTAAATCCAAAACCAGACAAACTTTTTCAGCCGCCCTTGAATGATGGTTTTTCTTTTTTGGCTAAAATTTCTCATGGTTATGGAAGAGAAATAAAAAGTAGTTTAGAAAGATATGCATTGCCTTTTATGGCTTTTTCCTAGGAAACTCTAGAGTAAAGTTTATTGAAAGTTTGGAAAATGTCGCATCAATTGACTCGAAAAAAAAAAAAGGTTAAAAGCAATGAAATTTGGTCATGTTGAGCATAATAATTAAGATATTTTAGAAAGAGAAACGACAAATAATTTTGCCACCACGATACTGCAAAGGTAATGTAATAATAATGATAATATTATATTTTGTAGTATTTTATTAGTAAACAATTTGTGGGGTCCATTTACATACGTGGTGGGGATAAAAATATGCATAATTGGTGTACATATTAATGAGCTTTCTTAAATACCTAACAACGACTTGAAACCACAAAAAAATTGACTTCATTTATATCCCAAAGCTAAAAATGTTACTGCTTTTAGATCTCTTGCTTTTCTAGCTGAGTACAATTGTTCAGTAATAGTTGTTGTTTTTGTTTACCAGTTATGATCAGAGAAGCGTATGTTATGGTGTCAAAACCGATCCACGAAGAATACCGATTCAAGAATTTTTCAATGAATAATACCGATCTAAGAATCTTTCAATGATAATCAGTTATGAAGCTAGAAATAATTGTTATTTGGGGAGGGCCATACGCAAATTTGTAAATATATAATTATATAAACTGAAAAGAAAGGGAAAAAAGAAGGTTGAGGGGAACTTGAAAGGGATACATGTGTAAATTAATTTACACAACAGTATATAGGTTTAAAATTTAAAAAAAAAAAAAAGGAGAGAGAAAGAGAGAGAAAGTCGAGGAGGGGCTTAAGCCTTTCCCCTAGGCCCTCATTGACTATGTCCATGGTGGTAATCCTTTGGTATCATCAATTATGATCATCACATTCGTGGTGTTTGAATGTTACTAGAACAAAACAGATGTTAAAAAGGGAGAGAGGGAAAGAGGGGAAAAAAAAATGACGCATCAGAAAAGTGATTGAATCTCACTATTTGTTGGGATGTTTTACAAAAAGAACCTCTATTAGACAATCTGAGGGACACCTTTGAATTAGCGTCCTACTAATTAGTAACATCTAATATATGTGTGATTTTAATTATTTTTTGGATAAAAATATATAATTCTAATTAAATAAATAATGTATATAAAAATAAATAAAAACACTCAATCACACAAGTGACATACATGAATCTATGAGAAAATAAGCAGAAGTAGACAAAACTCCTTTAATTGCGAATGTTTTAAGAGTTTTAGGATTGTACAAAATTTATAATATATATATATATATATATACACACATGAGGACAAACATATATCATCAAACTAAACAGTTTGGGGAGGACAAATCAAACAAACCATGATTTATTACCTCTTAATTATAATGAAAAAACAAAATAGATTAAGAAAATAAAACATAGCAAAACATAATGGTCTGTTTCAAAGTTTGTATTACTTTTCGAAGTTATAATGTAATTTTGTTATGTTCATTATGTCAATGTGATTACGTATTGTGGATTTTGTTTTTATTTTTTAATTCTTAGAGGGAGTTGTGTGAAGTATAATTTTAGAATATTGTTCTCCTTCACACTAGTTCTATGAATAGGCAATTTTATAAGAACAAAATTATTATAAAAACTGTCAGAAGAGTAAATAAATCTCCTCTTTGTAAAATTATAATGAAACTAATTTATTAGCTTTCTTTTAATTCTATTCAATTATCTTTGCCTCAAAAGTGAAACCGGCTGTAACAACCCGAAATTTTGACGACTTGAGATTTCCTTAGATACAAGAAGGATCTAAGTCTGAATTATGTAAGTAGATATAAGCTCATGGAATAATAGTATATGTTTGAGTTCTCGTTTAATTAGCTACGAGACTCAACAATAGTTTGCTTAGGCAAATATGAGACCTTTTGGAGAAAAGGGCAAAATAGGAATTTTGATTTTTATTCCGGTCAAGGTTTGACCAAGGTTGACTTTAGGTTGACCAAAGTTGACTAAGATGATACTGCAGTGTAATTAAAACAGTATGGAAATTATACTGCGGAAACCGTCTTTACGGACGAATAAGCAAGAATAAGCTATGAGACCACCCTAGAAAAATCAAGCACAATATTTGGAGCACTAAGGGCTAAGTAGCTCTAAAACATAAGAAAAATTTATACGTAGTCCAATTTTATGCAGATGGATTTTGGACTACAATTCAGTATGATAATACTGTTTTAGGACAAAATAGTATTGATATTATCAAAATTAATAAGGAAATGGATTGCATAATTATATTAATGGATTCTTGGAATCAAGTGGATAATTATGCAAGAATTGGAAGTCAAGTAGCACTACATTAGCCGATCACCCGCAGGGACTAAATTGTAAATATTTTGTCTTTAGGGGCAAAAGTGTAATTTTGGAAAAGTTAGCAATGATGATGTAAGCATGATGCAATCAAGGTGATGTAAGCATGATGTCATCAAGGTGATGTAAGCATGATGCCATCAAAATGATGTCATTAAGGTGATGTAAGCATGATGACATCATGATGAGGTAAGCAAAACTTGGGCTCCAAGACAAGCAATGGCCGGCCACCACATGTAGGGGTTCTTTAGCAAATATTTTTGCTTCAAGGACCAATATACAATTTTAGGAAAATAAATAAATCCTAATTCAGGGACTTTTTAGCAATTTTGAAAAGTTCAAAAAGCCCATAAATAGAGGTTGGGGGGGGGGGGGGGGGGCGGATTTTGGACCCAAAAATTGGGAAAAACAAGCCAAACTCTTGCCAATTTTCTTCTCACCATTTTCCCCTAAAATCCGAACTCTAGGAAGGAAAGGAAGAAAGAAAATTTAGTGAAACCAAGAGGAAAAAGATTAGGGGTGGCCGGATTTTGGAAGGACTCAAGCTAAGGTGGCCGAAAAACTTTGATACCCATTGGAGGGTGAAGGCCGAAGGTGAGGGAGACCAAGGGGGAGGAGAAATTTTGGATCAAACCCAACCAAATCCTTGAGTGGAATCAAGGTAATCATCCTTGACCCTAACCTTTTAAATTGAGTTTTAAATTTGGAAATTTAAGTGTATTTCCATGTTGATTATGTAAGAGCATAAGCTCACTCTTTTATTTTCATGCAATAGGTTTAGTTGCATGATTTATGCTCTAGAATTTCATGCTAAGGGTGTTTGCTCACTAAGTGTTTGCGATATGTCCCAAGATGTTTGGATGATGTATGAATGTATGTTTTACATTAGAAAACGCTGCATGATGATTGTAGGCTCTCGGCTGCTGCCCGTTGAGGTAGGGTGTGCGAAATTAGGACGTAAAATGAACTTAAACAAGAAAACTGCCAGTTCGGGTAAAACTGGCCAGTTTTCTGGAAAGTCGATTTTGAGGCCCTTAGAGGCCGAATTTGAAGAAAGTTAAAACATGAAAGTTGTAGAGAAGGGATTTTCCTAGGGGACCACATTGACAGTTTTCAAAAATAAGACTCCAAAGGCCTTCGTTTTTTTAAAAACCTGAGCCTTGTCTGCCCAGACTTTGTGCACGGCCAGCCAGTTTCAACTCAGAATATGAACAAGTTAAAGACAGAACTGAGTTTTGTGTAAAGAACCAAAGTTGTAGGGTTTTTCAAGATCTAAAACTTTCATGAAGAAAGATTTTTCAAATTCCAAACAGATTTTAAAATGAAACTAAATCTTAAAAACTGGGCAGGAAATAGGAAATTCCTGCACATGATTTTCAAAACAGTGCATGCACATGCAATTCCTGTATATGCACTAATAACTGGAATTATGGGACTGCTTTTCAGCAAGCTCTTCCAAACTTAGACAGTTTTATTCTGAATAGTTTTAAATGGTTACTCAAACCCAGTTTAGTACAATGAATAGTAATTGGAAAGATTACTAAAAAATTAAATGGACCAAGTTATTGTAACCCAATGGGTTACAAACTTAATATGTAAGATTTTGGATCCAAGGTTACTCATGATATCCAAATAGGATACCACTTTAATCATTGGGCCTTAGTAGCCCAATAGGCTTTTTAAGTTAAACATAACTTGAGCTTATACCTAAGGTTACTAATAGTAACCTAATAGGATGCCAAGAACCATTGGGCTTTGAGCCCAAAGTTCATTAAGCAATTGAACATGATACTGTTTAATTATTATTGGGACATGTGCCCTAAGGTTACACTTAGTAACCAAAAAGGATATCACTTAAGTATATGAGGGGGACATATATAACTAGGGTAACTCATGAATGTTGGTTAGGATACCAACATTTAATGATTATGATAGAATATGAATGACTCTTATCTTACATCCTGTTTGGAAACAGGAGTAGGAACTGTCGTCGTACCATGTTTGGACGATAAACCAAGAGCGTAGGACATCAGGTAAGTACAAACCTCACATACAGTATGGAAAATAGTAAGCTATTTTCAAATATATGACATGACCCATGTATGCTATGTTATGTCATGCTATGCTATATTATGTCATGCTATGCTATGACATACTATACCATGAGAAGTTATCCTATGTTTACAAAAATACCATAAATGCCATGTTTTCAAGAATGCCATATTTACAAAAATACCATAAATGTCATGTTTACAAGAATGCCATGTTTACAAAAATGCCATGTTTACAAGAATGCCATGTTTTTAAGAATGTCATGTTATCAAGAATGCCATGTTTTTAAGAATGTCATGTTATGGCAAAGGTTAAGTATGATATGATATAGTGATATCATGAAGCATGTTCACTAATATTAAACCACATGGTAAGACAAGATAAGCAAGGTGTCGTACCAACCTCCCGTGATCGTAGAGGATACATGTTCAAGTCAAGTTATGATTATTAACCTCTCGTTGATGCGTGAGGGTCAAGTTTATGATTCCCAGAACTGTTAGGGCCTTGCAAACCCTAGCTTTGTCTGGAGGCTGCGCGCTTTTGGTACGTACACTATGGGCCCACATGTTAAGACAAGATAATAAGTTTAAGATTAAGTCCAAAATGAAGCATAAGACATTCAAATCGATCATAAATGGATCATGCATAAATTACATGATGATTGGCATGTTTTTAAGAGGTTTAAAATGTTTTGCGAGATATGTTTGTACTTGCTGGGCGAAAGCTCATTTGTATATTTCATACTGTAGGTAAGATGTCTGCAGCTTTATTTGGTGGGCCATGGAAACGATGCAGCAAGTGAAGGGCGGTGTGGGATACCACTACGCAGATTTTCCGCAAACTTTTTAAGTTATGAATTAGTACATGTATGATTAAGTTATATGTACCATGTTACGTATGTAATGTTTCAAGAGTTCTGTTTAAAAGGTTATGTGTGACCTTTTAATCGGTTTAACAAGTAATGGGTAGGCATGGTGAAGTTTACCCGTATGGACAAGTTTATTTATGTTATGAGAAAAGCAAATAAAAAACAAAAAAATTTATTCTGTAATTTTCTTCAAGTTCAAGCGAAAGAAACTAAGAAATAAGTTAAGTAAGTAAAGTAACGGCCCACGTCTACGTAGTCGGCCCTACGTGGATTGTCGGGGCGTTACAAGATGGTATCAGAGCGGTATCCTGCCAGCCTACTTCACTTTGGTTCACATCGTTTCCGCAAGTGCCCAAGTAAGCTAAGTTATTTTCCTTTGATTAGAATTAGTTAAGATATTGCTTACGTAATAAGTATATCTTATCAATGGTTGCATGAAGGATGATACCTATGATACTTTAGATTTTGTGAGACCGCATATGCTATACATATGCATTAGCGCGATCCTGAAATTTACCATGATGTGTATGTGGTAGATAAGCTTATTATATGATATGAAGAAATCATGAAGAATCTCTAGCATGATATGATAAGTTATGATGTTTCCATGATAGGACATGATAAGATATGAAAGGAAAGAATGTGTATTAGAAATATGAGGAATTAGGAACTAGAATTGAAAGATGGTTCGCCATGCGTATGAACGAACCAAATTTTTGCAAGAGCTTAATTTTGCAACTGTAGTAGCTAAGTTATGATTGCTAGAATAGCAATAAGGAAATGAATAGGCTTCGAGATCGTATAGCCTATCGCTTTACCTTGGTATGATGGTAACAAGGAATTTTTCCTTCTAAGGAAAGGATCAATACCATGGAAGTTAAGTTTCTTGATTGTGAAACTTTTGCCACATAAGAGTAATGTTAGATACGGGGAAAATTTTGATGATGCCTTAGTTTGGGGGTAGCAAATAGGCGATATGCCAATATAAGATGGATGCTACCAACAATAATTTATTAGGCTATGATAATAATGATGACTATGAGTCTGACGATGAAGTTAATAAGGTTGAGATTGATAGCAACCTTAGAGTCGACATATAATGGTTTTACTAATGTTGACTATATACGACCTTTTAAGTAATGAAAATTATGCAGTAATGGGAAGTTTTAAATATTTCTAAGAGCTATGATTATGCTTTTGTGCTATAAAGGAAATATTGAAAGCAAAAGATAAGCTTCTACTAGCTAACAAGTAGCTAGTTGATATAAGGATACCTTTCATTGCATCACTCGAACAGTAATATGTTTCCAATACTACTATTTAGTATTTTTTTTTCCATGATTCACTTGGAAAAAGATTCCAAGAAATTATTTTTTATGTATGGTGCTTGATCTTATGCCTATTAGAACCAACCCATGTTATGATATGTTATGTTATGTTAAGGGCCGAAAACCTTGAGGACAAAGTTCCAAGAAAGGGGCCATCATGTTATGTTATGTTATGGGCCGAAAACATTGAGGAAAGAGTTCCAAGAAAGGGGCCACCATGAAAAGTCAAGGGTTCTAATAGCACAAGATTAACATTGTACCAAAGGGTCCTCAGCTTCAGCTAAATTGAAAGAAAAATATTTTTAATATGATATGTTTGCTGAGCCCTCAATTTAAGTTAAAAAGAAGTATCTTAAATATAAGATACAATATGTTTTTCAAGTATGGAAAGGTTAAATATGCTTTTCAAATATGGCAAGATATATGATAAACTTGCTAAGAAATTTTATGTAAAAAGTTTTTGTGATGCAGTGTGAAAGGATGAAAGTATGATGATAAGGTTATGCAGTGTGAAAGAATGAAAGTATGATGATAAGGATGAAAGTAAGCATGAAAGTATGATGATAAGAATATGAATTATGAGGATATAGAAAAAAGATTATGGTTCTATACAAAAGACATAAACCCATTAAAGTATTAAAATGGGAACATGAACCAGTTACTATGGATTGGTAGTGGATTTGAAGAAAAGCCACTAAGAATTATTCAAATTTTCGAGGACGAAAATTTTTCAAGGAGGGTAGAATGTAACAACCCGAAATTTTGACGACTTGAGATTTCCATAGATACAAGAAGGATCTAAGTCTGAATTATGTAAGTAGATATAAGCTCATGGAATAATAGTATATGTTTGAGTTCTCGTTTAATTAGCTACGAGACTCAACAATAGTTTGCTTAGGCAAATATGAGACCTTTTGGAGAAAAGGGCAAAATAGGAATTTTGATTTTTATTCCGGTCAAGGTTTGACCAAGGTTGACTTTAGGTTGACCAAAGTTGACTAAGATGATACTGCAGTGTAATTAAAACAGTATGGAAATTATACTGCGGAAACCGTCTTTACGGACGAATAAGCAAGAATAAGCTATGAGACCACCATAGAAAAATCAAGCAAAATATTTGGAGCACTAAGGGCTAAGTAGCTCTAAGTCATAAGAAAAATTTATACGTAGTCCAATTTTATGCAGATGGATTTTGGACTACAATTCAGTATGATAATACTGTTTTAGGACAAAATAGTATTGATATTATCAAAATTAATAAGGAAATGGATTGCATAATTATATTAATGGATTCTTGGAATCAAGTGGATAATTATGCAAGAATTGGAAGTCAAGTAGCACTACATTAGCCGATCACCCGCAGGGACTAAATTTTAAATATTTTATCTTTAGGGGCAAAAGTGCAATCTTGGAAAAGTTAGCAATGATGATGTAAGCATGATGCAATCAAGGTGATGTAAGCATGATGCCATCAAGATGATGTCATCAAGGTGATGTAAGCATGATGACATCATGATGAGGTAAGCAAAACTTGGGCTCCAAGATAAGCAATGGCCGGCCACCACATGTAGGGGTTCTTTAGCAAATATTTTTGCTCTAAGGACCAATATACAATTTTAGGAAAATAAATAAATCCTAGTTTAGGGACTTTTTAACAATTTTGAAAAGTTCAAAAAGCTTATAAATAGAGGTTGGGGGGGGGGGGGGGGGGGGCGGATTTTGGACCCAAAAATTGGGAAAAACAAGCCAAACTCTTGCCAATTTTCTTCTCACCATTTTCCCCTAAAATCCGAACTCTAGGAAGGAAAGGAAGAAAGAAAATTTAGCAAAACCAAGAGGAAAAAGATTAGGGGTGGCCGGATTTTGGAAGGACTCAAGCTAAGGTGGCCGAAAAACTTTGATACCCATTGGAGGGTGAAGGCCGAAGGTGAGGGAGACCAAGGGGGAGGAGAAATTTTGGATCAAACCCAACCAAATCCTTGAGTGGAATCAAGGTAATCATCCTTGACCCTAACCTTTTAAATTGAGGTTTAAATTTGGAAATTTAAGTGTATTTCCATGTTGGTTATGTAAGAGCATAAGCTCACTCTTTTATTTGCATGCAATAGGTTTAGTTGCATGATTTTATACTCTAGAATTTCATGCTAAGGGTGTTTGCTCACTAAGTGTTTGTGATATGTCCCAAGATGTTTGGATGATGTATGAATGTATGTTTTACGTTAGAAAACGCTGCATGATGATTGTAGGCTCTCGGCTGCTGCCGGTTGAGGTACGGTGTGCGAAATTAGGACGTAAAATGAACTTTAACAAGAAAACTGCCAGTTCGGGTAAAACTGGCCAGTTTTCTGGAAAGTCGATTTTAAGGCCCTTAGAGACCGAATTTGAAGAAAGTTAAAACATGAAAGTTGTAGAGAAGGGATTTTCCTAGGGGACCACGTTGACAGTTTTCAAAAATAAAGCTCCAAAGGCCTTCGTTTTTACAAAAACCTGAGCCTGGTCTGCCCAGACTTTGTGCACGGCCAGCCAGTTTCAACTCAGAATATGAACAAGTTAAAGACAGAACTGGGTTTTGTGTAAAGAACCAAAGTTGTAGGGTTTTTCAAAATATAAAACTTTCATGAAGAAAGGTTTTTCAAATTCCAAACAGATTTTAAAATGAAACTAAATCTTAAAAACTGGGCAGGAAATAGGAAATTCCTGCACAGGATTTTCAAAACAGTGCATGCACATGCAATTCCTGTATATGCACTAATAACTGGAATTATGGGACTGCTTTTCAGCAAGCTCTTCCAAACTTAGACAGTTTTATTCTGAATAGTTTTAAATGGTTACTCAAACCAAGTTTAGTACAATGAATAGTAATTGGAAAGATTACTAAAAAATTAAATGGACCAAGTTATTGTAACCCAATGGGTTACAAACTTTATATGTAAGATTTTGGATCCAAGGTTACTCATGATATCCAAATAGGATACCACTTTAATCATTGGGCCTTAGTAGCCCAATAGGCTTTTTAAGTTAAACATAACTTGAGCTTATACCTAAGGTTACTAATAATAACCTAATAGGATGCTAAGAACCATTGGGCTTTGAGCCCAAAGTTCATTAAGCAATTGAACATGATACTGTTTAATTATTATTGGGACATGTGCCCTAAGGTTACACTTAGTAACCAAAAAGGATATCACTTAAGTATATGAGGGGGACATATATAATTAGGGTAACTCATGAATGTTGGTTAGGATACCAACATTTAATGATTATGATAGAATATGAATGACTCTTATCTTACATCCTGTTTGGAAACAGGAGTAGGAACTGTCGTCGTACCATGTTTGGACGATAAACCAAGAGCGCAGGACATCAGGTAAGTACAAACCTCACCTAAAGTATGGAAACTAGTAAGCTATTTTCAAATATATGACATGACCCATGTATGCTATGTTATGTCATGCTATGCTATGACATGCTATACCATGAGAAGTTATCCCATGTTTACAAAAATGACATAAATGCCATGTTTTCAAGAATGCCATATTTACAAAAATGTCATGTTTACAAAAATGCCATAACTGCCATGTTTTCAAGAATGTCATGTTTACAAAAATACCATGTTTTCAAGAATGCCATGTTATGGCAAAGGTTAAGTATGATATGATATAGTGACATCATGAAGCATGTTCACTAATATTAAACCACATGGTAAGACAAGACAAGCAAGGTGTCGTACCAACCTCCCGTGATCGTGGAGGATACATGTTCAAGTCAAGTTATAATTATTAACCTCTCGTTGATGCGTGAGGGTCAAGTTTATGATTCCCAGAACTGTTAGGGCCTTGCAAACTCTAGTTTTGTTTGGAGGCTACGCGCTTTTGGTACGTACACTATGGGCCCACATGTTAAGACAAGATAATAAGTTCAAGATTAAGTCTATAATGAAGCATAAGACATTCAAATCGATCATAAATGGATCGTGCATAAATTACATGATGATTGGCATGTTTTTAAGAGGTTTAAAATGTTTTGTGAGATATGTTTGTACTTGCTGGGCGAAAGCTCATTTGTATATTTCATACTGTAGGTAAGATGCCTGCAGCTTTATTTGGTGGGCCATGGAAACGATGCAGCAAGTGAAGGGCGGTGTGGGATACCACTACGCAGATTTTTCGCAAACTTTTTAAGTTATGAATTAGTACATGTATGATTAAGTTATATGTACCATGTTACGTATGTAATGTTTCAAGAGTTCGGTTTAAAAGGTTATGTGTGACCTTTTAATCGGTTTAACAAGTAATGGGTAGGCATGGTAAAGTTTACCCATATGGACAAATTTATTTATGTTATGAGGAAAAAAAAAACAAAAAAAAAAAAAATTTTCTTCTGTAATTTTCTTCAAGTTCAAGCGAAAGAAACTAAGAAATAAGTTAAGTAAAGTAACAGCTCACGTCTACATGGCCGGCCCTACGTGGATTGTCGGGGCGTTACACCGGCGACCTAGCCGATCAAGACAGATTTGATTGTTTTTTCAACCACGCAAGATTTGGTTGTTTTGGTCGGTTTGCTACGGTTTTGATTAGACAGTGGGTCACCAGGTAGTATACAAGGGGTAACCGGGCATTGTTTTAAAGCTTTTGGTATCTTTTTTTTTTTTTTTTTTTTTTTTTTCAGTTTTTTGGATCAATAATTTGTTCTTAACAAAATAACATACATGGATATTAGATACTTTGATTTGATAGTGCTAAAACAAAGAAACAGATCCAAAAGTTCCATAATTAAACATAATGTAAAGTCGAAAGTTTTAATGACA
Organism: Ficus erecta; assembly: GCA_008635985.1. Lineage (NCBI taxonomy): Eukaryota > Viridiplantae > Streptophyta > Magnoliopsida > Rosales > Moraceae > Ficus > Ficus erecta. The sequence goes on along the minus strand of BKCH01000133.1, from coordinate 93,060 downwards.
TTGAAAATTAAACATAGTAAACTACCAAACAAAATGAAATTAGAATCCAAAATTTAACAATGTCGTTTCGCTCCTCTTTAGTTCTTCGTTATTTTTAGTTATTTTAAATAAAAATAATCTTTATAGGATAATATCCAAAGATATAAAACATGTACATATATATAACAAAAAGGGCTTGGACTTGTGCAACCAAACTATTGTGGTGAGAATGTGCTAGGTTGCACCAAATTTGAGCCCATTATTCTTCTTCCTTAAAGCAAAATATAAAACAGAGATTTGTGCCACCTCTGCAATTTCCTCTTCAATAATTTGAATCACAGCGAGTTAATGAATTCTCAAATAATAATACTAACACTAACAAATTAAAAAATTTAATTAAAAAAAAAACCCAAAACTCATGGGATATTTGCGGTGAAGCAATATTCGGCATTCATATCATGTTGGGACCACCCCAAGACCAAATAAGGTAATTTTCCGGTTTGCATAGAGTATATTAATGTTGTTAGATTTTGGCAAAAAAGTAGTTGTTGTTTTTTTGGATGAAAACGGACTAATGAGCAATACTTGTCGCTCTGCCACAATGTACGTCGCTTTTTGGTCAAATTTTATCGTTTAGGCTTTCGAAAGTTGTTTTTTCCTCTTTGTTTTGTTATTTGTTATTTGTTTTTTTTTTTTGTTATTTGTTTTTTTTTGTTATATCTATTTTTGTAATAAGTCGACTTAGAGATTTTGGTTTGCGATTCCGATTGTGTTTCTTTAATCCTTGAGTTTAATAGTTTGAATTTTTGTTTCCCGTTAACGATTTTCCACTTTCAAAAGTTTTCATTATTATTATTATTATTATTATTATTATTATTATTATTTATAATATTAGGTTGTTTTGGCTTAGTTTTCATTGTACTTTGTCCCATAATTAAGGACGTCCTCTTGTAATGAAAATAAAATTATGTTGAATGAAATTTCAAGTATTTACTCATCCTATTTTCCAATTCTCGGTATTCTTGATGAATCAACAAATTTTTTTTTTTTTTTTTTTATCAATTTTCAGTATTCTGCGTGAATAAGTGGATTTTAAAGCGATTTTCATGACATTCGATATGAATCAAAATATTAACTAATATGCGTCTCTTTGTTTTATTTTTCTTATTTTCTACCATTCTCTTCCGCTACATTAGATATTGTTTTAATCGCTTCGTCTTGAAAAACATATTGGTGTTTTACCACATATGCCATTCTTCAATCCACAATATAGCTCACATGCAAAAATCCACAATACACACACACACACACACAACATATATACGAAGAACAAATCTCAAATCACAATCTTTATATTGTTGTTCAACTAATTAGTTTCTCAACTGAGTACAAAAGAACACATAAGAGCAGAGTCACAAAACACACACCAGAGTACGCTCTTTCCACACACACCACGGAATGCTCTATCTAGTACACAAACGACAGAAAGGACAGAGTTATTAAGTAAACGACAACCCACTTTATTTAAGTAAAGGACAAATGACACAAGAGTGCCTAATGGGTCATATGACAAGCAATCAAGCTCCTATATCAAGGTCTGTCAAGTACTTCAGAACAAGTAACAAATACAATATTTGAAGGGGAAAAAAAAAAAGCATTGCGATTCCACACTCAGCTCTACTGCGCCCACCAAGTAGCCTACAATGTAACCAGCTGATCATCCATTCCATTGCCTGAGCCTTCATCCGTATATCGATACCTGTACATTAGAAAATTAGGAAATGTGGCAAGATGACCACTTGTTTTTTATTTTTTAATATATATATTTAATTTTTTTTGACCGAAATGTTGTAAAATTATAAAAATGTAAGTTTTAAAAAATTAGAAAAAAAAAATGGTCAAGCAGGCTAAGCCAATGAAACTACATACTTCGGTGACGTTTTTCAGAGCTGGCCATTTACTTACTGCTTCAATCTTGGCCGGGTCTACAGATATGCCTTCTTTAGAGACCACATGTTCTAAGAAATGGACTTTCTCCAACCAAAATTCACACTTGGTGAATTTAGCATAAAGCTGATTTTGCTTTAGAATCCGTAAGGCAATCCTTAGATGTTCCTCATGCTCCTCCTTTGATCTTGAATAAATCAAGATATCATCTATAAAGACAATAACAAGCTTGTCCAAGTAATCCTTGAATACTCGATTCATCAGGTCCATGAAGGCAGCTGGAGCATTTGTCAATCCAAATGGCATAACGAGGAACTCGTAGTGTCCATATCGCGTACGAAAGGCCGTCTTGGGAATATCTCTTTCTCTTATTCGAAGCTGATGATATCTCGATCGCATGTCAATTTTTTAAAAAATTGAAGCTCCTTTCAATTGATCGAACAAATCGTCGATCCTGGGTAATGGATACTTATTCTTGATAGTAATCTAGTTCAATTCCTGATAGTCAATGCACATCCTAAGAGTACCATCCTTCTTTTTAACGAAAAAAATCGGGGCTCCCCATGGTGAATAGCTCTGACGGATGAATCCTCGATCCAGGAGCTCTTGCAACTGAATTTGCAATTCCTTAAGTTCGGTGGGGGCCATCCTATAGGGTGCCTTGGATACTGGTGCCGATCCAGGAAGCAATTCAATCTCAAAAGAGATCTCTCGCTCTGGTGGTAATCCTGGCAAGTCTTCAGGAAAAACTTCCACAAAATCTTTAACTATCGGTACTTCTTCTGGCCTGCTCTTAGTTTCTTGCGACTTATCCACCATGTTGGCTAAAAATCCAATACATCCTTCTGCCAACAACTTTCGAGCCTTTAGTGCTGAAATGAACATTTTCGGCTGTTTCGGAGTCGATCCTCTAAAAATGAACTCCTCGCCTCCGATTGGCTTGAACGTGACAATACGACATTGACAGTCTATAACTGCGTTGTATTTCCCCAGGAAGTCCATGCCCAAAATGACGTCGTAGTCATATAGGTCAATGATGATCAAATTGACATACATTTCCCTACCACATATAATTATTGGAACATGGCGTATCCAATAATCAGACAACAAAATTTTCCCGGAGGGTAATGCAGTTCTGAAAGTTCTTCCGATCCTATTGCTTCCTCTACCTAGTTTCTTAGCAAACTTAGGTGATGTGAATGAATGCGTAGCTCCAGAATCAATTAACACATAAGCATCTTGTTGGGCAAAAGGAAGCTGACCTGTCACCACAGTGGATGGTCCAGCTTGAACAACTTCCTTTGTGTAGGCATAAATGCGTCCTTGAGGTTCCGGAGCTTCAAGTTTGCCTTGGAAGATTTCAGGTCCTTCGAGCTTCATCTATGCTGCATGAAGCTGATACCCCTGACTCTTTTGTTGGTTCTGTGGATTCTGGAAATTAGCATTGCAGTTCCTAGCATAGTGGCCTTCCTTGCCACACAGAAAGCAACGATTAGTTCCAGCACGGCAATCTCCCGGGTGCTTCCTCCCATATTTCTGACAAGTGGGATTTATGTTGATATCAGGGGCATTCCTCTTATGGGGAAAATTTTGTTGGTTCCCCTGTCCCCCTGCATTCCACTTCCTTTTCTGTTGATTATTGCCGTACTGCTTATTGTTGTTGTGTTGACTAAAAGATCCTCCTTGCCCTTTCTGCTGCGCAGTTTGGCTTGGTCTTGCCTAAATTTGCTTAGCTTGGGCCTTCTCTTCTTTCTTTTCCTTAAAGAACTTAGCCCGTTGTTCTCTGTTCTGACCTACCCAATACTCAGCTCGAATCGCCCGGCTGACACATTCAGCAACGGTGATTGGTGGGTAAGGGCCATTGCTAATCACTATAGCCAAATCCGAGCGGAACATCCTCATCATCCTTCTTACTTTGTCCCTCTCGGAACTGATAAGGTGAGGATAAAGACGTGCTAGTTGCTCAAATTTTTTCACGACCTCAGCTACCGACAGATTACCCTGGCGAAAATTATTGAATTCGTCTTGTTGAGCTTCCATAACGTCGGTGTTGAAGTATTTCTCTTTGAATTCATCCACAAAGTCCTCCCAAATCATTTGGGTAACATCTCGCCGGATCTGGACTATTTCCCACCAGAGGCGAGCATCTTTCCTTAGCATAAAGGATGCGCAGAGAACTTTCTCTTGATCATCGAGCCTGAGGAAGTTCAGGATAACCTGGAGGTCAATCAACCAGTTGTCGGCCTCAATCGGGTTTGTTGACCCTTCAAATTCCGGTGCTTTCATACGCCGAAATTTGTCATATAATTCTTCCGGAGTTCGAACCAGGGGTGCTGGTGGGACAGCTACATGAGCCATAGGCACTTCAGGGGCTATAGGGTTTTCTGGAATCACCGGGTCAGCATCTGAATTTTCCGGTGCAGCAGGCTGATTCATAGGTGCTGGTGGTACTCCGGCATCAGGAGGTCCCTGATTCTGCTGAGCCAATTGAGCTCTAAGCCCACCTATCTCTTGTTGTTGGGCTATCATCATTTGTCTCAGCTCGTTCATCTGGGCTGCAAGATCAACGTTTTGGGTCTGTGCCATTCTATGTTTTGGTGGCATGGTTCTGCGTAGAAAACTATAAAATAAGTTTCTCGTTTTAATAATTAACGAGATCATATCTCTTATATAGAATCATAATCTTAATTCCACATCATGTATAACATGGAACGTATCTGAATCCATCATAACTTTATTCATATCTCATTCATAACATGAACACATAATCATAATATTTAGGAAGGCATAAAACTTTCCCATCATGTTCGTACATCTCCTAATTGCCACCACCAAGCTAAGGCACCGCCCAATGTCATCCCCGTACTTAACCTTATTTTTATGGGGACAAGAGTTCCACAAATACAACATATAACCTTTATAATGTTGATCCAATTCCATAATGCGAGAAGTTCCCAGTGTGACCATTGACGAGAGATGCTTACTACGCACGTAAGATCCTAACTAATTCTAAGTATAAGAAAAATAACTTAACTTACTTGGGCCGTGGCGGAAATGATGTGAGGCAATGTGAAGTAGGCTGACAAGATACCGCTCTGATACCAAACTTTGTAACGCCCCAACCTACGTAGGGCTGTTACCATACATACTTGAACTTACAAATAGCTTAAACTTACTTGGAGAATTGAGAATAATTTTTTTTTTCAAACTTACATATATAAATAGGGTTGCTCATATAGTAAACTTATCATGCATACATACTGGGATGAAAAACATACATAATTCTTACAACTTACTCGAGTCTTTACTTTAAAATATATATGTATATATATAAACTTTGCGTAGTGGTATCCCACACCGCCCTTCACCCGCCGCATCGTCCACCTGGCCCACCAATTAAGTTGCAGGCCTCTTACCTACAGTATGAAATATACTGATGAGCTTTCGCCCAACAAGTACAAACATGATCTCACAAAATGTAACAATTATCGTGCAACTTATGCATGAACCATTTATGTTCAATTATGGATCTTTTATGATCAATTATGAACTTGAACTTATTATCTTGCTTAACATATGGGCCCCTTGTGTACCTACCAAAAGCGTGCAATCCTCAGAACGTCAGGGTTTGCAAGGCCCTTAACAATTCTGGAAAACATAAACATAACCCTTCATGCATCAACGGAAGGTTGATTATCATTATACCCTCACGCATCAACGAGAGGTTGATAATCATAAACTTAAACTTGAAATATATATCCTCCACGATCTAGCGGGAGGTTGGTACGACACCTTACTTGTCTTGATTTAGTCTTAGTCTTGTATATTCCAAGACTAAGAATCTTTAATTGTGATCTTATTAGTCATGATGCACATGAGACTAGACATGGCATAACCATAAATTCATGGCATAACTAGATATATCATGGATTAACATGACTTAACATAGCTTAACATATCTTAACATAGCTTAACATAACTTAACATATCTTAACATGGCTTAACATAACTTAATATGACATGTCATGGCTTAACATAACTTAACATGACATGGCATAGCATAACATGACATAACATAGCATAGCATGGCATAACATGGCATACATGGGACATGCCATATATTTGAAAATAGCTTACTATTTTCCATATTGTAGGTGAGGTTTGTACTTACCACGTCTACTAGGTTCGCTAATGTGCCGCTTCAAGTCCGGACACAACAACAGGTTATCTCCTGCTATAATAAAGGTTATAGGTAAGGATTAAAAATGTTGGGGGATCTATCCAACATTCATACATAACCTTAGTTATATGTTCCCCATATAAGCACATGATAACTTACTTGGTTACAACAAGTAACCCTAGTGTTCAAGGTCTACCACACTTGGATTATAACTTATTAGGTTACATAGGGTAACCTTTGGGCTTTGGACCCAGTCCAATAATCTGGGTATCCTTCCAAATTACCGTTGGTCATCATCTAGTCTCCATATCTTGGGTCCAAAATTTACTTTGGCTTTTCTTTGGGAAAAACTTAACATTTTATGTTCTTTTAATACAAAAATCATTTGTTCAACTTATGAAAAATTATAACTCTTGAGTAGGATTTGTAAAATCATTAAGTGCTGAAAACTGCCTTTGGAACAGCTTTCCACAGTCAAATCATCAGTGTATGTGCAGGAATATCCTTTTCCTGCACTGTTTTAGAAAATCCTGAGCAGGAATTTCATGTTTCCTGCACAGTTTCAGAAATCCAATTGTATTTAAAAATCTGGGTCGAATCTAAAAAAGTTTTCTCCATGAAAGTTTTAGACCTTGAAAAATATTACAACTTTAATGTTTTACTCAAAACCCATTTCGGACTCTATCCTACTCTTATCCCCTGTTGAACCCACCTGGCCGTGCATGAAGTCTGGGCACAGTCAAGCTCGGATTTTTGTAAAAACCGAGGCCGTTGGAGCCTTATTTTGCAAAACGGTCCATGCTATCTACTAGGAAAAACCCTTCTCTACAACTTTTATGTTTTAAGTTTTATCAAATTCAGCCACTAAGGGCCTCAAAATCTGCTTTCCAGAAAACTGGCCAGTTTGTACCCGAACTGGCAGTTTTTTTTGTTTTAGGTTGGTTTTACGTCCTAATCGCTTAATCTAACTCAACCAGCCACCTCGGGAGCCTAAGATCACACATGCAGCGCTTTTCTAATGTATCATCCCATCATTCATATAAACATATATTCATATTCAACATACTTAAGCATTTGGGGACATACAACCAGTCACATAAGCATGCATACTTTGAAATTTAAAACCACCTAAGCACTAATATCAAGCACAACCCTAAAATTTCTAAACTAGGGCATGAAAATTTAAATTGAGCTTAAGCTCTCACAAACCAAGGCTTGAAATACACTTAAATCCCAAATTGAAACTTGAATTGAAAAGCCTAGAATCCAAAGAGGTTTACCTTACTCAATTCAAGAAGTTGGTTCAACTTTTCCCCTTCCTTGGCACTTCCACAACCGGCCTTCCCTTCCAAATGGGGTTCCAAAATTTTTTTCAACCTTTGCTTGTGGTTTTTAGCTCAAAATCCGACCACCCTTACACCAATTCCCTTGCTCTACTTTTTTTTTTTCTTCCTTTTTGGGTTCCTTGGGTTCGGATTTTAGAGGGAATGGGTGAAGAAATTTTTGGGCATGGTTTTGGGGAGTTTTCCAATTTTTTTGAAGCAAAAATCCGCCCCCCCCCCCCCCCCCCTCCCCTTGCACCTATTTATAGGTGAAAAATAAAATAAATTTTTGGATTTATTTTTAATCCAAACTTTGCTTAGAAACCCTTGAAGCATAAATATTTGCTAAAAAGTCCTTGAAGAAACAATAATTTGCACAAAAATCCCCTTAGGTGGCCGGCCACATAGTTCTAGAGCCATCCACAAATTTTTTTCCAATTTTCTTTAATCAAGAAATGATGTCATAAATCCAAGGTGAGGTGATGTCATCATAAGGCCTTGTTTGGTTTGTCTCTTAATATGCAGCCCACTTTTATGCTAACACAGATATTTCCAATACTGCTATTAACTAATAACAGTATTTTACACTATACTGCAGTCCAAAATTTACCTGTGTAAAAATGAACTATATAAAATTTTTCTTATTTCTTGAAGCCTTTTTGCCCTTAATATCCTACTTGGTGTGCTTGATTTTTTTATGGTGGTTTTAAATCTTATTCATGCTATCTTGTCCGTAAAGACGATTTTCGCAATATATTTCCTATAATGCTTATCATTTTACAGTATAGTCATATCTTAGACCTTTCTAGTCAACCTTTGACTTTTTCGGTCCAATTTTGACCAACATAAAATCATAGAATTTTTCTTCCCTTTTTGCTCAAAGGTCACATGCTTGGCTAAGCAAACTGCTTATTGAGTCTCATAGTTAATTAAATGAGAACTCAAATATTTACTAATAAAATTATGAATTTCACATTGATACTCATAATTTTCATGAAACATTACATAAACACATAGTACAAACTTAAATTTCTTATGTACAAGGAAATCATGAGTCCGTAGAAATTTTTGGTTACTACATATGTCACATATTGGGTTTAAGCTACATAATCATTTACTCTTAATTTCCTTTTAAGTTTGGCCAAACATTTTCATTACTGTCATTGGGATCCTAAACATTGGTATCAGTCATGTCCCTTTCGGGACCCATATGTGGGTATCAGTCAGTCCCAATGACACTATTGTAGTGGGGTTACCACATTCCGTAGATATTCTCATCATTTCATATGTCACATCTAGAATTTACAAACCTTTAAAACATTATAAACATGTCATAAAACCTTTCAATAAACCATACTTTCCTTTAGCTTTCATACTTGCAAATCATACTCTTTAACAATAAGGGGAAATATTCCATCCATAGTCACATTTTAAAATGTTAAACATGTGTCAAAACAATAAAACACTATATCGTATACTTATTAAGTTTCTATAGCACAGTAAGTAGAATTCCTACTTACCTCTTTAAAGTTGAACTACCGCAGAGAAATTGACTCCACCGTTTTGAGAAAGCTGATTGTGCTTGTCCTAAGGTCCATGATCAAGTTATTTTACATTTAAAATTACCTTCAATCAATTAAAAGTCATATAAAATAGAAATATATGTATTATAGTATCACTTTTCAACGTTTTAGACCATTTAAGGTCCTTTAGGACAAGTTCTAAGCACAAACAAAATCTTTACATAGTTGCTGTCCACAAATTTCTAGCAACAGAACCTAACTTTTGAAAATTCACCAAAAATCCAATTTACAACATTTTCATCTGAAATTTTGTGGAGAGCAAGATTCATATGTATAATTTAATTTCACAAAATTTCAGCTTCAAATAATGAGAATAAACAGAGAAAAGAAACTCGGAATTCTACTGCCCTGTAATAGAAATCTCAGGTTTCTCACTCAAACATTTTCACAAACACCTTCTATACAACTTCATAAAATACTTTAAAAACAATCAAATCTCTTTTCCAATCAGACCTCACAATGTTTTACATCTCAAATAACAAAAAACCATCAAGAATCTTGAATAAAATCAGAAGTTACACATATGGGAGAAAAATCAAAGCACACTTTTGACATGAAGTATCTCAAGTAAATCAAATCAAACACAACTTAAAACCTCATCGCTAGCTTTGAATAGCTTCAAAATCCATTAAAAATCCTAATTTAAACTGACCTTAGATAGCTTATAAAATTTGGACCCCAAAAATGATGACAAACTCCACTTTGAGCTCAACTAGCTTGAATGAAAATGGTGTTTGTGTGGAATCCGAGAATGAACTTTTGAAGGAAGCTTAGTCTTGATTTTTTTTGTGATTTAGGAGGGGAAGAAGGTCTTGTTGAGAAAATCTGATGAAGAAGATCAATTGTTGGAGTTTTTATTTTTTTTATTTTTTTTATTTATAAGAGCTAGGGAGGAAAATATGAGAAGATAATAAAATGGCCAAATTCTCTACCTCTTACACCTATTTATAGGTGAAATTTTCAAATTTTTGCACAATTAATTTTTTTTCTTCAACTTTCCTTGATTTACATAATTGGCCCTAAAACACCATTTTTTTTTTTTTTTACTTTCTTGTCCTCAAATGGCCAGCCATATGGAGTGTTGGAGTAAAAAAAAAATCTTTCAAGCTTATCTCTTTAATTCTTTCCATAAAAACAATTAATCCAAACATTTGGATAATTATCTTCATTTACTTGGCCTCCAAGTAATGTCATGTCTGGCATTACCTCCTAATACGCAGTCCATTTTCTTATTAATCCAGATGGTACAAATATTGATTCAACTACTAACAGTCTAATGATATTGAACTGCAGTCCATAATTTATCTGCACATAACTGAACCGCGTACAGGTTTTTCTTAGGACTTGAAGCCACTTAACCTTATTGTTCCAAATATTATTCCGGACTATTCTAGAATGTTCATAATCCTTATTCTATAACTTTAGATTACCATTCTTATACAAACAATCTTATGGACAAAGCACATCGATCAGCTTCACTTCCTGCGGTTGTCAACTCTCCTCTGCACAGTTTCTTTAAAAAAATGTAGTCAAACAATTTAGTAGCACATAAATTCCTTAAAAAAAAAAACATTTCATATAAAATGACTAACATTACTACTAATAAACACTTAATAATAATACTAATAAGATACTAAACATACTTGTTAAACTTAGTTATTTTAAATTAATTAAGCTTGGCGTTACAGGAGAATTACCTCCTTTATTACAAAACTAAAACATAAACATAAAATACAAAATACAAATATAAAATCGAGTGCAAAGTTCTTGTTCAAGCGGAACAATCACTCCCCCGTATGTCGCCATTTTGAGGAAATAGAGATGAATAGTTTATGGACTATTGATAATTAAATAATAATAATTGAGAGATAAATAGTTGTGAGAGAAGGGAATTTAGGAACTATTGGAATGATTTAAGGGTACGCAAAAACTCTTCTTTTTTTTCCCCCCCCTTCTTAATTTAGGGGAGCACTCCGTTTTCTATTCAAAATAATACAATACTATACGTACTATATTCATATCTTGTATAAGTTAACACGAAATTTAGAATTTATTCGGCAGGAACAATGACATCTTGAAATTATTAATTAAAAAAAAAACTTATATTGACATTATATGTAATAACCAAACTTTTTATGAACTCATGATTTCCTTAGATACAAAGGAAATCCAAGTTTGTATCATGTATATTGATATGAATGCATGATCTGATTTATCAATATATGTTTGAGTTCTCGATTAATTAGCTATGAGACTCAATAATAAGTTTATTAAGTCAAGAACGAGGCCTTCTGGTAAAAAGGCAGAATCATGATTTATGTTTTTATTCTAGCTTAAGTATGACCAGAATAACTCATGATCTGTATAAGATGGTACTGCAGTATAATAAGCAGTATTGAAATTATACTGTGGCCGACCATCATTACGGATGCAAAGTTAAGAATAAGGTATGGGACCCCTCTAGAATTATTTGGATTAATATTTGGAGCAATGAGGACCAAGTAGTTTCAAGTCCTGAGAAAAACCTATACGCGGTCCAGTTAAGTGCAGATGAATTCTGGATTGCAGTTCAGTATTGCAGTACTATTAATAGTTAAAACAATAATTGTAATATCTGAATTATTAAGAAAATAGACTGTTTATTAGAAGAAAGTGCCAAACGGAGCCCTATTTGGAGGACATCTCATCATGTATATATATGTGAATTTTGGGATTTTTGGAAAATTATGGAAAGAATTAAGTGGATGATTATGAAAAATTTCTTGGCCTAAAATGGCTCCACATGGCCGGCCACCTAAGAGGATTTATGAGAAAATATTTTGTTTTTAGGCCCAAATATGCAATTTTAAGAATAAAAATAATTATTGGAAATTCAAGAATTTTCACCTATAAATAGGCGATGTGGGGTTGCATGTGAACCACTTAGTTGAACCTCAAAATTTCTAGTTCTTTTCCAACTTCTCCTCTAGCCCTTAGGAACCGAAAAGAGAGAGAGAGAGAGAGAGAGCAAAAGAGTGGCCGGTTGTGTGAAGAGAAGTGTGAAGGAAAATTTTTCTCAACCCAAAGCCTAGAACCACCCCTCAAGCTTTAGAGGTATTCCTCTTAACCCTCTAAGCATTTCATTAAGTTTGATTAAGGATTTATATGTATTTCAAGCTTGGGTTGTAAGAGCATAAGCTCATAATTTTTATGTTGCCCTATGTTATGGTTTTTATGATTGGTATGGCCTAGATCTATGCTTAGAATGATTTGGTTGATAGCCCTAAGCATTTATTTGGTGATATGATCTAGAATGAGTTTTATGGTTATGATTGCTCATCAAGTGTTTGTGAAATTGTTTTCACATGCTTGAATATGGATGATTTATGAATGATGGTTATGTGAATGATTTAAGTATGTTGGTTAAAGAATTAACCTAAAAACCCAATTTGGTAAACTAGAAAGTTATCAACTGTTGTATTTTTCAAGAAGATGAACAAGTGTATGATTGAATGTTAAGAACAAATCCAACGCGCTACATGTTAATGTTGGCTCACGACTTTGTCCATTTGAGGTAGTGTGCACAGATTTTTAAGTAAAAACCAACAAATTTCAAAACTGTCAATTTTCGAATTAAACTGGACAGTTTTCTGAAAACTGAATTTTGAGCCTCTTAGAGGCCGAATTTGAAAAAGTTATAACTGCAAAGTTGTAGAAAATTGAAAATCCTAGGGGACAACGCAGACAGTTTTTAAACATAAGACTCCAAAGGCCTCTGTTTTTATCAAAATCCGAGACCGGCCTGTACAGACAGTGTACACGGCTAGAATTTTTCAAAAGGAGAAACGAGCAAATTAAAGGCAGATTCAGGTTTTTTACTAAATACAAAAGTTGTAGGTTTCGATGAGATCTAAAACTTTCATGAAAAAAACTTTTTCAAATTCTAAACCAATTTAAAGATAAAACTGAATTGTCAAAACTATGCAGGGTATAGGAAATTCCTGCACATGATTTTTAAAACTGTACATGGTGCAGGAAATTCCTGCACATGCACCTTCAGTCAAACTACAAGGCTATTTTCAAAAGTAGTTTTCAAAGTTTTATGATTTTATAATTCCGATTACAAAGAAATCATGGTTTTACAAAGAAAACAGTTTTAAAAGGATTTTAAAATTTTACAAGTGGTTTTAAAATGTAATTTCAAGTATTGAATCAAGATAATACTTGAAATTATGAAAACAAGGTACTTTTAAGAAAAAGAGAGAATGCCCAAGATTTCTTAAACGGTAACAGTTTATGACAAATGGTAGTCGGGTTGGAGACCGACTAATTAATCGATGTGTATGTTAAGATTTGTTGAAGAATGTGGTAAGAAGTATTCGGGTTGGAGACCGACTAATTAATCGATGTGTATGTTAAGATTTGTTGAAGAATGTGGTAAGAAGTATTCTTACGCCTGGTTTGAAAACAGAAGTATAACCTGTTGTCGTGCCGTTTTTGGACGATAGACCAAGAGCATAGGAAGACGTGTAAGTACAACTCCGCCTACAACATAGGCAAAATGTTTTTACTGCTTTGCATGTTTTCAAAGCTCATGCATTAATGTATGTGATGCATATGTTCTATGTTTTATTAGTGTGGCATCATGATAGCATTGTCACCAATAATAAATGATATGACAAGAACAAAGACCAAGGTTTCAAGTTTGAAACAACAAAGATTCAAGTTTTTAAGTACGAAAGGGTTTTCAAGTATGAAATGGATTTCAGGTATGAAATGGTTTTCAAGTATGAAAAGGTTTTTCAAGTATCAAATGATTTTTCAAGTATGATGGCAAGCAAGTTGCCTTGTGTCGTACCGACCTGCCATGAGGGCGGGTTTGGTTCATGGTTTGAGTTGGATTGGACTGGCCGCCCCAACCACTCCATGGCTGCGTGCCACAGTACGTACACTCATGTTATGAAAGGGGCCCAAAAAGATGCTAACATAAGAAGGCATAATTGTACTGATAAGAAAGCATAATTGGATAATGCATTTCTTTATCAAGATTGTTTTGCAGAATGATAAGTTGTACTTGCTGAGCGAAAACTCATGACTTACGTTTATGCTGTAGGTAAGCAGCCTACCAATGATGTATGATACAAAACTGTGGAGATGGCAATGCGGACTTTGAAATTTGGGTTGGATACCGCCACGTGTTTTGAAAATTTATCGTATCATGTTATGTTGATTTGAAGATGTTGATATCTAACAATTAGTATGACTTGCAAGATATGTTACAAAGGTTTGAAAATGTAATTCTTAATTAAGTACATACTTATATATATAAGTATAAGGATTTGAATTTAAGTTGATAAAAAAAAAAAAAACAAAAAGTTCGGTACTTTTGAAAGATAAGTATTTAAGTAAAGTAAGTAAGGTAACGATCTATGTAGCCAGGTCGTTACATTACATAGATCGTTACATTATATAGTTCAATTTACAAATCTGTATTAACAAATATCTCAAACCTTCTAACTTCAATAAAATCATAAGAATAATGTCCCATCCGGCATCCGGCCGTCCGGCTAGGGAGAGAGAAAGAGAGAGAAAGAATGAGAGAGAGAGAGAGAGAAAGAGAAAGAGAAAGGGGACAATCCAAGAAACTAATCGATACAACTCAAGATACTACCTAATACAACTCAAAACACTAACCATCACAAGTGCCATTCATGTCCGACAAAAATGAGGTGCCAGACACGAGAATAATCTAAAATCATACTATAAAACACAATAGATATTTTATTTTCTCTTTCATTATCATCAATGTATAGACACAATAGATATTTTACACTTTCTCTCTTTTCATTATCTCTCTTTATTTTCTCCTGACTCATTCTCTCTCTTACTTTATCTCATCATTTTTCTCATTTATTTGTCTATACTCTCTCTTTTCATTTTTATGTACACTTTGTCTCTCTCCCCATTTTTTCTCCACACATTCTCTCTCTACCTTCGACCCTCACCCGACCACAGCTTTTGACCTAAGGCCTCACTCGACACCAACCCTTACCACCAGCCAAACCTGCTGGTCGTGGCCTTAGGGATGGGCCTAGTGTCATGTTGGAATCCAGTGATTATTTCCGGAATTAGAACATTTACTTGATTGAAATGAAATCATATATTTGTAGATTTGATTGCTAATTAACTTCCTAATTTTTCGATAATTAATTTCCTGATTTTCTTGTACAGATAGATTGGTCTGTGTATATATAAATTGTATCTTTTAATGGATGGTGAATAATAAGAAAAAAGTATAGTGTAGACTTCTATTTTTTTAAGATGTCAATTAGGCTAAGGTCAAGAACGGTGCCAAAATTAGGTTTGGGATTGATGTTGGGGCCAAGGTTAAGGACGTGGTAAAGGCTGAGGTCGTTGTCGAGGCCAAGGTCATTATTGAGTTTGAGGTCGAGAGCAAGATCTGCATCGAGCCAGCGTCAGGGTTGGAGCCAGAGCAAATGTTGGCTAGTTTCTCATGATAAGATTTCCTTATTTAGTTAGTTATAAAACAACAGGGACAGCCATTCAAAAAGAAGTAATACTCTGTTCAAAATATATTAGATTAAGAAAATATGACAATTTAACAGACAATCAAGTCTGTCAAATTGTAGCATATCTTATACTTGGTGTTATATTTCACTTATGGCATATGACAAATGCTACATTAGTAATGTAACATTCAGATTAGAGAATAGATTTCTTAAAGCCCTTGCAAGAGTAGTATCAAAGTCAAAGACGTTAATGCCCGCAAAACATGTTCAAATCACAAGATCAATGGTGTGCTAACAATGAAATTGGACTATTTGCTTTACTATCACCAAAAAAAAAAAAATTTATAATAATAATAAATAAAGAAAATCAAAAATAATAAAACAATGAAATAGGAATGATATAGGGACAAAGGACAAACTGTGAATGTAGTCATGTGCATTGTTTGTCAAGAACTCCATAGTGTGTAGACAATGAAAGTGGACAGAAATAAAAGTGGGACCTTTAGGGCCTGTTTGACCATATTTTTAGTTTTCAGTTTTCAGAATTGTGTTTTCAAAAAGGAGAATAAAAACAATTCTCACATGTTCTCAAAAAAAACATATCATGTTTGGCAATTGTTTTGAGAAAATAGATTTATAAAAATTAAAACAAATATACGTGTTTGTATAAAGGCTTTTCGAAAATCTTTTTTTTTTTTTTTTTTTTTTTTGGCATTGAACTTCTACCGCTTACCAGGGTTGGGTTTCATAATAGGGACAAGGTCAGCATCGAGATTCAGGATCGATGTTGGGGTTGGGGTCAGGTTTCGAGACTGAGAGTCAGGATCGGGTTTCGGGACTGGGGGTCGGAATTGTGTTTCGGGACTGGGGATCGGGGTTGGGGTCTAATTTCGGGACAGGGTAAAGGTTAGGGTTTGGGATCGAGGTCAAGTCAGGTTTTGGGACTGGGTTTGGGTCTAGTTGAGGTCAGTATTTGGGGGCCGAGGACAAGATTATGTTTTATAACATGGATTGGCATCGAGATTGGGTTTCAGGACAAGGGACAGGGTCGGGATTCGATACCCGCATCTGCATCGGGTTTCGGGACATGGGGTCGGAGTCGAGGGTCGAGCCAGGGGTTAGGATCATGTTTTGGGATAGGGGCCAAGGTTGGAATTTGAGATCTGCATTGGAGTTAGGATTCAGGATAGGGGTCACGGTCATATTTCAGAATGTGGATTGGGTCGGGATTCAAGAAGAGGGTAGGGGTCGAGGTCAAGTTTCAGGATAGGGTTGGGTCGGGTCGGGTCGAGATTTAGGACTAGGGTTGGGTCAGGCTTCAGGACAGGGGTCGGGATCCCCAATCCTGAACCTACCCCAACCCCAACCCCGACCCCGAACCCAAATCCCGACCTCGATCCCTTTCCTGAAACCTTACCACGGTTTCGAATATCGACCTTGACCCATGTCTCATAACCCGACCCCGACCCCTTCCCTGAATCCCGACCCCGACTCTGGTACCAAATCCCGACCCTGGTCCCCTAGTCCCGAAACCCGCCCCTGTCCTGAATCCTAACCCCCGTCCCGAATTCTAATCCCCGTCCCGAATCCCAAGTTTTTTTTTTATTCTTTTGACGGAAAATAGTTTAAAAATAGAGCTAAGGCTTCACCCTGGGATTGCCTACTGTGGTTAGCAAAGACGAAGGCATTAAGATCTAAAGCGGGGGTTTTAAGTCCCCCTCAACTTTTTTCTAATTCCGTTATATATATATATATATGTGTGTGTATATTTGATCAATATTTCCAAATAGCCCGCCTAAAAAATTAAAGCTTCATTTTTTTCTCTCAAAAATTAAAAACTTGTAACTATTATCCACCTCTCACCAAAACTTGCGGGGGTGCCTCTTTTGTGGGTTATGTGTTTCTTTCTTTCTTCATTTTATCAGCACCTAAGTCTTTCACTACCTTTGAGTGAAGCTTAAGGGGTGGAGTAAAATGTCTGATGCTTTAATGTCGCTAAAAACTCATTGAAAGTTAAAGCGATAACACTTATGGCATGTTTACTTACACCTAATCGGAGTGAGTATGAATCGGAGTGGGTAGGATTCTGAGTGGGCTGGATTCGGAATCAGGATTCGGAGTCAGAATATGCTGTTTACTTGGGTTCTAGGAATCGGAGTCAGAATCACTGTCAATCCCATTCATGCATTTACTTAGAACAGGAATCAGAGTTAGTTGCTGTAAATTTACTTGTATACATCTTTATTTATTGTATTTTCAAATTTTTTTTAAAAAAAATTAATTTTTATTTATTTATTATCATACTATTAATCAAAAGTAAAATATTCATTATGATATTAAGGCAATAAAATTAAATTGTGTAATTGTTTGTTTAAAAAATTAAAAAGAGTAAAAAAAAATGAATTAAAATAAGTAAAGTATAAAAAATATAAAAATAGAAACATAATAATATATTACGATAAAAAAAAAAGTTCTTTATTTACTCTAATAACGCTAATAGTATTTATGATAGTTATATAATATTAAGTTAATAAAAATATATTATATTTAGTTAATAAAAATAATTAATATAGGTTATTATTATTTTTTAATACAATTTTTTGCAAATGAACTAAGGATAAAATGATAATTTAATGTTAATAGTAGGAATGGGGGTCACAATCTGGAGGGGGGCATAGGATTGCCAATCCCATTCCTCAATCCCAAATTGGTGTGGGACCCACCATTCTCACTTCCATTTCAGGAAAAAAAAAAAAAAAAGCAAGTAAACAAGATATTGACTTTCATTCTCGACTCTCATTCCCTACTCCTAATAAGTAAACATGTCATTAATAACGAGTTAAAATATGTTGTCCTTAGTTTTCTATCTTAATTTTAAGTTCAATAGTATTTAATAATTGATTCAAATGCTAGAAGTTAACCACATAACAAATACTAAAAACTAACAATATTTGAGCAATTACATGAGTAATCAAAATAATATTAAAAGGACAACTGAAAAAAAAAAAAAAAAAAAAAAAAAGCAACAGATCTTAATTCTAATATGATCTAGGTGTGTAAAAACAATTCCCCGATTTTGCATAAGTTATCGTCAAATATAAAAAATGAGTCATCTTTACGCTTATGCCCTTACACTTTCTTGTACTTGGTTCAATGAGACTCCAAGTGGTGCCTCTAAAATATAATAAGGGACTTCCCAATTATTTAATAAAATTCATTTTAATCCCTTTGAGAAAAAAAAATTTTGTATGACTATGGATTATCTAATTAGAGAAAAACTAGTGAAAATAAAAATCTTTTATTGACGATTTCTTTTTCCAATTATGAATTTAGGACATTAACAAAATGTCGTGTCAAGATTTATCAACGACATTAGTTGAAAGTTGTTTAATAGTCAAACCTAATATGTCTAAATTGTCTTAAAAAAGTATTAAGAAGACAATATTCTGACGTTGTAGTAAATAATTAACGACGTAGATCATGACATGTAAAATGTGTCGTTAAAAGTTTAGGACTTTTCACGGCACCCCCCATTCAACAACGTTTGTAAAAATGTCGTGGAATCACATACATTTTTTAAATGTCATTGAAGGCCTTATTTGTTGTAGTGATCGATAATCTACCTCTTAATTTTCTTAAAAAGCCCTTATAATTAAATTATTTGTTTTTCTTATTTCTCCACCCACTAAGTCTAAATCTCCTATACATTTTCACTGGGAAAAAAACATGCTTTGCTTTTTCTTTTTTTTTTTTTCGGACAAGGATTTTTTTTTTTTTAGGAGATATCCAACTTGAATTTTTCGTATGTTTAAAGTACTTTTATTTCACGAACTTCAATATTTGTTTAAAAATAATGTACCTTTTCTATTACTTTTAAACTTTTTATGTTGGAAGCATATTACTTATTTGAAAGTGACGAAACTAAAGATTTTATTAAGAGACAAAAGGATTTGTTAGAGTACATACACAAGATTTCAAAAATTCCATATGATCCTCTATAATGGTCTAAAAATTATATGAATTCCTATTATTCTTGTGAAAGATGTATATATATATATATATATATATATATATATATTTTTTTTTTTTTCTTTTTTTCAATCGGTTATCCTTCATTTTATTATTATTATTATTTTTAAATATATTAGGCTGTAGGAGAGAATTAAGTATAGGAGAACCTTATAATATTGCAAATAGTTTATGTAGAAGATTGGAATTTACCTCTAATTAAAAATATAAAATATATAACCCTTAGTGACAATTATGACTAAATTTTAACTAGTTGGAAATCCCGTGGAAAAAAAAAAAGGAAAAAAAACTGTATAATAAGGGGAAAAAAAAACAAATAATTTAGTTATAAGGGCATTTTGGGAAAATTAAGGGGTGAAACAAGTAATTTTTTAGAATGGGTCTATTGACACCCCTTGTATACTTTTCCCATACACCTACTTAAACCAACTACTAATTAAATTTAGAAAATTTACCTATTCTTTCTACACACCTCTTAATATTACAAAAATGCCCTAGAATTAAATTGTACTTAAACCACCTACCAATTAAATTTAGAAAATTGGGGATGTCAATAAACAATTACTATGTTCTCTTCATTGGAGTCCATTCTTCTTCTATTTATTGTTGATAAAGGTTGAGCATTTTGTATTATATTTAAAAAAGGATATTTCAATCTTTTTGTTTTTTTTTTTAATTTTTAAATGAGGTGTGTGGAAAAGTATATATATCTTTGATCATTTTTTGTCCTTAAAAGTATTTTAATTATGGATAAATAAGGAATAATACAAATTCATTAAATCAGAGTGCGGAAAAAGTGAACAGGGGTGGCAATAGAACCCCCAATTTTTTCATTCTAAAATTAATTTATTAGGTGGTTTTAAAAAATTGATGGGAAAAGTAAAATTTGGAGTGTCAATAAACACACCATTCATAAAAACAACAGGGAGATTATTATAAGAGTACCAACAAAGACAAAATCCTCTCTATTTAAGACGTGCATATTTCAATTAATCAATTATGAATTTTTACCTAAAGTCAGGTTTTCATCTCTTTAAATCATTATTTTTTTCTCTTCCTCTTTCTTCTCCATCTTATTACTCGTTTTTGGAAATAACGTGCCTACTTTTTTCAACTAATGCCTTGGCAGTATACAGTAGAAACCACGTCGTTGGCGTTTAAACATTAACTTTATCTACGAAGTTTCATTTTAAATGTTCACACACACACATATATAGATATATATATATATATATATATGGAGATATATATATATATATATATAATAGAACTCTCGTATATATAAACATATATAATAATATCTGCCAAAGGACAAACTGAGAGACCTACACGTTAGTTGTAGAAAAATCATTGGCACCACCGCGCACTATAATATTTTTTTTTTTATTGATAAGACTGATTCTAAGACGTTATGAAATTTAAAGACTAAAAGTGACCAAAAATAAAATTAATCTAAATAAGTAAGAGTAGAGCTTATGGACTATTGGAAATTAAAAATATAATAGTAATTGAAAGATGAAGAGTCGTGAGAGAAGGGAGTTGAGGAACTATTGATGGAATGATTTGATGGTACGTCTTATCAAGACTCCATGCTTTTTTTTTTAATTATTATATATATTTTAGGGGAGCACTCCGTTATATGTTAAAAATAGTGCAATACTATGTTGTACTACTTTTATGTCTCGTATAAGTTAATACTATATTTGCCTCAGTTTTTCGTTTGTATTTTGTCCTGAAAATAAGGACGCATTCTTGTAACGAAAATCAGATTATGTTGAATTATGTATTGCGTATTTACTCATACTTTTTCCAATTCTTGGTATTCTATGGAATGAACGGATATTAAAGCGGAGTTTGTGACACTCGATGTCAATCAAAATATTAACTAATATTTATCTCTTTGTTTTATTATTCTTATTTTATACCATTCTCTTCCGCTACATTAGATATTTTTTTAATCTGTTCGTCTTGAAAAACAGAGATGTTTTACCACATATGCCATTCTTCGATTCACAATGTAGTCCACAAGCAAAAATCCACAATGTATATATATACAACATACGAAGAACAAATCTCATTAGTTTCTCAACTGAGTACGAAAGAACATTTAAGAGCAGAGTTACAAAACACACACCAGACCCTCTTTCCACGCATTAAACGACACACTGAAGAGTAACATCGCCTAATGCTCTAACTATAGTACACAAACGACAGAAAGGACAGAGTTATTAAGCAAACGACAGCTCACTTTATTTAAGTAAAGGACAAACGACACTAGAGTGCCTACAATATGCACCCACCAAGTTGCCTATAATATACTCAGCTCATCATCCATTCCGTTGCCCAAGGCTTCATTCGATATCGATACCTGTATATGTATTAGAAAATTAGGAAATGTGGCTAAATGGCCCCCTTTTTTTTTTTAATTTTTCTGGTCGAAATTTTGTAAAATTAGAAAAATTATTATTATTTAAAAATAAGAAAAAATATGGTCAAACAGGTAGTCAACTACTAATATAATCAATATTGATATGTATCTTTCATTGACTGATTATGATCAATCACTAATTAGCAACTATTTTCTTAATTAAAAAAATCGGTCATTTATTTAAATAAGTATTCAAAAACTATGTATTTACCTAATTTTTCCTAGAAATCTATATCGTATTCTGGTACATATTTTTGAACATATTTTATTTTTAAAAAAATAATGGAAGAAACACAAAGGAAAAGTAGCGCAAACCAAGTAACAGATAGTTCATATTCCCCCTACTTAACCTTATTTTCTGTTTGGCCCCACATTCTTACCAAAAAGAAGATAAAAATAAAATACAAATTTAATCCAAAGTGGTAGAGGAATTTTGTTCCTATTATAGATCTTGGGTGAGTGGTTAAGGTTAATTTGAATGTTTGATTTTCTTCGGATGTGGTTCATCTGCATTGGTGGTTTCATCTTCACTTGGCTCAAACTCTTCATCTTTATCGGTCGTTTCATCATCATTTGGCTTAGACTCTTCACACGTAACATCTATTTCCTAATATCAAGTGTTGCGAAAAAGCATAAAGATCACAAAAAATTTGGCAAACTGATCAATATCAAGTCAAGCAACTGAGCCAAAAAAAAAAAATTTAAACAATCCAAAAAAAATCCAAATGAAAAAGGGTCCACGCACAATGTCATATTTGTAGTTGATCAAACCCAAATCCTTTAGATCATTGCAATAAAGCATGTGGATACCGTAGCATTTCACTTCTTTCGTGGAAGGCTCGACACTGTAACCAATCTTATGAGAGTATTTATCAAATGAAAACTCAAGGGAGACCTCTACTGCATCGAGACAATCATTGTAGTCCTGATATTGATACCACAAGAACAGATGATCTGATTTAAAGTTGAGACTGATCCGAATTGTCGTGCGACATTAAACGGCCAGTAAAAACTACTGTCTTCTTCAGTATCTCTTCTAAAATTGAATTTACACTTAAGGTTGCGAGAACCAACACTAGAAGTAAAAAATTCTTTGTAAGCTTTCCCATCAATTACAGGGCAGAACGCGAAACCCAAGAAGTTGGCATTATGCTATTGTGGAGTGAGCGCGATAGTATATGAAGATCTCTCAAATTGATAGTCGAACCACTTCTAAATCTCATTTCTCGGAAAACACACAACTGTGGAGTTACATCTCTGTTAAAAAAGGACACCAATTATTTTTACTGGAACTAATGTATGAAAAATTATACATTCAAATAATAACAATACACCAGATTAAGAGGCGTACCCGATATAGTTTATACTGTAATGCTTTGGCCAAAACTCTCAATGTAATCACTTGAAATTTTGTCCCGTGAATTTTGATCCATTTTCAAGCACTCAAAGAAATTCCAGTAATCCACTGTTACCCCCATTAGTGTGGAACCTATGCCGAGCCCGAAACCATTGTCAGAGTATTCTCTTAGAAATCGACACCCTCTCCAATGACGTGCATCCCCTTGCCTCAAGAATATTTAGACACAATGGAAGTTCTGGTATAGACCGAAGGTTCTTAATTACAGTTTCAAATGATAAGATGCTTCAGCGTATACAGTCCTACAATGCCTGGAGGGATCTCTAATATATTTGAATCACTGAGCTCAAGATATTCAATACCCGAATAGTGGAAACCAATTGGTGGAGGTACATTTTCTAATTTCCAACAGTTAGAAAGCTCAAGACACTACTAGAAAAGAGGGATTACATGACGGTTTTTAACCGTCGTGTAAAGTTTACACGACGGTTACCCAACCGTCGTGTAATCCAGCGTCGTGGAAGATAACACGACGGTTTTATTACCGTCGTGGTATCTCAATGTTACACGACGGTTTTAACCGTCGTGTAATCCCGGTAAACCGTTGTCGAAACAATTAATGTAGCGACATTACACGACGGTTCCATCTGGAACTGTCGTGTAATGTACTATGTAAAAAAAATAATTGGGTTTTTTTGGTGATTTCCCACGGGTGGCCTAACCTGTATGTTATCCAATACATGATCCAAGATATTAACTTCATTGATCAAAGTAAAAATACACACCAATTATTACATTACAAGTTTATACATCATAATTAATGAATTCCGTTACATGGCTAGCCCATTCTCCCCTAATCAAATCCAAATCCTCAGAAGTAAAAAATTCTTTACTTTCAAGTGCGTCAATTCCATTCAACACTATATCCCTCATAAAACCTAAAATAAAATAACCATATTCAACACTTCCCTCTTGGAGAGGACAAGGACGGTTCGCGATTTTGGTTTAACAGTCTCGTCTCCTTCTAATCCCTTTTCCGGTCATAATCTTCCAATCCGTTAGGGCCCTAGCAAATTGGTAAAATTCAAACTAATTAAGATGCATATAATTAAAAAAATAACATATTAAAATTGACTTACATGTTCATTAGCTCAGTAAAATCGTCTCGTTTCTTCTCCCGAAGAGGATCAAAATAAAGGACGAGGTCCTCCCATGGGTCAATGACACCCAAAACCCAATGTCTCCCTCTGTTATGTGGCACAAGATAAAGCCGTTCTTTTGGTGCGTCACGCAAAAAGCTGAGAAGATTGTCGGCTCGCTCTCTCCTGCCAGCATCTTCAGTATCTGTTCTCACCGGTGAGATCAAGCTTGAAGACACAAACACAAACTTCTTAGCTTGCCCGTTAATCCTACATAGTTCCTCCAAATATCTGCATAACCGTATCAAAATTGTTACTCTACCTGACATATAGAAAAATTTCTAGATAAAAAAAATTTTAAGTGAAAGAATGTCGTACCTCATGTAGACTAATATACAATTCGCACTGATTTCTTGTAAATTAATGAACTCATAAATATCTTCAAAGCTCAGAAAGACAGGCATTTCAAAACCCATGATCGTGTTTGGTATTGGGACCTCAATCTGATTACCTTGACGCATGGAACTATGTGCATAATAAGCCAAAGGCCTCATCGTCCTGTTCATGTTATTAAAGTCGAACACCAGTTGCTGTTCTTGCGCACCTTGTTCTACCTCAGGTCGAGAGTCGATCGTTTTATTTCCAACCTTTTTTGACGTTTTTTTCTGCCAGTTGCTGGGTCGGGAACGTGACTAGGCCCTCGACTTGCCTTGTTCATACTCGTGTCGAGCTCAACTAATCTTTTAGGCCAAGCAACAAACCCATTAACAGCATCCTCCACAGTGGTTGCGTCGTACGTCGATATAGGTAATGGTGATTTTTTTAATTTTGGCACATTGATTGACACTCGCACGTTCCCTTCCCCCAGTGGAATCCCATGCACCGTATCGGTGGGAAGGCTCTCCAGCCATGCTCTTCCAAACACAACAAGCAATTGTCCACCCTGCACTTCATCGAAAATATAGAGCTTACACTCCTGACTGTCGACCGGCATGGTTGGCAGATCAGAAACTCCATGTTGTTTTTCTTGGGCAGAGCAACTAGCCTTAAAGCTGTTGTGTTGGTCCACGGTTGGCACATTGTTGGGATCAACCGACGGCTCCACATCTTTGTTCGCACATAAACCACGCACCAACACCTTTAATTCTTCTATTTCACGTCTCATTGATTGTACTTCATTGTCTTTACTCGAACTTCGATTTAGGTTAAAGTACTGAGACGGCTTTACGAACTTTGATTGCCCACGGACACGGCCTTTGTGTTCGGGTCAAGATAATGCGTGCGACAATACATCACTAGTGCCAACTGATTCGAAAGTGCCTTGGCTCTCCTGTGTGTTGTACTCCATCTACAAGATATTTAACAGAACTCATTTAAGCTAAAGGGTTGTAAGTACGTATAGTAGTGATGAAGAATTCATTGTTAGTTAGTAAACTTACTATCAACTCGCTAACTTTTTGACATGCTGGATCTTTCAACTCTCCATCTGCGGTTGTCTGTTGCTCTAGCCACAAACCATCTCTTTTTTCCCATTTCCCAGTCTTCTTAAACTGTAATTTAACATCGTTAGTATAAATGGAATACGATTTAGTACAAACAAAATTTATTGACATACCATTTCCTGGTCGTGCTACCTATATCCGTCTCGGCCTCCTCTTGATGAGTATTCGTTGTTTGTCCTTATTTCGCTTCCACGATCAGATAGTTGTTGGAATTGTGAGCATGTTCTATACTGAACGAATTTTATCCAATCCTCTTCTTCAATATTGGGGTAGTTGTCAATAATTTTTTGCGGCCGTGTCCACACACTTTCTTCATTTAGAAATTCCTCGACAAACGTCTTGTACAGATCATACCGAAAATTCCTTGCAGCTTCACCACATGATTTTAAACAAGTACTCCGGAAGCTTTCATCCAAGGTGAAAGAAGTAACAGTTTCTTTCCAAATAATATCTTTAAATCCGTCTAAATCATGAGATCTCCAATCTTGTATCCATATTGGAACGTGCTCTCGAGTGAGCACACCAATCTATCTCATCAATTCGTCACCGTGCTTCCCTTCCAGTTGTCCTTCTCGTCAAACGTGACTTGAATTCGTCACCTCTTTTCCTTGCCATATGGACGCGTTTCATTATTGTTGCCCTTCGCTTGCCATTGACAATGGGATCCATCGGGTTTTTTCCTTCGTGCTCGTCCTTTTTTGGAATGTTCCATTTTATTAGTTCACCTATATTTATAGCCAAAAAAAAAAAATAAAACAATTATGTCAGACCAATATAATCGAATAAAATTAACTTTAACTACTAACCACACTATACATTAATTTTTAAACATGGCGCAAAGGTGCACAAACATACGCGCGCCCCCGCACGCACAAGGGCGCTAGGCGCCACCCGCGGGCACCAGGCGCCCGGCGCCCCACACGGGCGCCAAGCGCCAGGCGCCATGCGCCCACCCCCACGGGCGCCGGGTGCCAGGCGCCAGGCGACCCCCCATAGGCGCCAGGGGCCCACCCCCACGGGCGTCCGTCGCGGTCTCTACGGTCATAGGGCGTTTTGAAGCATTCTTGATGTATTTTCATGCTAGGGGACTTCATGTAATCTTGCTATAATTATGCTATGAATATTTATCAAACTCTATAAACTTTTCGACAAGAAAAACTCAATTTGACATTTCATCGAGCATGTTGTGGGCGGAAAAAAATCATGTGCATGTAAAGTGCCAAAACCATTCACAAACCATTAATCTACAAAGAGCAATATTATAAACAAAAACACCCATGTTCAAAAATGGATCTTTAGTGACAAACAACAATACAAAATAGAAAATTTGTTTTAGTTTATATATGAAGTTACCTTGCTTTTCTTTGAAGAAGAATAAACACGGCCACACCAAGAGAGAGGCGGCGGCGGCTACGACGGCAACGGCGGCGGCAACGACGGCAACGGCGGCTTGACCGAATTTTAAAAGAGAGGTGGCGGTGGGTTGGTGAAGGAAGTGGGTACTTGAGAAATTTAGAGAGTGTGAAGAGAAATGAGAAGATACATGGAGAGAAATGGAGAGGAAGTTGTATTTAAGTAATGGGTTTTCGCGCGGATTTCAAAAAATGAAAGTTGAAAATTTTCAAAATTTTTTGACGATTACACGACGGTTTTCGAATAAACCGTCGTGTAATACTGAGGATTACACGACGGTCCAAAGGGACCGTCATGTAATCCCCTAGAGGTGTTTTACACGACGGTTCGTCCCAAAACCGTCGTGTAATCCCCTTTTCCGTGTGATTACACGACGGTTCTTGGGACCGTCGTGTAATTTTAATATAGATTTGTCACCACAATCCGACGGCCTCATACTCCTGTGTTATATACAAAAATTACTCATACCATAGTATTGATCCTTATACAAAATTAATGTTCAATATATATATAGTAATCAACATAACAAACTAAATATATAATACATCTTGAATTATAATAAAAATAAAGTCATGTACTTGTACAAAATAAATGGCATAATGTTCAAGTTTTTTTTTCTTTTTTCTCTTTGCTTTCTTAACACGTGTCCATTCAATATCTGGTCGAACCAAGTGGGAAACATCATCATCGAATTCGTCAATCTCCTCAACCGGTGGCATTCCCTGTGTGAAAGATGGAATGTCGGAGCAATCTTCCTCATCTTCTTGACCATCACGGTACAATTTTGGCTTCATCGGCACTACTAAGGACAACTCTACATTGCTTGGATCCGTTGTATAAAATACTTGGATTGCTTGTGATGCCATAATGAATGGATTATTTTTGTATCCCAATCGTCTAAAGTCCACAACTGTGATGCCATCACTGTCAATCCTTACATAATTATTGTCGGCCCATTTGCACTTAAAAAGTGCTACATGTAAACCACAGTAATCGAGTTCCCAAATATCTTCAATGACACCGAAGTAGTTCATAGTTCCATAAACTGGATTTTTGTCCTTTGCAGATGAAATATGCATGGCCTTAGCACGAATACTAACACCACTATTTTGAACAGGATGCTTTTCATCTCTTTCACGAGTGTAGAATGTATAACCATTGACGAAGTATGATGTATACCGTGTAACAATCGTCGACGGACCTCTAGCGAGGTTCATTAACTCTTGCGAAAAGCCGTCCTTCTGAAATACATGACTTCGTAGCCAATGACGAAACGTCCGATTGTGGTCATCTTATATCAACTTTTCATTTCGTCCTCTTCTTGGATTTCTATCTCTTATTTCCTGTAGGTGAACCTCAATAAAAGGCTCAACTTCAACCCTATTATGTAAAGTATAGAGACAAGCTTTCTCCCATTCACATTGATTTACCTGCGATGGAACGCCGACGGATAGTCTTTTCCAGTCAATGTTTGTAGTCTTTGGCAACCCAATCGCTTCCGCGGTGGACAAATACTCGGAGCAAAATTCGACCGATTCCTCCGCAATGTAGCTTTCTACTATACATCCTTCTGCCCTATTTCGGTTCTTGACATAACCCTTCAAAACCTTCATGTACCTTTCAAAAGGATACATCCATCTCAAGTACACCGGTCCACATAGCTTCACTTCCCGGACTAAGTGCACCGTTAGATGAATCATTATGTCAAAAAATGAGGGTGGAAAGTACTTCTCGAGCAAGCACAAAGTCTTAACCAACTCTAATTGTAGTGAATCTAGTGTCAATGGATCAATTACCTTAGAGCATATCGAGTTGAAAAATGAGCATAACTTGGTAATTACAAATCTCACATCCTTCGTTAAAACTCCTCGCAAGGCCAGCGGTAATAACTGTTGCATCAAGATATGACAATCATGTGATTTCATTCCAATCAGCCTCAGATCCTTCATAGACACCAACCTTTTGAAGTTGGAAGAATACCCGTTGGGCGCTTTTACAGAAGTGAGCCACTCACAAAGCTTTCTTTTTTCTTGTCTTGATAGTGTGTACTTCGCAGGAGTAAGTAAGTTGCATTCCCTTTCTTCGTAGGGATCAAGTTAAGTCTAATCTTCAATTCCTTAAGATCCAACCGTGCCTTTTCACCATCTTTGCTCTTATTAGGAATGTCTAGCAACGTGCCCACTATTGATTCACAAACGTTTTTCCCAATATGCATCACATCCAAGCAATGACGAACAAAAAGTGTCCTCCAATATGGAAGTTCGTAGAAGATTGACCGTTTTTTCCAAGGTCCATCTATCACGGGATCATTGTTACGCCGTTTTCTTTTCCCGAGCACCACTTTCAAATCCTTAACCATCTCATAAACGTCTTCGCCCGTCAAAACCCGGGGAGGGATTCTTTCTTCCGTATTACCATCGAAAGCCTTTTCTGTTTGCGGTATCGATGATTTTGTGGTAAGAATCTCCTATGAGCAAGGTAAACGGTTTTCTTACCATTCTTCAATCGGATGGAGGATGTTTCTTTCATACAAACGGGACAACCGATAGAACTCTTGACTGAATAACCAGATAGATTTCCATAAGCAGAAAAGTCATTAATAGTCCACATCAACATTGCACGGAGTGTGAATGTCTCTTGACGGTAAGCATCTCTAACTTCAATCCCCTTTTCCCATAATCTCTTTAGATCATTGATTAGTGGTGCTAAGTACACATCAATGTCATTCCCTGGTTGTTGAGGACCAGATATCAATAAAGTCATCATCAAGAACTTTCGCTTCATGCTCAACTTCGGAGGGAGATTGTAGTTGACAAGTATGACGGGCCAAGTACTATGCCTACTACTTATATTACCATGTGGGTTCATTCCGTTCGCCGACAAACCAAGACGTAGATTCCGTGGTTCCGCACTAAAGTCAAGATGATCGGCATCAAAGGTCTTCCATTGTGGTGCATCGGCTAGATGTCTAAGCATGTCATCTTCAACACGTTTATCATGGTGCCAAGTCAAATTCTTGGCATGATCGGCATTACGGAATAAACGCCGCAGGCGCGGTGCCGGAGGAATGTACCATAACACCTTTGCCGGCACACCTTTGCTGCCATTCGTTGGCTTCTTACCCTTCTTCCATCTTGACTCCTTACAAACCGGACATTCATCCAAATCCTCATATGCATTTCGGTAAAGGGCACAATCATTTGGACATGCATGAATTTTTTCATATTCCATTCCCAAAGTGCTCAACGTCTTCTTAGCTTCGTACATACTAGCGGGTATTTTATTATCAACTGGTAGAACCTGTGACGCCCCGACTTTCCAAGCCGGGTCGACACCATACATACTTGTACTTAACTTACTTGATTTATCTTACCATGTGGTTCAGCATTAGTGAACATGCCTCATGATGTCACTATGTCATATCATACCTAACACTTGCCATAACATGGCATTCTTGAAAACATGGCATTTTTGAAACCATGACATTTTTAAAACATGGCATTTTTGTCAACATGACATTCTTGTAACATGGCATAACATGTCATAGCATATCATCGCATGGCATCACATATCATAATATAACATACCATGTACACTTGAAAATATGGTGTAAATAGCATAGCTTAACATAACATATTTGAAAATAGTATTTATTATTTTCATACTGTAGGTGAGGTTTGATACTTGCCTGATATGCTATATTCCGGGTTTTGTTGCTTCAACTCAGGTTGCAACTACAGGTTGCTTCCTGCTATTAAAAAGAACATAGCATATCAACCTCCCGTGATCGTGGAGGATACATGTTCAAGTCAAGTTATGATTATTAACCTCTCGTTGATGCGTGAGGGTCAAGTTTATGATTCCCAGAACTGTTAGGGCCTTGCAAACCCTAGCTTTGTCTGGAGGCTGCGCGCTTTTGGTACGTACACTATGGGCCCACATGTTAAGACAAGATAATAAGTTCAAGATTAAGTCCATAATGAAGCATAAGACATTCAAATCGATCATAAATGGATCATGCATAAATGCATTACATTGTTATGTTTTTGTGAGATTATGTTTGTACTTGCTGGGCGAAAACTCATCAATATATTTCATACTGTAGGTAAAAGTAAGATGCCTGCAGCTTTGCTTGGTGGGCCATGGAGACGATGCAGCAAGTGAAGGGCGGTATGGGATACCACTACGCAAGTTTTTCCACAAACTGTTTAAATTATGAAGTTGTATGTGTATGTTTTTAAGAAATATGTACCATGTTATGTATGTGATGTTTCCAAGGTCCGGTTTAAAAGGTTATGATGACCTTATAATCGGCATAACAAGTAATGGGTAGGCATGATGAAGTTTACCCATAAGTACAAGTTTATTTAAGTTATGATTTTAAAATAAAGTTTAAAGTTTAAAGAAAAAAAAATTATTCTGAAATTTTCTGTAAGATTAAGTATCCAAGACTAAGGTTTAAGTTAAGCAAACATGGTAACGGCCCAAGTTTACGTAGTCGGTCCTACGTGGATTATCGGGGCATCACAGAACCTCTCTTAGAAATTCTAAAAGAACTGTGAAACTAGAATTTGTCCACCCTCCCGATGCCTTCATGTTCCATAATTTGACCAATTCGGACAATTTCGTATATTTACTACACCCGTCATACAAGGGCATCTCGACATCATTCATCATTGCTTCAAATAACTCCGGACGATGCACAAACTGTTCTTCCAAATCATTAACCATATCAAACAAATTATCTCCTACATCTTCCTCAACAATAGGTTCTTTCGCTTTGTTCTTCGATGATGGATTAAAACACATTTCACCGTGTAAATACCATGTTTGGTACGAACAAATAATCCCACGGGCAAGCAAATGTCTTCTAACTTCATCAACTGAATGAGATTTATGATTTCCACAATCCACACAAGGACATCGAATCTTATCATTCTTCATGTGAGTTTGGGCAAATGACAAAAATTCTTCAACACCATCTCGGTATTTTTTAGTCAATCTATTAGCCCACATCCATTTTCGATCCATTTTGCAAGAACCCGACCTAAATCGATATTAATTAATATATCATACAATTCATTCAATAATCATGTTTTGCATTTAAAATTTTCAAATCATACTCAAAGAAGAAGAAAAAAATGAGAATATACCATTTGAGATATCTACAATAATTCGTCAATAAAAATCAAATAACTAAAAAGAAGAGTAAGTAATAATCACTATACTTACAAATAATTACTATACGCGAGTGTTGGTTTCGCAGTGGAGGAGATTTGGTTTCGCAGGTCTCTGTGATGTTTTTCGCGGCTGCGCAACAATTCTGTAAGATAAAATGAGGGCTGTTGTTAGGTATACAAAAATTCGGAATACACGACGGGTATTTAAAAAACCGTCATGCAATCGGAAGGTTTACACGATGGTTCCTTGGAACCATCGTGTAAACCTTGGCGTTCCAAGGTTTACACGACGTTCCAAGGTTTACACGACGGTTCCAAGGAATCGTCGTGTAAACCTCTGTTTACACGACGGTTTTGTGAAACCGTTGTATAATCACCGTCGTGTAATCCCTATTTTCTAGTAGTGAGAGTTTCAAGGCGAGTCAAATTATAGATGCTATCTGCAATTGACTCAAGATTTGCACAGTTCTTCAGGTTTAGTTCTTTAATACCGATAAGATTTTTTCCAATCGACGGGAGTAGTTGTATAATCCTTGTGCCGGCTAATCCAAGATATTCTAAACTCTTCATAGGCTTTGAGAATTCTGGGAGACTCTTCAGATTTGAGCAATCGTCAAGATAAAGATCACTAAGAGATCGGAACTCAAAAATATTGCTTGGTATATTCTCAATCCCTTTGCAACCGTTCAAGTAAATACCCTGGAGACCAGGGCAATCCTCATTTAAGGAAGAGGGAATTTCTTTTATTACCGTCCAACTCAAATTTAACGTCTCGAGATTCCTTGGAAGCAGTACACGAAACTCGTCAAGATATGAGCACCGAGATAGTACAAGATATTTCAAGGATTGTAAAAAAAAAAAAAAAAAAGGATCAAACTTATATCATCAAACTAAACAGTTTGGGGAGAACAAATTAAACAAACCATGATTTATTACATCTTAATTATAATGAAAAAACAAAATAGATTAAGAAAATAAAACATAACAAAACATAATGGTCTGTTTCAAAGTTTGTATTACTTTTGGAAGTTATAATGTAATTTTGTTCTGTTCATTATGTCAATGTGATTACGTACTGTGAATTTTGTTTATATTTTTTAATTCTTAGAGGAAGGTGTGTGAAGAATAATTTTAGAATATTGTTGTCCTTCACACTAGTTCTATGAATAGGCAATTTTATAAGAACAAAATTAATTACAAAAACTGCTGGAAGAGTAGATAAATAGGCATTAATAGATCTCCTCTTTGTAAAATTCAATTATCTTTGTCTCAAAAGTGAAACTGGCGACCGAGCCGATCAAGACAGATTTGATTGTTTTTTTAACCTAGCAAGATTCGGTTGTTTTGGTCGGTTTGCTTCGGTTTTGATTATACAGTGGGTCACCAGGTACTATACAAGGGGTAATGTAATACCTGGATTTTTTTTTCCGATATCATTATTTCCTTTAAAGGAATTGAATGTATACCATGGAGGTATTTTTGAAAAAGCTCGGTTAAGAGTTTTCTTACATTTTATGAGTTTTTATGGTTTAATAAAAACTCAAAATGGATTGCTTAGATTAGCAACGGCCCTTTTGAGTCAAAAAGAACGAAAAAGTACAAGATTCAAAGAAAGTCAAAGTTTGACCCAGAAAGTCAAAGTTTAACCAAGAATGGTCAAATGATTGACTTTACAGTATTATGAAATGCAGTATGGAAAAGATACTGCGGAAACCGTCTTTTGAGTTAAAAAGAACGAAAAAGTACAAGATTCAAAAAAAGTCAAAGTTTGACCAAGAAAGTCAAAGTTTGACCAAGAATGGTCAAATGATTGACTTTACAGTATTATGAAATGCAGTATGGAA
This sequence comes from Ficus erecta, assembly GCA_008635985.1. Taxonomy (NCBI): domain Eukaryota; kingdom Viridiplantae; phylum Streptophyta; class Magnoliopsida; order Rosales; family Moraceae; genus Ficus; species Ficus erecta. The sequence goes on along the minus strand of BKCH01000133.1, from coordinate 58,648 downwards.
AAAATACTGCGGAAACCGTCTTTACGATTGAGTTAACATGTATAGGCTTTAAAAACCACCTTAGAAAATCAAGCACACCTAGTGAGGATTAAAGACTAAAAGGGCTCGGAAAAATAAGATAAATTTTGGACTACAGTACAGTATAAAAATACTGTGTATAAGTGAACACAGTATTGGAAATATCTGTGTAGCTTAAAAATGGAGTGGTTATTGAGGAAAAGAGCCAAACAAGGCCTAAGGTGAATGACATCACCTCACCTTTTATTTATTACATCATAATTTATTTTTTTTAAGCTTGGAAAGAAATTTTTGCTTGTTCACCAAGCATATGGCCGGCCACCTCACCCTCCCATTGTGCAATTTTTAATTTTTTAGGGGTTTTTGTGCAATTTAGCAAAGTTTCTCCACCTCTATAAATAGGTGAGAGATTTAAATCATTTTATTCAAAATTCTAGCCAAATCCTTGCCTTTTTTCTTCAAGAAATCCGAAGCTTTGAGAGAGAAGAAACAAAAACCAAAAATTCTCAAAGGGGTTTTACTTAGGAGAATTCGGATTTGAGCTAGAGCCAAGAAAAAGTTTGAAAAAACTTTTGAAGAGGGAGGTGCTAAGGTGTGGCCGAACTTGAGGTGAACCAAGCAAAAGGCCAAGAAAATTTTGGTGCCCCTAGCTAGGGTGAGAACCGGTTGTGGAGACCAAAGGGAGGAAAGGATTTTGGACCCCAAACCCTAAGCTTAAGCCTTGTCTTGAACCAAGGTATTTTCTTTAGCCCTAACCTTTTCAATTAAGCTTTTAATTTGAAATTTATTTGTATTTCAAGTTGAGAGGATGTAAGAGCATAAGCTCAAAGTTATTTTATTGCTTTAGGTTAGTTTTGGTGGTGCTTGATTAGGTATTAAGGGTGGTTTGGTTTAATGGCTTTGATTGGTTATGTTTATGCTTGTTTGAATGTTAGGATGCATGCTAGATGGATGATGAATTATATGTCCCCTGTTTTTATGTGCAAGCCGATTCTAGAATTGCATGCTAGGTTGTTAGTTTTGATTATGGAATGGTATGTGAATGAATGGAATGATGAGACAACCTAGAACCATGCAAATCTAGGCTAGGACAGTTCGGTTTTTGTTTTGCATGGGCGCGTTTGAGTTGCATGTTTGTTCATGTGGGACGTTAGAAAACGCTACATGTGTGCTATCTAGGCTCCCGCATGTTCGGTTGAGTTAGCTTACACGAAATAGGACGTAAAATGAATGTGAGAACAAAAACTGCCAGTTCGGATGTGAACTGCCCAGTTTTCTAAAAAGAGAAATTTGAGGCCTTTGAAGCCCGAATTGGGAAAAACGTAAACCATGAAAGTTGTAGAAAACGATTTTTCCTAGAGGACAACGCAAACGGATTTCCAAAACAAGGCTCCAATGGCCTTCATTTTCACGAAAACCCGAGCCTGATCCGTGCCCAGGATTTGTGCACGAGCAGGTAAGTTCAAACGCCAAAAAAAACCAGTTAGAGTCCGAATTAAATTTTTCGTAAAACATGAAAGTTTTAGGATTTTTTGAGAGCTAGAACTTTCGTGAAGACAACTTTTTCAAAATCGGAATGGATCTTTAAACTGACACGGTTTTATAAAGACTGTGCAGGGAACAGGAAATTCCTGCACAGGATTTTCTAAAAACAGTTCGGAAAAATTGTATCTTTCTCCAAAACCACTGTTTTGATTATGAAAACTGTTCCAAAGGCAGTTTCCAGCCCTAAATGATTTTTACAAAGACCTATTTCAAGAATATGAATTTTTATGAGTTAAGTAAAAGATTTTTTGAAGTTAATTTACCCAAGTTTCCAAGTTTGACTCATATAGGGTTGACCTTAGTTGACCAAAAGTTGACTTTGGTTGACCAAGAGTTTGACTACAATTAACCTTAAGAGTTAGTCAAGATAACCCTAAAGGATACCAAGATTAATAAATTGGGCTAAGATATAGGGTTAAAGGAGGTAACCCAATAATTATGGACAAGAATAAAGTCCAAGGTTAGAAAGGTAACCTAACCCTAACGGTATGTATAAAGGTTTAGCACATGAGGTTATCTGGTGTGCTGTCGCAGGCAACCAAAAATAAAACCTATACTCCTAAAAATATATGTAGTGGTGTGAGTAAGGATCGTTCCCACAGAGAATTTCTAGCCTAGTTTTATGCTATGTGAACAAGTATAGAGGGGATTTGAATATAATGAAAAACAATTTTAAGAAACATTATAACATACATGGATATTGGATACTTTAATTTGATAGTGCTAAAGCAAAGAAACAGATCCAAAAGTTCCATAATTAAACATAATGTAAAGTCGAAAGTTGTAATGACATTGAACATTGAACATAGTAAACAACTAAACAAAATGAAATTAGAATCTAAAATTTAACAACGTCGTTTCACTCCTTTCGTTATTTTTAATTAATTTATATAGAAATAATCTTTATAGAAAATCGATAGATATAAAACATGTACATATATATAACAAAAGGGCTTGGACTTGTGAAGCCAGACTATTGTGCTGAGAATGTGTTAGGTTGCACCAAATTTGAGCCCATTATTCTTCTTCTTCCTTAAAACAAAATAAAAAACAGAGATTTGTTCCACCTCTGCAATTTCCTCTTCAATAATTTGAATCACAGCGAGTTAGTGAATTCTCAAATAATAATACTATCAATAACAAATTAAAAAATTATAAAAAATAAAAAAATAAAAAAAAACACACGAAACTCATGGGATATTGATGGGTGAAGCAATATTCGGCATTCATGTCAGGTTGGGATTACCGCAAGACCAAATACAGTAATTTTCCAGTTTGCATAGGGTATATTAATGTTGTTAGATTTTGGCGAAAAAGTAGTGTTTTTTTTTTTTTTTGGTGGAAACGGACTATGAGCAATACTTGTCGCTTTGCCATAATGTATGTCATTTTTCGATCATATATATTTCATCGTTTAGGCTTTCAAAAGTTGTTTTTTCCTTCTTTTTTTAATTTCTGTTTTTGTAATAAGTCGACTTAGAGATTTCGGTTTTCAATTCTGATTGTGTTTCTTTAATCCTTGAGTTTAATAGTTTGAATTCATGTTTCCCATTAACGATTTTACTTTTTCAATAAGTTTCATTTATATATATATATATATATATATTTATAATATTAGGTTGTTTTGGCTTAGTTTTCCATTGTACTTTGTCCCATAATTAAGGACGTTCTCTTGTAATGAAAACAAAATTATGTTGAATGAAATTTCGAGTATTTACTTATCCTATTTTTTAATTCTCAGTATTCTTAATGAATCAACGAATTTTTATGTCAATTTCTAGTATTTTGTGTAAATCAGCGGATTTTAAAGCGATTTTCGTGACATTCGATGTGAATCAAAATATTAACTAATATTTATCTCTTAGTTTTATTATTCTTATTTTCCACCACACTCTTCCCCTACATTAGATATTGTTTTATTCGCTTCGTCTTGAAAAACATATTGGTGTTTTACCACATATGCCATTCTTCAATCCATAATATAGCCCACATGCAAAAATCCACAATGTATATATACACAACATATATACGAAGAACAAATCTCTAAGCACAATCATTATATTGTTGTTCAGCTAATTAGTTTCTCAACAGAGTACAAAAGAACATATAAGAGCAGAGTCACAAAACACACACCAGAGTACTGTGACGCCCCGACTTCCCAAGCCGGGTCGATACCATACATACTTGTACTTATCTTACTTGAAAATTTGAGAATAATTTTTTTTTTCTCATAACATAATTAAACTTGTCCATCTGGGTAAACTTTTACATGCTTACCCATTACTTGCTAAGCCGATTAAAAGGTAACATAAAACCTTTTAAACCGGGCTTTGAAACATTCCATACATAACATGGTACATATAACTTAGTCATACATGTACTAGTTCGTAATTTAAAGAGTTGCGGAAAAATCTGCGTAGTGGTATCCCACACCGCCCTTCACTTGCTGCATCGTCTGCATAGCCCACCACTTAAACTGCAGGCTTCTTGCCTACAGTATGGAATATAAGAGTGAGCTTTCACCCAGCAAGTATAAACATAATCTCACTAAATATTTCAAACATTTTAGAAACATGCCAATCATCATGTAACTTATGCATGAACCATTTATGATTGATTGAATGTCTTATGCTTCATTATAGACTCAATCTTTAATTTATTATCTTGTCTCAATCTGTGGGCCCATAGTGTCCGTACCAAAAGCGCGCAGCCTCCAAACAAAGCTAGGGTTTGCAAGGCCCTAACAGTTCTAGGAATTATAAATTGACCCTTCACGATCACGGAAGGTAAATGTCACAACTGAAACATGTAGCCTCCACGATCACGGGAGGTTGGTACGACACCTTACTTGATTTATCTTACCATGTGGTTCAACATTAGTGAATATGCCTCATGATGTCACTATGTCATATCTTACCTAACACTTGCCATAACATGGCATTCTCGAAAACATGGCATTTTTTGAAACCATGGCATTTTTGTAAACGTGGCATTTTTGAAACCATGACATTTTTGAAAACATGGCATAACATGTCATAGCATATCTTACATATCATCGCATGGCATCACATATCATAATATAACATAGCATGTACACTTGAAAATATAGTGTAAATAGCATAGCTTAACATAACATATTTGAAAATAGTATTTACTATTCTCATACTGTAGGTGAGGTTTGATACTTGCCTCGTATATTATGTCCTTTGCTGCTCCACGTCAGGATACAATAGCAGACTATCCCCTGCTATAATAAAGGACATAGGTAAGGATCTCCAGTCATAACCGTAAAATGTTGGTGACCTAACCAACATGCTTACATGATCCTGGTTGTATGTCCCTTTCTGCATAAAATCTTACTTGGTTACACTTAGTAACCTTATGGTTATGAATTTGTTTCTTTAAAAGATTACTTTGGGTAACCTTATATGCTAAACCCACAACATACCATTAGGGTTAAATCATCTTCCAACCTTAGGCTTCTTCTTTAATTCACAACTAACGGGTCATGTCCATTAACCCTTTATCTTAACTTAATGGGTATCCTTTAGGGTTACATTAGATAACCCTTAAGGTTAACTAAGTCAATATTGTTAGTCAACCAAAGTCAACTACGGTCAACTATAGTCAACCCTTTTTGGGTCAACCTTTGGGCCTTGGGCTTGACCCAGTAACTCGAATATCCTTCCCGGTTACCATGCGTAATCGCTTTACTTACTAAACTTTAGCTTGAAAGTCTTATTTTTCCTTAACTTGGAAAATTTGGGGAAATTAATCCCAAAACTCTTTACTTGACTTGTAAAAATCCATATTCCTAAAATGGGGTTTTGTACAATCATTTGAGGTTGAAAACTGTCATTGGAACAGTTTTCATTGTCAAAACAGTGAAAATTAGAAAAATATAGTTTTTCTGAAACAGTTTTTAGAAAATCCTGTGCAGGAATTTCCTGTTCCCTGCACCGACTTCAGAAAACCATGTCAGTTTAAAAATCCATTTATAATTTAAAAAAGTTGTCTTCACGAAAGTTGTAGCTCTTGAAAAATCCTAAGACTTTCATGTTTTGCAAAAAATCCAGTTCCGCTTTTATCCTTGTCAGTTTTCATTTGAAACTGGCTGGTCGTGTAAACTAGGTCTGGGCAGACTAGTCTCGGATTTTTATAGAAACGGAGGCCATTGGAGCCTCATTTTGAAAAACTGTCCATGATGACCCCTAGGAAAAACTCTTCCGAACAACTTTTATGTTTTACATTTTACCCAATTCGGCCTCTAAAGGCCTTAAATTTCCACTTTCCCGAAACTGGCCAGTTTTGAATCCGAACTGGCAGTTTCGGTTGTTAAGTCTGGTTTACGTCTTATTCCGCGAAGTCTAACTCAACCAGCCACTGCGGGAGCCTAGGATAACACATGCAGCGTTTTCTAACGTCCCAAACCAACGTTCAAGAGATCCGTTCACCACCATGCATCATTCAAACATCTTGGGACATATCACAAGCACTTAGTGAGCATACACCCTTAGCATGAAATTCTAGAGCATAGAATCATGCAACTAAACCTATTGCATGCAAATAAAAGAGTGAGCTTATGCTCTTACATAACCAACATAGAAATACACTTAAATTCCAAATTTAAGCTCAAATCAAAAAGCTTAGGGTTAAGGGAGATTACCTTAGTTCACACCAAGATTGGTGCTAGGTTTTGGGTTTAAACTCTTTCCCCCTTGTTGATCACCATAACCGGCCCTCGCCCTCCAATTGGGGTTCCAATATTTTCGGCCATAAACATATGAAAAAATGCACATAAGCATCTAGTTCCAAACTCAAAAAGAGACTTAGGGTTAAAGAGTTTACCTCTAGAGTTTGGAAGTTGGTTCTCAAGCTTGGATCCCAACTTTTCCTTACTCCCTTTGGTTGCCATCACAGCCAGCCTTCATTGGCTAAGTGGATTCCAAATTCCAGCCACCATCTTTGGTGTTTCAATTAAAAATCCGGCCTTACCTTACTCATCCTTTCTTGCTTCTCTCTTTTTTTTTTCTAGCTTCCTTCTCAAGAAAACCGACCACTCTTGTGTTCTTTTCTCACTTTTAGGTTCGGCTCTATGGGAGGAAGAAGAGAAGAAAAAGACTTGAAGTTGAACTAAACTTTTGGGAAGTTCACTAACCTTCCCTATTTATAGTGGAAATTTCCAATTTTCCATAATTACTTTTGCTTCCACAATTCATCTTGAATTTGCTTAAGAGTCCTTGATGAACAAAAATAATTTACTCTTTGATCCCTAGGTGGAGTGACCGGCCAAGCCATTGTGTGAGCCAAAGATGGCTTGTCCAACAAGCTTACTTGTTCACCAAGTTTGCTTGCATAACCTTGGTGACATCACCTTTTTTACATCATCTTAGTGACATCACCTTCCTTACATCACCTTGGCAATTGCTTGCTCACCAAGCAAATGCTTGCTCTCCAAGGCACCAAGACATCCGGCCATTAGGATGAGTGTGTGAGCCAAACATGGCTTGTCCAACAAGCTTGCTTGTTCACCAAGTTTACTTAGTCACCAAGTAACCCTTGCTTACCTCACCTTGATGACATCATCTTGCTTGCATCATCTTGATGACATCACTTGCTTATCTCATATTTTCCAAAAATTGCACTTTAGCCCCTAAGGACAAAATATTTGCAATTTAGTCCCTGCGGGTGATCGGCTAATGTAGTGCTACTTGACTTCCAATTCTTGCATAATTATCCACTTGATTCCAAGAATCCATTAATATAATTATGCAATCCATTTCCTTATTAATTTTGATAATATCAATACTGTTTTGTCCTAACACAGTATTATCATACTGAATTGTAGTCCAAAATCCATCTGCATAAAATTGGACTACGTATAAATTTTTCTTGGGACTTGAAACCATTTAGCCTATATTGCTCCAAATATTGTGCTTGATTTTTCTCCAGCGTCGTCTCAAACCTTATTCTCGCTTAATCGTCCGTAACGACAGTTTTCTGCAGTATAGTTTCTATACCGATAAATTACACTGCAGTATCATCTTGGTCAACTTTGGTCAAACATTGACCGGAATAAAAAAAAAATCAAAATTCCTATTTTGCCATTTTCTCCAAAAGGTCTTATATTTGCCTAAGCAAACTATTATTGAGTCTCGTAACTAATTAAACAAGAACTCAAACCTATACTGCTACACCACTCCGATCATGATTCAGACTTAGGTTTTCCTTATTTCAAAGAAAATCTAAAGTCATCAAAATTTCGAGTATTACAAGTACCCTCTTTCCACACACCTCACGGAATGCTCTACCTAGTACACAAACGACAGAAAGGACAGAGTTATTAATCAAACGACAACCCACTTCATTTAAGTAAAGGAAAAACGACACTAGAGTGCCTAGTGGGCCAAATGACAAGCAATCAAACTCTTGTATCAAGGTCTGTCAAGTACTTCAGAACAAGTAATAAATCCAATATTTGAAGGGGAAAAAAAAAAAGAAAAAAAAAAAGCAAGGCGATTTCACACTCAGCTCTACTGCACCCACCAAGTAGCCTACAATGTACGCTGCTCATCATCCATTCCATTGCCTAGGCCTTCATCCGTATATCGATACCTGTACATTAGAAAATTAGGACATGTGGCTAGATGACCCTTTGTTTTTGTTTTTTTGTTTTGTTTTTTTTTTTTTTTTTTTTTCTGACCGAAATTTTGTAAAATTAGAAAAACAAATGTTTTTTAAAAAATAGAAAAAAAATGGTCAAGCAGGCAATCAATCACTAATATAACCAACATTAATATGTATTTTTCATTGACTGATCATGATAAATCACTAATTAATAACAATTTTCTGAATTAAAAAAAATTTGGTCATTTATTTAAATAAGTGTTCAAAATTCGTTATTTACCAAATTTTTCCTAGAAATAAGTATCGAATTCTGGTACATATTCTTTAATAGATTTTATTTTTTAAAAAAAATAATGAAAAAAAAAAAAAAACAGACTGTCGAGGTGAAAAGTAGCACAAACAAAGTATCAGATAGTCAAGGGCCCGTTTAGGACCTTTTTGGGAATGATTTTGTTTTGTATATGAAATAGAAATGAGAATGCTTTGAAAATGATTTTGAGCTATTTTTTGAAGTTGTGCTTGATAGTGTTTCTAGAGAAATTAAATTGAGTACAAGAAATAGAAAAATTGTGTTTGGGTATGTTTTTAAAAATGTTTGTTGAGTGTGTGAACTTTAAAAAAAATATATGAAAAAATAGAAATGGGAAAATAACTTTATTTTATTTTCAAATTCCTTAACAAAAAACAAAAATAATTTTTTATTTTAATTTCTGTTTTCTGACTTGGTGCAAAACAAAAGCTATTTCATAACCATTTTCAAAACAGTTTTATTGAAAACCGTGAGATATATTTCTAAAACGTTATGGAAACAATACCAAACCGGGCCCATATTTTTTCCCTTACCTTATTTGCTGTTTGACCCATATTCTTACCAAAAAGAAAATTAAAAAAAATAAAAAGAAATTTAATAAAAAGTGGGAAGAAGAATTTTGTACCTATTATATAACTTGGGTGAGCGGTTACGGTTAATTTGAAGGTTTGATTTTCTTAGAATGTCATTCATCTGCATCAGTGGTTTCATCTTCACTTGGCTCATCTTCATGCGTAGCATCTGATTCCTGATATCAAGTGTTGCGAAAAAAACAATAAGCTCACAAAAAATTTGGCAAACCGATCAATATCAAGTCAAGCAAATTAGCAAAAATAAATTAAACAATCCCAAAAAAAAAAAAAAAAAAAAACCAAGTGAGAAAGGGACCACCACGCACAACATCACATTCATAATCGATTTCCATATCCTTTAGATCGTCGCGATAAAGCATGTGGATACCGCACCGTTTCACTGCTTTCGTGGAAGAGTTGAAATAGTCATCGAACTCATTAACAAGTAAAAACTCAAGGGAGACTTCTACTGCATCGTGACAATCATTGTAGTCCTGATGTTGATACCACAAGAACAGATGATCTGAATTCGAAGGGACTAATCCTAATCGTTCTGGGCTTCCATAAACCGACCAGACCGACCAGTAAAAACTACGGACCTCTTCAGTATCTTTGATTTTAAAATTGAATTTACAATGAAAGTCGAGAGGACCAATACACTGAGTTGAAAATTCCTTGTAAGCTTTCCCATCAATAACAATGCAGAATGCGAAACCCAAGAAGTTGGCATCATGCCATTGTGGAGTGAGCGCGATAGTATACGAAGAGCCATCAGATTGATAGTCGAACCACTTCGGAATCTCATTTCCTGGATAACACACACCTGTGAAGTCATCTCGCTGTTTAAAAATGACGCCAATTATTTTTACTGGAACTCATGTATGAAAAAATTAGACATTCAAATAATAACAATACACCAGATTAAGAGGCGTACCCGATAAAGTTTATGCTGTATTGCTTTTGCCAAAACTCTCAGCTGGTAATCACTTAAAATTTCGTGCCGTGAATTTTGATCCATTTTCAAGCACTCAAAGAAATTCTGGTAACCCACCGTTACCCCATAAATGTGGGACCTATGCCGAGCCCGAAACCATTGTCTGAGTACTCTCTTAGAACTCGACACCCTCTCCAATGACGTGCATCTGCTTGCATCAAGAGTATTTAGAGACAACGGAAGCTCTGGTATAGACCGAAGGTTCTTACAGTTCCAAAGCACAAGAGTTCTAAGACGAGTCAAATTATAGATGCTGTCTGGGATTGACTCAAGATTTGCACAGTTTTTCAGGTTTAGTTTTTTAATACTAATAAGATTTCCAATCGACGAGGGTAGTTGTCTAATCCCTGTGTAGGTTAATCCAAGATATTCTAATCTCTCCATAGGCTTCGAGATTTCTGGGAGACTCTTCAGATTTGAGCAACAGTCAAGATAAAGCTTCCTAAGAGACCGGAGCTCAAAAATATTGCTTGGTACACTCTCAATCATTTCGCAACCCTGCAAGTTAATTTCCTGGAGACCAGAGCAATTCTCAATTGATGAAGAGGGAATTTCTTTTATTGCCGTCCATCCCAAATCTAACGTCTCAAGATTCCGTGGAAGCTGTACACAAAACTCATCAAGAGATTCACAGTCGTTGAGAATTAGTTGAGACAGATTTTCAAGAGAACCAATTGACGAGGGCAAAGACTGTATTCCGGATGAACCTAAATTTAAGGACACTAAACCCTGGGATATGATCTCTGGAAGAGCTGTAATTTTAACTTTAGAGCCCTTTACTATAAGAATTTTAAGGGTGCTTGGTTCAAAGATTCTTTCTGGAAGAGTACTGGAAAGTTTTTCGCATTCCATCAAATTGAGATCAATAAGCTTATTACTTCGCAAAGTATTCCAAGGAACTTTAACCAAGTTTGCGCAATATTGGAGATATATTCTTTCAAGACTCGGAGCACGAGAAAGATCCGGAATTTCTTTCAAGTAGGCTGACCGACTGAGATTAATACATTTTAATTTGCCAAGGTCCTGAAAGAAGAAAAAAAAAAAGAATAACCAAGAGAGATCTCATAGATTATTATTTTATATATATAAAGAATACAACAAATTAGTAAACATATACCTGAACTCCGTCCCAAAGTTGCTCAAGTTTGCTACGTGGCATGTGAAGCTCGACAAGATTACTTGGCACAAAATTTGATGGGAAACACTTTAAAGGATATCCAAGCCAATAAATATACCGAAGAGAATGAGGAAGGAATTGAAGATCTTGACTAAGGAATTGAACCTCGACATCAATCTCGAGTAACCTCAAATTACACATGTTGCGGAAGACATCAGGCCTCAAGTGTAGGGCTTCTCGAACATGTTGCGGATAACGAAAATTATTCAAGAATATTCCTTCAATTTTTTCAGTCCCCTAACATGATTCAAGAAATAAATTTAGATGGATAAGAGCATATAATTCCAACAAAACAGGAGAGCATAAGACGAAGAAGATCAAAGCTTTATTAATTAACTACTGATTAGGAAACTATTTTTAACGTTGATTTTTTTTTTCCCCTAATTTAAGTGTATGCAACATTTTAACAAATTACTTCAACATTTATATATTTTTACGCTTACCAGATTGTTGTTCAGGACATGATATACATCTTTCGCTGTACACAACCTACTGCATTTGCCAAGTCGCTGACCAAAATCTTGTAGCAAATCATGCATGCAGATGCTTTTATCTGGGGGTACAATTCTCTGACCGATCTCTTGTTTATATCCATACCAGAATCTTTTATCAAAGGGCTTGATAGTTATGAAAGACTTATCAATGAGATTATTCATGCGTATACGTGCTGAGCCACAACCATCTAATATACCTTCAACAAAATCTCTTTCCTTCCCTTTAAAGAAACAGGCAATATCAAGAAACATAGCCTTCTCCTCATCATTCAGTCCATCATAACTTATTCTTAACATCTTCTCAATATTTCCATGGCATTTTTCTTTCAGCTCATTCAGAATCGGTTCCCAACTTATGCCCTCGCGTTGAATTGAGCGAAACCGAGTAGCCAAAAGGTTTATAACCAGAGGGATGCCTCCAGCATATTTTACCACCTTGTCTATTAGCTCTCGATAAGACGGTGCTTGAGAGTTTCCTCTAAAAGCTGTCGACTCAAAAAGCCAAATAGCTTCATCATAACTCAATTCGGCAACCTCGTACATTCCGTCAACTTCAACATAATTGAGCACTTCTTTATTCCTTGTTGTGATAATAATTCGACTACCGTCACAAAACCTGAGACAATTATCACCAAGTAAAACTTCTAGCTGCTCCGAATCATTCACATCGTCTAACACAACAAGTACTTTTGTACGGTGGAGCCTCTTCTTCACAAAATCTGGTACAGATTTGGTTTCAAATTTTATATTCTCATCCTCTAATAATTCCCTAACTAGCTTCAACAGCAACTTATTACTCGATTCATTTTTATCTGATTCCTCCCTAACATTTGCAAGGAAGCAACGACTCTTAAATTGATCGGAGAGTTTATTGAACACCACTTCTGCAAGGGTTGTCTTGCCTAGACCACCTATTCCCCAAATTCCTACAATACGAGTACTTGGAGAGTCAAGACTTAACAACGATTTGATTTTCTCGATGCGTCCTTCGATTCCAATAAGGCCCTTAAAATCGTCAATCAATGGCACATCCTTCAATTTCCTCAAAATATCTTCAGCAATTGCCTCAACTAATTCCGACTCATCCCTAAAATATTAAAGGATAAACTGTAGTTAGTACCAATAATTTGCAACTAAGCAAAAATACCAAGACATTTTTGTCCATAGGTTATCAATAATGCTATGTTTCTGTTTTAGTTCCTCAGCTTTTGATTTTGTTAAACTAGTCCTTAAACTTTTTAGTATTGATGGTTTCGGTCCCTGTCATTAAAATTAATGAAATTTTTTTAAAAATTTAATGTATATAATCCTGTTTTAATTCCATGTTAATATAAAATTTTACATAATTAGTTACACCTATATGCTAAAATGTCTTGCTTATTATTATTTCAAACCCTAAAAACCTTGAATATTTCACAATTAGTGTAATAATTTCTTTAGAATTTTTCATTATCATGTGTTAGGGCTGCGATATTTGTCTCGAATAAATTTCAGAAATCATTTGTCAATTTTAGTGTTATGGAGCAGTAAAGACCAAAGTGACAGAATTTTCATAGTTAGGGAACTAAACGGAAAAATTACCCAAATAAATTTGAGATCAAAAGCTTCTAGGTGGTAATTCTTTTTTGAATATATAAATCATCTATCTTGTAGCAAGAGTCCGGATAATGCGAACAAAAACTAAATTAGTCATGTAAAGATTTCATTAGGCATATATGTAGGAAGAAAATTAGTTCATATTAAAGTAAATAGAGATAACCTGAACTCTGAGGCTTTTGAATGAAACCCTGAAAGATTGGCTGCTTCACACAAAGCCTTCCTCCAGTCTTGCACCCGTGTGTCATTATTGAACCGTTGTTCATGCCGTACAAATGCATCTCCAAAACTTCCTTGTTGGTTTCGTATATGACTCGGATCGACGAAATAGAAAACAGGAATAACGGCTTTTCGATAATTTTTGTGGCATTTAATAATATGGGCTAGTTCAGCTAAACACCATGATGAAGAAGCATAGTTTTCTGAGAAAATGACAACAGAAATCTTTGATCTTTCGATTCCTTCTAAAAGCTCGGGTTTAATTTCATCTCCTCGTTTAAGATCATAGTCATCTTTAAAAGTTTTAATATGCTTCCTGAGTAAAGCAGCATATAGATGGCTTGTGAATCCCCAACGAGTGTCCTCACCTCGGAAACTGAGAAATACATCGTATTTCTCCAAATTCGGGCTGGAAGAAGAAGGCACATCGGCCGTAGCCATATAAATACCCCCAACAAATCCTCACCCTTTGTATTTTAGAGTGAACGCTCTGTGCTAACAAATTGACGTTGGTTGACTCAAAATTTAGTAGTTTGACTTCCCTGCTTATTACAAAAGCAACAGAACAAGATTCAAACTCTGTTCTTGATTTGTTTACAAATTTCTAGAATTTGAAGAATACCAAAATTTAACTTGCGAGAAATTAAAAAATAAAAAAGAATTGAAAAGAGGAAAGATACACAGAAAGAAAAGCATAATTCTCCATAAATTAAACTCCAAAAGAAAATTAAAAAAAAAAAACTGCAAATATCCAAATAAAAAATGATGGGACAAATCTAATATCGAATGGGGTTTTTCCAAAGTAGACAAAAAAAACAAAAACAAAAACAAAAAAAAAAACAAAAACAAAACAAAACTTAGAGAGCGAAAGAGGAGAGAGAGAGAAGCAAGTAAACTCATGCCAGTTGAAACTAAATTAGAAGAAAGAGAGGCAAACTTACTTGTATATGAGAATATGAAGAGTCACTAATTTTTCATAACTTTTTTTTTTTTTTTTTTGTTAACAGAAAAACATGCAGTTTAAAGTCTTCTTCCCGACATGGAACCTCAGCCCAGATCCAACTCCTCTCTTCTTCTTCTTCTTTTTTTTTTTTTTCAAACAATAGATCGATCCAACTCTTCCTTGGCCAGATCCAACTCTTCTTTTTAATAATAATTAAAAAAAAAAAGAAAAAAAAAAAAGGGCAAAGTCTGATGAAGAACTAAACAAGGCAAAGACCAATTATTTATGTTATGAAGTCAATGTGTTGTCCATTCTAAGTTTTCTACTTTGACCATTCAGAGCTTGCCACCTCATGAACTTCAATTTCTGTTTTTCATTTTTATTTATTTATTTAAATTTTTTTTTTTTGGGCAAATGCAGTTTCCTAATGGTTTCTTATTTGAGGAATTCAATGATGAAGGGCTATTTAACTCATTGATAGGGTAAATTTTTTAGGAATATTTTTGGACAACTTAGATTAAAAAGATATATGAAAATAACTTTGGTATTTTTACACCATATTACATATGAAAAAAAAAAAACGAAAATATAAAAAAAAACTGAAAATTTGAAAAAAATTTCCCAGACCACCAAGGAAGATAGGGTCTCGACGGCTAGTGGCAGAGGGTGCCCGACAGCTCGTGGCGGAGGGGGCTCGATGGCTCACGCGGCAGAGTGGGCTCAATGGCTTGCGCGGTGGAATGGAC
The DNA here is from genome assembly GCA_008635985.1 of Ficus erecta. Classification (NCBI taxonomy): domain Eukaryota; kingdom Viridiplantae; phylum Streptophyta; class Magnoliopsida; order Rosales; family Moraceae; genus Ficus; species Ficus erecta. The sequence goes on along the minus strand of BKCH01000133.1, from coordinate 43,407 downwards.
TTGCAGTGGTGACTAAGGCAAGCCTTGTGCCGGATCTGGACTATCGGCGAACACCCCTCGCCTCCAACGGATCTGTACGACCCACCGTAGGTGATGCTCGCAACCTTCGGCAACCCACCGACCGACATTACAACTGTCCCCATGGGCGACAACATCTCACTACGGCACTAAGACTCTCCTCCGTGGCTCTGCCCAAACACCGGCGACCTCTTCTATCACCTCCAAACCGACGATTCCGTGTTTGAAGTACCGGCTTTCGAACTGGCGCATGAAATGGCAACGGCTACGTTGACCTTGAATAGCCTATGATTTCTTCTTTTTTTTTTTCAAGTGTAATTATTTGTTTTAATCCTATAATTGTTTTGGTGCACACTTTTAATCCAAACCGTCTAATTATAATCTAACGGTTGAAAATTTTTACCCTATTAATAGGGTAAAGTAGCTTTATCCCATTGTAAAATTTCCCTTCTTATTTTTGTCATTTAGAAATTCACAAATGTCTTTTGTTCCGTTTGGTGATTCAACTCAAAGTTAAATTTTTTATCTCAGTTTTTGTTTTTTTCTGAAAGTCAACAAAAATTATAACTAGATTTTAAAAAATCAATCAACTCCAACTTAAAATTTTCAACTCCAACCATGACATCAAACGGAGGCTTTGTATATAATATAATTTGCACAAGGGGAGTTCTACAATGAGACTTCTACACTTTACCTCATCAATGGGGTAAAAATTTTTGACTATCCAATTTATTTTTAATGGTTGAGATTAAAACAATACACAAAAAAATCATAAGACCAATCGCACTAGATTATCATTTTACAAAACATTTCAACAAAAAAAAAAAAGGAAGCCCCTCCCCCTCCACCAAGCCACCGCACTGGGAATCGCATCGAAGGCCAGGATGAGGCCTTTAGTAAAATAACCTTTTCACTTTGTTTATTTTGCAAAATAACCTTTAAAAAATTTTAATTAGCAAAATGACTTTTTTTAAAAAAAATAATGTAAAAAGAAAAGATATTAATATAAGAGGTTAAAAAAAACTAAAAAAGAAAAAAGAAAAACTGCTGGCAGCTGCCAGTCTTCTTCTTCTTCTTCGCACGCTTCTTCCTTCTTCTTCTTCGGAGTTCCCTCCCCCCAAAAGAGTCTCCCCAAATCCGCCGCCTCCACCTCCGGCGCCGCCGCCACCCTAAACGACGTCGTCGAATATCCAGAGACCGTGCCACAAGCTCTCTGACCACGCCTTCTTCTTCCTCTTCTTCCCCTCGGACCACCATAAGCTCCGCCGCCACCTCCACCACGCCTTCTCCTTTACCGAAAACGACCCTGCTCTTCGCGCCGATATTCTCGCCGGCCTCTCCTCCTACATCCAGTCCCCCAGAAATCTCCTTATAAAGGTTTTCCACTGATTTGTTATAATTTCAGATCCTTTCTTGAATTCAGATCAAGTACTATTCTTGAGTTCAAATATGTATTTTCTATATATATATATATATATATATATTTGTTATATATACATTAGCCATCCCCTTATAGAAGAAGAGTCTACGAGTATACAAAAAAAATTGTACATGATTCTTAGTACAGACATTACTTGGAAAAACCATTATAGATTAATCTTTTCTTCTTCCAACAAAATTCATTCTTGTCCTGGAAAACAATGACCACAAAAACCCCAACTTTGTTGTACTCTTCCACTGCAAATCTCTGGATTTGGGCGTTCCAAGATGGAGCAAAAATGCAATTCTAATGCCTTGCGGCTTCACCAATCTGGTTTTATAATGCTACCTTCCACAGAGGGCTTTACTAGTCAAAGTAATAATGGAATGTTTGATTGGAACTAAACTTGATTAATTTTCTGATAATAATTTTGTTTGCTTTCTCTAATTTATTGTGTGTTTTGCTAGTCCAGTACATTATGTTCGTAATTGCTGCTCTGCTTTTCTTGAATTGAAGTGAGACTCTTACACCAATTTCTCATCTTTTATATGTCGTTTTCTCTTCATTGCTGTTTTTGTTTGCAATTTTTTGTTGTCGTTTTGTGATGTCTTTAGTGTTTAGGTAGTTTGATGTGTTTTTGTCGTTTTCATACTATGTTTTTTTGTTTTTTTTTTGGTGTCTGTTATTGTAATTGTAATTGTTTTTTGTTTTGTTTTATTTTATTTGATTTTTGCAAACTGAGGTATATTTTCAACTGTTATATGCAACTGCCGCTTCGCTTTACTTGAATTGAAGTGAGACTCTTACACCAATTTATTATATTTTATATGTCGTTTTCCGTGCAATGTTGTTTTTATTTGCAATTTTTGGTTGTCGTTTTATGATGTCTTCATGTTTTGAGAACAATGTTGGAAGAACATTGGTAGTCTTGTCATTGCAAGCACGTTGTTTATATAACTTTTCAAATTCAAACTTCAGTTGTATTTGGCCTTCACACACCACACTATACAATAATCTGTTGACATTGTTATTGATTGTTAATATATTTATCTAGTTAGCCCTTGCTGGTTACCGTTGAAGAATGCGAACTTTGGCTAATTTTTTGGTTTGATCTCTGTTCCTTTGATTGAGTTTTCCATCAAAGGAGAAATAAGATTTTTGGCTAATAATGATTTATGTTCCTTTGATTTCTATTCCTTTGATTGAGTGTTCCTTATACTTATAGTGTGGAATAATAACGAATGTTCGTACATGATTCTTGTTTGATTTATTTTTTTATTTTTTTGTGTTGATTGATGTAAAATTTGTAGTTGTATTCTTTATATTGTTTGTTAATTGATAATCTCAAAATCCATGATATGTATGAGTCAGATCTACATTATCGTGGAGTATAATGGAAAGTGGGAAAAGGTGGATGGCGGATATTGAAGGTGGTTCGGAGTTGGTATGAGCAAGGGCTTTGTGGTTGATAGGAGTATCAAGTTTTTGGAATTAGAAGAGACAATATATGACAGAACAAGTATTGACCGAAGTATGTATGCAATTGAGATAACACATAAACCTGTCGGTGACATATTTGGTGACATATTTTGGAATTGGAAGAGACAATCTACGACATATTTGGCATTTGGTGACATAAATGCGCGACATGTGGTCAGAAAGGACATAATTCAAAAAAATGTCCCAAATTATCACATCCATCCGATGTTAGAAGCAGCACCTAATAATGACAATTACGAGTTTAACAGTTTACATTTTCATTAATTTCGTTTTACGAATGCTAGTAATTTGTGAAATTCATTAAGTATGTTTCAGAAAGTCATTAATTTTGTGTTTTGTATTTTTGTTTATTGTTTTTTTTTTTTTTTATGAATGTTAAATGTTTGATATTTCATTTATTAGTTTTTTTAAAGAGCAAAAAAATGGACTATTTGAAAGCAACGAACAAGTGGTTGTTCTTGAATGTTTTGTGGTCGTTCCATTCTTTTTTGTGGGTGGTTTGACGTTTTTTAGGCAAATCATACATGAACAAATATCGCATATGGTTATTTTTGCATTTCGTTACAGGGAAAAAAAAAAAAGTCAATGTTTCGAGGAACGACCGTATGGTCGTTCCGGAATTTTTAGTGGTCGTTCCTTAACTTTTGTGGTCGTTCCAAGTGTTTTGAGGCAACTAATACATGACATAATGTGATGGTATGGTTATTTATGCTTTTCGCTTAAGAAAAAAAAAATAAAAATAAAAAAAAATAAATAAGGTCACTTTGGAAGGAACGACCGTATGGTCGTTCCGGAAATTTTAGTAGTCGCTCCTTCCCTTTTGTGGTCGCTCCATCACTTTTATGGCAAATTATACATGACATAAGGTTATAGAATGGTTATATTTGCTTTTCGCTTGAGGGAAAAAAATGAAAAAAAAGTCAATGTTTGGAAGGAACGACCGTATGGTCGTTCCGGAAAATTGAGTGGTCGTTCCTTCACTTTTGTGGTCGTTCCATGGGTTTTGAGGCAAATAATACATGAAGTAAGGTGATGGTATGGTTATTTTGCTTTTCGTTTAAGGAAAAAAAATGAACTCAATGTTTGGAAGGAACGACCGTATTGTCGTTCCGGAAAATTGAGTGGTCGTTCCTTCACTTTTGTGGTTGTTCCATGGGTTTTGAGGCCAATAATACATGAAGTAAGGTGATGGTATGGTTATTTTTGCTTTTCGTTTAAGAAAAAAAAATGAAGTCACGGTTTGGAAGGAACGGCCGTATGGTCGTTCCGGAAAATTGAGTGGTCGTTCCTTCACTTTTGTGGTCGTTCCATGGGTTTTGAGGCAAATAATACATGACATAAGGTGATGGTATGGTTATTTTTGCTTTTCGTTTAAGGGAAAAAATAAAAAAAGTCAATAACTCACTAACCTTGGACATGTTGTTTTATGAATGAAATTCATTAAGTGTGTGTGTGAGAGTCATTAATTTGGTTTTTGGGAATTTTTTAATGTTTTGTTTTTATTTTTTAGGCAAATCATACATGATATAAGGTACTAATTGGTTAATTTTGCTTTTCGTTTAGGGGGAAAAAAATGTCAATGTTTGGAACGAACGACCGTATGGTCGTTCCGAAAAATTGAGTGGTCATTCATTCACTTTTGTGGTCGTTCCATGGGTTTTGAGGCCAATAATACATGAAGTAAGGTACTGGTATGGTTATTTTTGCTTTTCGTTTAAGGGAAAAAAATGAAGTCACGGTTTGGAAGGAACGACCGTATGGTCGTTCCGGAATTTTTAATGGTCGCTCCTTCACTTTTGTGGTCGTTCCATGGGTTTTAAGTGTAACGACCCGCCTAGCACAGGCCGTTACCATACATACATACTTAACGTAATTACTTGCTTAGCGAAAATAGCGGAATATTTTTTTTTTATATATATATACGGTGCGAACTCACACGAATACGTACGTACGTATAAACGTTTACCAAATAATAGTGTTTGGTCATAAAATAATACACATAAAATAACAAAACGCGTAGCGGCTATCATTCCCACATTTCACAGTTCGTTCTGCCACGCTCCACCATCTTGCATCACATATTTCCCGTAGGTTGCTTACCTACAGCATAAACGTAAGACGTGAGCTTTCGCTCAGCAAGTACAACTATGACACCCGCGACACAACAATTACTAACATAACACAACATGTCATAACATATCATAACATAGCATAGCATAATATAATCATGCATGAGCCGTTTATGTTTCATTATTCTTTCTTATTCTTTCATAACTTAACTTGCTTATGGGCCCCTTAACATAAGTGTTCGTACCGGGCGCGCAACTATGGAGTGGTTGGGGCGGCCAGTCCATTTCAAACTCAAACCATAGTCCAACCCAACCAAACGCGGGTCGGTACGACACAGGCAAGCTTGCTTGCCATTATGCTTACTTTTCATCATCTTATTCTTGATCTTGTTCTTATCATAAGAATTGGTGAACATGCCTCATGATGTCACACGCACATAAATCATACTTTAGCCATAATATAACCTTAACATAACTTATATCATAACATAGCCTATATCCATAGCATCACATAATTCTAACATACATCACAGCATACATCATAGCATTAGACGTACTAGGCAAGTAACACAACAAAAGTCTATGCTGTAGGCGGAGTTGTACTTACCTTGTCCGCTATGTCGGATACCGTGCCGTTCCAGTCAGGACACTACAGCAAGCTACCTTCTGTTATAAAGGACATAGGTAAGGATCAGAAATGTTGGTGATATAACCAACATCATTTATAACCTTAGTTATATGTCCCCCTACATAACCACATGATATCCTACTTGATTACAACAAGTAACCCTAGAGTTCAAAACTTACCTTACTCGGATCATTACTTAACTTTGGTTTCAAAAATCCATTTTTACTTTCTTTTGGAAAAACTCCATATTTTATGTACAAAAATCCTTTGTTCAATTTCATAAAAATTATAACTTTTGAGTCGGATTTGTAAAAATTACTAAGTGTTGAAAACTGCCTTTGGAATAGCTTTCCACAATCGATTTATCAGTGTATGTGCAGAATGTCATTTTCCTGCACTGTTTTCAAAAATCCTGTACAGGAATTTCCTGTTTCCTGCACAGTTTTTGAAATCCAATTCTATTTAAAAAAATCTAAGTCGAATCTGAAAAAGTTTCCTTCATGAAAGTTTTAGATCTCGAAAAACCCTACAACTTTCATGTTTTACTCAAAACCTAGTTCGGACTTTAACCTACTTGTTTCCCTTGTTGAACCCACCTGGCCGTACATAAAGTCTGGGCACAATCAGGCTCGGATTTTTGTAAAAACCGAGGCCTTTGAAGTCTTATTTTAGAAAAAGGTCTGCGTTGCCCACTAGGAAAATCCCTCTCTACAACTTTCATGTTTTACGTTTTTCCAAATTCGGCCTCTAAGAGCCTCAAAACCGGCTTTCCAGAAAACTGGCCAGTTTTACCCGAACTGGCAGTTTTCATGCTTACATTCATTTTACGTCCTAATACGCGCACTCTACCTTAATTGGCCGCAGCTGAGAGCCTATACCAGTCATGCAGCGCTTTTCTATCATAAAGCCTTGTCATCAAACACATTTGGGGACATACATCATTATCATTAATTAAGCATGCAAACCCTAATAATCATGCAAGCATAAGCATATAAATCAAACCACCCATAAACCTAATCAAGCACAAAACTTAAAATCTAATCTAGGGCAATAAATTAAATTGAGCTTATGCTCTTACAAATTCAACTTGAAATACACTTAAATTTCAAATTGAAACTCATTTTAAAAACTTAGGGCCAAGAGAGATTCACCTAGATCAACACAAGGGTTGGCTTGTCTTGACTTCAAATTTCCCCTTTCTCTTTGGCTCCTTCAACAACCGGCCTTCCCTTGCCAAAGGGGGTTCCAAAAATCTTGGTCACCTAGCTTGTTCCTCACCAAAATCCGGTCACCTTGGACCTCCCTTCCTCACTTTTTCCTCTCTTCCACAGCCGGCCTCTAGCCTAAAATGGGTACCAAAAATTTTCAACTTCTTACTTGTTGTTCTAACAAGAAAACCAACCACTCTAGAACCTAATTCTCTTGAGTTTTATTTTTCTTCTTCCTTCCTTTCTTGGATTCGGTTTTTGAGAGGGAAATTGTGAAGAAATTTGGGCATAGTCTAGTTATGTTTCTCAATTTTGTGAATAAAAATGAGCCACCCCCTCCACCTATTTATAGGGGTTTTGGAACTTTTCAAAATTGCCCATAAGTCCTCAAAAATTTTATTATTTGCTCAAGGGGGGTCTTAGGTGGCCGGCCATGTGGTCTAGAACCACCCATGACGTCAAATTCTTTCCAAAATTTTGCTTAATTATACAAATGATGTCATAATTCTAAGGTTAGGTGATGTAAGCCTACTTAAGGCTTGTTTGCCTTTTTTCCTTAATAGGCAGTCCACTTTTATGCTAACACAGATATCTTCAATACTATACTCACTAATACATAGTACTGTTATACTGAACTGCAGTCCAAAATTTATCTGTGTAAAAATGGACTGTATAAAAAATTTCTTATAACTTAAAGCCATTTGGCCCTTGATATCCTAATTAATGTGCTTGATTTTTCTATGGTGGTTTTAAATCTTAATCTTGCTATCTTGTTCGTAAAAATGGTTTTTCGCAGTATAATTTCCATACTGCTAATTACTTTACAATACCGTCATGCCTTTGACTTTTCTAGTCAATCATTGACTTTCTGGTTAACTATTGACTTTCTTGTCAAGCATTGACTTTCTTGGTCAACAGTTGACTTTCTTGGTCAATCTTTGACCAACATAAAATCATAATATTTTCTACTATTTTTGCCCAAAAGGTCGCATGCTTGGCTAAGCAATCATTTTTGAGTCTTATAAAATCATAAGAACTTACAAAACTTAATAAAAACCCTTAATTGGGCTCTTTCATAAATACCTTCATGGTACAAGTTAAATTTCTTTACAAGAAATCGTAACGTCGTAAAAATTAGTCATTACATTGAGGCCAATAATACATGAAGTAAGGTGATGGTATGGTTATTTTTGCTTTTCGTTTAAGGAAAAAAAAAATGAACTCAATGTTTGGAAGGAACGACTGTATGGTCGTTCCGGAAAATTAAGTGGTCGTTCCTTCACTTTTATGGTCGTTCCATGGGTTTTGAGGCCAATAATACATGAAGTAAGGTGATAGTATGGTTATTTTTGCTTTTCGTTTAAGGAAAAAAAATGAAGTCACGGTTTGGACGGAACGATCGTATGGTTGTTCCGGAAATTTGAGTGGTCGTTCCTGAACTTTTGTGGTCGTTCCAAGTGTTTTGAGGCAACTAATACATGACATAATGTGATGGTACGGTTATTTTTTGCTTTTCGTTTAAGGGAAAAAAATGAAGTCACGGTTTGGAAGGAAAGACCGTATGGTCGTTCCGGAAATTTGAGTGGTCGTTCCAAGTGTTTTGAGGCAACTAATAGATGACATAATGTGATGGTACGGTTATTTTTGCTTTTCGTTTAAGGGAAAAAATTTAAATAAAAAAAAAAAAAACAAAGTCAATAACTCACTAACCTTGGACATGTTGTTTTATGAATGAAATTCATTAAGTGTGTGAGAGTCTCATTAATTTGGTTTTTGGGATGACTTTTTCTTTTTTTTTTTTCCCCTGTAACGAAATGCAAAAATAACCATATGCGATATTTGTTCATGTATGATTTGCCTCAACAACCACTTGTTCGTTGATTTCAAATAGTCCATTTTTTGGCTCTTTAAAAAAACTAATAAATGAAATATCAAACATTTAACATTCATAAAAAAAAAACCAAAAAAAACCAAAAAACAAAACACAAAATTAATGACTTTCTCAAATATACTTAATGAATTTCACAAATTACTAGCATTCGTAAAACGAAATTAATGAAAATGTAAACTGTCAAACTCATAATTGTCATTATTAGGTGCTGCTTCCAATATCGGATGGATGTGATAATTTGGGACATTTTTTTGAATTATGTCCTTTCTGACTACATGTCGCGCATTTATACTTCATGATTATATATTCTCCTTGTGAAGGGAAGCGAGTTAATCTTGGCCTCTCTCTAAACATTTCCACGTCTGGCTCTACTACCTTAATCGCTCTTACCTCTTCAGGGATATTGTGCCATTGCGATTCTGGAGGAACAGGATAAATTGTTTCTACATATGCCAACATCCAATAATCTGAATTGTAGTACTCAGAACAAAGGGAGTATACGTAAGATCCTGTATGTTGCGGCTGATAAAGACCTACTGCTGCTATAGCGTGAATGCACGGAATCTTGTCAATGTCGAAAACCCTACACGTGCAACTCCTTGTTGTTAAATTGACACATGCATTGCAATCACCACCTATCACAGTATATTCATTCTCATTCAGTTGGTATGGCGTCAATGAACCAGCTTCATCAAATCTTCTTCTGAGTATTGCTTCTCTCTTTGGTGTAATTGGTGTGGTCACTAAAACTGATTCTCGACGCCGAGTGAAGAACCATTGTCCCATTGTGAAGAGGACGAAATCGATCATTGCAGTTATGTGATACTCTCTTGCCTTTAGCATTATATTATTCAAAGTCTCAACTATGTTAGTAGTCATAACTTCATACCTGTTGCCTTTAAAGTGAGCTCTTGACCACTTTTCAAACTTGACATCCTTCTCGAGATACTGTGCCACCTTCGGATATTTTGTACTCATGTCACTAAAATGTTTCTCAAACTCCTCCAAACAGTATGCTTCAGCAGCATCCTTGAACACTCCAAGAGAAGCAGCACTCTTGAAACGGTTCTTAATATTCATCATAAAATGATAATAACATGCCCCATGCTGCGCCATAGGATAAACGTGACTCACCGCGTAACTAATGCTCTGGTTCCTATCAGAAATAAAACATAGCTCTGAGCTGTTAGGTATTACCTCCTTCAGCTTCTCAGAAAACCAAGTCCATGAATCATTGTTCTCAGTGTCACCCAATCCCCATGCAATGGGATAACTGTGATACTCACTATCTTGTGTGGCAACAACCATCAACCCCCTTATATTTAGTCTTGATCCAAGCCCCATCTATGCCAATTGCTTTTCTCATGTTCTTAAACCCCCCTATAGCTGCTCCTAAAGCCAAAAAAAATACTTGAACTTATTCTCCGAATCAACTTCAATGTGCGTAACGGTACCCTTATTAACATGTTTGAGCATGTAACAATACGAGGGGAGCATGGCGAAACTGTGTTGTGACGTCCCTCTGATTATAACATGTAGAGTCATTCCTTGTTTTTCATTGTACAAAAACATAAGATCTATAATATCTGAATCATTGGAAATGAGAGTTGGTGTAGTAGTGTCACCAAATATGTCACCGACAGGTTTATGTGTTATCTCAATTGCATACATACTTCGGTAAATACTTGTTCTGTCGTGGATTGTCTCTTCCAATTCCAAAAACTTGATACTCCTATCAACCACAAAGCCCTTGCTCACACCAACTCCGAACCACCTCCAAAATCCGCCATCCACCTTTTCCCACTTGCCATTATACTCCACGATAATGTAGATCTGACTCATACCTATCATGGATTTTGAGATTATCAATTAACAAACAATATAAAGAATACAACTACAAATTTTACATCAATCAACACAAAAAAATAAAAAAATAAATCAAACAAGAATCATGTAGAAACATTCGTTATTATTCCACACTATAAATATAAGGAACACTCAATCAAAGGAACAGAAATCATTATTAGCCAAAAATCTTATTTCTCCTTTGATGGAAAACTCAATCAAAGGAACAGAAATCAAACCAAAAAATTAGCCAAAGTTCACATTCTTCAACAATAACCAGTAGGGGCTAACTTGAATGTCAATTGCTGAAATTTGCTAGAATACAGAAACATAATTTCCAGTTAAAGAGAATAACTAAATTATGCTTTCTTAAATATTTTTTAAGCATGTCATCCAATGCTTTCTGTGAGGACCAATATAGTTCTCACCCTCTCCTCTTTCATTCTTTTACATTGTTAACAGAACGTGCAATAGAAGTTCAAACACCAAAAATACAGAGAGATGTTTACTTAGACAATCAGACATTTCCACATTCAAACAGAGCAGCAAAAATGTGTAGGAAAAAAAAATAAAAACAACCCATACTTCTAACTATCAAAACCCAATCACATAATTCTAACTCTCAGATGTGGAACTTTCGATTTTAAAAAATTTTAAAACTCATAATTCTAACTATCAAAAATCAATCTACCCAGTAGTAAAATGTTAAAAGCTCAAACTACCCAACACAGGAATTAGCCACTTATTGCATGCCTTTAAAACCGAAAAGCATATCTCTGTAAACCAAAAACCAACGCAAAATAAACTAATTAAGATTTCCTAACATAAAACAGTACAGAGAGTCAAGTTACTCACATTCAATATGCTTCCAAATCAACAAGAAAAAAAAAATTAGAAACGAAATGTGAATTGTGAGATAAGTTTCCAAAAATTAAAATTAGAAAAAAAATTCAATATGCTTCCAAATCAACAACCTGATCAGTGACCACCATAATCAAACACAGCAAATCTCAAAGATAAATTTTGAGGAAAAATGTGAATTGTGAGAGACTAAACCAATGCGAACCATGATTACCTACGAACTCGCGGGATCAAAGCCGAAGAGGAACCTCGAACTCGTAATCGAAACGAGTTGCGACGCGTCGCCGGCGACGGAGGTCACGTGCCGAGCGGAAGGAGGCTGGGAGAAAGCTTTTTCTCTGGTGGTGGGGTTTGGGGTTTGGCAGAGTGGAAATGGGAGCTAAGAACAAGGGTTGATTTTTTGCTTCTTTATTTTTTCTCTGGTGGTGGGGTTCGGTTTGGGCTTTGCAGACCTCTGTGCGAAGAATTTGTTTGGTTTGGACGAAGAAGAAGACTCACGGCTTCTGCTAACTTTCAGGATTTTTTGTTTTTTTTTTGTTTTGTTTTTTTTTAACCTTAAACTAATATCTTTTCTTTTCACATTTTTTTTTAAAAAGTCAATTTGCTAATTAAAATTTTTTAAAGGTTATTTTACAAAATAAAGAAAGTCAAAAGGTCATTTTACTAAAGGACTCTTTTGATAGACTTTTGGATAAGTATTCGTCGAAGTGACAGTCTCAAAATTGAAGGACTTGTTTGGTATGTTAGTCTAAACTAACATTTTCAAATTTTTTTTGCCTTTTTCCTCAAAAAATTTTGTTTTTTTCTCAAAAAGTTTTTTGTCTTTTCTGAAAAGTCAACACAATTTACTATTTAAACTTAAAAATTTTAACTCAAACTTACACGCCAAACAGGCCTGAAATTAGTAAAATAATCTTTTCTCATTTTAATATAAGAAGGATTGTGATCATTTTTGATTGATCAAGATCATTTTGTTGATAAAATTTTTTTAATAACTTTTTTAAAAAAGATTAAGTCATTTTGTAAATTATCTCAAAAATGATTGTTAAAAAATAAAGTATAAAAAGTTAAAAGGAAAGGATTATTTGAGATCTTGTTAACTTTAAAATTGGATGACATGACGTTGGTAACTAACGAATGAGAATAAGAATAAGAAAGACGGGGAGATGTACAGAACCGAACCAAGCGGGCCATGGTTTGTTGTCCTTATCAACCGTCACAAATTTGCTAACATGACGTGCAGATAAGAAAAAATGATTCACATCAGGTAATAAAAGTTCCACGGTAGATAGATAGTAAAACAAAAAAAGTAACTTATTAGAGATTGAAAAATAGGGATAAAGTAGTTATTTAATTTGGTAGACTCTACAGGATTTAAATATTTGATAATTCATAATAAAATTTTTTATGATGTGTATCATTACTCTAAGAAAAAACATGCTCCAAGTTTTATATTATGTAGAAAATATATATATTTTTTAAAATAATGGATTAATGATTGATCATTTGATAAATAATCAATCATGAATGATCGGATGAGTTTATTAACACTTTAAAATGATCGTTGATTATTTTTTTAAATAAAAAAAAAATCGGCTATTTTTAAAAATGATAAATTGTTCGTTTTTTAGTTTTATACAATTTTGGTTTTTGACTTTTTTTTTTTTATTATTGTTGGAATGCCATAAACTTTAAAATATTACTATAATAGTCATTTACGTTAATTTTTAGATAGAATTCATTAGTAATTTGGTCAAAAAGTAATACTAACTAATGTATTTCATTCGAAAACTAACGAAAATGACTATTTTAGTTACGTTTTTAATAGTTTAGGATCATTTCAACATAAAAAAATAAAAAAAATAAATCAAAGTTGTATAAAGTTAAAAGTTTATAAACTAATTTAGTAATTTATCATTTTTAAAAATGAGTGTCCATCTATATAACTATTCTAACTCTTAATTATTAGGATTACAGAAAGAACTGAGTTGCTCACGCATGTTTGGCACACCCAATATTTGATGAGATTGAAATTTAAAACATTTAGCTATTGATTATTACGAAGCTCAATCCCATTGGGGTCATTTCATATATATGTGGTTCTTGTTTTGAAATTCTGTTTGCTACATGAATTACGCAGAAATTGCAAAAGTAATTTTTTGTTTTTTTGATATATATATATATATATATTTTAATAATCCAAAAAGTATATATATTTTGACAATCCAAAAAGTAACATATCTTTTGGAACATATGGTAGTATATAGCATATTTTGGACTATAGGTAATATACAGCATAATCTGGTCATATATATGGAGAGATTTTTTTTTTTCCAGAACTACCCCTATGATGTACCTTTTCTTCTCTGACGACAGGAATGGGTTTGTGCCAGCCTCCAACTCCGATCAGGTCACATCGACGAGGATCTAATGAAAGTGTCGAGCAACGAGTTTCGTCTAACCCCTGCAACATGTGTGTCTTCTCCGGCGACAGAAATGATGATGCAGCCCATTTGGGAATAAATCACGTGGGGATTGAGAATCGTTTTTTCGGCTCAAAGACAAATGTTTAATATAAATAGAATTTTTTAAGTAAATAAATAAGCATACGGCATACCCCTACATTATCAAATCAATCTTTACTAGTCTAAAAGCACATGCCACGCCATATATTAGACATATTTAAGATAACTAATGTAAGTAGAGAGAAATTAAATTAATAGATTTAAAAATAGATTTAAAAAAAAAAAAAAACAACAACAACAATAAAGTATTTGAAAATTTAAATAAAAAAAAACATGAAAAATACCAAAAAAATGAAAGGACTATAATGTAAAAAAAAAAATTGACTAATACATAAAAACAAGGACCAAAATGAAAAATAAAAATAAAAAAGGCCAAAAGAAAAAAAAAGAGAAAATTGAAGGGCTACAAAAAAGGACTGAAATGAAAAAAATTAAAAAGAAAAAGAAATTGAAGGACTAAAAAAAAATAAGAAAGTTTTTAGTCCAAAACACACAGTTTTGAATGAAAGTGCACAGTAAGGCACTTTCACAGTCTGCACCAGTGGATCATCTTCTCCAAGCTCGCTGACATTCACGACAAACCTTGCCTTGTAGGTCCTTGCCACTTTCTCCAACTTTGTAGACAGCAAATGAACCCAAAAAATCAATAAATACAAAATGAGAGAGGGAACAACTTAAGGAGCTCATGCTCATCTCTATTGAATCTAAACTCAATCAAACTTGTAAATAAGTAGATTCAATGTTGCCTCCAAATGTAATACTAATGAACACCAAATCTCGTACTCAAAATGAACCCAAATGACCTAAAACTTCTTCTGTTTAACCAATCCCAACCCAATTAAACATTTTGGATCCCAAAGCCAATGAGGAGATGAAACCATCTTATAGAACAAAATGAAAAGGTCTATAAAACCTTCTATTACACATGGTGGCATTCAAATACAAAAGTTGCCTTTCTTTTCCCAACAAAAAGTAAAAGCAAGATTCTAATCTAGTCAGCAAAAGTTCTCTGTTTTTTTTTTGGCTGAAAAAAAGTCCGAAAAAGGGCTGAGTAGTGTTAACATATCTCCTGAACGTTATCAAAGGGACTCCTCAGATGCTCACATGAACGATTGTTGAAAGCCTCACAGGCGGGCCTTATCTGTCAACGAGAAGTGTGCCACTCTAGCCCCTACGAACGTGGAAACCGTAAGGATACGTGGAGAGGTATTGAGTATTAGACCGGTAGAAAATAAGCCTTCATAAGATCAAAAAAAAAAAATCACTCAATACTCCAACCTTTAGTCATTGACCACTACCATTATCACTAGGCCACCACACTCGACTGTAGCAAAAGTTCTCTCTTTGGTTAGCCAATAAAACCTCACTGAAAAACCTATGCACCGTACTAAACAAACAACAAACGAGTGATGGACACGTTCCTAAAACCCACCAAGGTCGACAGAACAGAATATCATGATATCTTTCTATAGAGAGAGGAAACAAACCGACCTGTCTGAGAAGATGGGTCTGTTGGTTGACAGGTCTGAAGCCTCCTCTAACACTTATGAAATACAAATCCCGAGGTCTGCTCTCACTTCTGTGGCTGGACAGAGACTTCTGAGGTCGACCCAGTTGAAGAGCGAGGAAGAGAGCCAAGCAAAGAGCCAACTGAGCAACCAGAGTACGAACCCAATTCCGTGGTTTCTCCATTTCTTCAAAAGAGAGACATAAACCGAATCTGGATCTCACCCTCGTGAAAGAATGTTGTAAAACTTTGTTTGAAGTATTGGCTTGTGATGTGACCGAGGTTTTGATAGACTTTTGGTTAAGTATTTGTCGAAGTGACAGTCTCAAAATTGAAATTAATAAAATAATTTTTTTTCATTTTAAGATTAGATCATTTTTTATTGATTAAGATCATTTTGTTAATAAATTTTTTTTTTAATAACTTTTTTAAAAAGATTAAATCATTTTGTAAATTATCTCGAAAACGATTGTAAAAACAGAAAGGATAAAAAGTTAAAAGGAAATGATTATTTGAGATCTTGTTAACTTTAAAATTGGACGACATGATGTTGGCAACTAAAGAATGAGAATAAGAATAAGGACTTGTTTGGTCATGAGTTTAGTTTAAACTAAAATGTACTTTTTTCATCATGTTTTTTGTCTTTTTTTCCCAAAAAGTTGTTTGTATTTTCTGAAAATTCAAAAAAATTCAAAAAAAATTACTATTTAAACTTACAAATCTTAACTCAAACTTACACACAAAACACCCCCTAAGAAAGACAGGGAGATGTGCAGAACCGAACCACGCGGGCCATGGTTTGTTGTCCTTATCAACTGTCACAAATTTGCTAACATGACGTGCAGACAAGAAAAAATGATTCACATCAGGTAATAAAAGTTCCACGGTTGATAGATTGTAAAACAAAATAGTAACTTGTTAGAGATTGAAAAATAGGGATAAAGTAGTTATTTAATTTAGTAAAATCTACAGAATTTAAATATTTGATAATTCATGATAAATTTTTTTATGATGTATATGATTGCTCTAAGAAAAAACATGCTCCTAGTTTTATATTATGTAGAAAATATATATTTTTTAAAATAATGGATTAATGATTGATCATTTGATAAATAATCAATCATGAAATGATCGGATGAGTTTATTAACACTTTAAAATGATCGATTATTTTTTTTTTTTTTTTTAAAATCGGCTATTTTTTAAAATGATAAATTATTCATTTTTTAGTTTTGTACAATTTTGGTTTTTGACTTTTTTTAATTGTTGGAATGCCATAAATTTTAAAATATTACCATAATAGTCATTTACGTTAATTTTTAGATAGAATCCATTAATATTTGGTCAAAAAATAATGCTAACTAATGTATTTCGTTCGAAAACTAACGGAAATGATTATTTTAGTTACGTTTTTAATATTTTAGGATCATTTAAACAGAAAAAAAAAAAATCAAAGTTGTACAAAGTTAAAAATTTATAGACTAATTTAGTAATTTATCCTTTTTAAAAATGAGTGTCAATCTCTATAACTATCCTAACTCTTAGAGGGTGTTTGGTGTGTAAGTTTGAGTTAAGATTTGTAAGTTTAAATAGTAAATTTTTTTGAATTTTTTTGAATTTTCAGAAAAGAGAAACAACTTTTTGGAGAAAAAGACAAAAAACATGATGAAAAAAGTATAGTTTAGTTTAAACTAAACTTTTTGCCAAACAAGGCCTTAATTATTAAGATTACAGAAAGAACTGAGTTGCTCACGCATGTTTGGCACACCCAATATTTGATGAGATTGAAATTTAAACATTTAGCTATTGATTATTACGAAGCTCAATCCCATTGGGGTCATTTCATATTTATGTGGTTCTTGTTTTGAAATTCTGTTTGCTACATGAATTACGCAGAAATTGCAAAAGTAATTTTTTGTTTTTTTAATATATATATATATATATATATATATATTTTAATAATCCAAAAAGTATATATATTTTGACAATCCAAAAAGTAACATATCTTTTGGAACATATGGTAGTATATAGCATATTTTGGACTATAGGTAATATACAGCATAATCTGGTCATATATATGGAGAGATTTTTTTTTTTCCAGAACTACCCCTATGATGTACCTTGTCTTCTCTGACGACAGGAATGGGTTTGTGCCAGCCTCCAACTCCGATCAGGTCACATCGACGAGGATCTAATGAAAGTGTCGAGCAACGAGTTTCGTCTAACCCCTGCAACATGTGTGTCTTCTCCGGCGACAGAAATGATGATGCAGCCCATTTGGGAATAAATCACGTGGGGATTGAGAATCGTTTTTTCGGCTTAAAGACAAATGTTTTATATAAACAGAATTTTTTAAGTAAATAAATATGCATACGGCATACCCGTACATTATCAAATCAATCTTTATTAGTCTAACGCATGTGTTACGCACATGTTAGACATATTTGAGAGAACTAAGGTAAGTAGAGAGAAATTAAATTAATAAGTTTAAAAATAGAGTTAAAAAAAAACAACAACAGCGAAGTATTTGAAAATTAAAAAAAAAAAACATGAAAAACACCAAAAGGATAAAAGGACTATAATGGAACAAAAAATTAACTAATACATAAAAACAAGGACCAAAATGAAAAATAAAAATAAAAAAGGCCAAAAGAAAAAAAAAGGAGAAAATTGAAAGGCTACAAAAAAAAGGACTGAAATGAAAAAAAAAAAAATTGAAGGACTAAAAAAAATAAGAAAGTTTTTAGTCCAAAACACATAGTTTTGGATGAAAGTGCACAGTAATGCACTTTCACATTTCTTATTACGTATAGACTATAACATGTAACTTGTGTGTTGAGATTTGATATAATTGTCAAATATTGATTAAAATTATTCTTCATGATTTTTTTTAAATTTTTAGATTGATTGATTATAATATAGGAGATATAAATTTATTTGTGTTAATTTTTACATTAGGAAAGAGGAAGTTTCTTAATTATAGAATATTTGACATCTTTGAGTAAGTTACTTGTTTTTGTATTTATAAACTTGTATTTATATAGAGTCCATTCATATAGCTCCTTACTAGTGAATTATCTCTCTATTTATAGTCCATGGATGAAACTACGTTAATTTTGTCTCCTTTTATATTTTATTCTCTTATTAATTTATTTTTATTTTTCAAGATGGTATCAAAGCAAAAATAACTAACGTGAATTTGAGTTTGGGGTGTGAGATTTCCAAAACTATTCTCAAAGTTTTTAATTTTTGGCAAGTTGGTGTGTTGTAATCCAATGATTATTTTTGGATTTAAAAGATAGGCATCAACTAATTAAAGGGGGTGTGTTGAAATTCGTGATTATTTTCGGATTTAACAGATTTTATTTTGATTGAATTCGGAAAACATATCAACAAATTTGACTGTTAATTTAGCTTCCTAATTTCCCGATTATTAGTTTTCTAATTTTCTTGTATAATTAGTTAACTAAGATTGTTTGGTCTGTGTACCTATAAATTGTACCTTTCATTGATGATGAATAATAAGAAAAAAAATGTAACGTTATCTTCCATTTTCTTAAGATAGTATCAGAGCCAACATGACACGACCCGACCTACGTAGGGTTGTGACTTCGTACTTACTTAACTTAAATATCAACTTTGCAACGACCCGATTTCATGGAGCCGTTACCTTACCATGCTTACTTAAACATACTTCATCTTAAAACTTACTTTTGCTGTATATGAAAATACGGAAATGTTTTTTTTTTTCTTTATTCTTTCTTTTTTAAAATTCAATTTAAAACTTAACTTTTACTCATACTTATTTATATGTACTCACTCGAGTACCAAGCTTTCAAATCACATTTTTACAAATCATACTAGTTATCATATACTAGTACCATCGACTTATCATAATATATAACAAACACATTTTACAAAACATATTTTCCAAAACCCGTGGTGGTGTCCAATCCAAATTTCACAGTCTGCAGTGTCATCTCTCCACATTCTTGCATCAAACATTGCCGGTAGGTTGCTTACCTACAGCATGAACGTAACTTATGAGCTTATGCTCAATAAGTACAATTTTCTATTCCATAAAACATTTTTAGTAAAAGAATGCATGAACTGATTATGCTTTCTTATGAATCAATTATGCTTTCTTATGTTAATTTGATTTTGAGCCCCCTACATATCATGTGTGCACATACCGTAGCGCATAGCCATGGAGTGGTTGTGGCGGCTAGTCCAATCCAACTCAACCATGAACCAAACTGTTTAACATGGAGTAGTTGGGGCAGCCAATCTAATCCAACTCAAACCATGGACCAAACTGTTTAAACCCGCCCTTGGGGCAAGTCGGTACGACACAAAAAAATTTACTTGTCTTATCTTATTATAGGAAAACTTGTTCTTGGTTGATCATACTTGAAAACTTGAATCTTAACGGTTTCTTACTTGAAAACTTAATCTTGTTCTTATCATGTGATTTATTATTAGTGAACATGCTTTCATGATGTTACAATAATAAAACATAAAACATAAAACATATGTCTATCATGTAAATCAATGCATGAATTTTTGAAAACATGCGATGCAATAAAAACATTTTGCACATGCTGTAAGCGGAGTTGTACTTACAAATTGTCCTACGCTCTCGGTCTATCGTCCCAACAAGACACGACAACAGGTCATATTCCTATTTCAAACAGGACGTAAAATAAGAGTCGTTCTATCTTACTATAAACCATACATACTAGATCGGTATCCAATCCGATTACCTTTGGTAATCATAGATACAAATCCTATCATAGTAAACCGGTATCCTATCCGATTACCATTGGTACCTTAACATAGTAAACCGGTATCTTATCCGGTTACCATTGGTAATCATGGATACAGGCCCTAACGTAACAAGTTGGTATCACATCCGATTACCATTGGTTATATACTTGTTACCATATTCTTATGTAACTTAGTGTATTTTCCTTTCTTAAAAATATCATGTTTACTTGAAAATATCAAAACTTTACAAATTAAATATTTCTTACCATAATACTTGAAATTACCTTTTATAAAACATAATACGTTTAAAAATCACTTGGGAAATTCCATTGGATTTAAACTTTTTGAAACCATTTTGGTAAGGCTGTAGTTTCTTTTTAAAAGAGATCGTAAAACCTCAAAAACTGCTTTTAAAACAGCCTTTTAATTTACTGGAATGCATGTGTGCAGGAAATTTCCTATACCATGCATAATTTTGAAAATCCCATTTTATCTTTAAATCAGTTTAAAATTTGAGAAAACTTTCTCACGGAAGTTGTAGATCTCATCGAAACCTACAATTTTCATGTTTTGCTTGCATCTTAAATATGCTTTTAACTTACTCATTTTTCCCCTTGAAAAGTTCTGGCCGTGTACCGGCCAGTTTTGAAAACTGATTAAAACGAAGGTCTTTGGAGCCTATTTTTTAGGAACTGTCCACACTGTCTTCTAGGATTTTCAATTTTCTACAACTTTGCAGTTATAACTTTTTTTAAATTCAGCCTCTAAGGGCCTCAAAATTAAGTTTCCAGAAAACTGTCCAGTTAAATCCGAAAATTGACAGTTTTGTATTTTGTTAGTTTTTGCTTAAAACTTCGCACACACTACCTCAAACGGTCACAGCCGTAAGCCTACATCAACATGCAGCACGTCGAATATATATTTATCATTCAAGCATAAACTTATCTTTTTTTCTTGAAAAACACAAAGTTGATAGCCTTCCTAGCTTACCAAGTTGTGTTTTTAGGTTAATTTCTTAACCATCATACACTTAACATTCACAATCATCATCATTATCATCATTCATAAGATCTCCCTATTTAAACATGTGAAGGCATTTTCACAAATATATGGTAAGCACACATAACCTTCACACTCATCCTAGAGCATAAAATCAAATCTATGCTTAAAACTTAGCAAACAAGATAATCTAAACTTAGATCAAGCATAGACTAAGCATATAAAACCATAACATGGCAAGATAAGAAGCATGAGCTTATGCTCTTACAACCCATAGGTTGAAATACATATAAATCCTATAAACCAAAACTTAATGAAATTCTTAGTTAGAGGGTTGAGATTATACCTCTAGAGCTTTGAAAGAGTGGTTCTATACCTTGCATGAGCAAAAATTTACTCCACCACCCTCCATACCACAACCGGCCATCTTTCTCTCTCTCTCTCTCTCTCTCTCTCTCTCTCTCTTTTCCTAAGGCTAAAGATGAATAGTTGAGAAGGAACTAGAAGTTTGAGAAGCCAACTAAATGGTTCAACTCATCACTACACACCTCTATTTATAGGTGGAAAATTCTAAATTTTTCACAATTATTTTTATTTCTAAAATTCTCCTTAAATTGCATATTGGTCCTTAAAGATAAAATATTTGCCTTTCAAGTCCCTATTTGTTGGCCCGCCATGCATGTATTGGAGCCAAAAAAAAATCTTTTCAAACTTATCTCTAATTTGTTTCCTTGTTCCCCAAGGCCACAAAATATAACAGGTCATTTAGCCTAGTTGGAAGCTTTGGTTAAGAAAAATCCATAAATTTCATGAATCAAAAATTTCATATTTAACCACAATTACTTGGCCTCAAGTAGGGCCATGTTTGGCACTCCCCCTAATACGCAATCTAATTTCTTGATAATCCAGATAGTGTCAATAATGTTATAATTAACTATCAACAGTCCAGAATCTATCTGCACTTAACTGGACCGCGTATAGGATTTTCTTAGGATTTGAAGCCACTTAGTCCTTATTGTTCCAAATATTATTCCTGATTTTTCTAGAGTGATCACATTCCTTATTCTTACTTATTCATCCGTAATGGCGGTCAATCACAGTATAATTTCAATACTGCTTATTATACTGCAGTACCGTCTTAATCGTGTCGTAAATTATCCTAGTCATTCATTGGCCAGAACAAAATCATAAATCATGGTTCGGCCTTTTTCATCATAAAGCCTTAACCTTGACTTAATAAATTATCATTGAGTCTCATAATACTTATAAAAACTTAAACATACTCTGATAATCAAATCAGATCATGAGCTTTATGTTGACATACATGATTCAGACTTAGATTTTCCTATATATCTAAGGAAATCACAAGTTCGTCAAAATTTTGGGTTTTTACATAACAAAACCGAATCTCTTAAAAGGCTCTTTTGAATAATCCATACCAACCACGTAGGAGGTGCCATCATCACATCCATTGCCAAAACAGCTGTTGAACCACCATTGATGTTATCGTCGTCTAAAATGGATGACCACCTTAATTAAAGTCCTATGTTTTTGTAAATGCATTTAGTTGAAACTCTTAACTAAATAAGTGTTGTTTATCTCAGTGCACGTGAAATTGCAGACGTGTAAATAAGAAAAAAACTGAAAAAAAAAAAAAAAAAAAAAAAAAGAGAGACAGGGAAAAAAAAAAACATATTGAAAAAGAACACTGACGTAGCGATGACTTGATAGAGTTAAATACCAGCACATAGCTCGCATTTGCATACAAAATCACCATTTAGCTGTCAAGAAGATATGGCTTCAATGTCCTTCTCCCTTCTGTTTCTAATTCTCCTCTTTATATTCCTTTTCTCACCATTACCTTCCTTTTCTTCTACGCAGTGCCGTCCTGACGAGCACTCTGCTTTGCTCCAACTTAAGACCTCTTTCTCCGTTGTTGATCCCTCTCTTGCCAACTATATCATGGAATACGAAAACGGAACCATCTATCTATGGAACAAGAACACAAATTGTTGCGAATGGGATGGAGTCACGTGTGACAACCTTACGGGACACGTGATCGGCCTTGACCTGAGTTGCAGCTGTCTTAATTGCACTATTCACCCCAACAGCAGCCTTTTCTCCCTCCGCCGTCTCCAGAGTCTCCAGAGTCATTAAATAGATTTAATGATTTGGCAGTGGGCTTGACAATGAGATGATACAAAAAGGGGAAAAAAATGTAGTTTTAGGGCTCAAATGGATGGCAGTCCATGGGTTGTAAAAGAAGTGATGTTCTACGGTTAGTAAACTATGAGAAAAAAATATGTTGTTGTGATCTGAATGTTTCACTAGGATTAGTTCTTACTGCTTCATAAATGAAGTTTTATCATATTAAGCTATATAAAGGACCGGAAAGTGTATTTGGTGAAGTTACGACCAAAGTGTAGAATTCTAGAAATGACATGAAACACCGATTTGGACGTTTTCAAAATCTGGTCTTAAACCATAGTTGCTGCACTAAAACCAATTCTATAACCTTTTATTTTATATTATAAGCTTCTTGTGAGCGCAAGAATCACCTCAATCGGGCACTCTTAGTTCAAGATATACTCTCTTGAAGTTTAGAACTCAAAGCTGATTTTCTGCAACTGTCGATCTGGTTTAATGTGTTTTTCGGGACCTTAATGGTCTCAGAATCTAATTTATGATAGCTCGATTTGAAGCTCTATGTGTCTACTGTCAGTAGGAACCATTTTCAGAATTTTTGGAGCTATTAAAAATGTTTTATGCGCATTTCCGTAGCAGTGCCAAACCTGCACTTTTTATCTAAACCAAAAGTTCATGATATAGGACGCCAAATCCTAAAACATAGTTGCTGCACCAAAATCACTCTTACCATCATTTAGTGTTACATTATAAGTGACGTGTGGCGTTTGGAATCACCTTGATTAGAATTTTGTACCCCAAGTTGTGCGCATTTGAAGTTTCACACAAAAACTTCCAAAATGCTGACAAAACAAGAAAGGTCCGAATTTTGATTCTTGGAGGTTGTTTTTGAGAGGTTTAGAAGACTTTAAATAGGGCCGATATTAGTTCGTTAGAAAGCTCTACATGTCTACTTTTAGTAAGATTCGATTTCATAATGTTAAGGGGATGAATTTGAATTTTGGCTATATGTGGGACTTAAGAGTTTATTTAATGATTTGTTTGCATACGTTCATACCCTTTCATTTCTTTGGCGTAATTGTTTGAAGTCGTATTATTGTGGTTTCCCTTATTTCTCCCTACTGAGCTTTAGGCTCAACCCCTTTTTATGTTTTTCCCCCTCCAGGATTAGCAGATGTTCGATTGTAGTTGCTTGAGGACTTGTGAGTCAACTTCTATCGATAATTTATTATTTTTAATTCTGAGTTGTAATGTAGCCTGGTGTATAAAACTGTATTAGTCGGCAAAGTCCTAGAGTTATATAATCTTTGAGAATACTACTACAAATTTGGCATTCCACGACGGGTTCATTTACGACCGTTTTCTTAAAAACCGTCGTGGAAAATTCGAAAAAACACGGAGCGGAAAAAATTATCCGAAAACCGTCGTGGAAATGGAGGATACCACTACCGTTTTAAAAGACGGTCGTGGAAACGGAAGATTCCACGACGGTTTTTACAAACCGTCGTCGAGGTTTGACCGTCGTGGTATCCCTCGGGATACCACGACGGTCCCGAGGTTTGACCGTCGTGGTATCCCGAGTAATACCACGACGGTCCCGAGGTGTGACCGTCGTGGTATCCCGAGGAATACCACGACGGTCCGTGGTTTGACCGTCGTGGTATCCCAGGATACCACGACGGTTTTAATCTGGGACCGTCGTGGTATCCCTAGATACCACGACGGTTTTTAAATGAACCCGTCGTGGTATAATCTTAAAATCAGCCAGAATGTGAAATTTTTTCACATTACACGACGGTTAAAAAACCGTCGTGGAATCTCAAAAGATTCCACGACTCTGGATTCCACGACGGTTAAAAACCGTCGTGGTATCCCCTTTTTCTAGTAGTGATATCATCCACATAAACTATCAACATGGTTACTCTTCCACCTCCCAAGTGTTTGATGAACATGGTGTGATCAGTTTGAGCTTGACTATAGCACTGTTTCTTCACTAACTGAGTGAATTTCTCGAACCAAGCCCTCAGTGACTGTTTAAGGCCATAGAGTGACTTTTTAAACCTACATGATCTCGATCAAACCATTGTTCGAAGCCGGAGGAGGATCCATGTAGACTTCCTCTTCTAAGTCCCCATTCAAGAAGGTGTTCTTGACATCCAATTGCTGTAGTGGCTGATCAAAATTTGTTGCGAGAGACAAGAGTACCCATATTGTGTTTAGTTTTGCCACTGGTGCAAAGGTCTCTAAATAGGCGATGCCACAAGTCTATGTAAAGCCTTTAGCCACCAATCTCTCTTTATACCTATCCAAAGTCGCATCCGACTTCTACTTGGTGGTAAACACCCATTTACAGCCAACAGTAGCCTTTCCTTTTGGTAGAGCTTCCATTTCCCATGTTTGATTCTCTAGTGCTCCCATCTCCTCAAGTATCACCTTTCTCCACTCTAGAATTTTTACAGCATCCAGCACATTTTTTGGAATCTCCACACAAGAAAGTTGCTAAGTAAAAGCAGGAAAAAAAAAAAAGGTGAAAGATTTTTGTTGGACACTAATTTAGACATAGGATACAGGACGACTTGTACAAGATCTATTTCCTCTCCCAACAGCTATGGGAACCTCTAGATCGTTAAATGACATGGTTTGAGATGGAGGGTTAGACTAAGTGTTTCCTGAGGAATTTTGGACTTGACTCAGATCGGATTCGCAACTAGGATGGCAGGTGTTGGCTCTATTCCTCTAGTCCTAACGTTTTTTTTTTTTGATAAATCGATCTAGCTATATTTTTTGAACCTGTTTCTCTTCTACATTCTACCCCTGTCCTATCGTGATCTAGTGGTAGCCTTACAGAAATATCCGATCCTTCAAAAAAACATTTTTTCCTTCTGATTTTGATTGGTTTTAATTTCAAATTTTGAATTTTGGACAGCATTTTGTTCTCCAAGGATCTGATCCGTTTGTTCAACAGATACTTTTCAAATTAAATTTTGAATTCTGGTCAATATCTTTTTTTTTTCAACAGCCTATTTGGATTTTTCAACCACTATTTGGAATCTTCCATGGAAGAATCTCGAGTAGGAAAATCTGATTTTTCAAAAATTGAATTTTTTTTTATTCCCAATAGAAGTATCTCGGTTAGAAAATGTTGGTTTCATAAACAAATTTGTAAAAAATTTTGCAGAAGCTAGCTCTGGATTAAATCGCATATATAAAAAAATTTTATCCGACGATCAATACTTATATTAATTTAATGAATAATACAACAAGTAGATTTAGAGATTGACTGTTTAACGGGTCAAAAATCTTGAACTTCACCTATGAACTCCAAATTCTTTTGAACGCTACGGATTCTTTCTGAGCGTTCTCCATATCACGATAAACATGAATGAGTGGGCTTTTCTGATTTGGGTTTTGATCACACAACTGAATTTCGGTTCACTTTGTATTCTCAACACATGCGACAAAATGAAGGAGGGAGAAGAAAACTCTCTGGGAAAAGGTATGTTGTTTTTCTTTGTAAATTAGAATGTTTTTTTTTAGATACATCACATGTACCCCTTTTTAATACTACAGAGAAATAACTGACACCTCTTTCTTTTTAATTAATCAAATTAATTAATTAATTCACTCCCTCACATAGGGGAGAAAACACACGCCCGCTATTAGGGTGGTAGGCGTTTTTTTGCAGATAATGGAGAGAGAAAATACCAACACTAGTATTCGCAACCTACCAAGATCTTGACCCTCCTCAAAATGCTGACTACTTGCATCAAAGCAACTGCCTTGAACATCACCACTTTCGACGACTTTTTCATTTTTCACATTGTTAATATAAAGAAAGCAAGATCAATCAGAATTCAACGATGGGTATTGCGCTAATAAAATCATCGTGAACGTAATGTCTGTACTAAGAAATAAGAAGCAAACTGACTACCTAACTAGTGTAACGAAAGATTGACAAGTTAGAAAAGAGACCAAGATTCGGAACTCAACTAACCAAAATGAGTATCCATTTTTACAAGGAACACATTCATGATTCTATAGTTGAGCCTAGAGGAATTAAATACTAGATATATCAATAAACACATGAGTTTGAATTATATAAATAAATAAATAAAACACACACACACACACACACACAACTATATAATTGTATCATGATTCTGATTATTTAGCCATAAGAATACCAAACACACTCATATAAAGTAACATATGATCTAATCAAAACTTGCTAAACTCATGTTTCAGCAATCTTAAAATGTATTTTAGCATCTTACTTGGAGGAAGACTTGGTCATTCATTTCTTTTCCTTCAAATAGTTATGGCACCATATCCGAAAGTACTTGACTCGTTGCTGTGCTTTGGGTTTGAACTTTGCAGGGTGCCCATACACAGATACAGATTCCAAAAAGCCAATCTCCCATACGCAATATTGGCAGCTGATCCCTGGTTCTCTACTCAGCACGATTCCAAATGAAATCCAATCACCAGCACTAACACCGGAACCTCCTTTCAAAATTCAAAGTTAAAGTTGATGCCGACCCACTGCCCTCTCCAGTGGCCAAAGTTTATCAGGCCTCTAATGTGCCTGATTCGCTAACTCGGTCGAGGTGCTTTGGCAAAAGCTGCAAATGTTGGTTTTTCACTTGTGGCAATTAGCAACCCTGAAGATGGTCAAGAGAGAAAAGGCATTTATTCTTGATAGCTAACAATCAACTAAATTTTGTTTACTCTCTCTCTTTTTTTTTTTTTTGGGCTACACCCTTTACAACTAAACAAAAAGACTCATCTTTTAGGTCTTGTAACTAAATCAACTCCTTAATTATGCAGTTATTAATTAGATCTCTTTTCAGTCACTGCTCTTCTTGAAGAGTTCTCTTCACTTGGTTTTTTTATCCATTTTTGGGTTTTCATTAGTTTCCTTTAGTGTATGTTGGGAGAGTTGACCAGGTTCAGAGTTCCTTAGAAGGGGGTGGAGGCTCAGATTCGACTTTTCTCAGACAAAGAGAGAGGACATGAAGCTACCAATGGCTGCGACCAATCGCCAGCAGCCGCACGGAGAAGGAACACACCATTTTCCGGCGGAGCAAACCGGATCGACGTGCCAGGCAACGGAATTCTTTCTTCTCCCACCACCTGATTTTCAGTCTAACAATATCATCACTGCCTCAAAAATAAATAAATAAATAAACAGATAGATACGTGCATAAGCAAATGTTAGGAGAGAATAGCAGCAATACACAGAAGTGTCAGTGCAATTCTTCCTATTTTTGTTTTTGTTTGTTTGTTTTTTTCTTCTTTTTTTTTCTTTTTTTTTTTTCCCTTTGAGAGAGAGACAGAGAGAAGGAAATCATCGGTTCTGCTACGATCAGAGAGAAGCAAGCAAACCCAAATT
Organism: Ficus erecta; assembly: GCA_008635985.1. NCBI lineage: Eukaryota > Viridiplantae > Streptophyta > Magnoliopsida > Rosales > Moraceae > Ficus > Ficus erecta. Next base: position 14,634 of record BKCH01000133.1, on the reverse strand, counting down.
TGCTGGGTCTCCATGAGAGCAAAACCTCATTCTATAAGAAAGGGCGCTTTACAGGAATGCCACAAAAACCATGGGTCAGCTTGATTTCTGTTATACCAAGGGGCTCTTTTGTTTCATACGTAGGGGCCAAATATACTCCGAAACCTAATTTGCAGCTGCAGGGTCTCCATGCGAGCAAAAAAGGTCTGGGGAGAGAATCAAAGGCTCAGTTTCGCCATTTCTCAGACAAAGCAAGAGAGAGAGAGGATGCCGCCAATACCATGGCTTCCACTGACCGCCGGGTGGAAAGCGACAGAACTGTCATTTTCCAGCGGCTGATCCGGGTTGACCTGCCGGCAGCTGGATCCTCTTCTTTTCCTCCACAATGCCTGAGTTTTACAGCCTGTAAATATCATCACAGCCTCAGTGTACATATACACACTTACAAAGAGGGATTTCTCTTTTTTTTTTTTCTTTTTCTTTTTCCCCGAGTAGCAAAGGAGATATCTTTATTTTTCTGAGAATAGCAAAAGTGAGATCTTTAAGATTCCAGGGAAGGAGAAATGGTTATAATAGAGATCAGGGAGAGAGACATCTGAACTGAGCACGGAGATAAGGATAAGAAGAGAAGGATAGAGAGATAGAGATTATTTTCTTTTATTTTTACACTTTTTTTTTTTTTTTTTTTTTTTGGAGAGGAGAGAGAGAGAGAAAGATACCATGGGTTCTGCTTACGCTCAGAGAGAAGCAAAACAGATAAAGCAGCCATTGTTACAAAAAGGACAATGACAGGGCCCTAATCTATTGAATCACCATGAGAGCAAAATCTCGTTCTTATGCTATGTTTGGCAAGAGGGATGAGAAATAGAAAGAAGGAGAAAGTAAAATAATATCAAGGTGAGAAAAACTTAAAAGAACGAGACTTTTTGTTTGGTACAAGAGAAGAAATGAAAGAAAATGTCTAATCTTCTACATATTCCAATTATATCTATATACAAGTAAGAGAATGCATTAAATTTGCCTGGAGCTCTCCCTCAAATTTTAAAAAGTTTTTTGTCTCTCTCCAAAAGTAAACCAACTTTACTATTTATGTTTCCAAATATAATTTTTTTCATTAAAAATTTTCCCTCTTCTTTTATTTCTAAAGTTCTTCAACCAGGATCTCGCCCGTTTCCTAAGATGTTGACATAGTGGGAGCAGTAGTTACTGCCTTGACCAATGCCACTTTCGACAAGCAATCAACTGAAAAAGTTTTTTTCTTTTTAGTTCTTCACATTGTTGGCGATACGATTATTGTCATGTCACAAAGTTTTAAAGGGCACATTAATTTGTAATGGTACAAGACAAGTAATTGAGATTACATTAAGCACGAACTAAAAAGAAAAGCATAATCAATTAGCACAAGAAGCCTGGCTACTAGATTACTGCTACTAAAATCATCAAGAAGTGAAATGAGATGAAATTTAATTCCTTTCGAGATATTTATGCTAAGAAAAATGAAGCAAAAAATAGAGAAAACTCAAGTCACCCAAATGAATTTCTATTCTAAAAGAAACACATTCATGATTCCATAACTGGGCCTAGAGGAATTAAATTCTATATGTTCCAATAAAAACAAGAATTTCAGACAAACTATAATAGTTTATGACTCAAGTTGACCAAACTTTTATTGATTTACTTGCATGATAAACTATAAGAATATCAACAACAAAACTCTCGTAAAGAAATAAATGATTAAATCAAAACTTAATTGGAGTTGATGTTCCATACCCCAATATTGTCTACTCAGGTTGATCTCACCTGAAATCCAACCACCAGCACAGACAGTCAAGACACCAGAACCTCCTCTCCTTGGTAAAGTGCTTTCGAAAACGCTGCAAGTGTTGGTCTTTAACTTGTGCAATAAGCAACTCAACATCACCTGTTGGTTCACAATCTTCTCAAGAGGAATGAGATAAGAGAGAAGTTTTTGATTCGGACTAAGAATGATTCCAGTGTAGTGTTAATAGATTTCCATATTGAACAAGACAACAGCATCCAATATGTCAGAAGATGATCGACAAAATTAAAGTATAACCCAAGTTTAAAGTACTCCTTTTCTTTGCAACACCTTTAAACTGAAAAAAGACTCATGTTTTAGGACCTGTAGCAAACGCAACTTCTCAATTATGCAGCTATTAAATGTAGAGTATATTTTGCATATAGGTTTGAAAAGGAAAATTCAAAAAGATTCTAATTCAAACTCATAATCTTTTCGAATTCACTAATGGAAGAGAAAAACGCACATGGTATGGATTTTGGAATAATGAAGAATTTAAGTTGAATTAAAATCTTTTTGAAATCAACTTTTCAAACTTATATGCCAAACATAAGCTTAATCACTTTTCGGTCATTGGGTTTTTGAGAGTTATCTTCACTTGTTTTTGCTTTCACGAGGTTCCTTCATTGAGTCACAGTTCCTTTCTAAACAAAACAAAAACCAAAAACCAAAAATCAGGAAAAAAATAATAATAAAAGGAAAAGAAAAACTAAGGTGCCGTATGGAACATACACTCCAATTGGAGTTTTCCAAATGTTTTTTGTCTTTTTCTCTAAACGTAAACCAATTCCACCATTCACATCTCCAAATCTCTCTTTTTTCATTTTCAAAAAACTCAAACATTAAAAGTCCATCACTTTCTTATTTCAAGTCGAAATGAGATGATTTTTTTAAAGTTGCATAGAATGTCGAGAGGAACGAAACAAGATCCATATCAAGTTTTTAAAATTTTTAACTATCATAGTTCATTTTCAACCAAATGCACAACTCCAAACATTCATTTATTTCCAATCAAAACATCTCAAAAAAAAAAATTATCCAAAAATTTATTGTAGAAGGGGGGTGGAGCCTCATATTGCCTACTCTCAGAGAGAAAGAGAGGACCAGCAGCTACCAATGGCTGCAACCGATCGCAGGCCACCACACGGATAATGACAGAAGCGTCATTTTCCAGGGGAGCAAACTGGGTCAATGCGCCAGGTAACCAGATCCTTCCCTTCCCACTGATTTTCGGACTGAAAACATGATCACCACCTCAAATTAGACCATCTCCAATGTATATGCCAATGCCAGTGCCATAGTTGTCATGAAAATGAAGTGGAATTCATCTAATTCACCCAAGTAGGTACATATAAATGCATATATATACACACACACATATATGCATACACAAATGTACAAAGAAAATCAGCAAAACACGAGTCTGAGTAAAATCATCGGCTCTGCTACGATCAGAGAGAACCAAGAAAACTCTAATTTGCTGGGTCTTTTTGAGAGTAAAACCTCACCCTAAGAATACCAAACACACTCCAAACTGTAATTTGCTGCAAGCAAAAAAGTTCTGGAGAGGGAGAATCGAAGACTCAGATTTGCCATTGCTCAGGCAAAGCCAAAAAGAGAGAGAGAGGGAGAGAGACGACACCTTTGCTACCATGGCTTCACCGACCACTAGCCGCCGCATGGAAAAGGACAGAACAGTCAATTTCCAACAGTTCATCCGGGTTGACCAGCTGGCAACAGGATCCTCGTCTGTTTCCCCACACAATGGCTAAGATTTATAGCCTCAAAATATCATCACCGCCTCATCATGTACATATATATACACGTATAGAAAGAGAGGTTTTTCTTTTCTTTTCTCCTTTTTTGGAGAGAGAGAGAGAGATCATGGGTTCTGACTCCAATCAGAGAGAAGCAAAGCAGATAAGGCAGCCATTGTTATAGAAAGAACAACAACCAAGCCCTAATCTGTTGGATCTCCATGAGAGCAAAACCACAGTTTTAGAGAAAATTAGGGGAAGAGCCACTTTTTGGACACCCTCTTATATTTATGTCATCTAATTGTTCATCTCTTGTGTTTATGCCCATTGTAATTTTTTTTATCACTGAACTGTCTTTTTTGTCCCAGTTAATGGGTTATGACCATTTTACCATAAAAGTTGATTTGTTTTATTTCCTTATCTCTCTGCTTTTGCTCTCCTCTCTCCCTATCCTGGTTCCTTTCTCTCCCCTCCCTCACCGCCCATCTCCGTCTCTCTCTCCTCCCTCTAGCCATTCTCTTCCCTCTCTCTCCTCCTCCGGTCGCCCATATCTCTCACTCCCCTCCCTCCAACGGCTGATCTCAGCGTTTCACGATCACCATAGTTGGGCCTAGAGAAATTAGACTCTAAATGTATCATTAGAGATACTAACTTGGGACAAACTACAAAAGTACATGATTTGAGTTAAACCAACTGCTATTGAATTATACTAGCATAGAAACTATAAGAATATCAACCACACAACTCTCATAAAGAAATCAATGATTCAACCAAACCTTGGTGTAAGTAAATGTTCAATACCAATATTGTCAATCAGGTTGATCTCACCTGAAATCCAACCACCAGCACAGACAGTCAGACACCAGAATCTCCTCTCCCCAATCAAGTGCTATGGAAAGTGCTGCAAATGTCGGTATTTCACTTGTATAATAAGCAACAAAAGTTTTCGATTCAGATTAAGAATGATAAAGATGCAGTGTTAATAGATTTCCATATTCAACAATACAACAGCATCCAATATGTAAGAAGATGGTCAACGAAATTATAAGTATTTATCCTTGATAGCTAAAAAATCAACTTAAACGTTTAAATATACCTTTTCTTGGCAACACTTTTTCGGTCGCTCGGTTTTTTAGAGTTCTCTTCACTAGTTTTTCCTCCAATTTTTGGTTTTTCCCTAGATCCCTTGGGTGGATATTGGGAGAGTTGACCAGGTTCACAGTTCCTTTCTAAACACAAAAAAAAAAAAAAAAAAAACTAAGGGCCGTTTGAGGCAACATTTTCAGACGGCATCCAAAACTCCCAATTCTATATTAAACGTTCTCTCTTTCATTTTTAAAAAATTCAAACTTTAAAGTACATAAATTTCTCAGTTCAAATCGAAATAAGATGATTCTTATGTCAAAATGCTCACAACGACAAGACAAACAAGATAATAACCACTTTGTATATTTTTTTATGAATACATTTCAAATTTTTGCACTTTTTTCTGTATCACATAACTTTTCCAAAAGTCTTCCCCCCAAACATACATTTCCAACTCAACCTCCAAAACACGATCTCCAGACATCCTCCAAACGGGCCCTAAAAAATCTAAAAAAGGGGAAATTCTCTAAAATCATAACCAAATGGACTCAGTTTTTGCCTTCTCAAAATCAACTCAGTTTCAGTATTCATAATTCCAATTCTAACTCAAAAACTCGAACTTTAAAATTCCATAACTTTACATGTACAAGCCCAAATGAGATGATTTTTTTTAAAATTACATAGAACTTCGAGACGAACTAAACAAGATCCAAATTGATATTTTTTGTCAAAAAAGATTTCAATTTTTTACTTTTTTTAACTCTAACCAGCCAAATGCACAACTCAATTTCAACTCAACTCCAACTCCAACTCCAACTCAAATTTTTCATCTCGAACAAGCACCCAAAACGCATGATTGTAGAAGGGGGTGGAGACTCAGATAGCCTATTCTCAGAAAGAGAGAGAAAGGACCAGCAGCTACCAATGGCCGCAACTGATCGCTGGGCGCCGCACGGAGAATGACAAAACCGTCATTTTCCGGCAGAGCAAACCGGGTCAACCCGCCAGGTGACCGGATCCTTCCCTTCCCACTGTCTGATTTTCGGTCTGACAACATCATCACCTCCAATGTATATGACAATTCCATATCAATTGATTTATTAAACCGATTTCTAGAAGTGGTATCATCTAATTTCAATTTTTAAGTTTGTCACTTTGGCAAATTTCTCATCTACTACATACATGCATACACAAATGTAGAGAAAGAATCAGCAAAACACAGAAGTCTCAGTGAAATCATCGGATCTGCTACGATCAGAGAGAACCCAACAAACCCTAATTTGCTCGGGTCTCCATGAGAGCAAAACCTCATTCGTATTCATGTCTTGAATAGATTTTTGCAATGAAAATATACGAACCAAACAGACTCCACGAATACCAAATGCACTCCAAACCTTAACTTGCTGATAGCAAAAAAGTTCTGGAGAGAGAGAATCGACGGCTCAGATTCCCCATTTCTCAGACAAAGCCACAAAGAGAGAGAGAGAGAGACGACGCCGAAGCTTCCGTGGCTGCCACCGACCACCGGCCGCCGCGTAGAAAGGGACAAAACCGTCATTTTGCAGCAGTTCATCCGGGTCGACCAGCAGGAAACCGGATCCTCTGCTCTTCCCCCACACAATGCCCGAGATTTACAGCCTCAAAATATCATCACCGCCTCATCATGATTCATATACATATACACACACATACATATTCTTTTCCTTTCTTTTTTTTTTTTTGGGAGAGAGAGAGAGAAACCATGGGTTGTGCTTACGATCAGAGAGAAGCAAAGCAGAGAAGGCAGCCATTGTTGCGTATAACAAAACGACCAAGCCCTAATCAGTTTGGATCTTCATGAGAGCAAAACATCAGAGAGATTTAAAACAGCCCCTGAACTGAACTGAACCCGTGGTCGTCACTTTCGAGCTTCACTTATAGCGCCTGAGCTCTTTGCACATTTTTCCAGTTTTGCCCTTAGAAGTGCCTGGTGTGGGTGACAATTCGTGTCACGTGTCGGGTTCGTGTCGTGTTAGAGCCGTGTCGATTTTTTTCTTCCCCGACCCGAACACGACCCACGACACGAACACGACACGAAACCGCAACACGAACACGACACGAACCCGCCACGGGTGGACACGACACGAACCGAAATTGACCCGTGACACGAAATTGACCCGCGACACGAAATTGACACGAAATTGACCCGCAACACGAAATTAACACGAAATTGACCCAAACTTGACCCGCAATTGACACGAAATTGACACGAAAAAAAAAAACGGGTCCACCCGAACACGACCCATTTTTTTTCGTGTCAATTTTTCTCAACCCGAACAGACCCGCCACTTATTTTTCCCAACCTAAACCCGCGAAATTCGTGTTTTTTTCGAGTCGTGTCGTCGTGTCGCGACCCGTATTGCCACCCCTGGTGTTGGGCTTTGTCAATGGTAGAATAGAAATAATATACTACGCATCTCCATTAAACATTATGTGATAACGTCGTATTTTCAATACTAGTTGAAATTTGCATGCAGAATGTACAAATAAGATAAAATGAAAAATAAAAATAATAATTTTTAATTTTTTAAATTTTTAAATTTTTTAAAAATTAATATTTATTTAAATTATCACGTGATATGTGTAGGACCATGTGAAATAAACAAAACAAAACAAAAAATTACAAAACTTATAAAAAAATTTTAATTTTTTTTAATTTTTTAAATTTTAAAAATTAATTTTTTATTTAAAAATGTCACGGAGCAAGTTTCAGACCCGTCACGTGGTTAGATGAAAGGCTAGGATGAAAGGCACTAAAATAGTGTCTCTCGTCCTTTTAAATAAAGGTATTGATTCCAAAAAAAAAAAAAAAAAAAGGGGGTCAAATTTTAATGTTTCATTAAGGGCCTGTTTGGTGGAATATATATATATGGAGATGGTATTTTAAAAATCTGGTTGGAAATATGTGTTTGAGGGGAAAACTTTTGAAAAAGATATGTAATATAGAAAATGATGCAAAAATTTAAAATATATTCGGAAAAAAAATATGCACAATTGATCTTGTCTTGTTACTCTCGTCGCTACGAGCATTTTGACATAAAAATTATCTCATTCTGATTCGAAATGAAAAAGTTATGAGGTTTTAAAGTTTAAGTTTTTTAAAAATAAAATAGAGGGAAAGTTTGATGTAGAGTTATGATTTTAAAATTCATATGATTTATTCTCAGATTATGACAACAAAAAGTTGATCAAATTTGTTAAGTTTTATCCAGAAGATTTTTCTGATATAGAGCTCAATTTACTTGAAGCACAACTTGAAACATAAATATTTGTTATGCATTCTAGTGAGTAGCTCTTGGGATTAAAAAGTATTGGTGGTCTTGCACAGAAATTGGTTGAGACAAGAAAAAATTATGTAAATCCATTAGTTTATCGGCTTCTAACGTTAGCATTAATTTTTCCGGTTGCCACTGCTACTATGGAGAGAGTAGCTATGAATTTTGTGAAGAATCGACTACACAATATAATAGGAGATCAATTTATGAATGACAATTCTTTTTATATATTGAGAAAGATATCTTCAATAGCATTGATAATGAAGATATTACACAACATCTTCAAGGAATGAAAACCCGTCAAGGACAATTGTAATACATTAATGTTATTAATTTTTGTTGATCTTTTGTTTTCATTGATAGCCCCCATTGACCTAAATTTTTTGGCTCCATATCTGCTAGTTGGTTACCAACTGGTTACTAGTCGAAGGTCAGTAACAAGTGGTTGGTAACCAACTTATTACCCATCGGCGACCGTGGTTACCGGTCGGTAGAGTTGTAAATATGGGTCGAGTTAAGCGGACTAGCCCGTTGCCCGCACTTTGGGCCTGAGTGCAGGCCCAGCACGGTGCAAGCATAAGGGTCGGGTTAGGCCTTATCTTTGAGCATGACGGGCTGAACTAGTCCAACAAGTTTAGTTCAACACGGCAAGTCACCCTAAGCTCAGTTTGTCCAAATTATATTATGTATTCATTTAAAAAAAAAACTACATTTGTTTATCAATATGACAACATTATATTTAATGTAAATATTAAGATTTAAGATTATTATAATATATGACTATGTTTTTTTTTAATATGGTTGTGCGACGACTATATAATCATATTAAATAGTGATAATATTTTATTTTTCCTTCTTTTTTTTCAAACATTTTATGGAATTTTTTTTATGTTGGTATTTGAAAGTTGATATCATTTATTTTTCTTTCCTTTTGTTAATTATATTTCACTTTGCTCTACTCCTAATTTCCTAGTTCCATATCTATATATCTTTTTTTTTTCCTTTTTTTCAAAATCCCGTTTGGCCCGCCCGATTTTATGCCTGTCGGGCTTAAGTTTTTTCAATCGAGCGGAACTCAGTTTGGTCAGTTTTTTCCCTTTTGCCCGTTAGGGCTGGGCCACCTAAATTTACAAGTCTACTGATCAGTGACCAATGGGTTGCCTATCAATGGTTGGTAACCAAATTGGTTACCATTTGGTAATCAGCTGGTTACCCGCTAGCGGCGGTGGTTACCAATTGGTAACTCGTCGGTAGTCGGTAACCAACTGTTTACCATTTGTTACCGTTGGCGGTGGTAGTTACCAGCCGGTAACCAATGGGTTGCCCATTAGTGGTCGATAACCAATGGGCTGCCCGTCAGTGGTCAGTAACCAACTGGTTACCTATCGGCGGTGGTGGTTATCGATCAAAAACCCGCCGATGGTCGGTAACCAACTAGTCACCATTTGATAACCCAGATGGTTACATCAAGGATATTAATTAGTAGTTATAGTTGATATTTTAAAATAAATTTAGAAATAAATATTTATGAAGTTAGATAATGGCATTTCTTGCAAGGAGTTTTTCCTGTGTTGCAAAAATCAATTTAAGGCATGATTTTATTGCATTTTTCTAAAATCCCCCAAAATCTTTTCTCAGCTTAGTGGCTTTGTGGGATTTATGAACTATTTTTGTCCCCCTTTTTTCCCCCCTTAACTAGCTGGTGTAATTTTAAAACCCTACACCATATTCTTTGTGTCACTTAGTCATCTCTGACTCGTAGTGGGCCAGCACCTCCCAAAAAAATGGGATTATATATATATATTTTTTTGGAATATAGAAAGAAAAACACATTCAAAAATAATAATAATAAAACTATTCCTAACCTTATATATTTTTTCAATTACGTTGCTAAATTTTATGAAACTTAAATGGAATTTGTTTTGAATTTAATATGTTTTGATTTTTTTTTCTTAAATTATTAATGAATAAATGAATATGATATAGGTATAATAACTCAATTTCTCTGATCACACACCCACCTTAGGCGGGTATAAGGATAAAAAAGGATTGAGTAGGGGTGGGAGAAGCATACCCACCCTCGTTCTGTCCCATTACCATCCATAAATATAAATTTTTTAAAAAATATTTTCACTGATATCAATAACTTCTCTCACATATATGTGAAATAGGAGCATCGATATTTCCATTTTCATACTAGTTCACATGATCTCCTTTCCCCTCCGTTGGTAATAAAATAGGTTACCTTCTAGCAACAAAAGCTTACGAGTTGGTACTTGTATTGAACAATTGAACAACAATTAGTTACGACCAGAAAATGGTTGCGAACTTCATAAAATGGTTGTGTACAAATTTTATCATCAAAGCATCAAAGCAACATCACTTCTGACAAGCAATCTATTGACTCAACGAATCCTAATCCAATCAAACACTTCAGTTCTATCCAAGTTCAAGCATGTTGCAACCCACACAAGAGTATTACTTGGAATCGATATGTTCATGACCGATTATCTTGGAACTGCTGGTAAATATGACCTTTTTATTGAACAGGAACTAGAAGGAAAATCAAATGAATTAGGATTGTAAGAATCAGAAAGTATAATGAGAGGAAATTTCACTTGGATTGCAGTCATTTGCTAGCAAATTGAAGTTCATTACCGTTATGGTTTGCCACTTGTTAAGGTACATTGGTAAGTTGGAAAAGAGACGAAAATTTGGTGAAATTTTAATTCCGGATTCAGTCACCAAAATTAATGCCCACTATAAAAGGAACATAACAATGACTTGTGTTGATGCCGAAAAACGCCTCCGGCAACAACACCCAATGTGACAGGGTTGTCCGGTCAGAACAGGCCAGTCACTCCGCCGTCGATCACCTGCAAAACGGAAGCACCTCGGAATGATGGGGACACAGTCACTCCGCTGTCGATCACCTGCAAAACGGAAGCACCTCGGAATGATGGGGACACCGGTGTGGTGTCTGCCGCGGGCACTCCGATGCTTAAGTCAGCGAGGAAACTGATGAGCGTAGGGAGAGGCAAAGATTTGGCAAGGCAAAAATAATTATACCTGAATTTGTATGTTTTTCTCTATTTATAGGCGTCCTCCCCGGATTCGGGTGCTCGGGACGACCCGGTCGGGTCGGCTACCTAGGGCACCCGGTGGGTGGCTCGGGTTTTAGGCCTACTGGGGCTATTGGCTCAATGGGCGTGCGCCACGTGGGGTCTGACTCAATGTAGGGGACAGAAGGGTGGCTGTCGCCGGCGCCTGCAGGGGCAGATCCTGTCAGAGTAGGTGGCGGCGGGTGGCGATGTGATGTTCTGCCTGTAGCTGATGGGTGCTAGGACAGGGTTGGCGTCAGCTGCGTGGTGAGGTGGAATGTGAGCCCGGGTGACCTATGCAAGTTTGGAATCCATCGATTCGATCGGGTGATCCGAGAACAATATTGTCCGAGTACGCTGCTCGTTCTCGCGAGGTCGTGGAATGTGGTCAGCTAATATTTCTGGTCGGCCAATCATCCGACCACTGGACCCGTACCCGAGAAGGTGGGAAGATCGCAGAGGGTGGTCGGAAATGGTACTTCGTGGTCGGAGCAGGTTACGACATCAACAACTTGAATTGACTAACGATTTTTGGCTAACGATTTTTAAACCACACTGCATTACTATGAAGCGCACACTCTTTTAACAAGCCACCATTATAACTTATAAGCACCAACTGCTTCTTCCTAGTTAAAGACGTCATCAACCCACCATTTCCTCCGGCGACCACAATCAATCAGGCAACTGAAGCACCCGCCGCGCCAACTCAGTTAAGCGCTTTGGCAAATGCTGCAGATGTTGGTCCTTTGGTGGCAACAATGGGCTAGCTTTGCTCTCTTTAGGATGCCAGGATTCCCAAATCACTTGAGGAAGAACGTATTCACCTAAACTTCTTTCCCCACAAATGTATGTGCGTTAATTGCCCCATCAATTATAAGTAAAACAGAATATGCTCAGAGAAAATTATCCACTGTTGATAGCTAATATTTTATTCAAGTTTGAAGGGATTTTTTTTTTCCCCTCCCCTTCCTAGTCTTCTTTCCAATACCTTTAAAACTCAATTTAAGAAAACAAAAAATAAATATATATATATATATATATATATATATAATTTCTTTAAAAATACCAATTTTTCAAAACAACTGGGTTCAAAGAGTTTTTTCCTGCAGATAAATTAACCCTTTCTTTTTTGGGGTTTCAACAAATATTAGGAGAGCTGACAACTTCACAGTTGGGCAATACAAATACAAAAAATAATAAATAATAAATAAATAAAAATAAGGGAACAAAAAATTTTATTTTACTTTTTAAAAAATAAAATTCTGCAAAATTATAGATAGAGGGTTTAGGGAGAGATGGGGTGGAGGCTCAGATTCGCCATTTCACAGACACAGAGAGAGAGAGAACGGACGCGCAGCTACCAATGGCTGCAACCGACCGCCGGCCGCCGCCCGGAGAAGGACAGAACCGTCATTTTCCGGCGGAGCAAACCGGGTCGACCCGCCAGGGAACCGGATCCTTCCCTTCCCAGTGCCTGATTTTCAGTCTGAAAACATCATCAGCGCCTCAAAATTAGGGTTTAGGATTCAGGGCATACGCCCATATATACACACATACATACATATATACATATAAATAGAGAGAGAGAGAGAGAGAGAGAGAGAGAGAGAGAATCGACAAAACACAGGGGTGTCAGTGCAATTCTTCCCCAATTTTTTTTTTTTTTTTGGCAGATAAAGGGAGAGGAGGAACAGGAAATCATCGGTTCTGCTGCGATCAGAGAGACACGGGTAAATAGGGCAGCCATTGTTAAGGAACGACCAAACCCTAATTTGCTGGTCTCCATGAGAGCAAAAGCCTCATTCTTAAACTAATGAGCCTCTCGGAATGCAGGGCTCTCCCTTGGAGCTGCTTTTATTACGCGTTTGAAGTCCTTGGATTCCTGTTTCCGTCTTTGCCCCTGGAATTCCGTCTGGTCAAGGAGCATTGATGAGGGTATAATTAGGAATTTTTGAAAGATTGTGGTGTCAATATTGTAAATATGAAAGTGGGCTTAAATAATGCTTATGTTGATTGGGGACGAAAGAAATCGTACCGTACATTTTCGAAAAGAAAATTTAATTTATTTTAAAAAAGAAGTATTTTTATTTTAAGAATAAGATAGTATTTAAATATATAAAAAATTTCTTTTTGAAAATAAAAATTAATTTGGAATAAGAGAAAAATGGTGTTAGAAATTATACATTGTAAAAAGATTTTAAAAAATTTCTCCACTTTTTTTTAAAATAGTATTGTATAAAGTAAATTTGAAAGTAAGACTATTTTTTTTTTAAATGAGATAATGATTAAACAGTTAAGGGCATGTTTGGTGGAGTAGTTTGATTTGAGATTTTTAAGTTTCAATAGTAAATTTTTTTGAATTTTCAGAAAAGACAAAAAAAATTTTGGGAAAAAGACAAAAAAAATTTGAGTTGAATGGTTTGAGTTGGGCAACCAAACAGGCCCTAAGACAAACATTTTTTCGTAAAAATTTTTCAATTTCAAAAAATAGACATGTCATCTAAACACATGGGAAAAGTGGAGGGAAAAAATATTATGGAGAGATATTAACATGAAAATTTAAAAATTATAGTGTTAATTGAAGTGATTTTTGGAGGGGGGAGAAAAATAGATTAACTAAAAAAGCTTGTGATACCTATATATATTTTTTAATTATCTTCAAAATTAGAGAGAAAAGTGGAGAAAAAACTCCTTTCAAAGGTTAAGGGTTCGTTTGGTGTCCAGGTTGAGTTTGAGATGAGATGAAAATTTTAAATTGAGATTGATTGACTTTTTAAAAATTAGTTATAATTTTTGTTGACTTTTTCAGAAGAAGACAAAAAATCAACCGTAAAGTACAGTTGAGTTTAAACTCAACTGTATCACCAAACGTGGGCTAAATAAACATTCGAATAACAACATTTTTTTAAATGATGAACAACAATATTTAAATTGTCATCAAATTGGTATTTAGATGTTAATATTCTAAAAAGAAATATTTAAATGTGTTTAGAGAGGAGAGAATGGAGTAAATTTTAAAGAAACTGTGTATATCATTTTCGGATGGGTTGAAATTAAGGGGTGGATCTTTTTAAATTTATGCCTAAATGGTAAAATGGACTTTTTTTTTTTTTTTTTTTTTTTTTGGAATGGGTAAAATAGACTATGTAGATGGTTCAACTTCACCTCAATAAACACAATTTTTAACATTTCATTTATATGAAATGGTTAAGATTATGTAAAATGGTTACCCCCAAACCCAGGTAAATCATCCTCATGTATTAGTAAAAACATCTTTGAAGACAAAAAATAAAAAAAATAATAATAAATAAATAAAATTAAAAAATAAAAATAAAAATAAAAATAAAAAAGTAATTGCGTGAATAATATTATTTCTTTTCCTCTACTTTTACTAACAACACCAAACAACAAAATATAATTTTAACTTCTTTTCTCTTATGATACCAAATAACAAAATATATTCTCTCCCATTTATTTTCTCTCTCTTCCATTTTTTCCTTTCCTTCTTATCAAACCATTTTTTCTTTACATTCTTACCAAACATACGTTGCAAGACTGTATTTTGAGTGTAAAACGAG